>JANFAM010000020.1:35812500-36450000 GCA_024362665.1 Prunus padus
TTTTTAACTTTTCCAAAGTTATTACCCGTATAAAGAATTTAGCAATTTCACGTTTAATACTGTATTATACATGTACATACATATATTTCAATAAGACATCTGTATTTTGTACATGTCTTAAGGACTCGGTAAAATTCATGTTTTTTTAAAAAGCAAACGTACAATACTCGTATTGAACCTGTTTGTAGGTATTTTTCATGTGTAATACACATAATTTTTTTTACAAAATTCACATATTATACACATAATTATCACATATTATTGAATACAAATAATATATATTTTAAAAATTAAATATATTATATTAAAATATTATATAGTAGCCGAACTTTTAGGAGGGTGCTTTTTTCATAATTTTTTTAAAAGAAATAGTATGGCTGCACGCCTATACTCTGTTTTTATATTTTATTTTTTCAAAAGAAATAGTATATACTCAGTTGTTCAAAATTTTTATAAAAAAAAAATAGTATAGCCGGGTGGTTTTTCAAATTTTATTAAAAGAAATAGCTATCCTAGGTTTTTTTTATTTTTTATTTTTAAATAGTATAGCCGCTCGGCTATACTCTGCTTTTAGATTTTTTTTGAGAAGAAATAGTATGACATCCATTCAATACGCAGAATGTTTCTGTACTCAACCAAGGCAAATCCTTTGATTGGGTAGAAAATAAATTGTTCTATCACACCAAACTCTATAACTGTAACCTTACATGAGCTTCAGATGCATCAGTTCCTGAGAAACCCAGCCAGAGCTGTTTAGAAGCAGAGAAAATATCCATGTCTCCAGTATCCCCATCAGAGCACAAAACGATTTGTGTTGTTGTGGAAGTATATGGTGACACCAAATGAGGTTGAGTTGGTGTGGAAGTATATGGTGACACCAGATGAGGTTTAGGAGATTCAAAAGAACTATTTACACCTCCACCTGAAGATCTCAGGAGAGGTGATCCAAAATCCATTGCATCTTGATTCTACTAAAGATGAACATGTTTTCTCCCATCAAATGAATTACTCCTGAAGTCTAATGGAGATCTTTGTGACAGGTGAAAGCAACTGGTGGTTCATTAGGTCCCTGGGCACGGAAGACCTGCCGTGTGACATATCGCCATGCTCCCTAATCTCACAGTTTGTGGACCTTGTCCCCTCACTGTCTTGATTGGAACACAATATTAGTTTCAAGAGGGATTATAGAGCTGCGAGGTTTCAGATGTTGGGCTGAAATAGTATAGCTGGCGGCTTTACTCGGTTTTTCGAATTTTTTTAAATGAAATAGTATAGCCGCCCGGCTATATTCGGTTTTTAGAATTTTTATTAAAGCAACAGTATAGCCGCGCGGCTATACTTGGTTTTTAGAATTTTTTAAAAACCAATAGTATAGCCGAACGGCTATACTCTGTTTTTAGAATTTTTATTCAAGCAACAGTATAGCCGCGCGGCTTTACTTGGTTTTTAGAATTTTTTAAAACCAATAGTGTAGCCGCCCGGCTATACTCGGTTTTTTATTTAACGAGTAATAGTATGGCCGCCCGGCTATACTCGGTTTTTTTAAAAAACTTTAAAATAAATACTATAGCCGCTCGGCAATACTCGGCTCTTTCCTAATTTTTCCAAAAAATAGTATAGCCGATCGGCTATACTCGGTTTTTCAGAAATTTTTTGAGTGGAAATAGTATAGCCGCGCAGCTATACCCGGTTTTTCAAATTTTTTAAACATAATTAGTATAGCCGCTCGGCTATACTTAGTTTTCCAATTTTTTTAAAATGAAATAGTTTAGCCGCACGGCTATACCGGGATTTGTCTGGATACCTTTGAGCTCTTAAGCACAAATTATGCCTCGCTCTCTTCATCATGCTTTTACACGTATTTAACATAAATTCATCCTTTTCTGTATAAATAATTATTATCATTGACTGATCATACTAAACAATGCCGCACAAAGCTTATACAGCCATCTGGCAGCTGATAACATCCAATGAACTGTTTCACATATGTTTTTGGATCTTTCCCTCTATCAGAATCTCAGATCAAATATTGTAGGCGCATCATAACACTACTATGGTTATTAATTTATTCCCTTTCTGTGCCCAAGGACCGCATTTAAGTTCTTAAACTTAGAAAAATCGTTCCAATAGCATATGTGGGTTAAGGTTAGTTGGTCGTGGTAGTTTCGTGCTCTTGCACGGTTACATATGAGTTTGAATATCTCTCCTTCTACATTCGAGAAAGTACATATGCTGAGGATTGAGGAAGGTTTTATATATTTGGTGTTTTCAAGCACATGAATCAGAAACCAGACGTGTTCATAAGAAACTGAGGATTCTCCTCGTGATTGAAAATGGAATTTATTGAACTTAATAAAACCCATTACAAGTTAGGGAATTAAATTAGTATACATTCATTCTGTTTATATGTTATAGCTCATATATATTTTGATAATAATTAACAATTAGAAAAGGGAAGGAAATAAAACAACAGCAGGCTTCCTGCTGTGTCATAGAAGTGGAAACATCTTCTGCAGGTTGAGACCAATATCCATTCCGTTATGGGCAATAGGTGCGTACATCCACATATCATCAGAGCTTAAAAGCTGCAATTTACAACAACAAAAATTAATTAATAATCTGTGATCATATATATGCCTTGTGTCACCACTTAATTTTGAACAAGAAATTTGACAAATTTGTTAAAAGTGTAACCAATTTTCTCACCTTGATTTGGAGCTGCAAAAACTTCACATAATGAACTGCCTCTTCCAGCATTGTGCTGATGTCAACCTTGGTTCCATTAGGGACAAGGTTCTGTAAGATTCTCAATCTCTCATTAATTCTCTCTCTTCTTTTCTGCAAGATTCAATCAAAGCAAGAACTGTAAGAAACCATTTTTATATATGTTTGAATTGAAGGTCTAAATTAATTGAAACATATAAATCATTGAAGCCTTGAGTACCAAATAGAGATGTTACTACATACCCTTGCATAGAGGCTTTGTGGATCAGTTGCTGAGCCTCTGTTGGCTCTTGTCTTGCCATTCAAGTTAAGGGCTGATGACGTTTTGGGGTCTGAAGTTTCTCCTCCATTGGTCTCCTGAGAACCATTGTCATCCTCAGAGCTGCAAGAACTAGTGCTCTGCCTATCAGCCCCTGTGTTACTCTCTTCTTCATCTTGGACTTTCACATCTGAGTTAGCCTTTTGGCCCTTCTTTGACCTTGCATTATTTTTCTTAGTTTTCTGTACCTGTATTATTATGTGGAGCTGATAATTAGAAAACTAATTCAGAAATATAAGAACCAAACCAACAACCAGGCCATTAAATTAAAAGTCTAAAACTTTAAATGATGCTTACATCTTTCGAAAGACGAGGTTTCTTCTTTGGATTACTGTCAGATTTGTCATTGTTAGACTTGTCTTCTGCCACATCATGCACCTTTTTCAGATGCAATTCCTCTCCTGGAATTGCAATTGCAGCTGGGTGGCTGTCATCTGAAAATCCCAATCTGTCACTGCCAGAATCTTCTTTGTTAGAGACACTTCCTTCCATCACAATGTCAGAAAATGTTGGGATGAATGAACCAAAGCTCTTTCCATCATGATCATGATGATTCATATAAACATCCATAGATGCAGAGATATCATTAGCCACTGGGACATGGCAAGAATTATCAAAGTAGTAATTTTCCTGGTTCAGAATGGCAGTAAAAATTCCAGCACTACCATGATTGTTATTACCATAACAACTCTCCTGAGAAAGATAATGCACATTAGAGTTGAGAGCATCTGAAGGATGTTGAAAGAAGCTCTCATTGACCCTGCTCAATCCCATTTCAGCTTCAGGAATATTGGGGCAAAAGGAGGCTGGGATTTCAGAGTTCATTCCCTCATTGTGCTGGAAAGGGAATGAACCCTGAGAAAGAAAATGTGGAGTGAACTCAATCTCCTCAGTGGAAAACAATCTGCTCAAGGATTCCCATTCCCCATCAGCAAAAACACCAACAGACTCCATTTTTTTTCTTCTAAGTGTTTGGAAAAAAAGAAAAAGTACAAGCCTTGTATCTTGTTTAGTGCTGCAGCTATCAGAAGCTCAATTGCACTGAGGACAAGCAAAGCACTAGAAACACTTATATACTCAACCCCAGAAGCCCTCCTACAAAGAATGTAAGTAAGGATTAACTTGAATTGTAAATGCAATTCTTAATTCCAAATGATTGTTGATGGGGGTAGGTCCCAATTCTCTGTAACTGATATCAGAGAGTCCACTGTGGGGCCTAAAACCAGGCAAAGGACAACTCAGAGGAGGGCCAAGTTCATGCAATGATGGGATTAAAATAAGAAAATGGTTCAATGGGATTAAACCACCTAAGACCTGCGGAAACCGGCATGATTAGGAACAAAAAAGGGTCCAATGCAATCATTGAGAGGTCAGTTAAGAGTGATTAATTAGTGTCTCTTAAACTAATTAGTGATAATGTTGAGAGAATGAATTAAGAGTAATTAAGAAGAGCATGCGCGAGGAGGAAAAACTTAAAACTATATAAGATAAAGCAGAGTTTTGAAATTGTCAGAACGTGGATAGTGTCTGTCTTGTTGAATATTATATCAAAATAAACCATCAGAATTCTTTTGGCGGAATTTTAAAAAAATATTAAGCAATGGACGGCCAATTGGGCTAATTATATACATCGTGGGGGGCTGAGTCTTACATTCTCTAAAGCACTCAAAACTCCGACAAGGGAACCGCAGAATTCGCAATTTGTCCTCACCTTGCAAAGCTTAAACTCACACAGTGTATATCTACCGTCATCAACCCCATTAATATAACAATCTGTAAAGTTAATATCTGTTTACAACTCATCATCCATCTCTCCCATATCCTATGCACTTCAAAAAGTCAAGCATCATATGTTTTTGACACTCTGCTCTATTTACAGCTATGGACATTCGTCACAGCCGTCGAGGTTTCGAAGTTGGTAGGGTGTTTCAAGAGCTTAGTTTAACCTTTTGCTCATGTAACACTAATAAAACTCATGTAGTGGCGAATACATGAATTTTTTCTTATGGGGTAGGACGAAGCAAACATCCCACATGGTTTAGTTGCTCTTTGCTCTTAACCCTGCTCAGTCATACTCAAGGAGAACCTAATGGAATATTTGACTATTTCATGTATATCAATAATGGGAGTGAAGGCTATTTCATACACGAATGGTGATCATATTATAACCTACATTATTGATCGTATCGATTCTTGTCTTATCTAAATGCATGGTTTAAAACTTTAAGTTTTAGTCTAACAACGTAAAAATGTGTCTCAGGAAATAAGTCTGGTAAGAAAACGTTACCCAATTTTCTCAGTCCTAATTTTGTATTCATAATGATAAGACTTATGAAAACAAATGAGTAGAGAATTAATCAACACATGACAAATATGATATAAAAACATAGTACAGAACAGATGGTTGTTCCTGTTCTGTTATGTCGACATAAAGTTTCACTTCATAAACCGATAAGATTCGAATAAGCAGCCAAGTGCAAGCCCTCAAAACTCAAAAAGGGTTTTGAGGGTATGAACAGTGAACACGTACCCAACTGTCCCTCACTAAGCTTTGAAGCCGAGTCCTGCGCTTGAGTTCCGAAGTCCTACGCATCAGAAAGAGACCATTTTTTGCAATATTCTAATGAACACATCTGTTGGGACGAAAGTTCGATAAGGTCTTCGTTGTTGTTTGGAAAATTGCACCGGCCATTGCACGACCTTTGAAGAAACAAATAAAACCCTAAAAATTGTTTGGCGGGTACAGACAGAATGGAATTCTCTCTCAATGCATTCATTCGTCTCCTCGCACGATTTGAAGGGTTAAATTAAGGGTTTGCCATTTGTTTCTGGTCTCTGTGCGTACCCTTTCCTCCCACATTAACAAATGGAAAGAATGACAACTATATCCTTCTCTTTTCTGTGTTATAAACCAACCAACCAACCACCAAATTAAACTAATTAATTACGGGAATGGTTTTGTGTTAAGCTCGAGCCACGTGATTCTTCAACCCCAATATTTTTATTTATTTTTATTTGTTGCGAGGGAATAATAACATTGAAAACATGCATAGGGGATTAAAAGATTTTTGCTTGGTCGTACTGTTACGGACATGCTTTTGGAGAAATTATTTTCCCTCTGTTTGGTTAAATGGAGAAGAATAAAATAAACACATTACTTTGAATTTTTGGTTTAAGATAGAATTGATTTAAATTTATTTTTCAAAAGATGATTCACTTCAAGCAAATTTCTTATAAACGAGCTACTCACGAGCTTTAGGTTTGGTTTGGGATTGCTGTGCTTCTTTTAGAAGCAGCTTATTTTTAAAGTTTTGTAACTTTTGGTGTTTGGTAAAATATGGAAAAGCAGCTTTTTTTCAAAATCCCAGGTGACCCACAGCAGTTTTTAAAAGCAGGTGGGAGGGTGCTTCTAAAAACTGCTGCGCGGAGAAGCATGCGGAGGGTTTAATGAAATTTTCATATTACCCATATTGCCCTTATTTGTTTCAAACAATTACACGCTTTATCCACGTTATCCCGGGTTCGAGCCTCCCAAGAGTCGTTCCTCTTGGATTTTCTGGAGTTGTTTGGTTTGCTCTCTGCAACTTGTTTGCCTTCCTTAATCCCTCAAACCTACCATCTCAACCCAAAATCCCACCAACCCAGCTCCCTATTTTACAGACCTAGAAGATGCCTCCAATTTGATCATAGCAATTTGAACGTGATATTCCTCAAAGCTACCATTTCATCACAACAATTTGAACGTGAAACGCAGTTACCCACAGAAGGAGGATGCCGCCAATTATTTCTCTTCATCTATCAACCACTTTCACAGCAGCATGATCTTCTTCCCCTCCAAAACCCCACCAACCCACCTTCCTATTTTAGAAACCCAGAAGATCTTCTTCCCCTCCAACCAACCTTAGCTCCCTCACTTTTTCATCTCCATAGCCACAAAAAATTCAACATCCAGATTACCCACCAGTTATCTCCTCCAGCAAAAGAAAACCAAACCCCCAACTTCCTTGCCTTCCCCACCAAAACACAACCCAATATTACAATCCCACTATTTACATCCAACTCAAGGCTGCCGACATCCCAAGCCCCTAGATCTTGATGAAATTTAAGAGATGGATGGATGGAGAGAAAGAAAGAAAGGTGTGAGATGGAAAAACTTACACTTTTGATATATAAAAAAAGACTTGCAGAGAAGGGAGAAGAATGGTCTCTGTCAAAAAAGAGAAAGAAAGGAGAAGAATGGTCTTTTGTCAAAAAAGAGAAAGAAGGGAGAATAGTGGTCGAGAGAAAAGGGAGATAGAAAAAATACAGAAAAAATATGATTATCTTTTGAAAAAAAACATAAATAAATAATATTTTTTTGTCATACCCTTTTGGTCATTATACACCATCAAAGTACTTTTACAAAAAGTTTACCAAACACCATGACACTGCTTTTTACATTCACAGCACTTTTACAAATCTAGGTTACCAAACACTTAGCTGCTTCACTTCACAGCTGTTTATTCTCGCAGCACAGCAGAAGCAGTTTTTTTTAAAAGCACAGCAATACCAAACTAAGCCTTAGTAGCGAAACATAGCTAAGTTCAAGGTTAGCTTAACTTGTTTCTGTTTCCAGCTTAAACAAGTCAAATCCAATACGAACTCAAACTGCATCGAACCGATTTACAGCCCCAAGTACCATTATGTTGCCCAAGAACCACCCATATAATAGATCCATTTATTCCCTCTTATTTAATTCTTATCACAAAAGAAATGTATATATATTGGCATGCATTGTAATCGATAAATACTAGTATATATTTTTCATACGTAGCCTATATATATCTACATATTTTTTATATAAGACTTATATAAGATCAATCAAAGGTGGATACTGACATACTGTCTATATATCGGATCCTGAGACGTGTATAATCATAGGGTTTGAAAGACAAACAAATGCCCTAAACCACAGTGCAGCCAATAAGACAGTAATCATATGCCAAATTTTAGATCAATCATGTCAGTCCAAAACAAAAATACTCTGACATATACACAAGTACTTCACTTATGTCGTTTTGTCCTTGTCTCTCCAACTCCTTTTACTAAAGGAAACAAAAACTAATTTATTCAAACTAAACGTCTAATTCACATATGAAAAGTAAGCGTTTACTGTTGGGTTGACAAAATTTAAAGTCATAACAGAAGTTCTTGAGATTGTAATATCAAACTAGCTTTAGCTTTTATATTTTGATTATCACTTCACCAATCAGATAATTAGAATTAGAAGCCAGGGGGTCTCCATTGCCCCCTTTGCATAATAGCTAGAGAGAGTTAATAGAACTGAGACTTGGAACAAAAATTAATGTAGACACAAACCCAACACCTAACTTAATACAATTAAGATGAAATAATAATTATTCTAAATTAATCACACAAGAATGAGCTTCTTGTCTTATTAAAAGATTAATTCTTATTTATGTTTGTAATAACTTTTCCCAGATTATATAACACTTTGAAGTCAAAGACTCTATTGACTTTCTCCTTTTGTTTTTTTAGCCAAGGACTTGCTCATATTTTAAAATTTATTTGTAGAATTATGGATGATATACGTATGAAAAATATTGAACTCTTTAGAGCATCTCTAACAGCTTAGACATACCATAATCGATTTTTAAAGTATCTCCAATTCATATTTCAAAGCTTCCCATAATTTTTTTTTTTTTTAAAGTCCATTTTGCCATACATAATGGTACTTTGGCGTTAGTAGCCTGCTCCGGTTCCCTTACGAAACTTAAGTTTACAACAGCTACAAACTTTGCCACTTCAATAATATATGTATGCTTTCATTTTAACCTAAAAACCCAACACAAATGAAAGGACTAAAATGAAAACAGAATGCTTAATTATGAAGGCAGTGGTTACTCGGCAATTATATATTTTTTAAAAACATTTGGTTGGTTGCAGTGCTAAAAATTTCATTCACGCCACTTATATAAAAATTGCCGTTGGAGATGCTTTTCCACATTTTGGCTAAAAAAATACCTTCTACCATCCAATTAGCCATTTTGGACTTGACAAATCTGACTAGGAGTCTACGAGGAGAGAAGATAGCCACTATTTTCTATCCTGAATTTTTGGTTTTTATTTTATTTTTGTTCGAAATATTGTTTAAGTTTAAAGCAAGGTATTAAAAATCGAAAATATCGGTAAAATTGGGGCTGCGATATTTTCTTTAACTTCCATTTGATAATCGCGATATTTTGGAAAGACTGAAAATTGAAAAAATTGAAAGGCGCACGCTGGGGTTCGAACCTGCACCTTGTGCTTCCTTCCCAACGCCTTTACCACCACGCTGCAGGTGGATTTGTGTTATATTTCTATCAACACTCATATTTATACAACAATTCTCAAGTTGTGTCTGAAAATAAAAATTAAACTACTCCTCATGTTTCAACCTACACACCACACCCTACCATTCAACACTCACCTAGGATAATTTTAATATGTTTAATGTTATTTATTATTTTATTATCGAATTGGATTATTATTCATTATTAGGTTTTATTATTCCATATTATTTTCGTAATTACTTAAATTCCTACAATTATTTTCTCATTCATTATTCTAAATTACTTACATTCCTCCTAGTAAGTTATTCTCATTCATTATTGTTATGTAATTTGCATGTTTATTATTATCTATTTCAAATGTTTGGTGGTATTATATTTTAAATTATCGCATGTGGTTTTTAATTTTTCTATTCCATCACATTTTGTTACATTTATTTAATTATTGTTTTATTGTTGGTCCATGGACAGTGTTTGTCGGCTCGCTATATAATCAACTTAAATCACTTAAATCCATCATGCAATAAATTTCCTTCTAATTTTTTGTGATAAACTAATAGATAATTGACTAAATAAACATTCTCTGAAGTTTCAATAAAAATTTTCAAGTTTTTCTTAGAATTTCCGTGGTTTTTATCCAATTTTTATCGATATCGATATTTTTCCGATATTTCCATCGATATTTCCGTGTTTTTGAACCACCGATATTTCCGAAACTTCCGATATTTAATACCTTGGTTTAAAGAAAAAGTGAAATATTCCGCGATAATTAAAAGAGAAAATACTCCTCCTCAGTTTTAAAGTGTCAAACTTTTTCCTTTTAAAAGTATTAAATTTTGGCCAACCATACTCTCAAAAGTTTATTTTTTATTTCTTATCAGTACCAAACATTAAAATATTGTTTCATGGAAAGCAAGAAATATTATCATTGGTTTGTATAATTAAAATTTAAAAGGGACCAGTTCCAATTTCTTGGTCAGACAGAATGTAGGAAAAACAATATTTTAACGCGGGGCTGGTTGACTATAATAAATCATACAAATTATATACCTAAATTAAACACATGAGGTGTTCAGTCAGACCAAAAACGAAGACAGGTGGCTTCAGTTTTTCCAAACATCAAACTGCAAAGTGTTGTACATCATTAAATTATGATAGAAATGCAGCAAAAGAGTGCCCTAATCTTTGTGTTTTTTTTTGGGTCGAACGCCTTAATCTTTGTTTCATCTATGAAGTTTCTTGGTCTTTATATCCCCTATTTTATGATTTGCCCAATTTAATTTGCATTGCTAATGTACATTAAGAACATGAAAACTCAGGCCAAAAGAAAAAATAAAAAGAACAGAAAGAGCATTTGGGAAGAATGGAGGGGGTGAGATATGAGATAATTGAGATAATTTTACTTTGGTGACTTGATGTTCAAATCATAAGGGAACATAGAAAAGCAACAAATTATTTCTTCTTAGTACATAGAACATACATCTACCAAGTTTCTTTTCATCTCTTCTATCATCGAATGTAAACAAACACTTCATAATCAACTACCATAAGCCCCTGCTAACAATAAAGTTGTTTTTGAAATCTGCAGCTCCAAAAACCAGGAACTCAAACGACAAAGAAATTTACGTCCATCAACAGAACCATGCTCATGCGTCTCCATTAACTAGAACAAATAATGGTTTGTCCCCCAATCGCTCCCGTCCCTGAAACAAGCCACCGTAAGAGTACATCAAGAATGCTTTAATGAAAGAACTAGACATAATAAGAAAAATATATATCCAGGTTAAGATTTCTAGACTCTACATTGTGCAAAATTCGTCTGCAACTAAATGCTCGATAGTAGGGAAGCATCAAATTAGCCTACAACTAATCAAAGGGTGTTTCTGACACCATATTTGCAATGTCATACCTTTAGCCCTGGCAATTCAATCACACAGGCACACTCAACCACATGCACTCCAACACGCTCTGCAACAACAAACCAAAAATGTGAGTCTTGCAAGCAAGAAGGGTCATCTGGATTCCCGGCCAAAATGGGAACAAATATGAAAAAAAACAGAAAACATTATTCTGTCCAGAAACACTTAAACATAAATTTATGTTTTGATATACTACCAAGAAGCCTGAGTGCAGCACCCAAGGTTCCCCCTGTTGCAATGAGGTCATCTATGATCAAGGCACGCTCTCCCGCTTCTACAGCTCCCACATGCATCTCCATTATATCTGTTCCATACTCCAAAGAGTACTCTTCAGATATAACCTTCCCTGCAGAACCATCAAAACATGAGAATTATATGCCATCTTGGGAACTATATTTATTGAAAGCACAAGATATTTGCTGTGTAAATAAAATGTAAAATAAACTTAGCACATTAAGAATCACACTGTTTATGCTTTCTTTCACAAATGGCGGTTAAGAAAGGCCACAACCTACAATATCAATACTTACGCATGCAAAGAAGCAAACTTTCTGATGGAATGAAGATATCTAACCCAGCTCTTGAGATTTATTTGTTGCGTTATTTTCAGACCAAGAATAACCTAGTTTTGGCGTCTATGTATTTGTTATCAGGTGAACTTTCACTCATTTCTACAATTCCCTACTGAGAAGATTACTTCAAGAATGATGCAGAATTACTATAACCACTCATTTCCTGTTACTCATTTCTCAACAGAACTGGCAAAAGCACTATCTCCAACATAAGGCTTTAAACATTTTAAATAAATAAATAATTCTTTTATAAAAAATACTGTAACTGCATCAGTTCAACATATTGCATTATAATGTAAGATTTATAGATGATTAACCCAGACTGTGAGTTAAATAACATTTACATTGTAAAATACATTGACAGAGATGATTTAATGAGCTGGAGTGAAAATTAAATTATCCTGTTGTCCCGATAACTAATCAAGGATTCCTCCTATGGAGAAACTTCTAAAAGCTCAGAAATTTATGCAGTTTAAGCGGAGAATGAAAAAGGAAAAGGTGTCAACTGTTACCGGGCAACTTATTCGGTTTTCTCATAGGCACAAATTTTGCCCCAATGGCCAATGCAATAGGAGGGCCAAATATAAAGCCTCTAGCTTCAATACCTGCATTAAGTCATCAACAGAACTTCAGATCATATCAACCAGCATTCGGTATATACATAAAACAAACAGCCACTGAAAGAGAAAGAACCGCCTAAACTATGATTTTAGGACAACTCCCATGCCAGAATGCTGAAGACTAGGGCTTTGGATATGATTTCATTTCAAACCCAACTGAATTTTCTAAAAAATGGAATAAAAAATCATATAAACTAGCCATAGTGAAAGAGTACGTTTTGAATTACCTGCAACAACAGAGATTTCTTTGTCTTTGTACCTCTCAACAAACAAATCAATGGTATCCTTGAAAGCCTTGGTATCGAGAAGCAACGTGGTTATATCTTGGAACAAAATCCCTGCCATAAAAAAGCTCAGTTAAGCATAACTCACCCGTGTTCTTAAACTCAAAGAAGCCTCCATTCAAGAACAGAGATCAAATAAAAGCCAAAATCACCCAGTACCCAGATGAAAAATTGGACCAATAGCAAGTACAAATCCCAAAAAGGATCAAACCCACCAAAGGACAGACAGGTGTACATACTTACCAGAAAACAAAAACTAAGATGTTGAAAATCAATCCAAAAAATGAACAATAAACAGCATGTACCTGGCTTGGGGAAGTCCGGTATGACTCTGATAGCAGATGAAATTCTAGCAAGACGAGGGTCCTTACCATCTTCCGCAGCCATTGCTTGAACTTGCACTGATTTACTCTTACTCACTAACCACACACAACGGAAAGGGGGCGGCTTAGAAGTTATAGTCACTATTGCACTGTTGTTTTTTGTTTTATATGAGAAGAATAAAAATACCCTCCCACCAACCGCAAAAAATCATGATTGACCAAATTGCCCACTGCTTAAAACTTTTCGAGGATTTTATTTCACAAAAGGAGAAAAAAAAAAAAAAGAGATTTGTATTTCTTCATTGGCAATTACGACGCTTTAAATGTTAGAGATCTACCATCAATTATTAATGAACAGAATGAAGGGTGAGGATTTGACAGGGTTTAGGGCTTTACCGGAGGAGCGCGGGGGAGGGAGGGCAGATCGGTAATTTGGGAATCGAATGAAGGACAACGCGGCAGAGGAAGGGGACCTGTTAAACGGAGCTGCGAGACTGCGAGAGGTGACGGCGGGTGAGAAAGCGAAGGAATTTGAGGAGAAACGAAAAGAGGTGCTTTGTGGGATCATAATAACATAACATGGGCCACTCCTCCACTTGATAAAGCCACCCACTGAGAGTCACACTGAGTCTCTCTCTCTCTCTCTCTCTCTCTTGTGAATATAATTTTGAAGGGGTAAAAAAGAATCGAAGTCTAACGGAGGCTAGTTAAAGTGTAGGTTTGTTAGCAGCCAATGAGGTGGGCGGTGGGAAAGGCATACTACCATTACCATGTTTCTCTCCAGCAACTGCTTCGAATCTGTGGATCACATTTACACCACTTTTCTTAACCTTTGTATATAATATTACTTTTCTTTTCTTTTTTCGGTAAACCTCGTGATTCATGCTGGTGGAGTTTGTGCATTGGTTGTGCTTGTGATGGAATAAGAATATATTCTAATGTTATGTTAATGTTGATGTGGGGAGTGGGGAGTGGGAGTGGGAGTACATATTTTCATTTTATGTTTCAGTTGGATTTTTGGGTTGTTGCAAGTTCCGCACACTAAAATCATGCTCTTCTTTTTCTTTTGTTTCGTCATACATCGTTACTAAAATTATCCTAACTCCACGCATAATGTGTGATGTCAAGTGTTAGTGTTGTAGATTCAAAAAAACAAACAAGGGCAATCATACATTGTGCTCAAATTGGATGGAACTTGAAAAACTTGGTTTGGATTTAGTCATTACTCTTCTTTCGACCCACTGTACCAATGTTTGATTCATGGGCCTTGGGGTTGGGCTTATGACAACTGGGTTTCTTTCTAAAAAATTGATCGACCCAATAGCTGAGTTTACTATTCAGGACCAACATCAGCAACGTTTGGACTCAACAACATTGCAATTTGCAATTTTGCAACTTTGGCTGAGGTCACCCACCAGGTAACCACCCACTTGGCCCCCACTGACGTAAACCATGTATTGTCCACTGTATGCCGCCTTTGCAACAATACAATTAAAACGTCCCCCCCTTCCTAACTTGTTCCAAATGTAAACCCACTGACTGTCACATACTTCCAATCCAAGTCCAACAACACCAAGACTTTTCTCATCCTATTATTTTCACTTTTTTTATTTATCCATTTGCTTCTTTAAATATATTTTTATTTATAATAATTGCAAGTAGAGACTTAAAACTCACATGTTTTTCATTTCATTTAGCTTTCTTATTATTAGGGGGAAGTATCTTATTTATTTATTTATAGAATTAGCGATAGATACATTGCATTGGAGAGGGGGGCATTTATCCTGGAATTCGAAGAGGTGACCAAAAGGGGAAGGGGGAGGGACCTCACAGCTGAGGTAAACCCCTCAGTCTTAGGGGGAAGTATCTTTGGGGCTGCTTGAAAATTATTTGTCTTTCTCATTTGAAAAATTAAAAGTCGTGTGTGTTCTATATGGATGGCTGATTAATTAGAGAATTAGCACCCGCTTTCGGATGCGTGATCAACTAAACGACATCTTAGGTAAGCAATGACTTCACCACGTGCCGACCTCTTTTACCTTGCGAGTTCTACCCATTCACTCTCTACACTTCTCTAGCATTTCATCATGCCTAGCTCTGTCTACCACTTGTTCATGTTCTTATCTGGCTTACAAAATAAATAAATAAATAAAGGATTAATAATATTCCTAAGTAGTTGCCAAATGCAAATGGCATCTACTTGTTTGGGCGTCACTGTATGCATACATGCTACATGATGGTAGCGTACCAACATTCGAATTTCAAAGAATTCAATGCCGTATGTCATCGCCGCCTTCGTTGCTTTCCCATGTCCCTTTTCTTCTTCTTAGCCAAAAAGCAAATTATTCATCAAAAATTTCTAAATTTATTTTATTTAAGTACAAGCGATAGTATAAATTACTGGGAGGGGGATTTCTCATACTCACACACACAACTATGGTGTCTTTAGTATTTAAACACGAGACCTCTAGTATGCCAATCAAGACTCTTTTGTATTGAGCTAGACCGTTGATATTTTGAAATTAAATTCAGCAAAATGTAGATATACTCAAAGGGGTGGGCTCAGACAGTGGAGTGTGGTTTCTTAATTTCAGTTGCCAAAAGCCGAAAGGCAGCAATGGGGCTCCTTGTCCTTTAGAACTGAGGTGGAGTGTGGGCTTTTGAATCCTAGACACGTCCACGTAAAATTCTTAGGAGATAAGGCATCCATTTCTTTCAAGGAACAAAAGTCACATTTTTTTAAGTTTAATTTTTGCACTCTCATCTCATTCAAAAATATCTCATTTAATAAGACATTTATCCTTTGATCACTGTGCATGTTTGTTATAATTTATAAACGATAATGAAATTAACACCCGTTAAAACTTGTGTTTTATGTAGGGTGGGGGGTTAATTTTTTTTTTTTAAATAAAAAATATCTTATTAGTGAAGATAGAACAGAAGCAGCAAGTCAGCACATATACAATGAGTCGGTGGTGCACGTGTCACTAACCCAGATGCTCCGCATATGTTCGTGTTACTTTTCTAGCAACAAAAGCCATCTTTCTTAACGGAGGAGAGTGAAACAACAGATAAGAGCAGAGAAAACAAAACAAATTGAACAACAGTGCTTAATCACAGGATGACGTGGCACTGAACTCCTAATGACTGGGTCTTTCTAGAAGTACAAGTATGACCATAAATCAAAAAGGCTGTGTGTTGTGCAACAAAGTTGTCATATTTTCCGAGTGGTTAAGGATATTATGGCTGCAAAAACGTGTGCACATTAGGTAAAACCAGAGGATTTTGTGATGGGAAATATTTAATTATGTTTGCAATTATCTCCTGTTTGTGTGATAAGGAAGGATAACGGGTGGTGTTCAAAATCAGAAGCTAAATTAAGGAGTGTGATTTCGGATATTTTATGGTAATCTGATTGGAGAAACCAATTAAGGGCAAACATTTGCAGACACTTGCAAATGGTGTGCCTAAAATTAGGCTGCACAAAAAGACCTGTCCAGTGTCCACCACACGTTAAGCACAGATAATCTCCACCATCACCCCATGTGATTAGGCCCTTAATCACTCCAAATTAAGTTGTGAGTTGTGACGGTGTGTGTGCTTTGATTTGATTTGATTTGAGTTTTTTTTTTTTCTAAAAAGTTGCCAACCCTAACCGGACAACAAACTCTCCCCCAAACTGTACAGCCAGCGTGTGATTAAAGGTCGGTCCAGATCCAAAGCACAAGGAAAAGTCGCAACACACGAGACGACGCCGTTTGAATGGTAAATTGAGGTGGACCGGACCGCGTCCGCGTGGAATTTCAGAAGAGGTGTGTAGAGCTATTGACTTTGAAACCGTCTTTGGAAAGGGGGCCCGCTCAGTCTTTGTAGTTAAAAAGTTAAAAACTTCCATGCCCATTTGTGGGCCCACATAGAGCCACCAGTACTTATTCCACTCTTTGACCCACTTCAGTCCTCCTTGGCCACCAAGCAAGAAAACTCGACCTCTCCGAAGTTAAATAAACGTGGTAATTTCGTATCCCTCAAGTCTCTTTTTTATTTACCAAATAAAATAAATAAGAATTGAATTTTATTTAATATTTTTGAATATACGGACACTTGGTCCACTCCACACACTACTACTACTTTCCTACCACTTGTCACGCAACTTCGCTCTCCTCATCGGCCCTTTATAAACCCCTTCCCCTCATTCTCACTCTCACTCAACTCTAAACTTTGAAATCTCCTTTCCATTAACACCATACCAAAACAAACACTCTTTCAAGTTTCTAAATTTTTTTGGACCTCCTCCAGTTAGCCAACATCACAGGCAAACACTCAATTGCTCATCCCATGGCTCTCCAAGCTCTCAACTCTCCAACAACCGCAGGGGCCTCTCCTTTCCGCTTCGAAGAGGCCGCCAGTAAAACCAACTATGTCGAGCCCTGGACCAAACGCAAGCGTTCCAAGCGTACACGCCTAGACAGCCCTGCCACCGAGGAGGAGTACCTCGCTCTCTGCCTCATCATGCTCGCTCGCAGCGGTTCTGGAAGCACCGCTGCTGCTGCTGCCGCCACTACGGCAACAAACTCCGCCGCTTCACACCACATGATCACCCAATCCCCTTCTAACGCCTCACATCAGGAGCCGTCCACAGCAGGACAGCCCGCGAAGCTGAGCTACAAGTGCTCTGTTTGCAACAAGGCCTTCCCTTCTTACCAAGCCCTCGGAGGGCACAAGGCCAGCCACAGAAAAGGCGCCGCTGGATCTGCCGCCGAAGGCCCTTCCACGTCATCAAACACCACCACTTCGGGCACCACTACTGTCACCGCTTCCGGTAGGACCCACGAGTGCTCCATCTGCCACAAGTCCTTTCCCACCGGCCAGGCCTTGGGAGGGCACAAGCGCTGCCACTACGAAGGCGGCGTAGGCGCCTCAACAGCCACAGCCACAGCCACAGCCACGGCCACCACAACGAGCGCAGTGACTTCCTCGGAGGGAGTGGGGTCCACTTCCCACCAGGCGGTGAGCCACGGCCACCGCGAGACCTTTGACCTGAACATGCCCGCGCTGCCCGAGTTCTCTCGCGATTTCTTCTTGTGCGGCGAAGACGAGGTGGAGAGCCCTCACCCGGCGAAGAAGCCCAGGATATTGACGATCATGAAGCCCAAACTGGAGATTTCCCAAAATTAGAAGAGACTCCGACACTGATGAGGAGTTTCTCTAGGCATTAATATTGGAATTAATTCTAGCGTGTATTTCTTTAATTTTTCTTTCTGGGTTTGAAATATGTTCATTTTTTGATATCCGTGTATAAACAAGCTGTTGAAGTAGTAATTGGAAATTTGGAAATTTAATTGATTTTTTCTCCCAAATAATATTTGTCCAGAAGATTAATTCAATTCCCATATAGCTTCGTTCTTAAGTTTCTTTTTTAAGGAATTGGGATCGTCATGATGAGTTGGCACAACCGAGTCGAACCGAGTCGGCGTGAGTTGGGTGGCAGAGGCCACCACTTGCGCATGCTTTGGTAACATTTGAAAAGCACAGAGAGAGAGAGAGAGAGAGAGAGAGAGAGAAGGGGCAGAGAGCGTGTTTATGTTGGTTTTTAACTGTAAAAATATTATGCGCACACAGAGTCACTACACTAGTATGGAGTCTAGTGTATAGTGAGCTAAATGATAGTGCTCACTATCCAGCTACAGTAGATGAGGTTCACGCGTAAATGCATGTCGGCTAATTTTCCTAATTTCTTTTTTGAATTTATGTAAAACTTGTAATTAATTAATAATAATAATCATGTGGGAAGGTGGAGAGTGGCGAGTGGCAAGTGACAAGGATGGATGAGATAAAAGTCGTCAAGGAGAGGGAGAGGGGGATGGGCGATGTTTTGTTTAGCGAGGGAGGAAGTGTGGTGGATCGGATCACCGGATAAGAAAGAAGATAGTTTTGGTGGTGTTCGCGTGTGGAACTCTTGGAACAGATTTGGAAGACACCTGTTACGGTTAAAAAAAGCCACCTAAACTGCCACGACCACCGCCATCAAATGCAATGGCGTGAGGCGTTTACCCATGCCATGTGTAATATATAATTTGGCATATGTTAGTCAGGCAGCTGGGCTGGGAATGATTGTTTGTTTCGTGTTATAAATGCAAATTGCAAGTGAGCAACTTGGCCACATTCTTCTGGGCTGGGGCTATATTATATTATATTATATTATTATTCATTTCAGTTCCTCTCCTCTGGGTGTGGCGGGATCTGGCACGTTCTAAGTATCATGATTCATGAATGGCGAATGCCTCTTTGACTTAATTATTTTTTTATAAAACCGAACTAGTCAACAGCTAAAAGAGAAGAAAAAGCGCCTTCAATACTCTTCAAGATTAAGCCAAATCCTTGTAAGCTAAGGGAAGGGGAAGCCTCTAGGCAAATCAAACTAGTCTGCTTTAAATTTAAACAGGGGAGGGAGGAGGAAGCTCCAGAAGAATATCGATACGACAATAAGCATTTGCGTGTAATTTCAATCTTCATTTTCCAAACATAATAACTAATTAACAACTACTCGGTCAACTATAACTAGACTTGGAAAATAAGTGTAAACCGCGTGGGGTTGGGGTTGCAATTTGCAAAGTCTTGTTCACCAGTTTGTTTTCATACTATATATCCCACTTCTTAACATTTGCCACTACAAATTAATAATTAAAACTTTCTTTTGTTTAGGCCAAATGCACCAAATTATAAAAGTTCATATCGCTCTATCACCAGACCCCACTTCTTCTAGAACCCCCAAACTCTTGTGGCTCTATCTTCTTCTTCTTCTTCCCCACAACAACACGGTATTTGTAATGTACCTCCTCGTTTGTTAAGAAGAATTAGACTAGACTAACAAAGTGACTATATTTCATGTGCAATAAGTCTAATATAGTTTTCCCTATCAATACATGTCCACTTCATCACACGAGAAGACTTTTATTCGATTTAATAATCTGGTAGCTAAAGGCTACTAGAGCAATTGGCAGATGATTTATTAGTTGGTCTGCTAACCAACTAGAGCCAAGTAGACCCCCTTGCTTGCTCTTGATATCTTAGCAGCCCACATTTGAGTCTATCTTAATATACCTAATCAATAATGCGTTTTCTTGACTAAGTATATTTGTATTTTGGCTTGATAACTTGGATTTATCTTTGAATATGTATTTCGTATGCATACGTCGACCGACATTTCATGCATGTGTATGGTAGTTATTAAACCGGTTGGGTGGATCATATGATATGATGTGCTGGGTCAAATTTCGGGGAAGAAAATTAGCCCAGTTTGTACACCTAAACTACATTCAAACTGCCAAACCATCCATCCTTCCAAGAAGCTTCTTCGGCCAACTTGTTTGTATTATTTTATGACTGTACCGTACGGGTAGACTTTTTGGACGGCGTTCTTGTTTGGTAGGCAGTAGAGTCTATAGAGCACCAAACAAATATCTCAACACTCCCTTGACCTGGCTCCGTTTCTTTCGAGTGGTGTTACTGCGACACCGAAGAATTACCAAGTTGTGAGATAACAACTAGCATTGTTACCTTGCACATATTTTTTGATTTTTTTAAAAAAACTTTGGGGCTGGACCACTGATGTAGTAGTGGGTTGTGACCATTTCAGCATAGTTGAGAAAAGTCTCTTCTTCTTGTTGCCCAACTCACATTGGCAGCAATTAGATGGATCTTTCATTTTTCAGATGACACATGGCTTCTATAGCCGCCACCAAAAATGCTTCCCCACTTACGAACCTCCTCCAACAATCTAATCTATTTTTATTTAATTCCATCTCTCTCTCTCTCTCTCTCTCTCTGTGTGATATGTGGGTGAGGTGTATTTCACCAGGTAATTCTAATTTATATCATATAGAGCTAGTGACATCGAAAGCAAAGTAATTCGGAATATACAATAAGTTATGGAAAATGACCAAACGTTAAAATCCCTTTTTTCGTTTTCTTCTTTCGTACATGTAGATGTAGTCACTAACTAAACAAGATAGAAGATGTCATTGTGGTAGTTGTAGTCTACTAAGGTAAATTAGGACTGCTACAAGCATTACTGTCTGCCGCAATGAAAACAAAACATAGAATATAAAGGGGACTTAATCAAATTATTGGCCATGAACGTATGATCAACTTCCACATTGACTTACTCACCTTGTTCATCAATGTTTTCCGTATCACTTTGCTTTATATAGTCCAATCCGTGAATAAGTAAGTTCAAATTGATGATGTGACTCTACCATTAACCCCCTTTAATTTTCTACAATGTAGGAGTCACGTTAGTGCTTTTGACGGAGTTTTTGAGTGAATTGTGAATTCAAATAGAGTAATATAAAATTTGACCATACTTTCTTGGTAAACAACAATAATTAAGAATGTAAAGAAAGACATGGTTGGATACGGTTCCTTATATTACATCATGTAGTGTACAAATTTTATCACGTCCAACCAGAGCAACATAGAGAGATATTAGGACTATGATTGTGTATCCTTCAAAAACAAAAGAAGATTGTCTAGCCCAACCCGATCCAGCAATCTGTTGTTTTGTGGAAGAGAAAACCCAGCAAAATAGAAATAAGAGAACTGATATTTGTGGGCCCGTGAGTCAAATTGATCCAACCCTCCTGATTATTACTGACAGATAACAAGGTTCAAAGCTCAGCCCATAAACAAATTTTGGATGGAGCAAGACTCCTCCAACTGAAACTTTGCAGACATGGGTAAGCCAGGCCCAATCCTTCACCATTCAGTAGTTGCTTGTATCTTCACTGACCTAACCTGGTTGGCCTTAGGAGTTGTTAAGGTTCTTTTTTGTTTTTTGTTTTTCCGGTTGTTGTATAAAGTTTCGAATTGGAATAAACAATTGTTATTTTTGTGACGAGGCTAAAACCGAGGAACTAAAATATAAAAAACAGTGCGATTAGATTAGTGATCATGCAAAGGCAGCCAATTGACAGTCCACTCATTGGAACTCGCATTGTCTCTCAAACTCTACCTTCAAATCAAAGCTGCGCTGAGTTCTCAATTTAGCACGCAACCCAACCCAACCCAAACCCAATACATCCAAAAACCCACCAAACCAAGTTAAAAAGGAAAGGCTGATCCAACGGTTGAAATCGGGGAAAAGCCTGCGATCCAACGGTGGGATCGAGGTCCAAACAGCGGAAACACGGGGCCGCTCTGTCTCGCCCAGAGTTTGGAAGATATATTCCCCTTTCTCCTCGTCGACAAGACAATCCCACCCTCTGTGGGTCCTTCAACTCGTCAAAAACCACAAACGTTTAAACTCAACCATAGTTTAGCCTAAAGACCCCTAACTTAATTAAAACACACTGCTCTATTTACTCTCTCACTCTCACCCTCTCTCTCTCTCTCTCTAGTTTCTTCTTTCGCTTCCTTCCAGTGAGCATTGAGCAACACCGCACTCTCTCTCCCTCCCTCCCTCAACAAACAAACCCTAAACGAACCAATTTAACATCATAAAATTGTTGCAAGTTTCAAGTGAGAGTGATTGATAAGTTAACTGACCTCTTTGTTTTCTTTTAATATTAATTTTGGGGGAGATCAAACCGACGGTGGAGATGAGCTGCAACGGATGCCGAGTTCTCCGAAAGGGGTGCAGCGAGACCTGCATACTGAGGTCGTGCCTGCAGGCGATCGACTCTCCCGAAGCCCAAGGCAACGCCACCCTCTTCCTCGCCAAGTTCTTCGGCCGCAGCGACCTCCTCTCCTTCATCTCCGCCGTCCCCGAACCTCAGCGCCCCGGTAATAAACACAATTCTCACACAATTTATTCCAATAAATAATATCGAATTTCAACAACTAATTAACAATCAACCTTTTTGTTCCTTCCTTTTCTCAGCTCTGTTTCAGTCTCTGCTGTTCGAAGCGTGCGGTCGTACGGTCAACCCGGTCAACGGAGCCGTGGGGCTTCTATCGAGCGGAAACTGGCACGTTTGCCAATCCGCGGTCGAGACGGTCTTGTCCGGCGGCGTTTTGAGGCCGTTGATGGCGGTTTTGACGCCGAGCCTCCACGAATCTTCCGAGACGTCCAGTAGAGGCGCATGCACGCTGCAAAACCTCTACTATCCATCCGTGCCGTCCGCGTACTACGGCGCGGAGCGAATCCAACCGTTCGATGCGGGGCTCTCTCTAAAGCCGAATCTCGAGGCGGGAGAACGAGGAAGAGGCACAGGAATGAGGAGCAGCAGCTGTGTGAGTACTGCAGTGGGGAAGCGGCGAAGGGATACGGTGTCGTTTAGTTCGGAAGAGTCGGTGATGACGTCGACGACGAGCTTTGAACGCGGCGGCGGTCTCAAGGATCGCAAGGTTTTGAACCTTTTTGTCTGAGTACGATTAATAAATTAATTAATATATGAGAGAGAGATTAGAAGTGATCAGCGAATAATGTATTACGAGGTAAAATGATAATCGGAGCCGATCAATTTTGTTGAATTTTCCGGCCAAGCATTTGGTTTTTATTATTATTTATAAATATTTTATTTTATTTTAGTTTTGGTTGGGAGGAGTTGATGTTGATAATGTGATGACGATGACGTGACACAATTGTCGTTTAGGGACGCTGCTTTCAATGGGGTTGTCCTGGCCGTACATCTTCTATGTTTAGAGGGCATGCAGCTGCTGGCAGCATACGTTATCCCTCTCATGCTGATGATGAGGACAAGTGGAAATATGTTTGATTTTCATTTCTCATCTCTTTGGTTTGCTGTACGTTGTGATATAAATTTACTCTCGCCACACAATAGCGGTATTCCAATTAAATGGCACATTATGACTTCTCTCAATTTTATTATATAACACTGCGTGATTGATTTGAGATGTCGTCACAATGACAATTCCTTTATACAAAAATTATTATGTAATTGTTTTGATTACTCGTGAGACATTAACCTTCTTTTCTTTCCAATGGGTAGTGGGTTGGTTGTTGGACATTTTTCGACTTGGAAAACATGTGGCTTGAACAAGTATATAAACAACCTGAATTTCCAAAATATGTTAGAGAAAATGCTTACGTTGTTGATGACGCATGTAATTTAATTTATTTGTATGCATGTATGATGTATATATAATTTAGAAAAAAAAATGCAACTAACTTCTGAGCATGCAGTTGGATATATATAATTAGTGGTGAGCTTAATTAGGATCTAAAAATAACACAGAAAAGACGACATGCAAATGGCTACATTGCCTTATCCGGTTCAGCTTAATCTTTTAATTAAAGCATGGAAACTGCCCAACTGTCCCCAGCAGTGTTAATAAAAAGTCCTGGATCCAACTGATATTGATAATTGATTGAATCCCATTGTGAGTTTCTTTCTCTTTTCTTAGGGTGCACACATAATCTCCCATAGCCAAAAGCCAATGCATATAGTTTCCTAATTATAATGATAATGTAAATAAGTGATAACTAAGTCAGGTTTTGTTATAATTTATAAACATAATCGTAAATTTTATGCCTTTCTCCGGTTAGAACTCGAAAATTATTGAAGGCAAGACAAAGACAAAGGCAAAAACAAAGACAAAGTAAAGGGCACATGAAATATAAGAGGAGAGGGTAGGAACCGAAAGGGAGATCGATAGATGGAAGGATATCAAGTGGGAAAAAGTGGGTCCCAATTCAAAGGTCCCTCCGTATATTGTAAGATTTAGAAAAAGCTAGAAATTGTGCGGTGCACGTCAGCCCCATCCAAGGACACAGTCCTCCTCCATCTGAAGTGGGTTCCACGGCATCACCACCTATTTTAGTATTATTTTTATAATTGTTCTGGTGGTTCTTTTCTCAGAGTAAAGCTAACACTGATAAAGGACACACGCATATACAATTCAACCATTGAAGCATAGAAGAAGAAGACTTGTTCTAATCCGTTCGCGTCGCCGCGTCTCTCAAGTCTCAAGATGCTGTGGGTCCTACTCCTACACTTCGACTATTCCTCTCCCATGCTTCCATTGCATTTGCATACCACAGACACAGAGGCGGGCAGACAAACTTGTGTCATCTTTGAATTACAACTTGTTTATCTTTTCTCTTTTCACTTGCTTTTTTCTTTTTTGGTAAAAAGAAAGAAAAGGTAAATGACAAGAGATGAAAAGGTACATGTAAGATGAAGTCTTTTGATCAGATAAAAGGTATAAAATCTTGTTCTTCAGAGAGCTCAGATTTTTGAAGAAACTAATTAGGTAGAAATGGGTCACGGTTTTATGGACAATAGAAATGGACCATGGAGTGGAAGAACCCACATAGAAGCCCATGATATTCTAGGAAGGAAAGATGGGGAGTACGTAAGCAGAAAGCAATTGTAATTTGCATCAACACCACCCACATATAAACATAACTTGCAAACACTACTAAATTAAGCAAAGAAAAAAGAAATTAGAAGCATCACCTAGACATATTTATACACATATTCCTCGTGACTTATGAATAAAGTAAAAGGTATACAAATTAATTTGATATCGACAACACAATTTCCTGCTATCATCTATTATTATGCACGTACCACAGGCCCAATTTTAGCACTATGACCCCTCTTTCATAAGCCACCCACGAGTCACAACCAACCATTCCAGTCTGTGTCTTGTTATCGCTTCGGCTTCACGGATTCGAAGGTAAAATTGTGCAAAAGGAAAAAAGAATCTGATGTGGTGTTAGCTGTTTAGGCAGTCATACGATAAAGCTTTACACTTCGGCTGTGAGGCTATCAGGTACACGTTTTTCTTGTAAAATATGTGTTCTCAGGCTACATTCCTCCACCTGCTCATTAAAAAAAAAAAAAAAAAAAAACTTAACAAGCAATTTTTGCAGACAAGTTAAAACTAAGAGAGAGAGAGAGAGAGAGAGAGAGAGAGAGAGAGAGAGAGAGAGAGAGAGAGAGAGAGGACAAGTTGTACCACTCAAAACCTCCACCCCTACTTTAATGATAAATTACACTTTCCCCTCCCACAATTGGGCCAAATTTCAGGTTTTTTTTGTATCTTTTGACATTAAAATTGAGGTAGGAGTTTCGATTATGAAGCGGTAAGGTTCCATCATTGGTTGGGATCGGAAAAGTTTCAAACTCCAGTACAAGGAATAATGCTGAAAATCTGGATTATATTCTTCTATCTGATAGTTTTAATATATCAAGTGGATAGAAATGAGGACAGGAGGAATCTGAAAGATGGCCAATATGCAGTATTATAAACCACACACAACTGTATCAGCACCAATGACGTCTCATTTTATTGTCAAATCTATCATTTTGCCTTTTCACAAAATCAACAGTGCAGAATTTGTTCTGGAGTAACTTGTGTAAGGGTCAGTTTAATCTCATGGTAGAATCGTAGGCAAAATTCAAATATGTTAGGTATTGAAACTGAAACCAAATACAACATTAATTTACCTGCATGGCTGCAACTGTTGACAATAGATCTCTGCACTGACCAAGCAAATCATGCTCCTTTGCAGTTACATTTGCAAGTTCAGCCACCAAAGAGTTCACATCCCCAACCTATCAATTACAAATGGTATCAGACCAATGGCAAAACAAAACTTTAAGCAGGAAGTTCAATAGTTGGTCAGCTAGGGGTTAATGCATTGTTACTGGACATAATCATTTGCTGTTCTCACATCCAAACCAGGAGTGATATAAAACATTTACATATAAATCACTCCATTGTTATAAATTAAAACCTATGGAATATCTTTTTGCTCCCAAAGGATAGCTTAATTTGTCATTTGTCCTTGATACTACTATGTATTCTACTAAAAAAGGCAGCAGACTGAGGAAATTTTGAAATACTAAACTTGGTCGGTTGTATCTACAGCCACAGTAGGTCAACCATCTCTCTTTGTAACCCACACGTATTATCCATCTACTACCACCACTTACTACAAACATGACCTTTATTTGTAGTTCCCATAATAACCATGTTTTAAAGGTAGCCTCGTACTCATGGTAACAACCTACCCGCCCTTTATCCAGATCCTCAGACAGGTATAGATATACAACAACCAAAAAACTGGGCAGGGATTCCAATGGAGAACAAAAGTCACCTTCGATAACAATAAGCATATTGATGATGCCATTGCTTGCATCACATCAACTGCTGAAGAAATAGCGTCCTTCACATTGTAGATATCGGCCTGTAGCAATGAAGAACCAGACAATGACAGATTATTAGGCAATGAGCTCTCACTGTATACAAGGAACCAGGTAAACAAAGAGGTATAAGAGAGGCACATACCCTTGCCCCTCCAACAACTGGAAGGCGGAGTGTGCTAGCCTTTAAAGCTTCGGTGGCCCCTGACAAAGAATTAGAGTAATCCGGATCCATGAGTGATAACTCTTCCAGATATATCATCTGCACTCGTCAAGAAATATAGGATTAAACTCAGAAGTCAGTAAAATACATTGCCAAGAAACCTTTTTCTGCAAAAGCAATTCTTGCCTTCTAGCATATAACATAACAAAGAAAATATTTCACAACGGAGAATCAGAGAATCATTCTGAAGCAGCACAGTAAAGCAATTGCAGATCAACTTTCAAAACAATGACAGATATTGGGTAGTACAGAAAGACTATGAAGACAACTTATTCCTCTAAATAATTTCAGTCACAAGCTCAGTCGAGAAGAGTAAAATCAGAATTAAATGCATGAAAAATAGCATCAAATTACCTTCAAGGAGCAGGTTACAACTTCAATTAGTGAAAATTATAGAACAAAAGATAGAATTTTAATAAATCACTCACATGACAATGTACATGAAATCCAGGCCAAATGTTGACAAGAAATAGAAGCAGAATGTAGTGAGAGGTCTTACTTGCCCCTTGAGGATGGATGTTAGTTTCAAATTTTGCCTCAGCATTTGTAATTCTATCCGTTTTGCTCTAACCGATTCGCGAAGTTTTGAACTTGTTACCCACGCATTATAGAGGCTTCTCTGATGGAGAGCAGGAATTTTAAACAACAAAAATTAGAGTTAAGGACTGATTTATTGAAATGGAAATATTTTAACACCAATAACAAAGTAAAGGGAAGCAGTCAATCCTGAAATCATACTTCCCTCACTTATTCAATATTTTTTCAAACATGTTTGCAAACAGAACAGTTTCAGCAATAAAAACTATTTATTATACTTTTGAATCTTTTTTAACCCAAGAATTTTTAATGAGTGGTAACTACCCACAACCACGTAAAAATGTGCTCTTCATCCCACGTTCTGAAAACCGAGTTTATATAATAAAAGTTCCATCTCCAACATCCGTAGAACATGCAGGTGGGCTAGTATAATAAAAGAAACATGTAAATGGGAACAAAGTCTACATAACTCTGATAAGTCCATGATAATAAATTATGCAGGTCATCTGGGCATCCATTTCCAAGACTTATAAAAGGCTGTCTGGAGTGTGCAGAACATCAAGTGCACGCATGAGCACAGTAAGAGATGCTTGAACAACAACGAGTTATATGTTGATAGTCAAAACGGGAAAAAGAATAAAACTAGCATGTATTCGCAAGCATAGTCCTAAATAAAGCCTATTGTTCTCCTATGAAGATCCAAATTCAATGCACCATCTCGCCCCCAAGTTGCAATTCAAGATTTTACAAAATACGCAATGATATCCACATTTTCCTTTTGCACATCAATATCCAAGTTGGAGCATTTGAGGAAAAAAATTGACAGTATTGTAATTAAAAAAACTGAAAGGGATGCCATGGCATAATATAAAGTGACCAAAACCTGAATTGAAACTTAAATTTATGATGAATAAACTCTGCAGTCAAGAGAAGTGTAAAGGTGATCAATTAAGAAAAGGAGCAGAAAAGCAGTCGAAGATTCCCATACAAGAACAAAGCTCATAGAGAGAAGAAAATATTTAACAAAACAAAATTTATGCCATGCGTGATAACCAAAACGAATTTTCTGTACATTGAATACAATGAGTGAGGATTAAGTCCAGTAGCCATACCTCTGCATTGGACCTCTGTGCAGCTAAGGAGGCATTAGCTCTAGCATTTACAAAACGCCACTGCAAGAGCCGGTTATGCAAGAGCCTCACCACATGTGCATCAACTACCATATTCCCTCCAACCTTCCCTCTTCGAACATCAGCAGCAAAACTTAAAATAGAGGGCATGTTGCTCAAATTACTACTTGGAGTAGCAGCCACTCCATTCCTCACTCGAGAAGGGCTCACTCCCCTCATCGGCGAAGAGGTCATCAATGACCTGCTGAGCTTACTTGGCGATGCAGGCCGAGCTGTCCCACGAATAGGGGATAACTGTCCCCTGCTATTCACAGCACCTCGAGGAGATGACGCAGGACTATCAATAGATAACCTATTTGCCTCAGCAATCTTAGGAGAGCCCATAGTTCTTGCTCCAGCTCCAATAGCCTTAGACTCTGATTGGCGGCGCAATCGATTGTTAGTCTCTTGCCAAAACCTCGCTGGCACCACTATCCCTCTAGGCCGTGGCCCTTGTACAGCACCACCATGGCCATTGCTCTCGTGTGGTCCTGAATTAGTACTACCGGAAGACACACTATCAGTATCGGAACAAGCCACAGGTTCAGACTGTGTAGTAGCTGAATTGCCATCATCAACAGTCTCGGTAGCTTTCACCGAACCTAAAATGCACGAATTAGACCTCAATCTCCCATCAACATCATCCACCATCGAATTCTGTAATGCTCTAACCACATTGGCGCCAGATCCACTCATCCTCCTCCTCTCATCCGTACAGTCCAAGCTCCTAGTCATACAATTCGGTTGCCTTAACCTCGCAGGCCATCGCTGCTGCTCTGTCGGTTTCGAATTCTCACTCTGATCCGCTCGAAACGGCGTCGTCGCCTTCCTCCTCTCAGGCGTGCCTTTCCTTGTACTCGGAGACGGCGTCGGCTTCACTTTACTCACCTGGAGCGAATACGACTCTCCTTGAAACGAAACCGATAAGCTCCTCGTTGAAGTGAACAAGAGCTTCTGAGCCGCAGACATTTCGCCGCCGCCAGAGCCACCATTCCCGATCCTCATATCCAAAGAACTAGGGCGCGGCGTGACTGCTCTCCTCCTCTCAACCGATTGCGAGCGCTTCACGGACTGAGTCGACGGCATCGGCGTCGCCGCCGCTGAAGAAATGCCAGTTCTGGAAGGCAACGGCGATGGACATCGTCTTGTATTCGAACAAGTAGAGGAAGAGGAGGAAGAAGAAGACGACATGTACCGAGAAGTGACCTCTCGAGCTTTGAGCCGGCGAGGAACGACAACGCCATTTTCGGGGTCGGAGGGCAGAAGCGGAGGCCGTGTAGCGGTTCGGGGACGACCTCCTTGGGACGCGGCTTTGGGGTTCAATGTCGTAGAAACAGCAGCTACCATCGCAAAAACTCAAAATTCCATTCAAATCTCATCCTCCAAAACCCTAATCGTCCGCCAAAAGTAAAACCTTCAACCGCCCCTGCGAGTTTATCGGCGCTCACTTCTGAGAGAAAACAAGAAATCGTAAAATGAAATAAAATTACAAAAACAGAGAAAGTGAAGTCGCCGAGTGAGAGAGAGAGAGAGAGAGAGGTTTCTGGGGGAGGCGCTTTTTATGTGTGCGCTTTTAGAGAGTGATCGGATGAATTTGGATTCTGGGGATATATGACCGTTATGACTAAACCGGCGAGAGAAAGAAGTTGTTAAGTCGAGATTTGGGAGCATAACTGTCGTACTAGGCACCCGTGTTTGGGCTTTGCCTCAGACCATATTTAAATAAATATTTCTTTTTCGCTTTTTTTGTTTTTTATTTTTAAGGTTAATTGGGTACACACTGTGGGGTTTGGGGAATGGGGCTCATTTTTAAATTTCTAATTAACTCAAAATACTATAATTATAAGCGAGGTTAGGACTTGACTTGTAGTACGAGGGTAAATAGGGGTATTTTGGTAAATCATATGACAATGGTAACTAGTGAGTGAATTGCGCTAGTGGGCTTTGTACACGTGGCGGCGAGTTTATGGGCATAGGTTGCACGCCACGAGGCCTATGAATAAAAGAGGAAAAAAGGAAACAAAATGGGAGATACGAATGTGGAGGAATATGAATCTTCGAAGAGACGTTACGCAATTCCTTTCTTCAACATTGGTATTAAAAATTGGGCGTTTTAGTTGACCAAACATAGAAACTGCAGAGTTTCTGGATTTCTATAAATAAAATCTTCTACCAAAAAAAAAAAACACACGCACAATAATAAAGCAAATAATTATGACAAAACTTGAATATGTAAACTGCATTTTTGCTTATCACTTTAATTCAATGTGTATTATTATCATTCTAGTCAACACTTGATATATGTTCACAGGCATAACCATGATTCCACAAATACAAAACAAATAGTTAACTATGATTATACAATATACCATGGGCGGATCCACATAGGGGTGAGAGGGGTCAATTGACCCCTGCAAGCCCGAAATTCACCATTGGAGGCAAAGATGTTGACCCTATTCACCTACATATTGTTTTATTTCCATTTTCAACATTTAAGTAAATGTCTTTGTCCTTTTACTTTCATTTATTTTTATATTACTCTATTTACTTAGTTTACAATGTAAATAAGAAAGTACCCATCATTTGGATTCAAATAAAAAAAAATACTAGAAAATAAAATTCCCACCAAATCAAAATATGAAAAAATTGGTTTTAGTGCAAAATACGATTTAGGCTAAAAATGATGGCTCATTAAGTCAATATATACTTCATATTAAAATCCCATAAAATCAAGTTTTCTTATTTGATATGTAAGGAATAAAAGCTGCCAAAAATTATCTTGAGAAAATGATTATTCTGAAAAACCATTTTTCTTACTTAGTGCCCGTTTGGCATTGCTTATTTGGGGTGAGAAGTGATTTTTAAAAAAATTTGGGAAGCTCAGCGCGTTTGGTAAACTATTAGAAAATCACATATTGTTAAAAATTGCTATGAGAGAAAGCTATAAGGGAAAGCAGTTAATGAGGTGCTTTCATTTTCTGATTATGCGGAAATTAGTTTCGAAGAGAACCTAGGTTTAATGATTATGAGAGAATCATTTTTCTGATTATGCATGAATTAGTACCAACAACACTTTTAACAAAAAGTTTACCAAATGCCAAACTGCTTTCTCTCGCAGCAAATCTGACAACGATTATTTTCACAGAACATAAATGCCAAACTGGCCCTTAGCTAATATTTTTACATAAAACAATTTTTCAATATGTATGATATGAATGCATGCAGGTACCTAACGTCAATCTATGTAAAAAACCTTAGATGTTCAATCCACAAAGGTTTTACAAGAATAACCTAACTCTTACGTATTGAAGGAATATTTTCTTGAATAAGTTCTCCCTAAGACAGTACTCATAAGGGTCTAAAGTTTGAGAGTTATAGTCTAAAAGAAATGTAGATAAAGCCCAAAATCAAACTGACAACGGACCTCAAAAAAGACTTAAGTGCTCTAAAATGAGCAGGATTGTGCTAATATAAGCTAGCTCTTACATCGAATAGGACGAGACGTCTTGGGAGGCGAAAAGAATTGCTTTAATTTTTTAGTTTACTATTACATTATTAAAGATATTTCTGGTTTATTGCAGTGTATATCTATTTTTTTGAAGTTGATGCAATTCTCTTTGATAATGAACATGAGTATTTTGTATAGTTTTATCTATTAACTATGAATTAGAATATTATCGTTTCATTTCGATGGGTCTATTTTGTATAAATTTTTTTTAACCTTTTACACGTCAATTTCTGAATCCGCCACTGTACATGTCAATTATTGAGAAAGGTGATAAAGATTCACATTGGATTAACATATTTCATGATATATATATATAGCTTTCAACACTTTGCCACTCATTAAAGGTTTTGTTCTACTTTCTATTGGGTTCCAGGTGGGTGTTATCATAAGCTTGCTCCTTTTTTCTTGTCTTTTTTAAACCAAATTTTAGCTATTGACAAATTGGGTTTACAGTATTTTCCTTAAAAAAGAAGGTGACATTATGAAGGAAAAGTCACCAAACAATGTGCTAATTAGCAAAGTGATTTACAAGGCTAGCTTAGCTAACCTTGAATCGTACAAAAGTGAAAAAGGACAATCAACCTCCTTTATGCTTAGTAACTCTAACTCTCTTTAAGTTAATCTTAAGTCATTCAAAATCTTGCCTTGTTTTATATGCAATGACAACTCCCTCCCACCCCAATCCCTAATTTTTTAAAATTACTAATTATTATCACTTATGAGCCCACCGAACAAAACAAACTTTGGTGATGTGATTATCAGTCACCATTCACCAACTACATTAGTTTTTTACATGCTAGTCAACATATATGGTATTTTTGTGTATTATTTTGTGCTTTTTTTTAAAGCTAAACGAAAACACTTAAAATGTCAATGATTCAAGGGAGTTAACACAAGATGTGCTTAATTAATTAACATTGTTAATGTTAAAAATGCCTTAAACTACACTATTATAAAAGAGGGAGCTTTCTTACCAGACTTGCCTTGCTTTTCTCTCAGAATTGCATCCTATATAAACTTGGACTTCACTTCCACTCTAAACCCACTATATGGAAGTTTACCGTTTTCACTGCCGTAATTAAAGAAACTTTACTACAAATTCATACTTATCCATATATAGGAGGGATCTTTTATTTTTAAGACATTTTATATTGAGAGGGACGATATATAATATACCAAACTCACACACACACTACACATATGCTAGGACTCGAACCCGGACCTTTAATGGGGGGAGAAATTGCTCCAAACCACTACATTAGTGAGTCATTTGTTATATATGAGGGATTTTGAAATTAGGGTTCATGGCTGAAACATCAATTCCACCAACATTCCATTTAGATATATTTCAACCTTGTTCCTTGTCTTTTCAATTTGTGCTGGCCCTTTTCTTCAAAGAACTAGTTAGCCCAATCTATCAGTCTTTCTTTTTTCTCCTTTTTGTTTTCAATCCCTTCTCCAACACTCTATGTATTTGTGTGTGTTTGGTTGTTTCTAAAAAAGAAAAATTGTTGAGACCACAAACTAATATGCATATGGGAAGCATCTTATACTGTGGACAGTGATATAACACATATGCGTGCGAAACATGATTAAGATTTAAGGAGTAAACAGGACCACTTCTGAAAGTCCTTAATTCTTGGGCACTCAATTTCACAGAATTTTAACATGACTTCTATTCTATCTATATATATACTTTGCCAGCTCCACGCAGAAAAGTATAACTTGTTAATCTCTTTCGTCGAGATTAATTAACAAAGCAATCATGTTAGCCGAATAAAAAGAACTTTGCCAAATAGGCAAATTATATCACTAAAAAAAAAGATACTTTCCCTTGTGAGATATATTGTACGACCATCACACCTATATTAATATTGGGATCTTCATCGATTATGGAGTTATAAATTAATTTGGGCCGGAAAGTATCTATCTTTTTCTATAATTGTAGACGAAAATAGGGAGAGAAATAAAGATGGGAAATCGAAGAATAAATGCAGAGGCATAATGATGAACGAGTAGCCATAGAATACTAGTTGTGGCAAGCAAGCATCGCATTAGAAAAGAGAAAACAAATACCTGCCTGCCTAAATGGATGAAAGAACAAAAGCTAAATTGGATGCCAGTTCCCCTCCCTGTTGCTTCTCAAGGACCCATGCATGATTACTGTTTTATTGCCTATATATATATATATATATATATCTATGCAGATCAGAAAAAAATAAAAAATAAACTCAGAAGGCCCCCACTTCTCAACATAAAGAGGAGCAACACTACATGGTTTATGGTTATCATCTACAACCTTCGAGAAAGAAAGCATCTTTCTAGGATGCTCCGTCCCACTGTAGTCTCTCTGCCTATGTCTTCTGTCCCAGTTCCTCAATTTTTTCTCAACTTTGCTTTCAAGGTCCTACATATCTCTATCGTTTGAAGTCCGAATACGTTTAATTACTCGCAAACTATTTATATTATGCAAGACAGCTGCGGTATATCTAGACAATTTTTTTTTTTTGGAGTTTTCAGTTGAGCTGGATGCATTTCAATTTTGTGTACTAATTCATTAACTGTTTAATTCTGTCGTTTTGGTTAAAGAACGAACCAGGTACAATGGTATTACAGCCAACTTCACCCGAGTGTGTTAATTTTGTAAAGAGCATAGTTATATATGGGCTGCAATCTGGCATCTCCTATGGCCTCCTCTAACATAACGTAAAAGAGGAATTAAGACAAAAGATGGCACATTGATATTGCCATATTGCAAGATTTCTATACGAAGGCCATCATCTCATCATGAATATGGACAATGATTGGATATCCACACTTTTAATAAGATGTTATCAACTCTGGCCTCTGCTTAACAAAAATAATAATATTATATGAAGTTTCTATCACAGCATATAAAAAAGGCTATCAATTTACATCATTTTAATAATGATGGTATGATATTTTTTTGAATACTAGTAACAGTCTAAACGGGAGGAGGGTTTCTTACACACACTATTAAAGTGTCATGGGAGTTCGAATCTGATACTATTGATCTGCAAGTCAAGTCAAGACTCTTTTTCATTGGGTTAGACATCATTGAATTTCCATCTCTTAAAGAATCTCAAAATAAGAACGCTCAACTAAGCATACCAATTTTTTTGGACGTACACTCACCACACCAATCCATGAAAATGGAAATACATAAACATCAGAAACCTAATCATCGTTAGTAAATTATATATGGTTAGGAGGTGGGAAACCCTACTTGATTAATCACAACGTGTACTATAATTGATGTTAAAGTTACTAAACCTAATTAGGTTAGGTAATCCCTCCTAAAACTTGAGCATGGTAGCCCACGTTCAAAGTTATGGATAATCAATGCTTGGGGGAAGTGATAATTTGTCATGGTCCCCTAGCTTTAATGACTAAAGGATGCTTCTCTTCCACTCGCAAAGCCTGGAAAAGAGAACTGTAGCTGTAGGGACAACAACACAGGCTGAGTTTTCTTTTCTAACTCTTATATTATGACCTTGCAAATAAAATTTAAGCCTTTTTCTTTTCAATTGTAATAAAAAGAGGGATGCACGAGTCATGACAATATAAATGATAAATGAAAGATAGTTGTTGAATAATTTTTTATTAAAAATATAGCATTATTACTTAATTAATGACCATATTACGAGAAGTAATCATCCCGTTAATTGAGTTAGGGAAAAGTGAAAGTTCTGAGGAAGAAAAAATTAGCACAAATGGACCCCCAAAAGCTTGAGAGAAAAGGTTTGGGTCCTCCATATTTATTATATATTCTATGATGATGATAACTAGTGGCCTAGATTAGGCCATTAAACATCGTCACTGCCGCCACCTAACACGTATTTAGTAACCAAAAGCTCTCACTTAACAACACTAATCGTAAGCTAAAAGGGTATTATCTCAATGTCAACCCTTTTCCAAGACGACCATGATCTTAATTAACTACCAAGAGTATCAAACTTTAAATCACTTTTATATGTATTCGAGTTCAGATAGATAGAAAGAATCTAACAGAACAGACAACTTGCATAAGAAGCTGCAAATTATTTTTAGGTTGTTAAAGACACAAGAACTTCATATGATGACAAAACGCAAACAAGTACAGGGCATGCACAGAACAGAAGTCTGAATTGGTGCATGAACATTATACACACTACATAATATATATATATATATATATATATATATATATATATATATATATATATATATATGCATGGAAGCTCGTTATGATGACAACTACTAAGTTGAAATTAACATAAAGATTTCTAGCATGCACAGACACAATAGAGGAACATGTCATGAGGTGGCTAAGGAGTGGCACCAGGACTGGGTTTAGCAGGAGGTAAAGGCTTTGGAATGTATGGGATTATAGGCGTGCCGTGCTCAATCGGACCCGGCTTTATGGAAGCTTTTGAACTTGGAGAAGGATCAATGGGGTGATAGTCATCCAGATTCACATTTCTCACATTGCCTTTCTTCTGTGTGCTTGGAGTGTAGCCATTCACCTGTAGTTTGAGAGCCAGAGACAACAAAACCCAACATCATCAAGAAATGTGTTTAATTAGCAAATTAATCAAACAGACAACAACTTGTAATTTTGATATATAGCTTATGCAGTGCTTGACACAGATTTCTGATTGAGTGATTCAAACTTCTCGTAGACAATCATTTGTAGAGTTCATGTACCTTGAGCTTCCTACTTATAGCTATCCTTTTTGGCCCATCACTAGTGTGGTTGAAGACAAATTCTGGAAAAAAAAAACATTAGGCAGATTGTAGTTTCAGCATGTCACATTTTGTTTCATTCAAGGTAATGAAGATTTGGACTTGATAGATCAACTCCAGAAACAGAATTCAAATTAGAACATTCTAGAAATATCTAAATTAATTGAAAGAAATTTGGCAATTTAAGCATCAACAACTTACAACCAAATATATTGGCATAATCACCAGATCCACAAGTAGTCAAAATTTAAATAAGAAAATAGTATCATTGTTAGCTACAAACTTGAAAGCCATTTTCTTTGCTACTATTAAAAGTGAAACTTCAAATAAATGAAAGAGAAATAATTACCTGGATAAGAGTAGCCATTTCTGCTGCTAGAGACATTAAGGACTAGTACTAGAACTGTTCCAAGCAGCAAAACCAAAACCCAAATCCCAGAAACCTTCGTCATGTAGAAATATTAGCAATTACACCAAATGACAATGTACCCAAGAAAGAGTGTTTTTTTTTTTGTTCTCACACTCTTCAAAAACTTCTCATGAATCCCCTTTAGGCTTTAAGCAACTCAACCCATGAGAAATTTCACACGAAGGGAGTAGCTGGAAACAGAATCACCGGCCTTTCTGTGACACGAAGATTTAGAGGGCAACAAAGTCAACCAGGAATTCCGGGGAGATGACAAGAGTGGCTAAGAAGAACCCATGTCTTGCATTAGAATATGTAGCAAAAAAATAAATTATTGCTTTTTTGGTTTTTGTGGTAAGTGAAATCATAAAAGAAAGCATGTGGCTTTCACTGACTCTTCATTTACTGCATCTGTGTTCTGATACAGAGTATTTAGTGCTTCATTTAGTGTTGCAGTGGGGAGGGGGAATGAAAAGACATCAGTGCTCAAGGGTTGCCGTGGAATATGAGCTTTTGGGCACGTCTGTGGCATTTGGCAGAGCGCCATTTGCATGCCCATACGAAATTGTTGACGTTCTTTAACGATAATATATTTGTTTAACAGCTAGATAACAACAACGGGGGTGTAGCTCATATGGTAGAGCGCTCGCTTCGCATGCGAGAGGCACGGGGTTCGATTCCCCGCACCTCCATATTTTTGTTTAAATTCTAGATTTTTTTTTCCTAATTCTTTTTCCAAAATTAAATTAAAGTTTTTGGGGTTTTTAAGAACAGCCCAACATAGCCTAGTGCCACTCAAAATTGGGTTTTAATCATCTTAAATCACCAAAGCAAAACACGATTAACAAACACACACTTTGATCTGTATGTACTTTCAGAATTTAGATTTACAATACAAAACCAATGAACTTGTTTTTTCTTCTTCTCTTTTTTCGGTTGGCTAAATGACTTTGATTTTTAATTTTGGAACTAGGTTTAAAACGAACATTGCGGGAATCAAAGTTGATGTGCAGAGACACCAACCAAACCATCATGCATCGATCATCTTTATGGGCAAAAGTCTAGTCATATCCTTGTTCCAAATTCTTCTTCGCCAACAAAGTATGGGCTAAAATGCGACCACAACTAACGTTTTTCATTATTCTTCTTGCATCAAACGATAAGTGACAATAGTCTAAAATTTATTATGAACCCAATCAAAACCATTGAAGCATCAACAACCAAAGCGCACATCAATTGAAAGTTGAAACCAAGGAGGAAGAGATACCAACTAGAAATAAAATTTTGAGCCAACAACTAGAAATAAAATTTAGTGCCAACAAATAGTTTCAACAACGGCCCAGTCAACAACTAATTGTCAAGCTTAAGATATGCTACATTATCATCTTAAATAAGAAAAGAGGAAAAGTAACAGCAACAAAAGAAAAAGCTCGGAAGCTCCATATTTCTGACATCTTCATGGCCGATGCAAAATCAGATGGTTTCAACTTTCAGCGGTACTGCAATGAAGATACAACCAACACAGAATTAGTATCATTTCAAATTCAACACATTGCAATATACATACAGATAATAATAATTGATCAGCAAATGAATCTGCTACATTTTCTCTGTACGTTGAAATTCAAATTCAACACATTGGCATACATACATACATACATACATACATACATACACAAATTAATAACAAACAAAAAAACTGTATAGAACTACAGATAATAATGATTGGTCAAATTAAAGATATGTATCTTCCATCAACAAATCAATCTGTACATTGAAATTTTTTACTTCAATTTATTTGGAGTAAGGGATTTTTATATGAGATACCAAAAGCGGATACAGAACAAATGTGACCAAAACCAATACAAAACTTGTAAAACTAACACCAACCCAGAACATTCAAGCGACATTTATGGTGTATTAGGGGGACATTTTAAGAAATTGTGACTTGAAATGGGGCAGGGAAACGAGTACAAAAGCTTATATCCTATACAATCCAAAGAGCACCAAAAATAACAAAATAAAGGACATAAGGATTGGAATTTATACCTTGATGAAGCCGATTTCCTTGGCGTTGCTGCGGAAGCACTGCCTGCAGCACATCAAGGCGTACTTCCGGATCAATCCATGAGGGTTTCCACATACTCGGCTGTCCAAAGTAACAAACAAGTTTTCCACATTAGACATGTCCTTCACCAAAAAATCTTCAAAAGCCAACAAACTAAAATCTGAAATGATTCGTCATATAGAAGACCGTAATATTTTACCAATAATGTGATAATGCTAACATTTTACTAATCAAGTGATTATGCTAATATTTTACTAATCAAGCGATTGTGCTAATATTTTACCAATCAAGTGATACACAGTGACATTTTAGCAAAGTAATTTAGCATACATAATCTAAATCTCAAACAGGGAAATGCTGATTAAATTAAAATTTCTACTAACAGAAACAAGCCTAGATCAAACACTTGCAAAATATAAGAACGATTGAGGCTTAGATATGGGGAAGAAATTCATACCACGTACGGGAACCAGGCCCGTAGTTCTTCGGATGAGAATTCCAAACGTTTGAATGGCCCATTTTGATTCTTCCTCGGTCGTCTTGGAAGGCCGCCTTCAACTCACTGCGTTGCCTCTGCAGCTGCGAGAAAACGATGGAGTTCTAAACCCTAATCCTATGACTGCCATTTTGTAAATTCTAGTTGCTTTTATAGGTCTAGGACTGAAACGCGGCGTTTTAGTCATTCTTGCCGCCTCCATCTCCATGAAACGATGCGTTTCATCCTCCAATCGGCACGTGATAGTCCCTTTTTCTTTTTTTTATCTTTTTTGTTTCTCTCTTTTTTGTAATTTTTGATGGACGGGTATTAGGCCCTTCAATTGGGCTTAAGCAATCCCATAAGAGATGTACGGTTTGAAAAGTTTATGTTGGATCCTTTATATCTCGGTTCATATGGTGGTTATTGCATATTGTCACATTGAATTTTATATATTAATTTCATGAAACTTGTAATTTGGATTTGATTGCAAACCAAACTAAATTACAGTATTTAAATTGTCAAAATTAAAATGAGATGGACCAAAATGAAAATTGAGTCAAACTACTAGAACAACAAGATATAACATGACCGTTTTTTGCCTCGATGATATACGTAATATATGACGAAAATTAATAAGGGATCCTCTAATTTTATCCAAATTCATATTGGGCAGCTGAAATTTGCTCAACCAAATTACCCTTTTCAACTCTATGCTGTCAAGCATAACATAAATGTGTAACAACTTCATAGTATGTTGGCAAAAAAAAAAGTTGGTAATATTGTATTTTTTTTCTTATTTTACAAAGTTATATTTTAAACTACTTTAATATATGGAAAGAGAGATCAAACTCTAGTGAAAAGGGCGAGCACACTATTTTAGCCAACTGACTTAACTCACGCAATGTTTTAGGACAATTTCAATCAATGCTTCAAATGTTAATATGGGATAAAAACTAAAGTGTATTTTGGAAGGTAGATTTTTCAAATGGCAAAAAGTTGTAGAAAGAAAACATGCATGCTGCTGCTAGGATATAAAACTATGAGAGACAAATATATGCACACATAAAATAAAGTTGATTTAATAATAGAAGAAGACAGAAACCGTTGATATCTACAGACGGACGGCTGACCGCCGACACGATTGGAGAATAATAGAGACACCACCTAATATTTGGATCCCACATTTCTTTTTATTTTTTCTTTAAATCAACCAAATTATATGTTCCACCTTAATTTCTAGACACAAAATTATGACGGGCATAATGATTTATATTTATATATCTACGGCATGGTGTTCAAAATTCAAAAGGCACGGCAAACAAAAGGTGTTCGTTTAAACCAATTAGAGAAATTCGAGAAACGTTTCTTTTTGGAGCTTCCTCCCAATTGAATCGTCTCCGTCTTCTCATTTGGGTTGAGCATCCTCCACATCACATGCACGTCATCGTACTCACAACTCCTTATATCATGTTGTAGCTTTGGTAGCCCTGTTCACATTAATCTCAAATCTTAATAAAACATAATCATACTTAAATTATAATAACATGTTAATATATAATTACGTATAATTTTTTTATAAATAAATGCAATAGATTGCATTCAATTTCGTAAAAGTTAATTCCATGAAACATGCAGGTTTTGTGTTTGAATCTCTCATTTCCCAATATCATTTATGTCAAAAGAAAAAAAAAATCAAATTTCTTACAGGATTTGTGAATGCCGAGGCGGGTAGTGACCCGGCTACAAAATGTTCGCACCAGAAACTTCATATTTCGTGACCACCACTCCATTGGGACTGAACAAATCCAAATCAGGATCACAATATCTGCTTTAAAGAAATTAAATTTAAATTTGGAACCAAAATAAGATAATTTATAGAAATTAAGATGGTGATGATATGATAATTGCAACTAATTAACTCACTCTTTTGTCTTATGTGGACCTCTCTCCTCTCGGAGAGAAGCTTCTTCTAATCTTCTGTGGATGTCCCCTATCAACGATTTTCTGATTGCCTTCCTCAAACTGAATTAACTTTTTTTTTTGGACTTTTGCCTAACTTGAAAAAATTATGACGTGATTTTGTATTATCATATTCTATCATCTGCCAGATGTCAGTTTACAGTTTGGGCTATGTCCGTATCCAACGCCTTTTGCTTTGGAGTGTATTTCTGTTCCTCATTACCTTAACTTAAGATGTATTGTGCCATTTGTATTATAATAAATCTATTTATTTTTATAACAAATAAAAAAAATATTTAACATTTGAAAATAAATTATGAAGAATATTTCTTGTCAGTTTTTATTTGATTGGTTGTTGTTTAGTTTTTTCATGTTCAAGGATTTCAATCGTCACTCCTATAGTATGCCGCTGTCTTAGCCGCACCACTACTCCATGCCCTCCACCATAGCCTCTGTTAACATTAAACCCATTTAGCCTCTCTTAATCTTAACCTTAAACCAATTTAGCCTATCTTAACGTTAAACCCAACTGCTAATCACCCTCATGAGGTTTTTGGTTTTTGTTGGGACTCACATAATTGAGCTCTTGATCATTTTTAAGTCCAATAGGAAAAATTATATTTTACAGTGTCCATGGTGTAAAAATGCTTAATAATAGTAGCGAGCAAGCATACACATTGGATTAAGATAAAAGTCTTATCGCCATGTAGAAATGGATGCGGATTATTTGTGAGTTCTCTTTCTACCTAAGCTACATAGAATTTTTAATTATAATCGTTCTTGTCACATTTGTACCACACAATTTCAATTTATTTATTTATTTAATGAGTTACCTACATAAAACTTCCAAAGTTCAATTTATATTTCAAGTCGGTACTTGATTTTGTAAGACCATTATTGTGCATTAAGTCCAACCCCTTTACACTTAAATTTGAATCTTCGAATTCCCCCACTAAATTATATACAGTTTAATAGATTAAGTTTATATACATTATCTATTTATAAACTTCATTGAATAAATATTAAGCAAAAAAAGAATAAGAAAAAGCATCCGTTAGTTTTGGAAATTTTTTTATTTGTCTGCTGACACATTGTCCGTTAACTTCTTCCGCCTTGATAAACAAAGTCCGTTTGAACACCGAGCGTAACAAAATAAGACCAAACAATACAAAATGAAATAATAAAAAAAGATATCACTGGTTGCTCTGCTAGGGCAACCTGGGTGTTGTTGATCGTCGCGCGAATAATAACAGAAAAAAGAAGAAGAAGGAGAGGTCAACCGGGTAGCCATGTCCAGGGCTCGAGTCTACGCAGACATCAACGTCCACCGCCCTAGAGATTACTGGGATTACGAATCTCTCACGCTTCAATGGGGGTAAAAATAACAATTGCAATCAAAATATTTGATTTATTTGTCTTACTTTTATATGAATCGTTAATTGGCAATCTAGGGTAGATTATAGCTTTCTGGTTTGTGTTGTATGCTTTCAAATGCTTCAAATTGGTTGAAGGTGCAGAAAAATCCCAATTTGAAGGGAAAATTATAATGTTTTCTGTTCTATCTTTGTTGCATTGCATTGTTTTGTGTGTGCTGCAATTGAAGGTTCCAGGGTCGGGGTACTTGCTGCAGTTTGAATAATTGAATCAGATAAACTTGTTTTTGTGTTCCTTTGGTTTATCAATGTAGCTAGAACCAACAAGTGATAGTTTGATTGTTGAGGCTTACCACTGGTTACTTGTTTGATTATTTGATTTTCATGGCATTGGACTGCATTTCTTGGAAGGAATCAGTGATTTTAGAGGTTTTATTTTATTTTTTGTTGTTGTTTCTTTTGAGGTTTTCACCATGAATTTTTAAGGTGCATTTTCCCAACTATTTTTCTTATTTTTGCTTAATATTTTTTCTTGCTCAGTGATCAAGATGACTACGAGGTTGTTCGGAAGGTTGGCAGAGGAAAATACAGTGAGGTCTTTGAAGGTGTAAATGTCACCAACAATGAAAAATGCGTTATCAAGATCCTTAAACCCGTCAAGAAAAAGAAGGTGTGTTTTATTAAAGTTGTTCCTGTATTTTTGGGATATAACCGTCATGCTGAAGAAAACTTCGAGTCTTGCTAATGATACGATGAACAAAAGTGCATGTATGTCAGAAGTTGTTTTATTTACATTTCCTTATATAATTTAACTGGAACATAGTAATGGTATTCATGCAGATAAAGAGGGAAATAAAGATACTACAGAATCTTTGTGGAGGTCCAAATATTGTGAAGCTGCTTGATATTGTCCGGGATGACCACTCAAAAACTCCTAGCTTGATCTTTGAATATGTGAACAGTGCAGATTTCAAAGTGTTGTACCCCACACTGACAGATTACGACATTCGCTACTATATATATGAACTTCTCAAGGTTTTTATCCTGTTGCTAAACATTGATTTTTCTAACTAATTGTACCTCGGCCCGCCCTTTTCTCTTAATACTTGGATAACCCTGATGGTGTGTAGAGCTAATTAGAAATACAAAATTGTAAATTCTGTGTAACAGACACAGAGGTTGAATGCCATGATTCTGACCTGTACTGGTTTAGCTTTTGCATGATTGGCTAATTCAAAACTTATCTCGTAATTGCAGGCATTGGATTACTGCCATTCGCAGGGCATAGTACATCGAGATGTCAAACCTCACAATGTTATGATCGATCATGAGCTGCGAAAACTTCGCTTGATTGATTGGGGTCTCGCTGAATTCTACCATCCTGGCAAAGAGTACAATGTCCGAGTAGCTTCAAGGTAGAATCTCTTTTATCATTTAACTTTTTAACCAATCAATTGAATTGTTAGTTTTCATCTAGATTCTTAAAAGACATAATGACTCATCCTTTCTTTTTTTTTTCCCCTACGGGTAGGACTTGGGTTGTTTCAACCCAAACTTTGGACAACTCGGGCAATAATCTTTGATTAGTTGAGTAAATATGGACATAATTTCTTAATTTGAATAATAGTTGTAGGGACTCAGATAAACTAAGGATTTGATAGTTGAATAAGTTGTAGGGACTGTTAGAACGGTGCATGTGCAGCTTTTTCTTAACAGTTATCAAATAGCACTTGCAGTGAAATTCAGTTTGTGACCAATAGATTCCATGGTGTCTGATGGCGAATAGGTTTTTTAGTTAGTTCCATGCTGACCTCTTACATTGTTAACATGCAAATCTTTGTTTTCTTAGCAGAAAGTTGATAAATTTAAATGCTGTTTATCAGGCACTATAAGGGGCCTGAACTCCTTGTTGATTTGCAAAACTATGACTATTCTTTAGACTTGTGGAGCCTTGGCTGTATGTTTGCAGGAATGGTGAGGGTTAGGCTGCCCTGTTATTTCTGTGTATCCAATTATTTTGTAACAGCTACATTTTGTTCACCATGATAGACTTTTCTAAACAAGGTGTTCTCTTTCCTTGCAGATCTTTCGGAAGGAACAATTCTTCTATGGTCATGACAATCATGACCAGCTAGTGAAAATTGCTAAGGTAATTTTTGTTTCATACTGTGCTTGAAGATCTTACAATTATAGGCAATCTTTCACCTATATATCCTAGTGCGTTTCAACCACCAAAACTAGTTCTTCATTGCACTGTCTAAAAGTCTTCTTAAGATTGTTTAGTTTTCCCTGTTGTCTGTGAGTTGATCATGCATTTATTGTTATTTAGTTGTGACACTGAGGTTTCATAAACGACCAAATAGAAATTGAGTACTTATTAACAATACAGCGCAAATGTTCATATAATTTGTTATCTTATGTAGATAACTTCTTCCTCAGGTTCTTGGAACGGACGAATTAAATGCATATTTGAATAAATATCACCTTGTCCTTGATCCTCAGCTCGATGCTCTTGTTGGAAGGTATAACTTCTCATCTTTAGCATGGAACCGGAACATAAACTTAGATGATCTTAGATGTGCGTGAACATTCTACTGCCATAACACAATAAAGTTATAAGGGGCTTGGTAGGGCTTCGGGGTATCAATCATTATGGTTGAAAGAATAAAACAGTGGCTTTAGGCCTCTGGTTCCTATGTAACCAAAAAAATGAAATACATTGCTTTGTCTGTCTTTTCAGTAGTTGTTTCTGGCATGATACTCAAATGGCATCCTTCCTGCTTTTGAATTCTGAATCAGGCACGGCAGGAAACCATGGTCAAGATTTATCAATGCGGATAATCAACATCTGGTTTCTCCAGAGGTAATTTCTTTTTCTTTTTTTGATTTTTCTTCTTCTTCTTCTTCTCCCCTGGAAACAAACTTTTAGAAGATTGACCTTATATTCACGTATTTGTCATTCCTTACTAGTGATTCTTTGGTCTTTTTCGTGACGTCTAGGCCATTGATTTTCTAGATAAGCTTCTTCGATATGATCACCAGGAAAGGCTTACAGCAGGAGAAGCAATGGTATTATTTAAGATTTAGCAGCTGTTTCTTTTTCCCTCATGTGTGTTTAATATATATGCCTACATACACAATTGTTTAGATGCAAAACCTTAAGTATTGTAATAAGATGCATATTGTGTTTGATGGTTAAGCATGAAATAGAATTTTCACTGTTGGGTTCCAATATTCTATGTTTCAGGCACATACATATTTCTCCCAAGTGAGAAGTGCAGAAAGTAGCCGGATGCGGACTCAGTAACACTAGACTCCCTCAGAATCTTTTGGTAAACAAGCTTGTATCCCCTTTTTCTTTGGCTGTGGCCTGTATTTGATCACCAAAAAAAAAAAAAAAAAAAACATTTACCTAGCTTAGGCTGTTCATTGCATCATTTTTTCTGATTTATATATTTTTTAAATGCTGGTATTCTTTCTTCTCTCCTCCGATTGCGTATTTGTAATTTTTACTAATTTCGATTTAGCAATTAATCAGAATGCAATGCAACAGTATTTCATTTGTCTCGAATTCTTTTTTCTTTGTTTTGCATATTTTAGATTCTGGATTATGCTGATCCATATTCAAGTTTCAAATACAATCTTCGATTTAACAAACATGCACATTTATAACATATTCGAGAAAAGCTTTAGCTAATTAAAATCCAAGAGTCTAGGAAGGACTATGCAGAAGAAGATTCGACAGATGAAGCTTCAAACACATTTCTACAGGTCCTTCTCACCTAGGATTGTTTTTCTCATTTCTGAAGGTGAGGGAAACATGTATAAACATCAGATTTGGGATGTTTTGCTTCTGCATGCTCCCTGCACTTCACCTCAGACGTGGTGCAAATAAAAACCTGCATGCACACCTTGCACTGCAATCATCAACCACCATCTTGTATCAGAAACAAAGCAAGTGCTCAAAGTACCAGAAATTTTTATGCCAAGTAGCTTCATCTACAAGTTCACAATCTTACGACAATCTCGCAGTCAAAAACAAAAGAACGAGCTAGAAAGAAGACTTTACCTGTATTGTCATTGATTTCTTGTTTGACTCAAGCTGGCTTCCTGCTCACCCAAAGATGCACAAATTAATCACCTAACTTATAAGTTCCCCTGTTTACAAAACTATATATATAAATCTGTCTCTGTTTGATGGCTTAGAACTTCGAATTTAGAGTACCTTTGGCAGCAGCTTTTTGCTTCTCCATGTTCCTCTGGCGAGCCATCTTGGACTTCTGACCGTTGCCTCCTCCCATTGCTTCTCCTTCTTCTCTGAGTACTTGCAGGACAGGTTTGCTACTAGTGGCAGACAGAAGAAGCACAAGGCTTTAAGAATGGCCAAGAAATAGAGATGATGACGAGGTACATTATATAGATCACTCTCATCAATTAGGTATTGTTGGATCCAGGAAAGAAACCACATATCCAAGGGCTACCAAGAAACTTCCCCTTGAGCCTTGAGGCCAATGAGGGCAGCTATAGATTGAGACATAAACACGCAAACCACAGACTACACCAATGTGAAACAAACTTCTTTTTATTTTTAATTTTCCACCAAGGTCTATAAGATGTTTCATTTAGATTGACCCAACCAAACAAATTAATGGATGCCACACATACTCATAGTGGTATGCTCAGTAGTGATACTTGTACAGCTGGAGCTCACAACAATTTGTGGTGCCGATACACTTGGTAGTAGATAAAATAGTATTGTATATAAGTGGTGGACCCATGCTACCCAATACGGTGAAGCATCCATTGGAGCCTGCACAAGGCAATGCACACTACTCTTTTTCTTCAGTCAAGAGTCAATAGTTAGGTTGTAGTTTGGAAGCTACAACAATAAATTCAAGGCCCAATTATGTTTTGGTCCCCTAGTTTTCTTTTGAATGATAGAAAAACGAGGATTTGAACTTGGATTATTTTTAAAAAAATATTTGATTGAGAAATATTAGTAGATCAATAACTAGTTGATTTTGGTTATTGTAGTTTTAACAACATTTCACTATGTAGTTTCAATTTTCACAATTTGTATATTTTCGATTTCAGAATTCTTCAACTTTAATAACTTTCCATTGTGAGACATTTCTTCACATTCTCACACAAATAAATTAGGGTGATGTTAAACGAAACCTAAAATTAACTGAATACACCCTATTACCAGACTATTTATTGAATTACTAATTTGCCCAAATGTAAAATGACAAAAAAAGATATATTGAATTGTGAAACATAAGTAATTTTAATAAGTACACCCTACTGAACATATTGAACCATAATCAAATTAGAATTTCAAAGTTTGATTCCAAACAGATTTGAGATAAAAATTTAAAGTTTTTGTTGGGTGTAAATCATTAGCGGAAATGAAATGAGTGGCTGGATCATTAACCTCTCCATTGCAATAACTAAGGCTCTTTTGGGCCGATTTTCTTGGCAGAGTTTCGATTAGATATATATATCTATCATCTTGTTCCCAGTTTCTCCATATTCTGTCAGTATCTGGTGTGACTTCCTGGCCTCCAACATTCACCCTATAAGTTGTATGCATAACTAAAGGACGACTACTGTTGTAATTCTCAAGACTAAAACTTACAGGGGCAAGGAAGACTTCAATGGCATTTACAAATGCAAAAGATATGATGCTTGAGGAATAAAATATATTCTAAATGAGCCAGGATCAATCCCAAGGAAGAACTCCTTTATCAAAGGAGAGTTGCTACTATTCTTCGCAGTGGAATTGCTCAACAGTCTGAACCCAGGATTTGAACACCAACTCACTCAGAGTAGTTACATACTTTATCTCTTCTGGGAGCATCCAGAGCTGCTTGCAGTCGGTAATCTGCAAACTTCTAAGCTTTGACATTGCACTTTCTTCAACTTCTAACTCCTCCAAAAATTCCAAGACTTAGAGCTCTAGAAACTCAAGTTGAGGAAAGCTGTTGGCAGACAATTTCAGTTTCTTTCCATCGTAAGAAGAAGTCTTTAGTCTTAGAACAAATAGATAAGGCAGCTTCTCAAGTATCTCCATAGGATAGGAGACAAGACGGGACTGATGCAAGATTAATTGGTTGAGATATGGTGGGAATTCATGATCATGAGGGTTAGGTATGTTTCCTATCACTCCACTCAGATGCAACTTTATGACACCGCGAAGAGACGAAAGTTCAGGGAGTGATGGAAACACATTATCAGCAGAGGTCAAGGACAAGGGAATAGGAGTTGACAGAAACATATTTGATGAAGACGACCAATTCATGTAAATTAGGGTGTTGTGTGACATTAGGGTGTATCAGAGGTAATTTTGGTAGTTAAATATGGTGAACTTAGTTAATTTTATATTTTGATTTAATTATTAGGATGTACTTAGATCATAGGGTGTACTCAGTTAATTTTAGGGTTTGTTTAACAGCATCCATAAATTAACCCTAAATTGAACAGACAAGAAAAAAGGTACCAAAACAAAAGTCATTCTATAATTAGGGCCTTATATATGGCCCTAGATGAGGTCCTATCTCTTAACCCTTCGATCAGGCTAATTAATTTGATCCAAGGATTAAGATATATGACCTCACCTAAGGACCATATATAAGGCCCTAATTATAAAATTCTTGACCAAAACAATCAATCACCCATTTGTGGGTTTTTGCACAAAATTATAAACTCCTCATGTGGACCTTCATATTAGCCACATGATCATTTCATTAAACTTAAGTGAAGTTACTATTCAGATGACTCATGCGGCTAATATGAAGGTCCACATCAATGATCCATATATAACACCCTCACCATAGAACGACTCGGGTTTTTACTTACTTGGTCTTATTTGGAGGCCCAAACTATCTCTCGTGACAAGAGAAGGCCCAATTTCGGAGGCCCGAGTGACCTTGACAATATGTCAACTGATTGGCTGATTCCTTGAGTCCAAAAATAAAAGTTCCAAAAAGTGAAAAGGATCCCAAAAAGGAAACCGGATTCGTTGAGTGGGTTCCCTCCAAAGTCCGAAGTCCACGAAGCTGACCAGGACGTGCGAAAATCAAAACCCCGCAATGCACATGACTCCTCCATCTACCGTCATTAAAACCTCAGACACCAACCAATCAAATCACCGCCGTCCCCAAATTGCATGGGACAGGATAAGAACGAAAAACGCTTCGCCAAAAAGACAAATTTGACCCCAGAAAAGGTCGAGCAGCTTCACAAGCAAGCACTGTAAAATAATGCATGCACAATTTGACCTTAACCAATACGGTGACAAAACGTGTCCATCGGAAAAAGTGACGCCAGGACAAAGCAAAAAGAGCATAATTAAAACATCAGAATATGCTTCGCTCTGCTCTGCAAATATCCCTTTCTCTTTGCTCACCTATGAAATGATTATCTTAATTTAAATTTATTTATTTACATCATCTCACTTTTTTCGTCTATAAACTTTTCAAACTCATCGCCATCGCTTTAATTTTATTTGGCTTTCGTTCTCCAATTCGTTTGTTCGAAGCGTTTTGGAGTTTTAGTCATCAATATGGAGCTCGTGCAGGACCTGTTTTTGACGGCGTCTTTCGCGCTGATTCTCTCTTTCCTGGTTGCGAAGCTCGTTGCCATGGCGGTAGCTGGCCGTGAATCGGAAGCGGAGTTCAGAGAGTGTGAGAATGCCGGTGGAGGTGTTGGTTTGGAGGAGGTGAGTTTCGAAGAGAGGAGACTGAAAGTGGAAGTGGCTTTTCATGGCCAGAGGAGGGTTGAGTTCGTCGGAGAAGTGAAGGAGGTCGATCAATTTCAATTCGAAGACAAACCGGTTCATCGAGTTGAGGAAATTGAAGAACCGCTGCCGCATCATCAAGAAGGTCGTGAATTGACGGAGAAGGTGTTGGAGGAAGAAGGTTTGGGAGGAGAAGAGTCGGTGGCTGTCGGATTGCCGGAGAATCCATCGGACGGCGAGGAGAAGGTGTCGGTTGAGAAAGCGAGAGACTTCGATCATCAAAACTTGGAGAACAGAGGAGTTGAAAAAATTGGCGGGGAATCAGCAACGAACGAAGTCGTTACTGCACAATCTGAGGAGCTTAGTGCTGTGGCTTTCGATGAAGCAGAGGGAAAGAGCGAAGCGAATGAGATTAAACTGAAAGCTACCGACTTTGACCGTGAACGTGGCCACGAGGCTCAGCAAAGCTCGGAGAAGAGAGGAGTTGAAGAAATTGGCGCTGAATCAGCAACAAACGATGTCGTTTCTGCACAACCTGAGGAAGTTAGGGCTGAGGCACACGTGGCCAGTGAGGTTAAATTCAACAATTATAGCGATGAGGATGATTGGGAAGGGATTGAGAAGAGTGAGTTGGATGATGATTTTACTGCTGCTGTGAAATTTGAAGGACGATGATCGCTTGGCAAATATTGGCGGTGGCGGTGTGCAGGTGGAGCTATATTGAACTTCGAAGGGGGCATTTGAACCTCAGCCTACGGCTCTCAACTCTTCTTCAGATTTGTGCCAAGTGGTACTAGACTTCCTGTTATTTTTCTCTGTTGATATAATTAGTTTGTGTAGCTATCCATATCTTTATGCTTGCTTTACTTGTGTCTCAATTCTAATATGGTGGAGATACAAAATGGTGAAATCAGAAAATGGTAATTTGAACCTAGATATCTAACACCATTACCATGAAAATATAAATGGAAATTGCTAGATTGGGGTTGAGAAAAACAAGAATAAAATGTCAGGCATAAATCAATTGCATTATACTTGAACTATGGGAATTATTATTTTGCCCAAAAGATGTAAATTGAACTATGGGAACAAATGTTGTTAGAGATAAGATATTACAGAGAAATATGAGGTTTCATGTGAAGTTAGATTAGAAATAGAGGGCCTATTCATGTTGTTGTTGCTTCTTCTTATATACGTCGGCAATGTGCATGACAAAAGCTATAATCACATTAGCAACATACATTTTAATGATCTGCAATGTTTTTCAGAAACTTTGTGTTCTGTTTTACCTTCTTGACAGATAATCAGTTGAACTAGAGTGAGAAAAAGTAACCAAATGCAGCAAATGATATATTCAAATGTTTCGTGGGATTGGATTGTTACAATTCCAACTAGTTTACAGTTTGCCATATGCTTTAAAATGGTCCTGCTCATTGCTTCTTACTTATCTTTATGACTTATCCCTTGTCTTGCTTTTCTTATCTTGTATTCTCCCTAGTTTTTCATAAATCATGCCTCTCCACATCAATGTTTTTTTAGCATATGAAAAATATAGAATGTAACATCTTAGCTTTAGTTACTTAGCATTACATTGAAAGAGTCTTCAGTCTCCACCCTACATCCACCCTTGACAGATCGCATACATCTTGGTTTAGTGTAAAAATTTCAGGCCACTTGATGACAGCGTTGGTCTATATCTTGACCTTTCTAACCTCAGGTGCTATTATCCTGGGTTTGATTAAATTTTCCAAAAAAGAAAAAAAAAGAGAAGAAGAATAAGTCACTTTTATTCAAAAAAGAAACAAAAAGACAGAACAAAATCAGAGGTTATGTTCTTAGGAGACCAGAACAACAGTGTGTCTTATGCAACTAAATAGTAATGCTGTTCTGAAATTTGTACATGAATCAAAGAAAAACCTCTTCCTGATCCAGAAGACAGGGTAAAGGAAAATCAATTGGCTTCGAAGGATACCCCTCTTCTTCACAAAATCTCTGTTATTTCTTTCCCTCTTATGTCTGTTGTGCATGTATGCATGCATAGATGTGATTTATCTTTTGTTTCTTGGCACTGTCATTTGGTTGTTGTTAAAGTTAAATTATTCACATATAGTTTTACAATGTTTTTTGGTTGAATTTTCTCTGCAATTTTTCCTTAATATATTAGGTTTCTAGTCGTTGAATTTCTCATTGACCCTGGCATTACATGAGTTGTCATAGGAGTTGTCGTAGTTATTGTCATAGGAGTTGTCATAGTTATTGTTGGGCACACAATTGGTGGCATGTATGGAAAACGTTTCTAATATTTGTCGTCCTGTCCTATCTCTGTGCTTAAGATAAACAGCACACCTGTACACAAACCAAGCTAAGTGTATCAGAAGAAGTAACTTCAATACTACTGATGCAAAGGGGCAAATACTTTGATTTATTTCATGACAGAGTTACAGCATGGAAAATTAAAGAGCTACAGAACAGAAGTAGAGAGGTTTTATTTGTTTTTTTTTTTCTTTCTTGTCCTCTAAGGCATTGCTGGAAAAGAGTTATCTGATTTTAGTAAACTCAGTGAAGATTTTCATGGACCTAATTCATCCTCTCATCATGACCATATCCTCCACCACCCCCGCCTACCCCACCACCACCATAACCTGGGCCTGTGCCCGAGCCTCCACCAAACCCACCTCCTCCTCCAACACCATTGCCACCATTACCACCATACCCAACACCACTTCCAAAGCCACCACTGCCATCACCATAACCTCTGCCTTTACCACCACCAGTGCCACCATTGCCCGTACCACTCCCACCACCACCAAAACCATAACCAGGCCCTGCCCCGTAACCATCAGCTGTCAGCCCTCGATAAGTAGCCTCTTCACCGTGCCAATTCTTTAACCCATTGTCCAAATCAAGTCTCTTGTCTCTGAGATCTATCAGAGACCTCCCTTTTCTGGTGGCTTGAACAGATACATAACTGAAAAGCCCCATAGCCAAGAAAATGAGACTCCATGAAACTGCATTACTCCTTGCCATGACTTCTCCTTCAGATTGCAACTTTACCTTCAAAAAGAGGAGATACTAGGTCAGTATTACAACAAAACGAGAGAGAGAGATAGAGAGAGAGAGCACTACTCTGTTCTGTGACGTCTTTTAGTTTTCCTCTACCAATTCTAAAGGGACTTTGATGATCACTGTGGCTGTGAGAGAGAGAGAGAGAGAGAGAGAGGAGCCTAGCTTAAAATAGTGGCACAAAAATGAGAGGCAGGGGTTCTGTAGCGGGGGTCCTTAGATTTATAAGGTTGTTCTTGTTTCATAGGGTATGGGTTTCTAAGAGGTGCGCAGCAGATTGGCGGGGAAGGTAGCTTGCAAGGTTGGTGTGATTACATGACTCGTGCCAGTGAGTCTGGTGTTGAGGGCGATTTGCATGACCACAAGGGTGCAAAGTTGCTGCATCACCTTCGCTTGCACATTTATTGGGCTTAGTTTGCAATGGGCTCTTAGCCACTCAATTTCTTTCCTAGAGTTCCAAACCAACCAACGGAACAAAGGATTGGGATTTCATGTTCAATAACCAGGAACGAAGGGGGTAGAAGGCTAAGGACTGAGAGAGAAAATGGGCCGGAGATTAAGATATGATAAAATGAGATACTGTTAAAATAATAACTTGGCAATAAAAAATAAACAATAAGATTCAATTAGTTTCTTTCTAGAAAGAAAAAAAAGGAAAAATTTAGGTATGCTCCTTGAATTTTTGCTCTTATTTTACATTGAATTTTTAATATTTTCTGTTATTTGGAATTTGCTGAGTTTGGTGGTGTTGAGTGCAGAAATAGACAATAGAGAGAGAAAAAGAAAGAATAGATTAGCAGAGTAGATTAAAAGGAATCCAATCTGAATAAATGTAAAACACGGCGGTAAACATAATTCACGGAGGATTGCTGAATTTTTCTGAAAAAAAAAAAAGATATGAGTGATGGCCGACAGTTCTGACTCTGAAGGTCGTATTGCGTTGAAAGTGAGGTATAAAATTCCTAAACCCCGTTGGAATGCAAACTGACCAAACCTCTATTTAGTGGGCCGTACACTTGGGAAACTTTAGTTAGCTGTCAAATCCAACGTGTAGGCCAAGTCTTGAAAAGAGTATTCCTAGGCTTACCACATTTTTCATATCATATTTATATCACCTTTCTAATAGAGTTGGAACCCACCAATACAATGGGCCCACCGAACTAATACAACGGAGTCCACTTATATTAGAGAGGTGATATAAATGTGGTATGAAAAATGTAGTAAGCCTAGCATTTCCCCTTGAAAAAAACTACAAAAACCACTACCAGTTGACTTGACCTCCACATTAAGGGCTCGTTTGGGAGTTCTTTTGAAACTGCTAAAAGCGCTTCCAAATGGGTAAAAGGACTTTTATATTTTAAAAATGATGTTTGGTAGAAATTATAAAAGCGCTTTGGATGGGATTTAAAAGCACTTGAAGTGGTTTTTTAAGAAGCACTTGAGATGTGCTTCTTGAACAAAAGTGCTGCTAGGCTAGTACACGGGAAGCACTTGGCTTCCTTTAATGAAAATTTTAAAACACCGGAAATATCCCTATTTAATTTTCTAAAACGCCAAAATACCCTCATTTGTTTTGTCGCTCGCTTCCCATCAGACTCCATTGTGTTATTTCTCTCTCTTGGCCTCAAGATTTCTTGATAGGTAGAAGATCTGACTATCAATTGAAGGCCATGGCCATCCTTGCTCTTCCTGCAAATCGTATTGTAATCATTAAAAATCATCTGGGTATTCTTTGTTTTTGGATTTCCTTATCTGAGTTCTCTAATTGGATATGTTCTTCTATGATTTTTTATTTATTTGGATCAAACTGGATCTTCTTTGCCTTCGTGTAGGAGTTGAAGTCCTTGTCATGGTCTTGATTTTTTTTTTCTTTTTTGAAATTCGTATGCCTGGACTTGTCAATTTCTTTTTGTTTGTTTCATGAGTAAAGTTTGCGGTGGGCTTGATTGAATTAACAGTTTCATATGTTAATTTGGGTCAATCTGTATTGATTTGTTCATTTGCATACTATATGGAATCAATCTGTATTGATTTTTTCAGTGTAGCCTTATGGTAATCAATGTTACAGATTTCTTCATAGATCCATCTCTATATTATCTCCTTAACTACTAAGGATGTGGTCTTTTTCATGGATATATGCCATCTTTTGAACAAAAAAAATCTATATGCTATCTCTGTTAACCCATTAAAATGGTACTAGTAAAAAGCGCTTTTTCATGTAGTAGCCAAACACTCAACAAAATATCAATAGCACTTTTATAAAGTGAAAAATCACTATTATGTGTGACTTCCAAACAACAAACTGTTTCTTTATAGAAGCGCTACCGTCATAAGCGATATTGACATAATCGCTTCTGAAAGAAGCACTCCCAAACGAGCCCTAAATTTGACATCTCCTTAACATCACTTCCACCCGTGCAAGCCAGCATGGGCTAAAGGCCTCTTAACCCTCAAAAACCAACTCCAGCGGTGAAGACCAGCCCGGGCAAAGAGTGAGCTCCATCAGCTTGGGCAAGTCCATAGGCAAGACTTGCCTGGACTGATGCCTAGGTTAGCTGATGTCAGCATGACATCAGCGACCAATTTAAATACCCAAATTTTTTTAAAAAATATCAAAAAATTCAGTTTTTTTAAAAAAATTATAAACAATTAGCCATGTTCTTCACTTGCCACACCAAAATTTCATACAAATTCCTCTTCTCATATCTCATTGAATAGTGTTTGCCTTTACTTGCCATGTCAATGGGTGGAAAAGCAAAATAAAAAAGGATAGGGCAGTCACTATTTACCTGAATAGTGTCTGCCCTTGCCCTTGCTCTTTGCCATGACACCATAGGTGGAAGTGCTCTTAGGGTTTCTAATGTTTTATATAATACGGGCTGGTTGGTGCACACAGTGCCCTAAATTATGACAAACAAAGATGTTATCTTTTAAAATATATATTTTTTTAAAGCTAATAGACAAAATCAAATCATGGGGTCCGAATTATGATGATTAGGCCTTTTTTTGTTTTTTAGTACAAGTGATAATCTAAATTACAGGAGAGGGAGTTTCTCACACACACATTGTGACGACCCTGACCCAATTTATAAGTTAAAATTGAATTAATTAATAAGTTAATTAATTTGGATAATTTAAATGAATTTAAAATGAATTAAAATGAATTAATTGGAATTAATTGAAAATAAGTAATTAAAGGGACATTTTGGTCCACTTTATTTTCGGGACGGAATTTGGCGAAACGAGTTGCGCCATTGCGTCCGGAACGTCGAAACGAGTCCGTTGACGGGCGGAACGTCTCGATACGAGCTTCGGATAGTTTGAGGACTTAATGGTAATTTTAGAAATCAAATAAAATAATATAAAAAGGCGATAACCAATCAGAAAGCGCGTAACCTTCTCTCTCCTCCGTCGCGCGTCTCTCTCTCCCCGAACCGACTCTCTCCTTCTCTCTCTTCGGTTCCGACGAACCAGAGCACGGCTGGCCACGATACCGGTCGCGTTCGAACCGGCTGGAGGTGCTGATCACGCCGGGCCCAAGTTTGTCGCCGGAAACGACGAGATCGGCCGGCGGTATCGTCTGCAACTTTCGCCGGATTCTGGGTTCTGGTTCCGGCGGCTCCGGTCGTCTCCTTCGTCGATTCAGGTGCGTAACTTCCTCCTCTCTTCCTCCTCTGTGTGTTTCTGGGTGTTTTGGAGGTCGATTTGGTGGTTTAGCAACGGATCTAGAAACCTAGGTTTTAGGCCGGTTTGGCCGGATTTCGATCGTGATTTCCGGCCAGCTGGCGGCCGGTTCTGCGACGGTTCTGGCCGGTTTTGGACTCCTTGGGAGGTGGCGAGTCTAGTGGTGTGGGTGGTGTCGGCCGGTGTGAAGGTTTGACGTTGGCCGGATTTGATCAAGACACCCGCCACCCACGGTGGCGCGTGTGGCGGCGCGTGGTGGCGGTGTGGTGGCGGTTCTTGGGTCAGTAATGATCCTTGTATCGCTGTGAACGCGTGGGAGTTGACGGATCTCAATTCGGAGATCGTTTGGTTATCGAACGGATCTCGCCTATTGCGTGATTCTCGGGTTCGATAGGATTGAACGGTTGGATCGTGTCCATTCTTGGATATGTGGATCTAGATAATTCTAGGATCGTGTAGGATTTGACGGATCATGATTCGGAGTCCCGGATACTCCGGATCGATGACTTGAAGTTAGATTTAAATCGTAATCGTCCGATCGTGCGATCGTGAGCAATCCGACCGTTCGATCGAGACCAAACTTTGAGGACACGTTGTCTAGGTCGTGTTGAACCTCTAGGAACTTTCGGATCTAAGTTTGGAGGTCATGGGACCCACGGGTCCGGTTTGACCTATTCGGATCGGTTTGACCAAGTTTGACCAGGGTTGACCGAGCGTCTCCCGAGGTCTGTTTGTCGTGTAGTTGACTTTGTTGGACTTCTAGGAAGGTCTAGATCGTTTTGGAGGTCTTGGGCTCCGCGGGCCCGGGTTGACCGAAATGGGGTGTTTGACCGCCGGTTGACCGTGAGTCTTCCGGGGCAGGTTCCACCGGTTGTAAGAGGTAGTTTGACCTTGGAATCCTTCGTAGGACGTACGTACACGTTAAGTGGGTTGTTGTTAGAGTTTAAGTTTACGGTTCTCGTACGTTCACGGTACTAATTCAATTCTCGTATCTATCGCTTTAGGTGCGTTGACTCTTCTACGCCGCAAGCGGGACCCTTTGAGGGTTGTGCAGCTTAGGACCAACGGTGAGTGGACTTTGTTTTCAAATGTGCATGACTTGAATGAATTGCATGATATGCATGAAATGAGATTTAATGATTTTAAATCTTGAATTGGATAAGTGTTTTAAGTCATTGACATGACTTTGGTTGTTTTATATTAAATGATTATGCATTTGAGTTTAATGCATGTTTTGGGTTGCCGGTTTTTATGTGGGGCCCTGATGGCTATTTTATTAGCATTTATACCTTTGGGTATTGAACTGGACGTGGTTAACGCCCGTGATTTAATATCGGATTTTAATTATACAAATGAGCTATATTAAGCTTGGAACCGTTATATTATATTTTAATTATATAATTGAATATATGGACGTTAGTATAGTCCGTTTGATTCCATATTCGGTTTTAGGGTTAAAACCCTATGATTTATAACACGTATACTTTGATTATATATATAAATATTTATATATATATATATGTATAGCTACTTTGAGTAAACACTTGTAATAGTGGAAAATGGTTATATAACTATATATATATATATGTATACATACTTTGGTTATATATATATATATATATATATATTGATATATCTTTACCTTGATTATATATATATATTATTTATATATATATAGGTATATCTATTTTAAGAAAATGATCACCATACTTTGGTTGTATGTATATATATATATATATATATGTACCTTGATATATATATATATATACATATGTTTATCTACTTTAAGAAAAGGGTTTTCAATACTTGATTTATATATATATATATTGATATATATATATATATGTTTATACCTTATATTTGACGTCTTAGAGACTGTTGATTCTATTATGATTTTGTATGCTTGGATTTAGCATTGAATGAGATTTAAATATGGTTTTTCACTGAAAATGATGTTTGGTTTAATATTAATCTGTTATGCGGTCGTTTGACCCTTGTGAATACTTTGAATATAGAAATATATGTTTTGGACAGTGATGTCCTGATTTTGAGTATATATATATGGGTTATATGTTTGATGGACTTGTGTATGTCCTGATGTTGGTGTTTTGGGGTTGGGTACAGTGTGTATGTATATATATATATACTGTTATCGTGTAGCGATTGTTGTGAGTGCTGTTAGCACCTTGTATTGTACCTCCCCCTGTTCTGATACTGATGATACGGTTACCTAGATCTGGTATGATACGATCCGGTGCATACCTTAACGGGGTGTAGCTGTAGACCCTTGATTGGGTAGTCTGCGCGCGTAGGACAGATTTATTTCGGAGGTATGGTTGGTAAGTTTTACCATATAGTCCTGTGAGTTTAGTCCCACTTTGGACGGCTCAACCCTGGGCCCGGTGTGTCGTTGAGGCTGTACCGGTGTCCAGTCAGATGATCCCCTGTTGGATTGTTTTCCCCTGGTACTTGTGTGTGTTATAGTTATATTACCTATACGCGTGTGTTAGTACATTCGTATTCATATTTCTTTTAGTGAGGATCGTTCCTTGCTTGTCGTGCTTGTAAGCACATGATTGTGGGTTTGGGGATGTTTGGGAAACTATTTACCTGCTTTGGTTGTAGTACTTGATTTGATTTCAGTACTTTATAGGTTTTACTTGTGGGATTGTAAATCCTGTTTTATATATATATATTTATATATATATATATAAATGTTTTGAACTGCAATTATTATCTTTATTGCTGTCAAGTTTGATTTGCTTGCTGTAAGCAAGCTATTCGGCATTTTAAAGGTTGTTTTACCTTATGTGGATTTTATTCCATCCTTATCCTTTTACATTAATAAATCCTTTTGTTTATATTTTATAAACTTGTGTGGGATTTGTTTTGGGAGGATTATGCCTCGGGAAATGTAAAAGGGGTTTTAAACTGGAAATGTTTTCTCGTACTTTGTATTAGTACGGCTTTCAAATATATAAATGATTTAAGATGCATGTTTGCATGGTTTTAAACGGTGGGGTTACTACTTTGATTTAAGTATGAAAAACCTTGTTTTTGTCCACTCACACTCTTTCTGTTTTGCGCCCCCCAGACCGTAGTCGCTTCGACACCGTTCGGCTGTGCGCTTCTCTTCTCGAGCTTCAATGGAAGGGTAGGATTGTCATCCTTGAACCCTAAACTCTGTAATCTGGTATATCTATTTCCGCTGTTGAATTTGTACTCTTAGTTGCTCTGTATCACCTTTAGGGTTGAATTTGTTGGCCGGAGGCCTGTTATGTATATGTCTTATGCATGCTGGCGCTTGGGTTGTTTATCTGTTGCTTGTTTGACAGGTTGAAGTTTTTGGGCTAGTCCTAGTTGTAGGGGAGACTCTGCCCGTTTTTCGGCAGAAGTCTTGGACCCTTATAGGTTTTTCTCGGGAAGAGGGTAATTGTTTTAGGATGTGGGCCCGACATGGGTTGATGTGGGCCCATCAACAGGGTTCGGCTCGGGTTTCGGGGTGAAATCTGGGTCGGGTCCTGTCACACATACACAGTGGCGGACGCAGGATTGTGACCTCATAGGGTCATAGTATAAAAGTCTTGAAATTTTTTTATAAAGAAAATAACACTAAAAACAGAAAGATAGTACTTCCATTCATAATTCATGGCAAAACTAACAATACAAGATACAATTGTCCAAGACGAGTTTTCATCTTTTGAAAACATTGCATTATAGCTTCGTTATCAATATAAGTAATTCTGCACTTGAACTACCAGATTAGGTGAACAATCCATAGATACTTTTCTCTTAAAGTATCGTTCCATGATAATTCTACACATTAATTAATTCAGTCAATCAATTATAATTTATAAAGTCTACTGTATACTCTAATCTAATCTAAAGAATAATACCAATCAATATAAAACTCTAACTCAATTATCCAAATAACAAAATCAATCAATATCAAAATCATATTTCAATAAATTCTAATTCATAAAAAATACCACATATCAATCAATACAAATTCTAATCCAAATAAGAAATAAGTAAATCAATCAATATCATACCAATAAATTCTAAAATTATATCAATTTCATTAAAATGATAAATTCAAAGTCCAAAATAATATATGTAAAGTAAAGGATTATCACTCACTTGGTGGTGGTGGTGTGGTGGTGGCGTCGACGGCAACGGGCAAGAGGTGGTCGGCGAAGTCGTGGAGTGGTGGTGAAGGTCCAAGGATTAGTTAGGGTTTTGAGAGAGGAGAGGGAAATTTGAAAATAATTTGGGTTTTGGGCATTTGGAGGCTGCTGTAATCGAGTAAGAGGCAAGGCCACATTTTATTATTATTATTATTTTTTAAACCTGGCTCAAAACAACGCCATTTTGAAGCAAGGTTAAAAAAATAATAATTTTAACTCGCCTGGACCGAAACGACGTCGTTTTGGCCATGCGTTTTTTTAAAAAATTTTAGCATTGCGATCGAACAGGTGGTGTGCGCCTTGGGGTCGCACACCAAATAGCCTTGGGGTCATCTGAGACCTTCACCGCCATTTTCTCAGCTGCCATGGGGTCGCCTGACCCTATTTGTCCCTCTGTGCGTCAACCCTTGCACATACACAACTGATATCATGCGAGTTCAAACATGAATACAAGGGAATGAACTCACGGTCCTTACTAAAAGGTCTAACCTTAAATATATATAATTTAAATTTTGCCTGGTTGGTTTGAAAATAAGTAAGAATGCCAATCAACGAGGTCATGGTCCCATTATTTTAGCTGCCTTATAGCGACAACAAATATAAATGTATATTCCTTTTTATATGTTTTATTCACTTGCCTTTCCCTCCCTTTACATCATTCTATGGGGATGGACACATGGTGTAATTCACCCTCTCATTATTTGTCAACTATGACATTGCACTTTATTATGATTAATTTCATTTAAGATGCATAAATTTAACCATATTATTTTCCTTCTTGATATGAAGGTTAATCATAAATAATATGTGTAACACATAGGATATATATTTTGATAAAAAAAAGGATAAAATTTTATTAGATCAATAAGAATAAAGAGTGTAAAGGGAGCCAAATAAATTAACACAACATATTTGAGGAGCTAATTATTGAAAAGGAGTTTAGCTTTACAGCTATAAATATTTATAGGTGTCCGTTCTAATCGGAAAAGACAATTCAACATACATAAGATAAGCCATCAAACGCGAGTTGACTTATTAAGACCCGCTTCAAATTATTTTAGCGTCATCTTTGGGTGGGAGAGAAAATGACATTCGAGCGACAAATTTCACAATTGTTTTATGCATGCATGCGGCTGCTGCTTTCGGCCAGTAAGCTTTTTGTATCATTATATAATTTGAGATTATCATATTATTAAACTTGTAATGTTTAGATTAATAGAATGGATGTAGACGGCTTTAGTGATGAATCATGGGGACAATTGAAGCCGGCACGGCAAACAATCGAACCGAAAACGAGGGGCCACAAAGTAAGATTCCATAAGCAATTTAGATTGGTGATTCTTCAAGAACTCAAAAACCATTGCTTGCTTGCTTGCATATAGAAAAAACTAGATAACAGCATTGCATGATCTCTTTCACACCCGCACACTCTCTGTTGCTTTCCCATCGCCAGTTTGCCAGCGTCAAATCATGATATTTTAAACTGATAAAACAAAGTTCACATAGCTTTCACATGTTTTCTTCATTCTTAAATTTTCATATAATGGTAAGTAAACTTTTTTTTTTTTTATAAGCGATAGTCTAAACTGCAAGCCAATGTCCTTTTTTAATGGGCTAGATTCCGTTGGCGGTAAGTAAGTAAACTTAAAGATAAATAAATCTAAACAACAAAAAGATGGGAGATTCTAGAAGAAGAAGAAGGCTATTTCAATATTTTATGGGGTAATCCAACCCTTAATCCATGTTTACCTAATTTAAAAAATGTGAAATGTTCTAAATAAAAACTCACCCACTGCTAAAAACAAAAGCAGTAGAAAGAATCAAACAGACACTCGATTAATTATTAGTGGTAGCTGGTAGGGTCTCTTCCAGCTAATGGACTACATGGATTTTAGCGCATGATACAAATACAGTACGTGCCTGTCGTTTTCTTCCACGATTTAATATTACAATAATAGCATTATCTAAAACTGATTCATATGAATTACTATTAGGGCATTATGATGTTCTCACCTTGAGTTGATTGATATATATATAGTCCTTTTTTTTATTGAGGGATACTTTTTAGGGTATCTTACAAATTTTTTTTCCAACGATTCAAATAATCTATTTTTTAAGTATACATTCGTAGATCATCTTTGTAAAAAATTAGACAAATCGAAAACTGTTTCGACATCCAATTGTATCATACAAAATCAATGAACACGATGCTCTAAGAAAGTACTAAAATTTCAATAATACAATTGAGTGGTCAAACGATATCGGATTTAAGTGATTTTTTGTATAGATGATCTTTGAGTGATTATCTAAAACATACACGGTTTGGATTCGTGAAATACAATGCGAAATGGGCCTTAAAAGAGTGTCGCTCAAATAAGTTACTTTGAGGGATCCTTCAATGAAAGTTCTTTGTATATTATATAGTATACGCTATCCACCTCTACCATGCAATATGGACGGTCACATTCTACGGGCAATATCATTTCATTATCCTATACTATACTGACTAACTGTTGCCACATTTCGGTATTTCTAAATTGTTTAATTATTGGTTTATGGCATGATCCTCATCCTAAGAAAACTTTACAAAATAAATGTTGATATAAGTGGAACTTCCACTAAAACCTCCGGATGAGGGTTGTGGAAGTGTAATCAGATCATAATCAAACGATAATGAGTATAAAATTAGGCAACTGATTTTGACACTCATCGTTTAGCCTCCACACTTCTCTACGAGTGAATAAAGAATTGTAGATGACTCAATTTGCAATGTACACCGCTAAAATGTGAGTGCCAAAACTACTACCTTAAAATTAATCACTGAAAATACACATTATAGACGCGTTGTAGTTCTTTACTCAACTTTTTCCCTAGGACCTTGTTTGTTTGTTGGTCACGATCAGTTTTTTTCTTTCTTGTCTTGCGAAACACAATGATAGAAAGATGGTGGTGTGATGTCCAAAAATTCACAATTAAATATAGGGAACAAGTCCCTAGCAAACTGCCTTATCTTTATAAGAACCTGTAAAATAAAAGGAATGTCGACAGATTTAGCAAAAAATTTCCCATCCATATCATTAAGGGGCCTATGTAGCACCTTACCCTCAAGGCTTTTATACTACACTATACATTGGTGAAATATTTGGATTTCAGTGAGAGTTTAATTTACTACAAAGACAACCAGAAAATAATTGAGGCACTGCATCATCAATGACCAAACTAGTCTTAAATCAGTTTTTTTCTTCTTCTTCTTTTTCCTAGCATCTTTTTTTCTTTTTTTCTTTAGGTGTTTGGGTGGCCCACATAATACCGCCAATTATGCAATTCCAAATCCCTTCTCAGACCTGAATGGAAGAGCATAAGAATCAAATCTGCAATGAGAAGAGGTTGTTAGAAAAAAGAGAAAGGAAAAGAAAAGCTCAGGCCATATGATTGATTGTTCACCACTCAAGTGGAGAATATTTAAACGGGGGAGGGGTTATCAATTGAATTAGAATCTCTCAGTGCTATGTGAACATTCACTTCCATTGTCACCGAATTTCCCAATACAAAGCATCACTAAGAGAAAGAGAAGTAAAAGAAAACCTCCCCTGTTCAGGCTTGCAGACAGAGAGAAGATGAAGGCATCCACTTTCATGCTTCTGCTAGCAGTCATGCTTCTGGCCATCTCACACATCTGTGTGGTAGCAGAAGACAGAGAGCAACAAGTGAAGAAGACTTACATCATTCACATGGACAAGTCCCAAATGCCGGCAAGTTTTGAAGATGACCATTTCCAATGGTATGACTCATCTTTGAAATCAGTGTCGAATTCGGCAGACATGCTTTACACCTACAGAACCATAATTCATGGCTTCTCCACAAGGCTGACTGCTGAGGAAGCTGAGCTGCTTGAAAAGCAGCCAGGAATTCTCTCTGTTCTACCTGAAAGGAAATACGAGCTTCATACAACTCGGACGCCAGAGTTCCTTGGATTGGGGAAAAACGAAGCCTTCTTGCCAGCATCAGATAAAGTGAGTGAGGTGATTGTTGGAGTCATAGACACCGGTGTGTGGCCCGAGCTCAAGAGCTACGATGACACGGGTCTTGCGGCAGCACCAAGTAGCTGGAAAGGGGCGTGTGAGGTGGGAACAAACTTCAGTTCGTCAAGCTGCAACCGGAAACTCATTGGTGCCAGATATTTCTCAAAGGGGTATGAAGCAGCACTTGGACCCATCGACGAAAAGACAGAATCAAAATCACCAAGAGATGATGATGGCCATGGAACTCACACCTCATCCACTGCAGCCGGGTCTGCAGTTCCAGGAGCTAGCCTCTTCGGTTACGCTTCAGGGACAGCACGAGGGATGGCTCCACAAGCTCGAGTAGCCACATATAAGGCGTGCTGGCTAGGTGGTTGTTTCGGTTCTGATATCACAGCAGCAATGGAGAAGGCTGTTGAAGATGGTGTCAACGTTTTATCTTTGTCTATTGGGGGATCACTGTCCGATTATTACAGAGACACTGTTGCCATCGGAGCTTTCTCTGCCTCAGCGCAGGGGATCCTTGTGTCATGTTCAGCTGGTAATGGTGGACCAGACTCTGGGAGCTTGTCCAATGTTGCGCCTTGGATAACCACAGTGGGTGCTGGAACATTGGACCGTGATTTCCCTGCTTTTGTTAGCCTCGGAAATGAAAAGAAATACAGAGGTATATCACTCTATAGGGGAACATCCTTATCTAGTGGATTACTTCCACTTGTCTATGCTCGCAATGCTAGTACCTCCTCAAGTGGTGAGCTATGCAGTCCTGAAAGTTTGATACCTGCAAAGGTTGCCGGGAAAATTGTGGTATGTGATCGAGGGGGAACTCCTAGAGTCCAAAAGAGCTTGGTGGTCAAAAAGGCTGGTGGCATAGGGATGATTTTGGCGAACACTGATACTTACGGAGAAGAACTTGTTGCAGATGCATATCTCTTGCCTACAGCAGCAGTTGGCCAGAAAGCTGGTGATGCAATAAAAAGCTATATTGCCTCAGTTTCTAATCCAACAGCCACAATTGCTCTGGGAGACACGGAGTTAGATGTGCAACCCTCACCAGTGGTGGCATCATTCAGCTCTAGAGGACCAAATCTCATCACTCCAGAAATACTCAAACCAGACCTAATAGCACCAGGAGTGAACATCCTTGCTGGGTGGACTGGTGCAGTTGGACCAACTGGACTAGCTGAAGACAAAAGGCGGGTCACCTTCAACATCATTTCAGGTACATCCATGTCATGTCCACATGTGAGTGGTTTGGCCGCCCTCGTCAAGGCAGCTCACCCAGAATGGAGCCCTGCTGCCATTAAGTCTGCACTCATGACCACATCCTATACAACTTACAAAACTGGAGAAACAATCAAAGATATAGCAACTGGAAATCCTGCAACACCATTCGATTATGGTGCTGGGCATGTGGACCCAGTGGCAGCCCTTGACCCTGGCCTTGTCTATGATGCTGCTGTCGAGGACTACCTAAGCTTCCTCTGTGCCTTGAATTATACCACAAACAAGATCAAGCTAACCACTCATAAAGACTTCACCTGCGATTCAAGCAAGAAATACAGCGTTGGAGATTTAAATTACCCATCTTTTGCTGTTCCTCTAGAAACAGCTTCAGGCAAAGGGGGTGGTTCTGGAGCTTCAACCACTGTAAAATACACACGGACGCTGACCAATGTGGGTACCCCGGCAACATACAAGGTATCAGTGTCTTCACAGACACCATCAGTGAAGATCACGGTTGAACCAGAATCACTGAGTTTCAGTCAAGCATATGAGAAGAAAACTTATACTGTGACTTTTGTTGCTGGTTCTTCACCATCCGGTACAACCAGCTTTGATCGGCTGGAATGGTCTGATGGGAAACACACAGTAGGTAGTCCTATTGCTTTCAGCTGGGAATAATTTTAACAGACTTGAAGAACTGATCGAACTCCAGATCAGAATTGTATGGTTCCTTTCCTGCCAAAAAAAAAAACCAAGTGTATATCTCTTAGTATGTTTGTGAACTTGTCCTGTAGCTCTCTGGTATCCTAACAACTGAGCACATATAGCCAGTTGATGTGTTTCTTTTTTCCACTCTTGAAATTAAAAGGGAATGCAAAGATGGAAAATTAATTGTACAGGAAACTGTATAGACATGGGCTTTGAAAAGGATTCCAAGTTGTATTCATATATGATATATAACTAAAGCTAAGATGACCTTTCTTATTTTCTTGGCCATGGACATTGAGGCCTTCTTTTCTCTTCTTTTTCTTCGGACCCAAAAAAAAAACACAAGGACTCATAATTGTCATGAATTCATAGTCTTTCATCAACGAGTTCAACAATTTGGCATGATTTGATATTGGAGCAAAGCCAGAACAGTACATTATACATAAGTTGCTCTAAAATACACATCACTTGATATCAGTCCATCTAATTTACAATTATTATCACCAAAAGCACTGGTGGTGGCCTTTTCTTACCATCACCCAGAAGAAAGCTGTTACTTTGTTTCCATTTGTCCTCAAATACATAAAACCAAAACCTAAGGAAACAAAATTAATCAAAGCTTACCACATATATACTAAAAGAAAGGAACTTTCAGTGATTCTTACCACACTTGAATCTTCATCCCAAAAAAGTGAATCTCAAATGAGAAATAGTCGGAAATAGAAGGAGAAAGAGACGATATCTGATATGTATATCTTTTTTGATAAAACTAATCAGAATTCAGTGAACAACAATAAAATTGGCTACCTCATTCGCCAGAGCACTAGTGAGCCACGACGAGTAGTCTTCTTCTAGCAAGCAATCTTTGATCCTCATCTACCAAAATCTGATTGATTGATTGATTGCTCAGCCCAAATGTTGAGCTTGGAGCTGGGTTTGGGTCTTCAAATTAATCTGATTGATTGCTTAACAGCAGACTGGGCTGGCGTTGTCAGAAACCCAGATTAATTTGCTTGTACATTTTGGGCCCCATTTCACTAACGAGAAAAAACAAATAAATTTTGAAGCCTTTTTAACATATTCAAGCAAAGAATTAAATTAGAAAATTTGGCAAAAAGATGGTTCAAATGTCAAGAGGTTTAATTGAATTTATCCGAAGACTAATCATAACTGAACTGAATAGTAAAAATTATGATAATGAAAAAGAAAAATGGCATAATTGTAAAATGATATTTCGTATATATGTTTTCTTGCAAAACAGAGGAAAGACAATATATAAAGCCAAAAAAACTACCCAAGAAAGGTAAATTAGATCCTAAGTTAAAGGCACTACCCAAGGAAGGTAAATTAGATCCTAAGTTAAAGGCACTAATTTCTACAAGACTTAACAGAGAAGTTGACTATATATTCAGTAATCTTCGAATATCGTCAATATATATAGTATGTAATTTTGATGTCACTTCTTCCATTTTTTTTTTTTTGATGAAAAAGGGGGGAAAGAAACCCCAAGCAACAACCTACACCAACATATCAATAGAAACTAGCCGAGTTCTAGCAACTCCTAGCAAATCATCAATCAAACTAGGCTCAACCCAAGCTGGAGCATCAACAAAAATATAAATGCCTAAGTCTAAGTTATAGTTCCAGTTCGCCAAACAATCAGCAATGCTGTTTTTCTCTCTGTATATATGATAAACACTGCAGCAGTTAATCTTCTGCATTAACCCCCAGCAACTAGCAACTAAGGCTGCAAGAGGATGATCATCAGTAAGGCCCTGCTTCTGGATCAATTGGACAGCAAGAGCTGAATCCATTTCAACAACAAGGTTATTAATCTCATTGTCCACAACAAGCTTCAACCCAAAAAATAATCCCCAAATTTCTGCTTCAAGAATTTGCCCTTTCCCCAAGTTCACAGCAAAACCACTGACCCAATCTCCAGAGGAACTTCTAATAACACCTCCAGCACCAATATGCCCAGAGCCATTCCTCCTTGACCCATCAACATTTAACTTGCACTGGCCAGAAATAGGAACTTCAACTTCTTCCATTCTTTATTCTGCTCTTCATAAGTGAAAGTTTTTGTTTTTGCTTTTTTAATAACAAGTGAGAGTTTATTACAAAGCAAACAAGTCTTTATAAATAAATAAAACCCATCTTAAATTTATTTCTTCTTTTTTCTTGGGTGATAGAGTTGGGTGAATTGGCCCACCTAGAGCGATTCCACCCATCAGCCCAGGCGAGGGTAGTCAGGGACCCAAGCCCCATTTACGGCTTCCAGAGGGCCAATCTTCCCCGGAGCAAGAAGTGGGTCCCACAAACTTGGGCCAGCCCGAAGGCTAAACTTGCCTGGGCTTGTTGCATGGGCTATGTGACATCAGCGACGTAATTTTTTTAAAAAAATATGAAAAAATCTAAAAAATTCAGAAATATTTTTTAATACATACCTAGCAATTTTATTATTATTAATTTCATACATACAAATAAAATTAATCCCATGTGAAAAATCTCATACAGAAAATCTTATTCAAAAATTTTATGCGAAAAATTCATTCGAATTTTTATAATAAATATTGACACGTAGCAACCAAAAATCTTCTCCAAATTAATCGTTTAAGTAAAAAAGAAGAAGTTAAAGTGAATAGTATTTTCCCTTTGCCATGGCAATGGGTGGAAACACAACAAGCATTTTGCAAGGGCTGCCACTATTCACGTGAAAAGTGGCAGCCCTTGCCTTGTCATTGCCCTTTGCCATGACAAATGGGTGGAAGTGCTCAAGTACTAAAGAAACGAGCTTGGAAGCGCCACATGCCTATTTAAATTAAGAATTTCTACGAAATTCTATAGTGAGGGTGTCATATATGAACCCCTCATGCAGACATTCACATTAGCCACAAGATCATTTCATTAAACTTAAGTGAGGTTACTATTCAGATGAATCATGTGATTAATATGGAGATCCACATCTATAATCCATATATGTCACCCACCATAGAACGACTCAGGAATCTCTGAGTGCCATGTGAGTTTTATTGGTTTCATTTCATTTAGCATATCCTTCTTCTTCTTTTTTCTCTTGTCTAGAAACACTTGCATAAAACGGAGATAGCACTATTCTGTTATCCTCAGCTAATGACGGTATATCATGCGTGATCATTTTTTCACGTGTCAGTCTGTGATTGACTGAGAATAGCAAACTAGTGTTATTTCCGTTTCATACAAGTTTTCCTACTTGTATGGGGTGTTAGAGTTGGGTCAGTTGCCCATTTAATGCGACCAAACCAATGGTGCAGCTTATCCATATCCAGATCCAGTCATGAATGAATGAGACCACTAGCATTTTCATTCTATCCAATCAAAAAAACAAAATCTGCTACAAAGACTCAACTCTGCTAGAGCTCAGACAGTGCCATATGATCATCTTGGGGAAAATAATATGATCGAATTCCAATCTCACGTGAGTTTCCAAAAGTGTATTTTAAAAAAGGAATCTCTCAGTGCCATGTGAGTTTTATTGGCGTCCGGGACGTTTCATTGGCCCTCAACTACAATTTGTATTTCTTTATTCCTCCGATATACAATTGGAGAAAATTTAAATAGCCAAGAACCATTGCATTCCATTCGAACCTATCAATGCCATTGGCACTGCAAATACTGCCTTTCCCAAAGTAGTAAGAGGAAAAATTCCCATATTGCAGCAAATTCAGAAGCTCGGGCTTGCAAGGATTGGGAAGATGAGAACACCCATTTGCATGCTTATGCTTCTGGTTCTCTCACATCTTGTGCGTGGTAGCAGAAGAGAGAAAGCAGCAGATGAAAAAGACCTACATCATTCGCCTGGACAAGTCCAAAATGCCTGCAAGTTTTGGCGACGACCATTTCCAACAGTATGGCACATCTTTGAAATCGCTGTCCAACTCAGCAGACATGCTCTACACCTACAAAAATGTTGTCCACGGCTTCTCCGCCAGGCTAACTGCTGAGGAAGCTGAGCTGCTTGAACAACAATCCAGAATTGTTTATGTTATGCCTGAGTTGATATATGCGCAACACACAACTCGGACGCCCCAGTTCCTCGGAATGTTAGGCAAAAACAAAGCCGTCTTCCCGGCATCAGAGAAACTCAGCAAGGTGGTTATTGGAGTGGTAGACAGCGGCGTATGGCCCAAGATCAAAAGCTGCGATGACAAAGGACTTGGGCCAGTGCCAAGAAGCTGGAGAGGGCAGTGTGAGGAAGGAAAGAACTTAAACTCCTCAAGCTGCAACTTAAAACTCATTGGTGCGAGGTTTTTCCCAAAAGGTTTTGAAGCATCAATTCTTGGACCCATTGATGAAAAAGTAGAATCAAGACCACCAAGCGATGTTGATGGCCATGGAACTCAAGCCTCAACCTTTGCAGCCGGGTCTGCAGTTCCAGGAGCTAGCCTCTATGGTAATGCTTCAGGGACAGCAAGGGGAATGGCTACACAAGCTAGAGTGGCAACATATAAGGCTTGCTGGTCTGGTTGGTGCTTGAGCTCTGATATTCTAGCCGCAAAGGACAAAACTGTCGAAGATGGTGTCCACATTTTATCTGTGTCTATTGGGAGATCGCAGTATGAGGGTTTCTACACGGACTTTATTGCTATTGGAGCTTTCTCTGCCATGGCCAAGGGAGTCTTTGTATCGTGTTCAGCTGGAAATCGTGGGCCAGAAGCGGATACCTCATTTAACAATGCACCTTGGATAACCACCGTGGGTGCTGGAACACTAGACCTCGATTTCCCAGCTTATGTTAGCTTGGGAAATGGGAAAAAAATACAGAGGAGTATCCATTTACAGCGAGACACCCTTATCTAGTGGATTGCATCCGCTTGTTTATGCTCGCAATGCAAGTAACTCCACAAGTGATCCATGCGCTTGACAGCTTGATTCCTGAAAAGGTTGTTGGGAAAATTGTGGTGTGTGATCAGGGAGCAGGATCGATAAGAGTATGGTGGTCAAAAAGGCCGGTGGCAAGGGGATGATTTTGGCTGACATTGAAGGTTATGGAGAAGAACTTGTTGTCGACTCATATGTCTTACCTGTAGTAGTGGTTGGCCAAAACGCAGGTGATGCAATAAAAAGATATATTGTCTCCCACGACAATCCAAAAGCCACATTTTCTGCCGGGAAGACAGAGTTGGGTGTCGAACCCTCATCGGTGGTGGCAGCATTCAGCTCTCGAGGACCAAATCCAGTAGCTGGAACAGTACTCAAACCAGACTTAATAGCACCAGGAGTGAATATCCTAGCTGGGTGGACTGGTGCACTTGGACCAGCTAGACGAGCTGAGGGCACCAGGAGGGTGAGTTTCAACATTTTTTCAGGTACAACCATGTCATGCCCGCATGTGAGTGGACTGGCTGCACTTCTCAAGGCGGTTCACCCAAAAATGGAGCCCTGCAGCCATTAAGTATGCTCTCATGATCACATCCTATGCGACGTACAAAAATGGTGCACCAATCAAAGATGTTGCTACTGGAAAACCTGCAACACCATTTGATTATGGTGCTGGGCATGTCGACCCAATGGCAGTCCTTGACCCAGGCCTTGTTTATGATCTTGGTGTCGAGGACTACCTAAGCTTCCTCTGTGCCTATCATTATACAACAAGAGATATCAAGATACTCACCCACATAGACTTCACCTGCGATTCAAGCAAGAATTACAGTGCTAAAGATTTAAATTATCCGTCTTTTACTGTTTCCCTATACACAAATTCAGGCAACGGGGGAGCAGGCACTGAAAAATACACAAGGACTCTCACCAATGTTGGTACCCCAGGAACATACAAGGTCTCTGTGTCTACACCATCACCAGCTGTGAAGATCTTGGTTGAACCAAAATCACTGAGTTTCACTCCATCATATGAGAAGAAGACTTGTACTGTGACTTTTGTGGCCGGTGCTATGCCATCTGGTACAAACAACTTTGCTCGCTTGGAATGGTCTGATGGGAAACACATGGTGAGTAGTCCTATTGCTGTCAGATGGTCTTAACTTTAGAAACATTGTTGAACCTAATCCAACTCCAGATGAGGGGAAGTATTGGCTCCTCTCTGATCCTTCGTTGCTGATAAGGTGCCTATAAATGCACTGAATCATGCAGCGTTGTGAAATAAAAATCTGCGGTTATGGGTTTTCTCTTAGTTTTAATTTTGTTTTAGTTATATCCCTGAACACATCAATTTTGTATTTTCTGGAAAGATATGTTGAGAATTTGGTTTTGGATATCACCAGAGACTTAGGGAAAAGAAAAAAAAAGAACCTGTCACACAATCTTAACAAGTAAAATATATATTAGGAAAATGATATCCTTGTTCTACCATGATTAGTTTCATATCAAAATTCAGAGGTAAAAGCCAGATACAAAATACATGCAAACATGAAGGAAATACAAAGTCCACCAAAGTTGTATCATAATTTAGTGATATTTTAATTTAAATGACAGTCCTGTGGAAAAACAAAACACCTCCATCTTTAGAGACCAAAGCAACACACAAAACCCGCTTCATACTTCACTTTCTATTCCAATTTATCAGAAACCAAACGGGATAGTCTAAAAAGCAAGGCATAACATACGTACATACATTCTAATATGTAACTACGAATACACATCTATGAGTGTGTCTCGATCTTGAAATAAAAATTAAAAAAACACATTGAACCGTGAAAATTTCAGAAAATGAAAAGTGAAAGTTTTTGGAAAAAAGAAAAAGAAAAAGAAAGGGAACTTACAGTGACGTTCCGTGGAGATGGATCGCGTCGATCAAAGAAAACCCTAGCCTTAGCTTGATCCACGCAGAGAGGGAAAGTTCAGAGTGTAGGAATCGAAGCGAAACCCAAATCCTAAGATTGATTTTTGGGTTTCTTCAGCGCTAAATTGTATTCGAATACATTTAAAGCGTATTCTATACCATTTAAATATTAAAATATATAAAACCGTATAGCCGCTCGGCTATACTTTTTATATATTAAAATATATTTAAATAGTATAGCCGGGCGGCTATACCATTTAAATATATTTTAATATATAAAGAGTATAGCCGAGCGGCTATACGGTTTTATATATTTAAATAGTCTAGCCGAGCGGCTATACCATTTAAATATTAAAATATATTTAAATAGTATAGCCGCGCGGCTATACTCCTTGAATATTAAAATATATTTAAATAGTATAGCCGCGCGGCTATACCATTTAAATATTAAAAAATATATTAAAACAGTATAGCCGCCCGGCTATACTAGTTAAATATTAAAATGAATTTAAAGAGTATAGCCGGTCGGCTATACTCGTAAATATTTAAAAGTATAGCCGCGCGGCTATACAATTTAATATTAAAATAGTATAGCCGCGCGGCTAATGTTTATATATATATCCTTCTATGGAGGCTGAGCCCCGAGCAGGTAGATATGACTCGTATGAGCTCCGAGCTCTGACTCACCAACTTAACGAAGCCATTAATGCTTCAATTCACCCTTCTACACACAAGGCTCGAGTCGAATTTCCAAACAAAGTGTCAAGACATGCAAGAGAATATTTCTGAAAGAAAGAAAAGGAAGATACAATCAAAACTTTGATTACTAATCTAAGCAGCAAGCAGCAAGAGGAAACTTCTAAGTCAGCCTCAGCGCCATTTCTTGAAGAAGAGCTCGCTTCTGCACAGCATTTATTACATGGTTGGTCTCGGCATTCTCAAGAACATCAGTGATAATGGCAGCTGCATGACCACGTGGCTTCTCAGCAGCCCCCTTCAACATGAAGACCTGCACACCACAACCACATGTGACAATATGACAAAGTAGAGAGGTTTATCTATAAACTGATTGTCATTGGAAGAGAACCTATAGGAACTAGCGCAAGTAAAGCCTAAATTTCATGAAACTAATCAACACCCTTTTGTCCAGAGAGAGAGAGAGAGAGAGACCTGGAAATGATGGGATATAGCCAATGTACATAGTTGCTGAAACCAAGGATCCCCATCACCCTGAACAGGGAATGCAGCAAAGAGCTGTATCTTAATTGACTGCCCCTGTGCCAGCCTTTGAGTCCAGACAAATGTTTTTTTTTCTTACAGAAGAAATCTAATTACCAGTAACAGTATGTGGAATATGTGGAGAAAATATGCTATTACTGAAGTTGTAAGTCTCGCAACTTTCGTAACTAGTACATTCATCAATACTTTATCAAAGATGTTACATATGAATGATTCCAAAGTGCAATCTCAATCACAAATTAGAAAAAAGGCTTACATTACTTAACATAATGATTTTTGTTCAAATTGAAAACTATGTTTTTATACTTCCCAAAATTAGAATAAAGTCATGGGTTTTGTTTCTGGTTTTTCTTTCCTGAAATCTGATATGGGTTGTGGCAGATTTTGGTGATTTGGATTGTGATATGGGTTTGTGGATAGTCCTCAAACGGTTAAAAGTCCTAATATTCGGTTAATGAAAGAGAAATTGGCTTATCGAAAAATTCAGTACGATTAACAAAAGAGCCCTCTACCATTCCGAATTGATCTGCCAAACCTAATATATAATGTGTAATTTTGATGCGTTCTTTATTCTTCTCATCACAAGTGAGAGTTTATTACAAAGCAAACAAGTCTTTATAAATAAAATAAAACCCATCTTAAATGATTCTTTTCTCTTGCGTGTTAAGAGTCGGGTGAATTGGCCCACTTAATGAGACAAAATTATGCAGCTTATCCATATAATCCAGTCATGAATGGGATGGGAGCACTAGCAGCATATTCATTCTAATTTATATACCATAAAAAAAAAACTTGGCTAGAGCGCAAATAGTGCCGTATGTATGATATGTTGCGGAAATAATATTATTGGATTTCCAATGCCACCTGAGTTTTAAATAAGGACTCTCTGAGTGCCATCCATAATACATGTGAGTTTTATTGGTGTCCGAGTGGTTTTCATTTCATTTCATTTGGCACATCCTTGTTTCCTCTTTTTTTCTCTTGTCTGGGGTCAGTTGGCCCATGTAATGCGACCAAACCAATGATGCAGCTTATCCATATCCAGATCCAGTCATGAATGATGCAATGCAGCATTAGCATTTTCATTCTATCCAAGCCAAGTTCCAACAAAAATAATATGATACGAATTCCAATCTCACCTGAGTTTCCAAAACTGTATTTTTAAATAAGGAATCTCTCAGTGCCATGCCACGCCCACGTGAGTGTTTATTGGCGTCCGAGTCGTTTCATTGGCCCTTAACTACAATCTGTATTTCTTTATTATTCCTCGGATACACAATTGGAGAAAATTTAAATAGCCAAGTACCATTCCATTCCATGCGAACCTATCAATGCCATTGGCACTGCAAATACTGCCTTTCCCAAAGTAGCAAAAGGAAAAATTCAGAAGCTCAGGCTTGCAACGATTGGGAAGATGAAAACATCCATTTGCATGCTTTCACTAACGCTGATGCTTCTGGTTTTCTCTCACAACATCTTGTGCACGGTATCGGTAGCAGGAGAGAGAGACCAGCAGATGAAAAAGACTTACATCATTCAGATGGACAAGTCCAAAATGCCTGCAAGTTTTGGCGACGACCATTTCCAATGGTATGGCTCCTCTTTGAAATCGGTGTCCAACTCAGCAGACATGCTCTACTCCTACAAAAATGTTATCCACGGCTTCTCCACCAGGCTAACTGCTGAGGAAGCTGAGCTGCTTGAAAAACAATCCGGAATTCTTTCTGTTATGCCTGAGTTGAGATATGAGCTCCACACAACTCGGACGCCCCAGTTCCTTGGAATGTTAGGCGGCATAAACGAAGCCGTCTTCCCGGCATCAGAGAAACTCAGCAAGGTGATTATTGGAGTAGTAGACACCAGAGTATGGCCCGAGATCAAAAGCTACGATGAAAAAGGGCTTGGGCCAGTGCCAAGAAGCTGGAGAGGGCAGTGTGAGGAAGGCAAGAGCTTCAACTCCTCAAGCTGCAACCGAAAACTCATTGGTGCGAGGTTTTTCCCAAAAGGGTATGAAGCATCAAATCTTGGACCCATTGATGAAAAAGTAGAATCAACATCACCAAGAGATGTTGATGGCCATGGAACTCAAGCCTCAACCATTGCAGCCGGGTCTGCAGTTCCAGGAGCTAGCCTCTATGGTTATGCTTCAGGTACAGCAAGGGGAATGGCTACACAAGCTAGAGTGGCCACATATAAGGCTTGCTGGTCTGGTTGGTGCTTGAGCTCTGATATTCTAGCCGCAATGGACAAAGCTGTTGAAGATGGTGTCCACATTTTATCTGTGTCTATTGGGAGATCGCAGTATGAGGATTTCTACACCGACTTTATTGCTATTGGAGCTTTCTCTGCCATGGCCAAGGGAGTCTTTGTATCGTGTTCAGCTGGAAATCGTGGTCCAGAAGCGGATACCTCATCTAACAACGCACCTTGGATAACCACCGTGGGTGCTGGAACAATAGACCGTGATTTCCCACTTATGTTAGCTTGGGAAATGGGAAAAAATACAGAGGAGCATCAATTTACAGTGGAACAACCTTATCTAGTGGATTGCATCCGCTTGTTTATGCTCGCAATGCAAGTAACTCCACAAGTGATCCATGCACTCCCGACAGCTTGATTCCTGAAAAGGTTGTTGGGAAAATTGTGGTGTGTGATCAGGGAGGAACTTACAGCAGGGTTGATAAGAGTATGGTGGTCAAAAAGGCCGGTGGCATGGGGATGATTTTGGCTGACATTGAAGGTTATGGAGAAGAACTTGTTGTCGACTCATATGTCTTGCCTGTAGTAGTGGTTGGCCAAAACGCAGGTGATGCAATAAAAAGATATATTGTCTCCCACGACAATCCAAAAGCCACATTTTCTGCTGGGAAGACAGAGTTGGGTGTCGAACCCTCACCGGTGGTGGCAGCATTCAGCTCTCGAGGACCAAATCCAGTCGCTGGAACAGTACTCAAACCAGACCTAATAGCCCCAGGAGTGAATATCCTAGCTGGGTGGACTGGTGCACTTGGACCAGCTAGACGAGCTGAGGACACCAGGCGGGTGAGCTTCAACATTTTTTCAGGTACATCCATGTCATGCCCGCATGTGAGTGGACTGGCTGCAGTTCTCAAGGCCGCTCACCCCAAATGGAGCCCTGCAGCCATTAAGTCTGCTCTCATGACCACATCCTATGCAACGTACAAAAATGGTGCACCAATCAAAGATGTTGCTACTGAAAACCCTGCAACACCATTTGATTATGGCGCCGGGCATGTCGACCCAATGGCAGCCCTTGACCCAGGCCTTGTTTATGATCTTGGTGTCAAGGACTACCTAAGCGTCCTCTGTGCCTATCATTATGCAAGCAGCGATATCAAGATACTCACCCACATAGACTTCACCTGCGATTCAAGCAAGAATTACAGCGCTGGAGATTTAAATTATCCATCTTTTGCTGTTTCCCTATACACAAATTCAGGCAACGGGGGAGCAGGCACTGAAATATACACAAGGACTCTCACCAATGTTGGTACCCCAGGAACATACAAGGTCTCTGTGTCTACACCATCACCAGCTGTGAAGATCTCGGTTGAACCAAAATCACTGAGTTTCACTCGAGCATATGAGAAGAAGACTTATACTGTGACTTTTGTGGCCAGTGCTATGCCATCTGGTACAAACAACTTTGCTCGCTTGGAATGGTCTGATGGGAAACACATAGTGAGTAGTCCTATTGCTATCAGCTGGTTTTAATGTTAGTAAAATTGTTGAACCTAATCTAACTCCAGATCATGGGATTCTAGTGGCTCCTCTGCTGATCCGTGGTTGCTGATAAGGTGATTAGAAATGCACTGAATCATGCAGCGTGGTGAAATAAAAATATGCAGTGGTGGGTTTTCTCTTTTCAGTTTATTTTTGCTTTAGTCGTATCGCTGAATACTATTTCCTGGAAAGATATGCTGGGAATTTTGTTTTGGATATCACCAGACTGAGGGAAAATCTATTTATTAAATAAAAATAAAAATAAAAACTAACTAGTCACACAATCTTGCCACAATTGAAGCTTTGGAAGGGTAAATCTGCCAAATGTTTATGGTAATAGCCAATAGCTTCTAACCTCATTTAGGCTAAACTCTCCAACAAAGCTATTTAATCACCAAAAAAGGCAAACCTTGTTGATATGGAGGATGTTTCCGAATACAATCTCCCTGGGTAAACAGTAGCTACTATAAGCCGCATGGTTACCCAGAACATAGACGAGAAACTCATCCATTATACTGGTCTTTTGCATTCCTTACAGGCAATCAGCTACCATGGCATCCATTTAGCACTTTGGGGGAAGGGTGGATTAGAGAGACTTACGATAACATTGTATAACTATAAAATCATAGACCAGTCTACAATGCAAACGTCACGAAATCGATCAAAATGAAATACCTTGAAGTTACAATAAGTTTAAAAAGTAAAATAAAACAAGCTCCCAAATGTCATTCTAAATCGTCTACGGACTGACAAACAGGGAGGTAATAAGTATCAAGCTGCCAATACTTTTGTTTAACACCTTCCCAAACTTGTTCTCCTAAACAATCCTTAACAGGCAATGGAATGAACTGTGTAGAGTAACCCAAACTCTGAAGCTCTAGTGAAACCAAGTGACAGTACACAACATGGAAGAATGCATTACCTCCACAAAGGCCATTGAAGAATGAGTAGATTCCCCCAGGCTTCAACAACACAGGAAGATGCTGGTGGAACTCTCTCAAGTCTTCATAGTACTCTCCATAGGTGTCAAAGAAAATCCCTGAACAACGAACCAAAAACCCCGAAAATATCAAATATTGTGACTGAAAAATTCATAAAATTGAAGGCTTGAAGCTTAAACAGCAATTTGAATTGGTCCATTTCAATTTCACTTACCATCATAAGATTGAAGTTGAGGTAGCACATCCTGCCAGCGCCCAAATATTATGTTCACATTGTCCTTCTGAGCCCAACCGGTTCGAACCATGCGCTCGTAAACCTCCGGGTGAGCTTCAACAATAGTGTGCGAAGCAGGGGAGTATTGCTGGATGGCCGTGTCCACGAGGCCCATCCCAAATCCAATGTTCAGTACATGCCCACCTCCTGAGCATACAGCTTTCGCGTGTGCCTCCATTAATGGCTTCTCCCAAGCCATCATCACCGCCTTACTGTCTGAGTCCATCAGCTTGTCCTCGCTGAAGCTCACCCTGTCTTCCAAGTAATCTCCATTGCCATCTCCATTCTTATTCTCTTTCCTCGCAATCGTTCCCAGTACCAATTCAGCTTGAATCCCTAATTAGCTCAAATTAATCAAATACTTTTCATTTTTCATTCATATACAACTCCAAATTAGAACAACTTAGAGTAAATTTCTAGTTTATATGTTAAGCACGTACCGGCATTGAGGAGGATGTCGTAGGCATTTTCGTGGCCTGCGTCCATGGCGAAATCGCCGGCGGAGAGATTGGAAGGAGATAGGGCGTTCCATGGCGCGCCAGCTTCTAGAAGAGTCTTGACGGCATCTCCGTGGCCCAGCTTGGCCGCGTGCATCAGCGGGGTAAGGCCATCGCCGTCAAAGTACGAAACGTCAGCTCCGGTTTCGATTAAAGTTTTCAGCTTTTCGGCGTCGCCGTTCCTCGCCGCCTCGCATAGTTGCTCGCCTTCCGCCATGTCTGTCTCAGTGTGCAGTGTCTGTCAAACCCTGGTCAAGGTTTATTAAAGAAGGATAAATTGGACTTACCCCCACTAAGCTTTCTAAAATTATGATTTCTTCCCATTATAGCTATTCTATTTATATATTGACCACGTTATTTATTTATTTATTTATTTTTGTGATTATCCATTAACTACTTCCTAATGTTCTAAAAAAAATACACATTAACAATTATCTTATCCAATACATGAGAAAAACTTAGTTGCAACACGAGTAACACTGTTTTGTTATCCTTAACCAATATTGTTATACTATATGAAAATGTTATCATACGTATCATAACATTATTAGTTAGGAATAACAAAATAATGTTATTTCCGTTTCATGGAAGTCTCTCCCAGTACACTCACAATTTGAAGGACATCAGTAGCTAAAATATTTCCTTTTTTGGCAGCAGTTGACCATTGTCAAAGAAATCAAATTTGTACTTTTCAAATGCAATTGACATTTTGATTGGACTAACACTCAACTATGTTACTTTTTTTTTGAATGTCACACACTTAGATACCTTTTTGATATAAGGTGTTATCCATTCATGTGTTATAATATGAATAAATAATACATTTATATTATAAAGTGTAACATTAATAAATAAAAAGACACATTATAATGTATTGATGACAAGTGTGATGATTACATTAAAAAATTTATCAAAACACACAAAATCAATTGCGATAGAATAGAATGAAGCCAATTCAGTTAGCTATAATATTAGGTCACTAAATTTATTTACTAAATTTGATCCTTAAAACATGTATCGATCTATTACTTATTAAAAACAAATGAAGTTTCAATTTAAACTAAAAATTAGATTTAAAAAATGCCATCTTATAAAGTAAATAAAACAACATTAAATATTAAAAAGCATATTTTATTCATAAAAAAACATGAGCACAAATAATTCCAAAGAAGTCAAGAAGATTGTTGGCAACAAAAGGAAAAAGCCAAGAAAAATACTTAAATCAATAATCATAATCATCATGCTTAATTTAAAGCTTCGAGAGAGTTGCCAATGTCATAATCATAATTCCAAGGCTATTATAGTCAATGGACCACAATAACTCACGCGGTGGGGGATCAGCGTCACCATCTCAATCGACCAATTTTGACCACGCTCCAAACTCGTATGTCACCCATTGATGGTGGAAACGACGTCATTTAGGAACTCACTTATTCGCGGAATTTCCAGAAACATCAAATAATGCTTTAAACGTTTTATGTTCGCACCAATTTTAAGCCCCTCTCTCTCTCTCTCTCTCTCTCTCTCTCTCTCTCTCTCTCCAACCTTCTTTTTCCTGGAATTGCAGTTGCTTCGTTGAAATAACGGAATCTCTCCTCAACCCGTTGATCTTTTTAACGTCTTTATCTATTTTGCATTTGTATTTTCTTCCACTGTCAATGTTGTGCTCAAGTTCATTTGGAAATTGAACGTGTTTTGAGCTAGGGTTCATTTCTTGTCTGAAACAAAACAAGATTGTTGTTAATTTGTGAGTATATTCAATTTTAGGAATCGCGGGGGTGATTTATTAATGGCGTCAAGTTTTGATCGGTGGGAGAAAGATCCATTTTTCTCGGCGGCCGAGGAAGTTCAAGAATCAGCAGACAGGTAGCATTTCTAATTATCCATTTATGTCTTCTCTAGGGCTTCATTTTTAATCTTTTCATTTTCCCAATAAATTTTGAACTTTTCTTTGTTTTATTGCAACCTTGGTTTACATCTTGGATTTGGTAGCTTCCAGCTAATTTAAATCAACTTCCAGCGTTAGGAAGCTTTCAGCAGATTTGTTTTTGGCCCCAATTAATCCAAAATTTTCCGAATATTAAGTTCATATTCCTCTTTTGCCCCCTTGCATTTCCTCAACATTTGCAATTTGTGCAAGTGCTCATTGAGTTAATGGTATTTATCTACAATCTGTTTGCTGGGAAAGACGAAATTAGGGTTTTTCTTTCTGCACTTATTTTTCGCGATGAAAGGTGCATTGAATGCTGGGAATGATATTCAGTTTGGTTTTGGTTGTTGTCATTGATTTGTTAATTTATGTTTATGTGGTTGTGAAGGATGGAATCTACATATAGAACATGGATTCATGCCAAGAAAGACACTTCCAGTATGTGGGATCCCGAGGAACTTCACAGGGATCTCCGTACAACCCTTGGAACTACCAAATGGCAGGTCCTCTTCTCTCTCTCTTGGCTATTGGTGTGGACATTTAGGCAGAGCAAACCTTATTAATTGGTGTTATGCCCATATTAGTGTAGTGAATAATTGATTAAATTCTGTGTTGGCAATGCAGTTAGAGGAGTTTGTGCGAGCCGTCAGGTCAAGTTATGCTAGAAGCTCATGTGAAGATGCAAGAGACAGGCACCATGAATTCATTGTTGCCATTGAGGATCAGATTTCCAAAATTGAAATCTCATTACGGGAAGCTGCCCTTTCTGAAGGCAAGGCTTCTCAGCCTTGGGTGCGTTTGGATGAAGGGGAGTGCAATGAGCTTGCATTTTTTCTTTCCGGACCATCTGCATCTAAAGAGAGAGTTATTGCTTTGAGTAACGACAGGGATAGTGAAAACCTACGAGGGACAGATAAAGAATCGGCACCAGGTTGTTCGAAGAATTCATGTGGTTCAGCCGAGTGGGGTTCCCAGAAGACTAGAGAGGAGAAGCCACATGGGCATAGGAGGACAGCTAGTGCTAGTGCTGACATTGGTGTTTGGAAGATTGCAGTTTTTGACGATGCATACTTACCAAGTTCTTCTGCGATGATGGTTGAGCAACCTGTACGAAAGATTCCCAGTTTCTCTGGGTTTATTAGTGCCATGGAAACCGCATCAAAGTTGAAGTGGTCAAAGAATGGTTTTAGGAAGTGGAAGGCAGTGGATCGTCATGAAGATGCTGATGCTGCATTGTTGCCATCTTCTCTGTTGTCTAGTGTATGCATGCTTTAGTCCTTTGATTTAATTTACTACTGGAACTTTATATTTATTGTTGTTGTGTTACTAATTCTTAAAATTCTGGTTTTCTATTTAGGGCATCAATGCTTGTTATGAAAAAAATAAGAGTTGTTTGGACAGTTGCGACGACTGTTATGATAAACCATTGTATGGCTGGTACGGAGCTATTCAGAGACAACTTCAAAGGTCTCAGTACTACGTGCAATATAGTTGGCCTGCTCGTGTAGCTTTTTGGATTGCTCTTCTTGTTTGCTTGATTGGTAAGCTTCTCTGAACGCTGTGAGGTTTTGTTTGCTAATTCATCTAGTAAGTGCATATTCTTAATAATTTTTATGTGAAATACAACAGAATCGTTCTTTTCTGTCATTTCCCTTTAAGTAACTGATATCTTTGTATTCATGCGTTTGTTCTTTTCGTTCCTTGCAGTTTTAATTGCATTGCGTGCTATCTGAGCCGTGGCCTTTGTCCACAGTTTTGGGTACCTCATGACAGCGCGGGGAGAAATTGTTGGACATAGAGGTGGAATATTGTGTTCAAAAGATTACAATATTATTTTCACACATTGTTGAAGCGTCTAGCGGTGAACACAACCTACAACCTTCAGAGAATTTCCCTTTTGTTTTGCTTTTCAATTTCGACATCCTTGAAGGAGGGTAAATTCTGTTGTATTATAGAACAAAAATTTCAGATAAGCTGGAACGGGGTTGTAAGCTGAAAGATATTGCTAATGCATCCTGTAATATAAATTTTTTTTTATGTACTGGTACTATTTGTGTAGTATATAAAAATTTTGATTTCGTATCCTTGCTTTTCAATCTGACCAACAAACAGTGGTGGTAGGTAGCACAAATATTCTGCCTATGTTTTTGGGACGGTAAATAAATTTTCATTTCGATCCTCAATGGTTGTACACTTTCTCTCGAAATATATTCTATAAACTCGAATGAAGGAAGGACTACATACATCAAAACAATCTCCACCATTCTCTACACTGCATGCATCCGAAATGCTTTAAATACACACAAGTTTATTGTCTTGGACAATATTGTGCTGAAACTGAAAGCTATCGCGAAGCACGATTGTCCTGGTTGTTTTTCTGTAAAGCGAAACCATCATGATCCTTCTTGCCGAAGTCTAGGCCCTGGAATGTGACCCCAGATGAATGATACTGGCCACCAAAGGCGGTGCCAAATCCCCATCCAAGACCTAGACCAACCCCACAACCTCCACCTTAGAAAACAAAATGCTACGTTAATGATATACGCACCATGGTGTACTTGAATGCATTCCGAAAACATAAACTAGAAATTCCAGTTGGACTAAAAGGGGAAGGGTATACCTACACCAAGGCCCAAGAAATTCAACGGTGTGCCTGTAGCAAAAAGAAAATTGTATATTAGCAAACAAGGGTTATATACATTGCAGCAGGACGAATAACAAAGGTATTAAGAAAATAAGTTTATATGCACAAGCACAAGAATTACTTAATGTGATAATCCAATGTCCCAACAAATAATATGTAAAGTAATAGCATAAGTTAATTGATGCTTAAATCCAGCCTCAATCTTTGTGAAACTTAAACCAGTTCAATACTTTCCATTGAATATGAGAAAGTAATCAGTGAAGCAATTATTTGGTCCAAACGCATGACAGCATTCACAATGAACCTAAATTTTGGCCAAGCAGGATAAGAGAAAAACCATGGCATTTTTGCACTGGTGGGGCAAAGAAAGAAAAATAGAGGGGGGCGGGGGGGTCGGAGTGGGAGATCTTGTTTCCAGTTGCAAAAACATGTCTAAGCACACCAAACTCTTCCAGCATACCCTCCTGGTACGCATACATTAAGTTGTAAGTTGTAACCAAGCATTAATATATAAAAATGACGAGAAAGGACGCACAATGGGCCATCAGTTGATCATCTAACTACTTTTGAGGTTCCTAAACAGGGTTAGCCTGTCTTCAATTGAGATATTGACACTGTTGAATTTTCTAACTCTGGTCCAACAAGAATAACCGATTCCTACTATTCCTTTAAGTAGAGGATGAACCTAAGGAAAGATGGGTTCATACGACCCAGGCATATCACAACTTTCCATACCTTAAAGATAGGACAGAGAACCCAACCCCTTCTATCTACCAATAAATAACCACAAGAACACAAGATTCACAAAGATGATAAGGTGATCCTGATAAGATAACTATAAACCACTGGTGAGTGATAGAGGGAGTATTTAACATACTTCTCATTCTATTTTTTTCAATACACCTAATATGTTAAATGGGTTTGCAATGGACATAACCACTTTGAAACCATTTGGCTTGTGGCTGCCCAATCTGCAGCTAAGATCATATGTTGTAACATTCTTTCATTGCACAATCTAAAGAAATGCCTAATGAATCTAAACCCTGCAATGAAATTGAGCACCGAACGGTGTGTGAATCTTCTGAATAACTATGACTGCTCCGAATTTTAGCTACATGAAAATTTTAACTGTTGAATGGACCGAAAATAGGCAATAATAATTTCTTCCTTCCTGATCAGATAAGCCCGAGTTTGGAATGCAACTACCCAATTGTTTAAAGTCAAAATAATTTCAGGCAAATAAAACATGAAATCAACAGGAAAGTGAAAGCGAGAACAAAATAATAGAGGCGGAGGAACAAACCTCCGAAACCCCATCCAACGCCAAACCCGCAACCAACACCGAATCCTAAAGAAAAACGACTGAGTTGGTCATAATAAGCTCACGGGATACATAAAAATCAGAACCCACAAAACAAAGCTTTTTGAAATCATACCAAATCCAACGCCAGCTCCATTGAAGTTGGTAAGCACCATTGCAGCTACCTACAACAACTGGAATGCGGTGTGCTCTTCAGTTCAGTCTCCCTTCTTCTTCTTCTTCTTTTTCTTTTTCTTTTTTTTTGGGGTAAAAACTAGAAAGTCTCTCTCCCCTCATCTTTATCTGAACTTGGGAAATACCTGTGGCCCATGGCAAGCCGTCCAATGTCTCCCACCAACTAGGCCCATTGCTAGGCTTGGGCCACCGCTCAAAGAAAACTTGAAATTATTACAGATTTGAAGGACAGCCGCCTGCAAACCCTAAACTAGTAAAGAATGTATGTAGGCCCTTGCTTGCTAGCATTTGCATGATTATTTAATAAATATTGTAGATTTGCATGATTCGCATAACGTGTTATTTAACTAGAATAATTTTTCAGGCAAAGATATCATATGACTAAGGTCCAACGAAATTAACCCCATTTTATATTCCATCAGCCAAACACATGTCATGGGTGACGCTGGCGGCGGCCGCGGTAAACTTTTAAACTTGAAACAGAGGAGCAAAGCCTCCACTCCAAAATGAGCTGGTGGTGGGCTGGAGCTATTGGCGCTGCCAAGGCAAAACCTTTTACCCACTTAATTACTTCTTCTTTTTCAAATCTTATTAACTGCGATTAACATTAATTTATTATTAATTATGAATTGCTTTTGCAGAAAAAGCATGAGCATGATTATAGAAGCTTCAAAAGCGTGGGATTGGTGATTGGCGTGACCGGCCTAGTGGGCAACAGCCTTGCCGAAATCCTCCCCCTCCATGACACGCCCGGCGGTCCCTGGAAGGTCTACGGCGTCGCACGCCGTCCACGCCCAGATTGGAGCGTTGACCATCCCGTTGAGTACATCCAATGTGACATCTCCGACCCAATCGACGCCCAAACCAAGCTCTCCCAATTAACCGACGTCACCCACATCTTCTACGTCACCTGGACTAGCCGCTCCACCGAGGCCGACAACTGCGAGGCCAACGGCGCCCTACTGCGCAACGTCTTGAGCTCCGTGATTCCAAACGCGCCAAATCTCGGCCACGTGTGCCTCCAGACCGGCACCAAACACTATGACGGACCGTTAGAGGCGTACGGCAAGGTGGCTCCCCACGACACTCCGTCTACGGAGGATTTGCCCCGATTGAATGTCCCGCTTTTTTATTACACCCTCGAAGACGTGTTGTTCGAAGAGGTGGAGAAGAAAGAGGGCTTGACGTGGTCCGTACACCGACCCGGACTTATTTTCGGGTTTTCGCCTTACAGCATGCTGAGCATTGTGAGTATGCTTTGCGCGTACGCTGCGATATGCAAGCACCAGGGGTTGCCGTTGAGATTTCCGGGTAGCAAAGCGGGTTGGAATTCGTATTCGGAGGCTTCGGATGCGGATCTGATAGCGGAGCAGCAAATATGGGCGGCGGTGGACCCGTATGCCAAAAACGAAGCGTTTAATATTAACAACGGGGACGTGTTTAAATGGAAGCAGTTCTGGAAGGTGTTGGCGGAGGAATTTGAGATTGAGGAGTATGGGTTTGATGAGGAGTTTAGCTTGGTGGAGATGATGAGGGACAAAGGTGGAGTGTGGGAAGAGATTGTGGGGGAAAATCAGCTGCGACGCACAAAGTTGGAGGAGGTGGGGCTGTGGGAGGTTGTGGAGGTTGTGTTGGGTGGGGGAGCTGAGTTGTCTAGCATGAACAAGAATAAGGAGCACGGGTTTTGCGGGTTTAGAAACTCCAGGAATTCCTTTGTTTATTGGATTGATAAAATGAAAGCTCACAAGATTGTGCCATGATTGAATTCATAGTGTTGAATTTTAATTGGAAATGTTTGGTTGCTGTGTGGTTGTGACTTTGTAAGTTTAATGTTGGTGTGACTTTTTGGTGTAAATATGTGAATATGGACATGTTGATTGAGTTTGTACACAACAATGACAACTCAATAAGCAAAGAAAGATAAAATAAGGGTAGAGGCTAAAATGCTCATACTAGTAATATGCTAGAAACTTATTCTTCATGGTGTTACGAATAGCTATTTTAATAAGTTTTATAATATGAAATCAGAGCTATATTATTTGTAAAATGATAAGTTTCATTTAGACAAATCTTTCTCTTATAAAGACAAATCAATTACAAAATAAAATATAAAAAAACTAAAATTGACGCCTTAGGGCTAAAAAATTTAGCTTTACTTAGAGTATCTACAATTATATTCTTTATTTTTTAGTTAAAATATATCTAAAAATACACAAAAACTATTTTAGGAGCTCTCTATAAAATTTGAACTCCAATCATACTCTCTAGTTTAGGGAGTCATAAATACTATAATTATTTTTTTGATTCTATATAATTGGTTAATCTTTGTAAAAAAATATATAAAAATAGTTAGTATTAATTAGAAGTTTAAAATATGCATTAAACAAAGCGACATTAAATTATAGGGAACCAATAGGAGTCTTTTCTCTCTTCTAGGATTTAGGAGTTCCTAAATGTCTCCCTATTTTATGAGGTGAATATGGAGTATGGTTAGAGTTATATTTTTTCAATTACTCTTCAAATTTTGTTTAAAAATATGATTTAGGGAGCGCATTATAAATGCCCTTGGTATGCATATTGGCAATGAAATCGACTTTAACACCACATAATACAAAAGATAGCAGATATCCATATGCATATTTAATTATCTATATATTACTATCACCTTATGAAAATAATATTTGCCATCATCAAGAAATCATAAAGGAAATTAATAATATTTTTTTGTTGAAACCGATAATTGAGTTATTTTGGTCAACAATTATATTACAATTTATCTCATCATACCGAAAATGGAGACAATAAAGGCCATGATGGTATGCTGTTGGCCTTGTTTGGTTCCACGTGTCAACTAAAAGCCCCAAAAGACACGTAGATGATAAAGACTCCAGATCAGCGGGTAATATTAATAGAGTTCAAATCTTCTGTCCATGTTTTTGTATGTTCCTTTTTGTTCATATCTTAATTTTTTGACACGTGGCATCCCACTTAATTTTATTTTAACAGAGTTAACTCTATTAACTTATAATAAAAATAAAATAATAAAATATGTTTAATTTTTATCAAAACACGTCCTTTCATCTGCTGAAGAAGCCGCCATCGATAGCAGAGGCCTTCTACGCGGTAGTGTTTCAGATGCACCATAACCCCCCCAAGACCCTTGCCTGCAACCTTCTGCCTATTGCCGGCGCCTTCGCCGCAGACTAAATGTTGCTGGAACCAGTGGCAGATCCAGGAAATTTACTTCCGAGGGTCAACGTCTAAAGGCTTGAAAAAAATTTATACACAATATACCCATAAAAATGAAACGATAACATAATAATTCATAATTAATAGAAATAATCGTACATTACATGACAGGACCCGACCCGAATCCCCCTCGGGACCCACGATCTCAGGGTGTTTCCGACATTTAACCCATGTCGGCCCGCCACTCAATTAAACTACCATCCTTTCCTTAAAGTACGGAAAGATGGCCGGGACTCCGGCGAAATTCGCAGTCCTCCTGAAAAACAGACTTTACCAAAACTTCTTCACCCCGTTAAAAACAAATGAAACAACACCAATCGCAGCACGCACAAAGTAAAAGCACACAGCTATACACTAGGCCTCCGGCCTTGAATCCAACTCCTAAACCTAGCGATAACAGAGCAATCTAAGAATTCTCTTTAGTTTTACAACCAAAGTATAAGTTTAATCAAAGCAATACAGATAGAAGTGCCCTCATGTATACAGTGGCTCTGAATACAAGTCTTGGCTCTGCACTTACTTGATCGAACTATCGCCTGGGGGCGCAAATTTAAGATTGTGAGTGGACAAAAACAAAGTTTTATCATAATTGAAATCAACATACTATCCCCACCGTTTCAAAACGATGTCAGAAACATGCAATTAAATCATTTATATACGTAAGTGATTGAAATCCAAGAATCCAAATAATTTCAACATAAAGCCAATAATATCCCATAATGGGACCGACCTCTTTCCAATGCTAAGAATCCTCTCTTTCGTCGCATGTCATAAACCCGACAAGCGAGAAAGAGTCCTTACCCAAATAATAAGAGGATTAATATAAATAAATAATATAGGTAATATAATTAAATAAATAAATAGATAAACAAATACATATATATATATATATATATATATACCCGTAGGTAAGAGACTACTATACCATTTTGTACTCGGGAAACAATCCAACACGGGGATTGTTGACTGACCACATGGAGAAAAATACCTTTACAACCACGTGGCCAGGGAATAAGCCGGCCCCAAATGGGACTAACTCCTGCATACGCACGTAAGAAATTACCTCAATAAGGTATGTCAATAAAGTCCTACGCTACAGCAGATCACTGGCAAGGGCCTCAGAATAACACCATCACAAGGGTGAACCGGGTTCCGTTATCTTTATCCTTTCTCGTAAACTGGCAAGTAATCGTGAGGTACATAGGTAGTGCTAATAGCACTCTAACAAAAACACATAACCTTGACATACCCTAAATCCCAGGGTATTCAAACCGCACTCCAAAACTTGAACACAATACCACCTGGACGTTGGTGACGCGGCCAACATCCGACACGAAAAATATAATCAAAGTCATAGTCAAGATAACCAATCATATCCGAATAAGTAAATCGGAACTCAACATATTTATAACCAATTAAATATAACCTTAATATTCTAATAAACCATATATATGAAATTCAATAATTAAATTCACATAAAAATCCACAATTCAATTAAATAAGTTCATATGCATAGTTTTTCAATCTTTAAAAATAATGCCGATTCAAAACAATGTCCACTCTAAGTAATCCCACGCTGCTTGACCTGAGAAGGTCCCCGTCCGTGAACCTCGAGCCCCGAGTACCTATTACGAATACGAGGAATAAGTCAACAAAAGTCAACCGCACTGAATTTAAATTCAAATCCTATTTCCGGGGTTTAAAGTGTAATGAGACGCTCGGGAGGTTCTGAGGGTTAAGTAAACTTCATGGCAGTCAAAACCACTTCTAAGACTAAAAGTCAACTGCGTACTAAACCGCCTGATCTGGTCAACCGGGCCCGCGGGGTCCACTTGACTCCAATCTTCGATCCGAAAGTTCCTACGAGTTCTACACGACTAATTGAACCTATCCTGAAGTTTGGTCACGATCGAACTACGGTCGGATTGCTCACGATTTGCATCGGATGATCGAACTAACTAACCCTAGGTTAATGGATTGAGTATCCGGACTCCAATCCTGATCCGACAGTTTCTACACAAACTAGAAATACGGGAACTACGTAGCTGAGTTTGGGTTTGATCCGACGGTTGAACACGTCAACTGCCGATTACGCAATAGGCGATACCCGCTCGACATCCGAACGACGTCCGAATTGAAATCCGAAAACACCGACGCAGCTTCGGACGACACGAGGAGCGCATCAGTAACAAAATGTGGCACCACTACAGTGCCCACGCTGCCGCCACACGCGCCGCCCCGCGTGGGTGTGTTGAGTAATTCCGCCACCGAAAAACTTCGTCACCGCCGCTCACCGCCTAGGTTATAGCTTCCCAACCCCCGAGCATTTTACCCTACGGTGGCAACCCCTCCCAAGGCAGAGAATCGCCGAATTTCATTTTGAAATCCGCCAAACTCATTCGGATCGAGTGTTCTAGGGTCGAAATCGGACGAACTAAGGTTGCGAGATAGCTTAGACAGTGGAGTGAGGTGAAGAACATACCGGATCGACGCCAGACGCTGCCGGAGCGCCGGACGAAGCTTCGGAAAACCGGCTCAAACCAGTCGAGATTGCCTGGGCGATTCTCGAGGTCACCGGCCGGGAACTTGGGTGGGTTAGGACCGTGAGCTCACGCCGGTTCTTTTGGGACCGGCTCGAGCCTGAACCAGTGACCTGACGCGCGAGACCGCGAGAGGTCAAGGTGACGGCGTCGGGGAGGAGAGAGAGAGAAGAGAGAGAGGGTGCGGCTGGGTGTCCTGACGCTGCACGCTACGATTGGGTAGTTTTAGGGTTTTCTCCAAAATCAAAATACCCAAAATGCCCTTTTAGTGTTCCTGACCTCGGATCGGGGACGTGCACCTGTGGCCACTTTGACTCGTTTCGACGAGCCCGTCGCAATGGCGCCACGGTTTCGTGAAATTCTAAACGGATAAAAATGTGACCTTTACGACTCTAACCTTAGGGGCAAAATCGTAATTTCACATAATTAATTAAATTAAATTAATTTAATTAAAGTTTGGGTCACGGATGTTACATTACAAATGTCCACGACGAGTTTTCATATTCTGAAAACGTGACATTATAGTTTCATTATCAATACAAGCAAACACATCTTTCTCAATATAAACAAGTAAGTCATCACTCAACCACCGATCTCCCATTCGGTTGCGAAGTGGACCTTTCACAATATTCATAGTAGAAAATGCTCTCTCCACGTAAGCAGTTGCAACCGGTAAAGTTAAGGCTAATGTGAGAAGCAAATAAACATAATTATAAGTTCTATGCAATCCTTTCTCCACCATTTTTCTTGCAAGGCTACCAATCCTTTTCAATTCAGAAAAATCCGTCACCGTATGCATATGATTAATATAAATCTCAAGTTGATCTTCAAGTGCCAAGAGATCTCGGGGAGTAAAATCTTGAGGATAAAATTCAGAAAAACGAACTATCTTTTGTTTGTCAAATGCTATGAATGAATCATCTGGACTCAAACATGTCAAACAAAGAAGTAACTCAGTATTTACCTCACTGAAGCGATGATTTAACTCCGCAAGTTGCCACTCAATGATTTGAATAAAGATATCCACACGATAATGATGAAGGTGTGTTATTCTAGGAGCTCTTCGATGTGATCTCCATTGAGCTACATATGCATCATCCATGTTTGGAACCAAGATATCATGTTTGCCACAAAAGGAGGATACTTGATCAAGCAAGGCTTCAAATGCATTCTCTCTCATATTTTGTAGTTGGTCCTTGCAAATTTTGATTAACGTCATTGCATTCTCAATATCTTGGTCTTTCCTTTGTAAAGTTTGTGACAAGTCATTTGTGACTCCCAATATAGATCTCATGAAAAATAAGTGAAATACAAAATTAAAAGATTGTATTTCTCTCAATGACCTATTTGCTTCACCTAGATTATCAGTGGAGCTATCCTCAATAATCAATTTAAGCACTTTCACCACAGATTTAAACAAGGAGATGATACTAATTAATGTACCATAGTGTGAGTTCCACCGTGTATCATTGAGACGCTTGAGACACATTTCTTGATTTAAGCCTCGCCCTGTTGGAAAAGTATCTTTTTCAAGAGCTTCTATAATATCTTTTTGTAGTTGATCTCTGAGCATGTCACGACGCTTACACGAAGCTCCGACAATATTAACCAAGCTATTGCAAGATGTGAAAAAAGTGGCAATATCAGCATTTCCCTTTGCCACGGCCACAAGAACTAATTGAAGTTGATGGGCAAAACAATGAATATAATAGGCACAAGGATTTTCCCTCAAAATCTGTGTTTTAAGACCATTGAACTCACCCTTCATATTACTAGCTCCATCATATCCTTGTCCTCTTAGCATGGAAATGCTCAATTCCTCTCTTGAAAACAATGTGTCAATAGCCTCCTTGAGTGAGTTTGATGTAGTGTCGCTAACATGTTGAATACCTACAAACCTCTCAATTACATCCCCACTTTTGTCCACATAACGAAACACCACTGCCATCTGTTCTTTCGAACTATCCACATCTCTTAAAATACCTACATCTCTTGAAATACCCACATGACAGGACCCGACCCAGATTTCACCCCGGAACCCGAGCCAGACCCTGTTGATGGGCCCACATCCACCCATGTCGGGCCCACATCCTAAAACAGTTACCCTCTTCCCGAGATACAACCTATAATGGGCCGAGACTTCTGCCGAAAAACGGGCAGAGTCTCCCCTACAACGAGGACTAGCCCAAAACTTCAACCTGTCAAACACGCACAGATAAGCAACCCAAGCGCCAGCATGCATACAACATATACACAACAGGCCTCCGGCCAAACTAATTCAACCCTAGGTGATACAGAGCAACTAAGAGTACAAGAATTCAACAGCGGAAAAGAATTAATAGAATACAAGTTTAGGGATTCAAGGATTACAATCCTACCCTTCCAACGAAGCTCGAGAAGAGAAGCGCACAGCCAAACGGTGTCGAAGCAACTACGGTCTGGGGGGCGCAAAACAGAAAGAGTGTGAGTGGACAAAAACAAGGTTTTTCATACTTAAATCAAAGTAGTAACCCCACCGTTTAAAACCATGCCAAACATGCATATGAAATCGTTTATACATTTGATTGATTTGAAAACCGTACTATTTCAAGTACGTGACAATATTTCCAGTTTAAAACCCCTTTTACATTTCCCGAGGCATAATCCTCCCAAAACAAATCCCACACAAGTTTATAAAATATAAACAAAAGGATTTATTAACGTAAAAGGATAAGGATGGAATAAAATCCACATAAGGTAAAACAAACCTTTAAAATGCCGAATAGCTTGCTTATAGAAAACAAACCAAACTTGATAGCCATAAAGACATAAATTGCAGTTCAAATCATATATATATATAAAACATGATTTACAAACCAATAAGTAAAACCTAACAAGTACTGAAATCAAATCAAGTACTACAACCAAAACAGGTAAATAGTTTCCCAACTTCCCCAAACTCACAATTACGTGCTCACAAGCACGACAAGCGAGGAACGATCCTCACTAAAAGGAATATGAATACGAATGTAATAACACACACGTATAGGTATAGTATAACTATAACACACACACAAGTACCAGGGAAAACAATCCAACGAGGATCATTTGACGGACACCGATGCAGTCTCGACAAGACCCCGTGCCCAGGGTTAAGCCGTCCAATCGGGACTAAGCTCACAGGCCCGCAAGGTAAGGAACCATCAATACCACTACGTCCATAATATGTCATGCGCGCAGACTATCCAATTAAGGATCTACAGCTACACCCCGTTAAGGTATGCACCGGATCGAACCGCAACAGAGTACTCAAATCCAAGAACAGTATCCAAGAGAACAGGGGGAAGGTACAATACAGGGTGCTAAATGCACACACGTCAATCATCATGCGATAACAGTATATATATATATATATATATACAACCACAATGTACCCAACCCAAAACAACATCAGGACATACAAGTCCGTCAAGCATATAACCAATATATATACTCAAAAGCAGGACATCACTGTCCAAAACATATTTATATATATTCAAAATAATCACAAGGGTCAAACGACCGCATAACAGATTAATAATAAATCAAACATCATGTTCAGTGAAAAACCATATTTATATCTCACTCAATGCTAAATCCAAGCATACAAAAATCATAATAAAATCTACCGTCTCTAGGACGTCAAATATAAAGTATAAACATATATATATATATATATATCAATATATATATATATAACCAAGTATTGAAAACCCTTTTCTTAAAGTAGAGAAACATATGTATATATATATATATCAAGGTACATATATATATATATATATATATATATATATATATATATATATATATATATATATATACAACCAAAGTATGGTGATCCTTTTCTTAAAGTAGATATACCTATATATATATAAATAATATATATATATATAATCAAGGTAAAGATATATCAATATACATATATATATATATATATATATATATATATATAACCAAAGTACATATACATATATATATATAATTATATAACCATTTCCACTATTACAAGTGTTTACTCAAAGTAGCTATACATATATATATAAAAGTTTATATATATATAATCAAAGTATACGTATTATAAATCATAGGGTTTTAACACCAAAACCGAATATGAAATCAAATGGACTATACTAACGTCCATATATTCGATTATATAATTAAAATATAATATAACGGTTCCAAGCTTAATATAGCTCATTTGTATAATTAAAATCCGATATAAAATCACCGGGCGTTATTCACGTCCCGTTCAATACCCAAAAGTATAAATGCTAATAAAATAGCCATCAGGGCCCCACATAAAACCTGGCAACCCAAATCATGCATTAAACTCAAATGTAAACCTTTTTAAATATAATAAAATCAAAGTCAAACCAAGACTTAACATTCAAGATTTAAAATCATTAAATCTCATTTCATGCATTTCATGCAATTCATTCAGGTCATGCACATTGAAAACAAAGTCCACTCACCGTTGGTCCTATGCTGCACAACCCTCAAAGGGTCCCGCTTGCGGCGTAGAAGAGTCAACGCACCTAAAGCGATAGACACGAGAATTGGATTAGTACCGTGAACGTACGAGAACCGTAAACTTAAACCCTAACAAAACCCAACTTAACGTGCCCGTACGTCCTACGAAGGATTCCAAGGTCAAACTACCTCTTACAACCAGTGGGACCTGCCCGGAAGACTCACGGTCAACCGGCGGTCAAACACCCCATTTCGGTCAACCCGGGCCCGCGGAGCCCAAGACCTCCAAAACGATCCAGACCTTCCTAGAAGTCCAACAAAGTCAACTACACGACAAACAGATCTCGGGAGACACTCGGTCAAACCTGGTCAAACTTGGTCAAACTTGGTCAAACCGACCCGAGTGGGTCAAACCGGACCCGTGGGTCCCATGACCTCCAAACTTAAATCCGAAAGTTCCTAGAGGTTCAACACGACCTAGACAACGTGTCCTCAAAGTTTGGTCACGATCCGACGGTCGGATTGCTCACGATCGTACGATCGGACGATTACGGTTTAATCCTAACTTCAAGTCATCGATCCGGAGTATCCGGGACTCCGAATCATGATCCGTCAAATCCTACACGATCCTAGAATTATCTAGATCCACATATCCAAGAATGGACACGATCCAACCGTTCAATCCTATCGAACCCAAGAATCACGCAATAGGCGAGATCCGTTCGATAACCAAACGATCTCCGAATTGAGATCCGTCAACTCCTACGCGCTCACAGCGATACGAGGATCTCAGAGGACCCAAGAACCGCCACCAAACCGCCACCACGCGCCACCGTGGGTGGCGGGTGGCTTGAGTAATTCAGGCCAACACCCAAACATCACCACTTCCGACACCGCCCATACCGTTCAACTCAGACCACAGAGGGGAGTCTAGAACCGGTGGTAGCCGCCACAGAACCGGCCGGCAACCACCTCAAAACCCGCCATGATTCACGGCCAAACCGGCCAAACCCTAGGTTTCTAGATCCGATTGTAAAACTACCCAAGGTTGTCGCGCATGCCCAGAAACAGAAAGAGGAGATGGAGGAGAGTCTAACCTGAGTGAAGCCGTCGTCCAATTCGACCGGAGGAGTCGCTGGAATCGATGGAGTTTTGGCCGAGATTTTCAGAGCTCGCCGCCGACTCAAACCGGCATCTCAGTCCACGAAACCATATGGGTTTTGACCGCACGTAGGAGACGAGTCGATTGGGACCGGTCTCGAGCCAAGCCGTGGCCGGAGCAGTCGTTGCCGATGAGAGAGAGAGACGGCGTCGTTTCGAGGAGAGAGAAACACGCGTAGGAAGAGAGAGAGAGAGAACCGGATTGGCTGAGGGGTATTTATCAAATTTCAAAATGACCTTTATGTCCTCCGAACAATCTATCGCTCGGATTGAGACGTGCCGCACGTCCCCGGACTCGTTTCGACGTTCCGGACGCAATGGCGCAACTTGTTTCGCCAAATTCCGTCCCGAAAATAAATTGGACCAAAATGCCCCTTTAAATACTTAATTCCAATTAAATCATTTTAATTCATTTTAAATTCATTTAAATTATCCAAATTAATTAACTTATTAATTAATTCATTTTTATATAAAAATTGGGTCAGGGTCGTTACACACATCTCTCGAACTCGAACTACCCACATTACCCGAACTAGAAGTACTTGATCCGAACGTTCTCTTAAAGTAGCGTTCCATAACTGTATTGGTATAAATAACCAATCAAGCATCAACAAAAAAATAAAATAAAAACCCTAACTTATGCAAACAAACCAAAAAAACCAAACTAACAAAGTATAGCCCTAATTTATTCAAACTAACAAACCAAAATCAAACCTCAACAACAAACATAAAACCAAGAGATATATTCAAAATAACCAAAGCATAAAAGTAAAATCCTAATTTATTCAAACTAACTAACCAAAACCCCTAATTTATTCAAACTAACCAATAGATATAATCTAACATAAAAGTAAAACCTTAATTTATTCAAATAAACTAACCCAACCAAAACCCCTAATTTATTCAAACTAACCAAGATATAATCTAATAACTTAAAAGTAAAACCTTTATTTATTCAAACTAACTAACCAAAACCCCTAATTTATTGAAAATAACCAAGATATAATCTCTAATTTAAATATAAACCTAATTTATTCAAACTAACTAACCAAAACAAAACCCCCTAATTTATTGAAAATAACCAAGATATAATCTCTAACATAAAAGTATAACCCTAATTTATTCAAATTAACTAACCAAAACAAAACCCCCTAATTTATTGAAAATAACCAAGATATAATCTCTAACATAAAAGTATAACCCTAATTTATTCAAATTAACTAACCAAAACAAAAACCCCTAATTTATTGAAAATAACCAAGATATAATCTCTAACATAAAAGTATAACCCTAATTTATTCAAACTAACCAAAATTAAAACCCCTAATTTATTCAAACTAACAAAGATATAATCTAACATATAACCCTAATATATTGAAACTAACAAATCAAAATAAAACATCAACACCAAACAACAACAACAACTAATCAAGAAAAATAAAGTCATTTAAGAAGCTTTATTAATTAATTAAAGCATAAACAAATTAGGAGAGCATACTAACAAATTTGAGGGACAAATCTTCCTTTGAATATCAACTTTAATTTGAGGGACAAATCTTCTCCGCTGCCACTTCGCAGCTGCCGCCGCCGGAGTTGTGGGTAAGTTGGGTGGAGGTTGGAGATTTAGGGTTGAGAAGTTGAGAAGAAGAGAGAAATGAGTTTGGGAGAGCTATTTTGGGCAATGAAGAAAACAGAGCTTTAGCTCTGTTTTGTTTTTTAAAACTGGACCAAAACGCCGTCGTTTTGGTCTGGTTTTAAAAAACAAAACCGAGCTTTAATAAAACGACGTCGTTTTGACGTCCAGTGACAAAAAAAAAAGGCATTAGTTGAACGGCGTCGTTTTGACGCGGAGCGGAGAAAAAAAAATAAAAGCTCCGCGCGCGCCTTGCAGCTCCAGCACTTGCCCCTTTGGGGCATTCCGTCGAGCACTTGATAGGCAGCTTGCGAGGGTCAAAGAAGGAGCTCTAATGGCGGATTTCAGGGGTTGCATGGGTCACTTGACCACCCTTGCTCCTCTGTGGATCCGCCACTGGCTGGAACCACACTTGATAACTGATTTGTTAGTGTCTTGGTTATGTGGTTGCCACTCTTTTCTTTGCAATGGTGGAGATGTCAATTGATACCATCATTCTTTCATTATGCTAGGATTCTGAAGAGCACCAAGGGACTGCCCAATATGCACCATTTATAATTGAAACACTAAATGACCAAAATGAGATGCGAAGACTTACCCAAGGACCCCAATGATATACTTAGATGTTGCCGAAAAGGGTCTTGAGGGGTGGTGGTGCAGCCGAAACTCTACCGCGTAGAATGCCTTTGCTATCGATGGCGGCTTCTTCAGATGAAAGGACGTGTTTTGATAAAAATTAAACTTATTTTATTAAAAGTTAATAGAGTTAACTCTATTAAAATATAATTAGGTGGAATGCCACATGTCAAAAAATTAAGACATAAATAGAAAGGAACACACAAAAACATGGACAGAGAATCTGAACTCATACTAATGACATGGCAGAATTATATTCATCCCGTGCGGAAAGACAATTTTACCCGAATTCCCAGTGGTTAGTAGATGAACTCGTATGATCGTATCGAAGCACAGTCGAGAATGTGGTAGAAAATTCAGCTATTTTTTGTGAAATTTGATTAACAATTTAAGAGACTGACAGGTACACTCAGATTCAATCTCATCTCATCTACTGGTCTTTCTCCACCACCAAATCCAAACTCCAAACTCTCAATTTCTCGAATCAATTTCCCTCATCTTCATTTCTTCCTTCTTCTCTCCCAACTTTACCCAAAATCATGAGCTGGTGGTGGGCTGGAGCTGTTGGCGCTGCCAAGGCAATTTTCTAATTAGATTCACATAAATCACTCCCTTTTCTGTTTCTTTTTCTGCGTAATTAACATTTTATTCCTGAATTTTGCAGAAAAAATTTGACGAAGACGAAGCACCGCGAAGCCCCCAGAGCGTAGGTCTCGTGATCGGCGTCACCGGCATAGTCGGCAACAGCCTCGCCGAAATCCTTCCGCTCTCCGACACCCCCGGTGGTCCATGGAAGGTCTACGGCGTCGCACGCCGTCCCCGCCCGAATTGGAACGCCGACCACCCCGTCGAGTACATCCAGTGCGACATCTCCGATGCCGAAGACGCCAAGGCCAAGCTCTCTCCGTTAACCGACGTCACCCACATCTTCTACGTGACATGGACCAACCGATCCACTGAGGCCGAGAACTGCGAGGCTAACGGCGCTATGTTCCGCAACACTTTGAATTCCGTCATCCCAAACGCGCCCAATCTCCGCCATGTGTGCCTGCAGACCGGGGCCAAACACTACGTCGGGCCGTTCGAGGCTTTCGGGAAGATCCAGCCCCACGAGCCGCCCTTCACGGAGGACCTGCCCCGATTGGACTACCCGAATTTCTACTACACCTTGGAAGATTTGTTGTTCGCTGAGGTGGAGAAGAAGGAGGACTTGACTTGGTCCGTCCACCGACCCGATGCGATTTTCGGGTTCTCTCCGTACAGCATGATGAACATCGTCGGCACGCTCTGCGTGTACGCCGCCATCTGCAAGCACGAGAGGGTGCCGTTGAAGTTCCCGGGAAGCAAAGCGGCGTGGAACTGCTACTCGGTGGCTTCGGATGCGGATCTGATAGCGGAGCAGCACATATGGGCGGCGGTGGACCCGTATGCCAAAAACGAAGCGTTTAACATAAACAATGGGGATGTGTTTAAGTGGAGGCAGTTCTGGAAGGTGTTGGCTGAGCAGTTTGAGATTGAGGAGTATGGGATTGATGAGGAGGAGGAGGGGGCGAAGCTAAGCTTGGTGGAGCTGATGAAGGGGAAGGAGAGAGTGTGGGAGGAGATAGTGAGGGAGAATCAGCTGCAGCCCACAAGGTTGGAGGAGGTTGGGGTGTGGTGGTTTGTGGATGTTTGGTTGGGTGGGGAGGGATTGTTATGTAGTATGAACAAGGGCAAGGAGCATGGGTTTGTGGGTTTTAGAAACTCCAGGAATTCATTTGTCACTTGGATTGATAAAATGAAGGCTTTCAAGATTGTGCCTTGATCTTGGATTGGGGTTTGAGGATGTTGTGATGGTTTTTTTTTGGGTCTGGAAAATATGTTTGTTGTGGTTTCCTTGTTCCTGTTCTACATGAATTCTATAATAATCGTAGCAGATACTTGTGGTTGTTTTTGAAGTATCAGAGATTAATGTACAAGTGATGGTGGATGAAGTGTGACATATTTCTGCTTTAAACAGCTTCCATTTTTACCAAATACAAGTATAGGAGAAATACTAGCAAAAGGTGCCCGTGGGTTTTAAAATTATATGAATGTGTATAAAGCGATAAAAATAAGCAAGAAATATTGTTCTATTTATATATACATGAAATTGTAAATAGTGCTATCGGGTTAGTTTTCGAAGTTTTAGTTGCAAAAGATAAACTAATAATATGTTGTATATGTTGTTTAACATTTTAAAATATTGAGAATATTTTAATAGATTAAACAACTATAAAAACATCAAAATATGAGAAGTTTTGAGCTGTGCATTGTTTAAAATAACTTGTACAACTGTTTATCTCAATTCAAATCATTACATGAAGATACCAATCCATCAAACCATCATTAGATGAAGATATCAACAGCATCAACAGAAACATGGCAGTTAAATTCAAAAAATAAAATCCAAGAGGCTTGTCAGACACACTAAGAGACATTGAACTATTGGAGTTCCAAGAGGCTTGTCAAACACCCTAAGAGCAACTCCACCCATTTTCCCTTTGCCATGGCAAGGGGGGAGGGGGAGGGAGCTAGGGCAGCTACTATTCACGTGAATAGTGGCTGCCCTTGCAAAAGGCAAAGTTCGTTTCCACCAGTTGCCACGGCAAAGGGCAGATACTATTCACTTTTATTTTTATTTTATTTTTTACATGGGATTAATTTTAGTTGTATATATAAAATTAATAATAATAAAATTGATAGGTATGTATTAAAAAATATTTCTGAATTTTTTGGATTTTTTCATAGTTTTTTTCAAAAATTTTAAATATTTTTTTATGTCAGTGACGTCAGCAAAAATACCGCTGACATCACCCTGCCCTGTCAATAGCCCAGGCGATTGGAGCCCGAGGGCCTGCCAGTCTACTGGGACCCTCTACCTGCCCAGGCAACCAAAGCCCGTTGGAACACCATTTTGGGCTCAGGCCCGTAGGACCCATCCCCCCCTGCCTGGGCTGCACCGATGGAGTTGCTCTAAGAGAAATATATTACACAAAAACAAATAGCAAATTAAACGGAACCTAATAAACTTTGAAGCTAATTTATAGATATTTTTTTATCAAAAATTTCATACAACAATCCTCCACTTACACCAAACCACGAGCACTCTCGCTAGTATAAATAAGAAAATTGAAAGCAGAAGCATTACGAATCATGAACAAATCTACTATGCTCATAGCAAAACATAAAAATAAAATGACAGATTTACTTTGTTGTGCGTATTGGTAACATAGAACTGTGTAACATGTGTATGAGTTCCACGACAGACATTCCAGTTATGTAAACTCTTTTGACCGAATTTACACATACTTTATACGATTATGGCCTCTCATAAAAATGGGTTCAATGCCAATAACGAGAAGGACACAATATTTACGAATCAATTAGCAACAACTATTATGCATAGTCTTTTAAAAAATGAATAGAAAACAAATATGTAATCAAAGAAGCTATCAAACACTTCCCAGAATAGGTACACAAAAGCAATACAACAGCACCTATCCAAAACACAGACAGAAAAACAAAATGAAACAACAATTAGGCGAGAAGAACAAAAACATCCACAAATCACTTGATAACCACACATTACAACAAAAAAACACTTCAAACACATGGCTCATCTATAATATTAGACATAATTAATCACCAACTAACCGTACCCTAACCATAGTTATTAAAAAATCAAATGTAATAAGTGATATATGGAGATGATTAAATAAATAAATTTGACAGTTCTGCTTAGTTGCGCGTGGAATACATAGATCAGACGGACATGATTAATTGAGTAGACCACTACTCATATGATAAAAGCAGCTTCACTGCACATTGTTTTCATGCACACACGACTCTATCTCTCTCTCTCTCCCTCCCTGTGACATGAGAATGTGAAGAACGCAAATTCTCCCAAATTTGGAAATTGGGATTAATATTTATTTTTCAAATTTGTTCTCCCTCTCTTAAAAGAGGACGTTAACAAAATCCTCAAACTTAGTCAACTGATAATAAAATAACAACATAATATGACTTGTATTTGTTTTCCTTCTCTTAAAAGCAAATATTAACAAATCCTAAATATTTCCCACACAAATTTTACATAATATATATACATTCATATACACTACATATACATTCCTATTAACACATACATATACATTCATATATACTATATATACTATTATTTTTACTTTTCTCTTTCACTAACCAAGTTCTTAGACATTTATTCTACATGTTAACCAATAATGGAGAAAGAACATCATCTTGATCTTTTATGCTTAAGCAACCTCTAGACAAAAAGGCAAAAAAAACTTAACAAAAAAGACCCTACCCCAGTTGGGATGACCATGCATAGATGGCCCATGCTTGTCTTGCTATTCTATGAGGAAAATGTATACATTAGCATAAAAAATAGTCTATCGTTTTCCGATCTTTAACTCCTAAAACCAACAAAAACTGATATAAAGTTCATTGTTCTGCAGCATATTGAAAAACTTAAGTCCTTAATTTTCAATAATCAGGATTTTCAACAATATACGACTCCAACACAACCTCAGACTGAAAGGAATGCCAGAGGGACAGGAAAGGAAGAGAAGCAAAGAGTGACTGAAAACGGGCAAGCTGGGAATAAAGGTCTCTTGAAGTTATCCCCAACCAAAATGACCTGACACAATTCCTTTCCCATTTTGTTTAAAGAAAATCCACATCAGCATACCTACATGCCCTACTGAAGGTGAGGCTTATGGTGAGGCTCAGTCACAGTACCACATTACCAGAGACATTGACTCACTGCCATATCAATAGGATGACCCTCTTACCACCACCTATATACACAAAGATTGGCTACCTATTGCTCAAGATAACAATCTTTGAGCAAATCAATACTCATCATCCACTTTCCCACATGTATTTTTCTCTTTCAGTCTTTTCCATCCAAGTTGTAGGCAATATAGAAAGGAACTCAGGAATAACTAAACTGGATAAAGACAACTATATAAACATAGCAAACAACAGTGGCAGGAAAACGGTAACTTAGATTGAAGTCCAAAACCAATTGAAAGCGAAACTGCTATAATTCTCCTCAAACCACATATAAGATAATAGACACAACACAACAACTGATCAGAAAAGCTCAAGTGTCAACAAATAACAAACGGCCTAATCACACGCTACTCTTCAGAAGAAAAAAAAAACAGAGCAATTTACTTCTCAAACTTTCAAACTTTCAAAATTTCCCTTATTGGCTTTCAGTCCAACTGATGAAATTGATGAAGCATAAATATTGAACTCTGTACATCAATCAAAATCTACAGCCAAAACTTAAGTAACTTGAATCTTGTCAAGGATAACCCATTTGCCTAACTAAGTGTGCTCTTCACTATTTAACATACACATGGCCAGTAGACTTGCCTGAACTTTACGTCCCTATCAATCAAAATGAACGATCAAATGATACAACCTTAGAACGTGTTTTAGAATTAAAATATAAAATATAAAGAATCTTAGGTCCTATTTTTGTAAGCTTGTATGATTATTTGCTTACTTTTCCTCATCTTTTTGGTTCATATAGTCGTATACATAATCGAGATGGAGAGGGAAAAAATTGCAGAAAAGCTATAGCCTAGAGATATCCATTATATTCAAAAGTTGTTGAACATAAAGAGTTTTTACATAAGCTGTTTCTCTCTCTAGATCTATCAAACACAACTTACACATCATGGAACAATCTTGTAAGCTTTCATCTTTTGAACCCAGGAAGTGAAGGACTTTTGGGAATTTCTGAAACCCAAAAAGCCATGCTCCTTGCTCTTGTTCATACTGTCCAACGCAGACTCAACACACAACACGATGTCAGCAAACCACCAAACGCCTACCTCCTCCAACTTTGTTGGCTGCAGCTTATTCTTCTTCACAATCTCTTCCCACACACCACCTTTCCCCTTCATCATCTCCACCAAGCTCAACCTCCTCTCACCCTCTTCCTCATCAAGCCCATACTCCTCAATCTCAAACTGCTCCGCCAACACCTTCCAAACATGCTTCCACTTAAACACATCCCCATTGTTCACATTAAACGCTTCGTTTTTTGCATACGGATCCACCGCCGCCCAGATATGCTGCTCCGCGATCAAATCCGCATCCGAAGCCACCGAGTAGCAATTCCAAGTCGCTTTGCTTCCGGGAAATTTCAAAGGCTTCTTCTCATGCTTACATATAGCAGCGTAGACGCAAAGCGTCCCAATTACGTTCATCAAGCTATAAGGAGAAAACCCAAAAATGGTATTGGGCCTATGGACCGACCAACTCAAGCCCTCCTTTTTCTTAGCCTCATCAAACAATATGTCCTCCTGAGTGTAGTAGAAATTGGGAACGTCCAGCCTCGGCAGGTCCTCAGTAAAAGGCGGGTCATGGGCTTTGATCTTGCCAAATGACTCGAACGGACCAACATAGTGTTTGGTGCCAGTCTGCAACGACACGTGGCGGATATTTGGCGCCACGGGAATCACGACACCTAACACGTTGCTGAGCATGGCCCCGTTGGCCTCGCAATTTTCGACCTCGGTGGCTTTGTTGGCCCATGACACGAAAAATATGTGCGTGACATCGGTTAATTTAGAGAGCTTGGCCTTTGTGTCTTCGGGGTCCGAGATGTCGCACTGGACATAGTCAACGGGATGGTCAGCGTTCCAGTTTGGGCGGGGACGGCGGGCGACGCCGTACACCTTCCACGGGCCGCCAGGTGTGTCGGGGCGAGGGAGGATCTCAGCTAGGCTGTTACCCACTATGCCCGTCACGCCGATCACTAACCCCACACTCCTTTGGCCTTGTGGTGCTGACGTGTCAACTCCTTGATATTTCTTCTGAAAAATTCATGTTAAATGCAAGGAAACATAAGTTTGTTGCTAGCTAAACATATTTAATCAAATTAATTTTTGTAAGATGGCAGCTAATTATGGTAAAATATTCTTACCCTGGCATCGGCACCAGCTCCAGCCCACCACCAGCTCATTCTGATTTTTGGGTTGAAATGAAAAGCCCTCAAGAGAAGAGAAGCAACAAGTAACAATCGGTTTTGTCTTGTGGCTTCTCTGTTTTTATAGGGAGGGAAGGGAACAAAAGGCTCCATCTTTTTCTTCACATATGACGCAAGCTATTAGCTATGACATCCTTCTAGATATACATCGATCCCTCTAGTCTAGATATACATCCCATTCATTCAAAATAACTTTTTGACATCAGGAATGCTAAATAACTGAGACTCTATCACTGATATTTATGAAGGGAATACTTTCATAATTTGAATTTATGGGCACGGTTCAATCCATTTCTTCCGGTCCTAGTGTCGCAGATACGTTACACTAATAGACATCCCTGTTAATACTTTCATAATTGTGCATAGAATTGTGCTTCGTCAGACTGAGATTGAATCTCTGAGTTATCTCAAGCTCAACCAATTGAGACTGAGAGATTGAATCTTCGCCAAACTGTGTGTTAAGCCCATAGACCAAACCAGAAAGCGGTTTGGACGATGAGCTACTTAGATTTGTAATTGTATGTTTCAATTAGTCAAAAGTTACAAATATGAGAAAATATTAGGTGTGGTTGAGTGGCAAACGTTCGGTTAATAACAAAAAAAAACATAACAATTCTTGCATATTTTTATTTATAATTCAAGATTTTGTAACATATGTCATGATTAAACTGGAGGGAACTTACATCTCTTCTTAGTCTGGCCACACCCACACACATGGTAAATAAGCTGATGGGTCTGTACGCGGCTAAATGCAATCACGAGGCCAAAAAGTTGGAATAGATTGTTTGTGCCTTGATTGAGATATGCTAAGCATTCAGGCGCAACCGTTTGTTTGGAACTAGCTTTGTATCTCAATTATTTTGTTGAAACTTCAATGCTTACAAAAAGAATAAAACTCTTTTAATTATCTCTACAAGCTCTTTATCAATTCATTAAGAAAACATATATATATATATATATATAACCATACATTTCTTCATGGTACAATCTTGTAAGATTTCATCTTCTCAATCCATGAAATGAAAGACTTGTAGGAGTTCCTAAACCCCAAAAACCCATGCTCCTTGCTCTTATTCATGCTGTCCAAAACAGCCTCCCCGCCCAACACATAGTCAGCAAACCACCACACCCCCACCTCCTCCAGCTTCGTAGGCTGCAGCTCATTCTCCTTCACAATCTCCTCCCACACACCCTCCTTCCCCTTCATCATCTCCACCAAGCTCAACCTCCCCTCACCCTCCTCCTCCTCATAAAACCCATGCTCCTCAATCCCAAACTGCTCCGCCAACCCCTTCCAAAACTGCTTCCACTTGAAAACATCCCCATTGTTTATATTAAACGCTTCGTTTGCAGCATTCGGGTCCACTGCCGCCCATATGTGCTGCTCCGCTATCAGGTCAGCGTCTGAGGCCATCGCATAACACTCCCAAGCCACTTTGCTGCCGGGAAACTTCAAGGGTTTGCCCTCTTGCTTGCATATAGCAGCGTAGACACAAAGCGTCCCAATTATGTTCATCAAGCTGTGAGGAGAAAACCCAAAAATGTTATAGGGCCTGTGGACCGACCAAGTCAGGGCCTCTTTTTTCTGGACCTCTTCAAACAATATGTCCTCCAAAGTGTAGTAAAAATTGGGCACGTCCAGCCTCGGCAGGTCCTCAGTGAAAGGCGGGTCATGGGCTTTAATCTTGCCAATGCACTCGAACGGCCCAAGGTAGTGTTTGGTGCCGGTTTGGAGGCTGACGTGGCGGAGGTTAGGAGCCACTGGGATCACGACACGTAGGAGGTTGTGGAACATCGCGCCGTTGGCCTCGCAATTCTCGATCTCATTGGCTCTGCTGGTCCACGTCACGTAGAAGATGTGGGTGACGTCGGTTAATTTGGAGAGCTTGGCTTGGGTGTCTTCCGGGTCCGAGATGTCGCATTGGATGTAGTAAACTGGGTGGTCAACGCTCCAATCTGGGCGGGGACGGCGCGCGACGCCGTACACCTTCCACGGACCGCCGGGCGTGTCTTGGAGCGGGAGGATCTCCGCGAGGCTGTTGCCCACGATGCCCGTCACGCCGATCACTAGCGCCACGCTTTGGTAGCCTTCTGGTGCCGAAGTATCAGCTCCTTCCAACTTTTTCTGAAAAATTCGTGACAATTCACAACACATTTAATCAACCCATAATTGAGTAATAAATAAGATGGGAAAGATCAGCTAATATATGATTTTAAAAAAATTAATTGAATAATGACCTTAGCAGCGCCAACAGCTCCAGCCCACCACCAGCTCATTTTGGGTAAGAAATCAAAAGACTCCACTCTCCAGCAGCAGCAGCAACTAACTATCAGTGTTTGATCCAAAATATACCCAAAGTGGAAATTGGAGAGATGTATTGTAATTTGTATGGGTCTTTCTTATTCAGCTTCATTTTCTTTTTTTCTTTTTTATATGTATAGATAGAAAGAGAGAGGGGACGGAGACAAAGGTTCCATCTTTTCGACACATGACGCAAGGTATGACATGTTGTGTATAAATATGTGGTTCCAATTCATGCAAGTGTTTGTTTGCATGTGGTCCTCCTCCTCCTAGCTGCTTCGTTTACGTTCTAGTCTTGTACACCTACACTCCAACCCTTCTCCATTGTTCCACAATCCGTCGCCGTATTGGGCTTTAATGTTGTTAATACCTGATTGCAGGTTGATTAAGCTTTTATTTATTTAAAAGAAAAAATTTGTTTCCTTTAAATTGGTATGTCGATTTGATGATGGCAGTAGGAAATAGTATTGAGTATCAGCCGCTAGATTTTATAGCCGTTACGTTCCAATTGACAACGAAGTCAGAAATGTACAGCTTACCTACCGCAAAAAGAAACTTGCTGCATATTGTGAAGTAGAGAATTTTGTCCTTAGTTGCATTGCTACCTAACGAACATTATAGTAAGTAATGGCAAAATCATGACATCGCTTTTTTCCGTGTACCTAATCATGAAAAGGATTCTCAAGGTAATTAATTGGTTATAGGTACCTGTTCAAATTTTCAAACCTTAGGATAACAAATCATGTTCACTACAAGAGAGAACAAGAGAAACCTCCCTTTTCATTCTTGCTCTTAGACCCGGCAATATCGTACACGACCCGTTAACACGACACGGATTCGCAAAAAAATTTCAGTTTTCGGGTTCGTGTTATCGGGTCGTGTTGCTATCGTGTTGACCCGATAGTCACACGAATTGTTATCGTGTCGTTTCGTGTTGATTCGCGAAAAACACGAATTAACCCGTTAAGGGGGGTATTTTTGTAATTTTAAATTCTAAAAAAATCCTTACTTTGCTTACCAACCCTAGCTCTCTCTTCATTCATTCTTCATTTCAGCCGCCTCCTTCCTTCACTCTCTCTCTCTCTCTCTCTCTCTCTCTCTCTCAAACCTCATCTTCTCTTCTTCTTCCAACTCAGGCTTCGTCCTCATCTTCTCTTCAAAGTATGGCAACAATGGTGGGCTCACACACATAGCTTCTCAGGTAACTAACGCAATGAGTTTTCGTTTTTCTTGATAATAATTTCCTCATTTCATTTCGGGATTTTGATTTCTTTCGTTGTACTGTGCCTGTGCTCATGTTTTTGTTTGGGAAACAATGAATTTTCATATTACAATGTTTAGAACAGGAAAGTAGAAGTTGTTCTTCTTAAATCAAAATGCTTGAGTATTTATGAAGTTCATATCCCATGTGATATGTTTCCCCCTTCAGTTTGTAATGTAATGTATTTTTCTAGGAAGAATGCAGTGTGTTTGGTATATAGTCGACAATTTTGTTAAAAAATCAATATCGGAACACGAAAGTTGAGATGAGAGGAAAAAGCAGAGGAAAGAGACCAACTTGAACTCCCTTTTTTTTCCTTTAGTTCTCACCCAAATTACGATTAACTATTATTAATTGCCTGCCATTTGCCAAGACTTAAGTCTTGGTGAATGCTTCCTCACATGATTTTTGTTCATTTTGTTTATGCCTAGTTGCCAATCTAGCCAACTTGTAAAATGGGTTGAATACTTGGAATCTGGATGGCGCAATGATTTGGATATTCATTTTACACTTTCATGGCCTCCTACAAGTTTAATGATTCTGCCCAGTTCCCATCTGCACCTCACCACAGCGAATAAAATTTTGTATGAAAATGTATAGCTTTGCAAACTCATTCAATTCTAACTTTCACCTCAACATTGCTCGCTATTTCCTTCTTTTCTTTTTGGCCTCTTCATTTCCACACACTGGTAATGAATTGCATAAGTATTTGGATGAGGAAAGATTAGATAGAAAACAAGACATAGATGTTCTTTCTTGGTGGCAAATGGAGCATTTTTATTATCTGATACTTTCACATCTAGCTCGTGATGTGTTAACAATTCATATTTCTACGGTTGCATCGGAATCGGCTTTTAGTGTTGGTGGTGTACTAGATCAATATCGAGTTCATTATTGCCTGAAGTTGTTCAAGCCTTGTGTACTCGAGATTGGCTTTTTGGCAAAGGAGGTAATAATTATATAACAAAAAACTAGTGTTTTATTTTCTGTTTTATTTTTCATTATGTGAATGCTTTGTAATTTTTGGGTTTTCAATACTTAGCTATGGAGGAAGAGAGTGCTACTGTAAAAAGCCTTATTGAAGATATCTTCAAACTTAATTGTGAAGATGCTAGATCAGGACAATGCTCCAATAGTATTTCTCTTGATGATTGATGATGAGCATGAGAGGTATTGATAAGTAATTGATATTTTATCAATGTAATATTTGTCAATAATTGTATGCTTTCTCATAGTTTTCTATGTTTTCTTTTTCATCCAGGAAAATTGCAAGTGACATGTTGAAGTTTGGATCATGTTCATGGATGGATGCTATGCTACTTCATACATGTTATTTCTACTTTTTGTTATCTCAAGCTTGGTGTAAATGTTTAATACATTTTAAGCTATTTTTGGAATGTTATTGCTTTTTTTTTGGGTATGTATAATGACATAATGTACTTGTTTGGACTTAGACTTTGGAGACATTTTATTTTAAGATTTTAAAATTTATTAAAAAAAAATATTTATTTTTCTTATCGTGTGATTCGTGTCGTGTCGTGTTACCCGCGAATTGTAACGGGTCGTGTTCGTGTTGGACATTCTCAACCCGTTTTCTTATCGTGTCGTGTCGTGTCAACCCGTTAAGAAAACCGTGTTGACACGAACACGACACGAACACTGATAACACGACACGAATGCCAGGTCTACTTGCTCTCAATCTCATCCTCACTCTTATTTTCCTCTATACTTTAGCACAAAAAATAAAAATTGAAACAGTTATCAAACGGGTCCTTATTATCTCACTATAATACGAGAACTACAAACTCCCGCAATCTTTTCTAAATTTGAACTACAATAGAAATAATATCATGATGACAAATAAAAATTCTAGATCATAAAGTTCACTAAATTTAGAAGAGAAAGGCATGTGCAAAACCACAAAGTCAAGTTAAGGGATTAGGTACACCTTTTTCCCTTTTCCATTTCGTCTTGCTCTTCATTTGAAAATTTGTTAAATCAATATGCTCCAGTGGTCCTCTCCACCTTTCTATTGAAACAGTACTATTTACATAAAAATATAGTACGTGTACTATTATCTAATTACCAGATACAAAGTATGTCATTAGATCATCTCAATTCGGATATTCTTTCACTTAGTTAACATTTTAATTCAATTAGAAAAGCCTACCTTATACTTTGCTTACCCCGGTGAAGTGTGTGTGAAAAAACTCCTCTCGCCGATATCGCTTGTATAATTTATTTATTTTTTTATAAATGGTGTTGTTTCATTTTCTGAACAGCTTTGTTTAACTTGGGCAAACACCTTACACATAACATCTTGTGGCCATATCGGTCTAAAACATTTGGTAACCCAATTGACTTACATTGATCGAGCCACAACACAACCCTTACACCCTTCTTGTCCTTTCCATCTTCCTCCTCTACTCTCTTCCTTTACAATTAAAGGTTCTTCTAAAATGGTGGACAGACCTGAAAAACATAAAATCAAAAGTGATCGATGCCTGCACAGATGCATTATTATTTGAATTTCAAAAACTTATCAATCATATTTTGTACTGTGTCTCATAATGATATATGAGCACTAAATTTAATTTCACTTAGTTACCTTTTTTCTCCATCATAACTCTCATAATTTCATCACGGTAATCTTGCTTGTCATCCCCACTTTCACATAAGTTACCCTTCCCTTCTGATTCTTGTACTTGTTTCATCACTTGAAAGTCTTGACGAGTTGCCATCGTTGACCGGGCAGTCGCGAAGAGCCACGTGGCCTCCATCTGTTTGCTGATCATACGTGCAGCATAATGTGGAATCTTCACCCGCCTGCTACTCTCAGACTTGATGCTGCCATTGATGAACGCCAAACAGTCCATCAAGCTTTCTTTAGCCAACCCTTTCATGTCATAAGCCTGTGATCTTCTCCAGAGGCTTTTACTATGAGAATTCACTGGAGTTGACAAGCAAAGAGCTCTGGTTGAGTCCCTAATGGCAGCATCTGAGTCCCTCATCAGCAATTGACACTGAGCTCTGTTGCTATAAAGCACCATTCTTTCTTTTCTCAACCCTAATGGGCACAATTCTAATGCTTCAGAATACTTAACTATGGCTTCCTCTATTTCTCCCAAACAAAACATATGATTTGCTTCTTGTTTTATTATATCCACCAAAACCATTCTTTTCTCAATTTTTTCTTGACACAATCCTCTTTCTCTCTTCCTCCTCTCCACTTTCAAATTCCATAGCTCTTCTAAATTCCTGTTCTTGTTCAATTTTCCCTGCTTGTAATTTGCAAGAAGTAGGGCTTTTGTGATTGTTTCACCTAAGTTTGATCTATCTCCAAGGCTTCTTAGCTCAACCAAATCAACAAGAAACAAGGCGGCAATATCGATAACTTTGTACCTCGTATCTGGGTCTTTGAGGAGCAGCAAAAGGCAGTCGATTCCCATGTACTGCCAATCATCTGAAGACCTCGAGATATTACAGAGGCTCTCTATAACTTCTCTCGACTCAGAAATTTTTTTCCTTCCATATTTACTGTAACACAAGATTCTAATAAGTCCAACACCAGCTGGTGATGAGCGATTGGCCAAACCACCCCACATTCCACACAATTGTTTCAAAAAGTCTTGCTTGCAAATGAGATTCAAAGACTTTTCTTTGCAAGCAAAACAATTTAAAATATTGAGAGACCAACATTGGAGTTGACTTGCCCACTCCTCAGCCTTGCAAATCTCCATTTCTAATCCACCAACACCTCTTGTGAGCAAATCACAGTGGTATTTTTGTCTTTTTCTCTTATCCTTCACTCCTACAAAACTCACATACACCACATGAAGACATGTAGAAGCTACTTTCATGGCTGATCTTACCACCTCTTCTTCATATTGTGCTACAGCTTCAGAGGTTCTTTCATAGCTTGCAAGGTGACCGATCGCTCGAGCAGCAACCCTTTCCTCAACCCAACTCATTTTTCCTCTCAGAAGATCAAGCAATGGTGGAATTACGCCTGAAGATACCGCCTTTTCGGCAAACTCAGCCTTGTTCATGGTGTAAGAACCAATGACATGAGCTGCATAGTAAGGGATGTAAATGTTTTGGTCTGTTTGAAGCCAACACTTGTTGTTGATGCCTTTGAAGATTAGCTTTGCCATGCACTCAAAGATTCCAAGGGATGGGAACTCTGGGTCATCAGGGTGAGTCATAGCAATTTGCCATAGACTGCTCAGCACCAGAACATTTCCTTGGTCCTCTCTGAGTGGTAGTTCCTTGAAACAGGCTGATATTCCAGCTCTCCTCTTAAAGGAGTCTGGTTCTTTCATGGTGCAAAAGAAACAAAATGGTCTTGTGCAAGCCTGCTCCTTTTGCTTCGGGGAATCCATGACTGAGAGACAAAGGTGGAGTTTAGGGTTTGGGTTTTGTGGAGAAGAAAAAGGGGAGTTGGAAAGAAAAGTTAAAATTAAGGTGAGTCGAGTGGCCAGGTGTTGTAGTTAGTGACATTAACGGCGCATGTATAGTACTTAAAACGTTGTTATATATTTTGAAGAATCTTTTAGTACTTTTGAATTCTCTGTGCTTTTGTTTTGAGAAAGGTTAGTCCTAAAAAAGTTTTTGTAATGTTGTACACATTTACATGTTTATCTTTTTCATCGGGTAAATATATTTAAGGCAAATGCGCCCTTTAATGGTTTACGTGGCAGTTCTGCTGCTTCATCAAAAATTTGTCACTCGATCAATTTGGCTTCAAGCTCCGACATGAATTTATTCATGAATCTTGTAATAATATTGGATTTCTAATTTGTGGGTTGGATGGGCGTGTCTACATATTTTTCCAAATTGCTGGCTGTGTGGCAGCCATACAAGGAGCAACAACAAGCATATGCGGAGTAGGTAAACCATATAGGAAAATGCTTCCCACAAAGAAAGTAAGTGGTCCTTCCCTCCCCGGATTAAGTACCTTTTTTCATTCTGGAAGGATGGCCATTTCTTCGAAACAGGTCTTTTCTTTCTTCATTAATTTTCTAGTTAAAATGCTAATTTGTCCTTGCCTTTGTGTTAATAAAGCTAATTAAGGATCGCGTAAGCAAGACAGCAGATCCTCAAAAATCTACCAAGTATAAAACCAACCAATAAACACTTGTTAGAACAAAAAATGTATGCTTTTCAATGCACCTTAGACATGATGTTGTCTGGAGCCTGGGTTTTCGTTCTAAGTCCCTTGTCAACAGGCCTACAGTGTGCTACTCTAGCACTCTTGTTCAAAAGCCAAAACCTATATCTCTTTAATTATTTATAATAATGCGGCAAGCAAAGAGTATTGTGATTACAGATGGGTTCTTTGTTTGCGAAGGGGAAGAGAGGGACCACCACATGCTTCTATATAAACATACTAAATATAGGAGGAAAGCATGAGAAGCTTGAAAAGAGGGTGATAAGTGATTTTAAAAATTTGGGAAGCCCAGCCCGTTTAGTAAACTATGAGAAAATCACTTATTGTTAAAAATTTATGTGAGAGAAAGCTATAAGGGAAAGCAACTAATGAGGTGTTTTCATTTTCTGATTATGTAGAAATCAGTTTTGAAGAGGCACTTGGTTGATTATGTTGGAATCAGTATCAACAACACTTTTAACAAAAAGTTTACCAAACGCCAAACTGCTTTATTTCACAGCTGATTTCCTTCACAACAAATTTGACAGCGATTATTTTTACAGTACAACAATGCCAAATTGACCTTTAGATTGAGTTTAATCTTGTCTAGTAATGGTAATTGGGGATTAAACAATATGCTTAATTAATCCTAAGACTCGTGCACTTGGGGATTGGGATGCATACATACATATGTATGTGTTATTGTTCTTTAGTTTATTTCTTGTTCGTACGATTGGCGTGGAACATAGCTGCCTTGGTTTATAAAGCTCGAAATGATGACCAAGACTAACAGAAAATCCAGATGCGACAAAACTATATTGCGGGCTTTGAGAGAACGTTAAATTGTCCATTTGCTTTCAACGTTCAAAAGATATTTCGCTATGGCTGTTTTCGGACAAATTGGATCGAAGTCACGGGATTTCAATTCCAATTTTAAAAAAATCGGAATGAAAGTTATATTTCAATTCCATTCCAAAATATTTCGAAATTTCAATACTCATTCCAATTCAGAAAATTCGGGATTTTTGGAATATTTCGGAACTTTCATATTTCAATTTTTGTGTATGTGGAAATTTTCGATAACTAGTTCAAAACTCTAAACATGTCCAACCATTTGAAGGATTAAAATTGACTCAAATTTGAAAAACTCATATCATAAGCTTGAAAAACTACTCTCCATTTGGATGAAGAAAAATAACTCGGAATTTAGCTAAAAGTCGGGAATTTAAGATGAGAAATTGACAATTACCTTGTTTGGCAGTGTAAACGCAGAATTTATTAAAATACGTGCGGAAAAAATTGTGAAAATTAAAGCATCAAATTCCTGAGTTTAATTTCCACCAAAATAGGCATAATTTCACAATTTCCATAATGTCATTTACAAAATTCAACATATATAAATCCAAACACTGAAATCTTCAATTGTCAGAAATTGAAATGATGGAAATCTAAGTTACGTCATTTTAGAATTCTATGTAATTTTCAATTCCTCCATCCAAACGATGCTAGTACTTAGATATTGTTATCCTTCATTAAAAAAAATAATAACTTTTCTATGTCTATTTGGTCATCAAATTATATTTAGTTCAACATGAAATTAGTAACTGTGTGTAGTACAAGCTTGAAACCCTAATATATTTCGGAATCCGGTATTTTTTGGAATCTCTAGATACATTTGTTTGGGCTTTTTCGTTCCGGCAGCTACAGATGGGCCTGGGCTGCTGTAAAGAGCCAAATGTATGAAATTGCCCCTTGAGTCTGAGTTCAAGGATCAGACCTCAAGAGTGTTTCGAAAAGGTAGCTGAGCCTTAGGAAACACCTTGGTTTTCTTCACCAATGAAACCAACAGTTGCTTGCAGATCAAAATTATGGCTTGGCATGAGAGGCTTGTGGCATGGGAGCTGAGCATTCATAAGTTTAGCATGAGAGAGAGAGAGAGAGCTTGGATTTCCTATGAGAAACAGAGTTTTTAAGGCAATGGGGAAGGGATTCTAAAGGGGTTCGTTGAAGAGAGAGAGAGATGGGGGAATAACAATGGGTGTGTTGAGTAGTTTCCGGCAGCTTAACGAAAGCTCTGTCAAGCTCTGGAACAATTTACAAGAGGAGAAAATGGGAGAAGATAGAGGAATGGGGCTCGAAATTGCAGAGGTTTGAGGGATGAGGGATGAGAGATGAAGCTTGCTCTCTAGATGTGTGTTGTTTGGCTCTCGATGGTTGGTTCAATGGGTAGGAAGTGACCCCTTTTATAGGCGCTGGAAGTTTCTTCTTCCCAAGGAAACCCAGCTGGTTCTTCCCCAAATCTGCTAGGTATCCCCCTCTATTTATCTTCTCTTTCTTCAACTCATTTCTATTTTATGAAATTCCCTTAATCTCAGCACACAAAGACAAGATTTTTGGGGCTCTAGAGCTTTCCCGCAGCCGTCCCTGTGCCAACCTCCTATCTTGGGCTATCATATCTTCTTCTTTCTTCCCTTGTTTTACGGCAAGACCTGGTTGGAGGGGAGAGGAATGGGTGATGGCGTTGGTCTGAAAGGTACTTTGCTCCTTGCAACCTGCTCATGCCAGCATCGATCCTCTGGTTTTTTAGATGGTTTGTCTTGGGTTTATTTGTGGCCATGCGATGGAGACTCCTGGCAGCCTATACATGTAAGTGTCCTTTGGTTTTTTGGATGTTCTATCTTGGGGGGTTGGTTTTGCCCACGTGCTGGAGCCTCCCAGCAACTTACATACATGGATATTTTAGCTTTCATCGTGGCCTTTGTTTCTAGCTAAGTGCTGGAGATTGCAGATATTTTTCTTGGTTGCTTGGGCCTTCCTAAGGTGATGGGTTAACCCATTAAGGGAATGGGCTAATTTCCTAGAGTGATAGGCTATTTTATTGAGATGATGGGCTAATTTTTCCTAAAGTATTGGGCTATCTCTTCTAGAGTATTGGGCTTTTTCTCTCTTTTATGCTTACCCACATATTTGGGCTCAAGAAATGGGCTTGGATTTTGGGGCTCCCAAGCAGCCCAAAACCTCCATTTCTCGGCTCATCAATGGGCCTCATGAAAACTCGTTACCATCCATATCACAACCCACTCAGCAAGCCCCGGGCATTTGCGTGGCTTGGGCCCACTTAAGCTTGTAGCATGGCTATGTGCGATATAAGGATTTTCCGCTTGGCATGACATGTTGTTTAGTGTGCTTGTGCTTGAATTTTATCGTATTTAAGTCAAAATGACGCTTGACGAGATAATAAGCATGAGTTCATAGAGCTGGTACATTTCTAAGGCTTGTTACAACTTTTTTTAGCATGATGGGTTATATATTTGTTTGGCGTGGCATGTGGGTAATGACTCGCACGAGCGTGCATGACAAACCTTCGCATGCCCAAGTCGAGTTTCTTCTCACTTAGGTATCGCATTGGGCCAAAAATACATTTGGGCCTACCCTTGGATTTTTTGGCCCTCAACAACATTCCAATTCCAATCCAATTTTCAGATTTCGGATGTCAGAATTGATTTGAACTTGCCAAAATTAGAAATTTTCACAATGGAATCGGTCGGAATCGAATTTTCCAATCCAACTTGCACCCCACATTTCCATAGAATATCACTTGTTAAAAAAATGTTTATAAGAAATTAATAAAAGAAAGTTAGAAATTTTGGACATCAAGCGAATTGATCAAATTTAGTGAAAGGGCTTCAAGTTCTGTGGGCTGGGTAACGGGCTAGACATGAGTCTTAATGATCACAATTTAAAATACTTGTGTAGCCCAAGTTGGGATCACGTGTTCAAAATTGAGATAATTTAGACTAGTGTTGAAAATTGAGATGGTTTAGACTGGCCCAAACTACATAACTCGAAAATTTGGGGTAGAAATTTTTTAGCTTTGATCAGACAAATCCCTTCCAAAGAAAGGATGAGTTCAACATTTGCTTGTGCTTATGGGATTATAAAATACTTGGAACTGTAAAACATCTGCCTCTTCTTATATTTTAGTTCTGTTTTGATAGTCTGACTCCAATTCCAAGAAGAAAATCCAGCTTGTGTATTGATCTTACTGCATTATCACTTAGACTTCATGCCATTAAAAGGTACAATGCAAAACCTTCAAATCAAGCTGAAATTAAAGTACAATTCTGCATCAAAGCCTAGATAATATAAATTTTACATAAATCGTAATTGATCTGCAGGTACCGTGTTGAAGGCCATCACATAGTTGGAAGTATACAAGAATCTCAAGAGAAGTGTTCCATGATATTCTCGTCAGTAAATGAGCTCCCTTAGACAGCTCAATCTTCCACCGAAAACCCAAGCCCCGACTCCGCAATGATTTTCTGCTCGAGTACAAAAAATTTCCAGGCACCTGAGAAAATCTACGGACAACCGTCCACTCACTATGTACAAGTTTGAAAATACATTGATCCAACGCAGAAGTTCTGCATTCAACTCAGCTCCCCTATGTTACCAAAACCTACCTTTGATAGTGTCAGTCCATACAACTAGAGACCCTTTGCCTTGTGGAATAATCTGGCCTTCCCCTCTCCTAAGCATCCATCTTCCACATAACATTATTGACATTGCCTTGATGAGACCTCTCGAGTGAAGCAACTTTGGCTGCTGCCATGGTGTTATTTACAGTCTGACCCTGAGGGAGCTCACAGGTTTCACTCATAGAAGCAAATCTTAGCTCGGCAGGGGGGATGAAACAGTCTATTGACAAGCCAGGGACATTGAATGCCACTTCCTCAATTGTCCAAGCTTCTTCCATCCTGGTCTTGGTGTGACTCAATGCAGTTTCTCCAAACCTGAACAAGGTTACTACTGAACGTCCTGAGTGAGCAATCATAATTCCCTCAACCGGCCTGTAATCATCGAGAAATGAGTTAATTGTGGTCTCCCAGTAGACAGCATCACCTCCATTGTTCTGAATGCGGGTCAAATGGGAATCTTCCAAGTGTACAAGGAGCCCAGTTTTTTGGCTGAAGTAGCCGAATAAAACATGCCTAATGATCTCTGCAGGCCCTTCACTCCTGGCTTTCAGGGTCAAAGGATCCGTAGAAAGCTTGAGGATGAAACACTCCTCCCCATTAATATTCTTCTCACCAATGCATCTTGAATTGGTAAACATGCTGGCAGTGGTTCTTGGGTCCAGTCCCTGTAAGAGAAATACATTAAGCACAATTATATCGTGAATTGCGGAAAAAAGAAAACTGAGCCAAACAAAACTGGACCAGCACATTACCTGAAGTGCACGTCGCAAGGGTCTAACAGGGCCTTTTGCAGCATGTGCGCCAAGCCAAGGTGTGTGCCTCCACACAAGCTGTCCATTGCAACCAGCATGCACCTTGCTGCCACCAAGTGCAAGCTCCACATACCACATGTCTGGATGCATCTGCCACAGGACAAAGCCACCAGACTCTGCTGCTTTGGAGGAATTCCGGTTCTTCACAACCCTGTTGGCTGTCTCAAACTCTGAAGCTATCATTCTGACCTTACCCATAGCATAAGCATTGTGGATCGAGTTCTGAAGCTTTTGCCCTCCTGATGCTGCCGTATACTGCTGCAATATATACTGAGCAGACGAAGATTCCTGCAATAGATATTACAAAATCATGTTGAGAGGGTCTCCGAAAACTGAAATGAAGATGAATAAAGGTCATGATCCTGTCCAGTAAATGCTGAAATGACATATTCTCACATCCTTACATTTCAAATTTGTAGATATACTGGAAAATGGGCATCAAATACTCAGATTCAACATTCCAGTGCAGTTCCTTTAAAATGCATTAAGTAATTGATCACTACATTATGAGTTCATGCGGATTGTAAGGGGGTACATGTGGTAAAAGGAAAAAAAGAAAATGCTGCACACAGTGTATATTGCCATCTAAACCAGTTGTGCAGAGTATATTTTTAGTATTAAAAAAAGAAAAAGGGAGGTACAGTGCTCAACATCAAGTTGGATTGCTTACCATCTTTTTCTTTAATTTTTTCCTCCATGTTAATCAAATCAATACGCGTGAAATGAAAGTAACTTACTTTGAATAAAAATTTCAAGGAAATAATCAAACATGTCCTACCAAATTTTATATTAAAAAATCATGCATGAACAGGAAAATCATTGATGAGCCTTTTCTTTCATTTCAGGAACTGGAAAATGTATCAAACAATAACTCACCAACCAACCCAAAACAAGAAAAGCATTAATCTTCATAAAAATGAACATAAACTACTAAGAACAGTTTATAGCTGCCAAAGTCATAAACTTTATCTCATCGAAAAAAGTCATAAACTTTAGACCCCAATTTGGAAAATTTAACATTTCAACATGCAGAAAATTAATTTAATTGCAAAAAAGGATGTAGCTTGGAGAGAGAAGGAGAAGTACTAACAATGGGAGTGTCTTTGATGCTAAGGTGAGGCAAAGGTTCGGTGGTGCTAACGTGCACCGGGCCGAGCGGCGCACCCAGAACCCCAAGCAACAACCTCAGATCCGACCTTTTGTAAGCTGAGCACGAAACCGAAGGAGCCCTGCACAGCTGTCCCTTCATCCAGTGGCCCCACTTCCCCTCCATCCTCGAATCTCCACCGTCCGTCCCATCCGGCCCTTCCTTCAACGGCGACAACGCCTCTGCGGGCCTCAAGCTCCCGGATCTCGGAATCATCAATGGCTCAGGCGGCGCCACGTGGTGGTTCCTCCTCCGCCTCCTCAAACTCGACACTGGGGACCCACTCCTCGCCGGACTTTTCGCCCTGGACCTCCCCGGCGACAACCCCCTCACTACCTCCTCTTTCAAAGCCGAAAAAAACCCCTGCTTTCTCTCCATTTCACAACTCTGCCCCTCAACTAAAATTCTAAAGAAGAAGCAGAAAAATGAGAATGGCAGAATAGCAGCAGAACTTGCTTTGTTGGGTTTGTGTCTTGAAGCTATAGAGAGTGACAGAGAGAGAGAGAGAGAGAGAGGGTAAAGAGCTGAGACAGTGAGAACAAAGCTTACTGAAAGCAACTCTGGGTTTTGATTTTTGAGGAAGGAAAAGATTCAAGGAAATTAAAGGGCAGCAATGATTAAACAAAGGAAAGATATTGCCGCGATAGACAAATCACATTCTGAGAAATCTGATTTTGCGCTATCTTTTCTTCTTCTTTTATTTATTTATTTTTCTCTATTTTATTTGTGTCTGTCTCTACTAATAATTAATGGAAAATAGTGTGTTTCACTTTTTTACTTTTTCTTTGTCTGGTGGGGTTTGGCCAACCAGCAAGAAGAAGAAGAAGAAAGAGCGGGTAGGTCAGGACATATTGGTCATTTCCCAAATTCCCAAATTTCTCATTCGGTGCCTCTCCTAGTTTTGGGGTTTCGTCCTCTCGGGGATAATAGGACAATAATAGTGTCCAAAGGACCATATCCTAGCCTGTAGGGCTGCTACAATACGACGACGCTCTGACAAATATCTTCTTTTTTAAGAAACAGTTTTCTGATCATAGAAAATTGGAAAATATTGGGGGCAAAATCTTTCTCGTGATCTATATGATATGGCAGGAGGCTGTCTGTTGGGTTTGGCGCCGTTAGCAACGGTCAAGTGTCTTGAGGTTCGGTCAAACAAACGGCAAGTGATCTGGTCTTTAGTTGTTGGCTTCAATTGGCTCGTTGCTTTGTTGGCACGTTATTATTGGTAGATTAAAAAAGATATCATGTTGCATGCATTAATGAGTGTGAATGAATTGATGGGTCTTTGTATTTTATTATCAGCGTGCTAAAAAATTACGATTGCTAAGTAAAGCATGCTCCAAGCAATTGCCTAACGCTTTACAAATATTTACGCAGTGCAGGTGTAAAAGTTAAAGCAGGACATTAGAAATTCCAATGTGAAGTGCAAAATCAATTTTGTTGATGGTTGAAATGGGTGTAACTACAAAAAGGTTGCTTCGAAGTAATAATCATATAAACTTCTCAACGGCCAAAAAAGATTGGTTGTTCAAGCTGGTAAAATGATAACTTATGCGCTACTAGAAAGAATGGTGTACCTCATTGACTTGTGAAAATGACCTTTTTAAGTCTGAATAGTGGACGTTGAGAAATTAAAATTTTCGACAATGTTTTCTAAATTAACTTGGAAAACAAGTAAACTTTGGGCATGATACACGAAAATTAGTAGGCTAATTGAAATTAACTCAAAGCAATATATGCTAGAGCTTAATGAATATATTGTGTCCCTTAGGCTGGGAGATTGTAAACTTTCTAGTCTATATTACCAAGAGTGGGACATAACCAATTTTGGCAAGTCTTGAGAGGAATATAAAATGTCATAAAAGGATAAGTTTGAGCAAGGGTGAAACCATGAACTATTAGGCCATCTCCAACAAATAAGGCCAAATCCAAAATATTTCAAATTTTAGCCCATTTTCTCTCCCAACTCAAGAAATTTAAGGGGTCAAAATTTGGGAAAGCTCAAACTTGGGGCCAAATACCAGTCTAGCTATTGCATGAATTGGAAAACTTTTTGGTGGAGCCCACTCAAGGCTGATGTAACCCATGTGCAAGGAAGATTCTCTGGCCCTCGCGATGCTGCTGTGATGCAGCTATTGTCTTGCCACGTGGCAGCAGTTGGTGATGTTGTCGTTGGAATCCAACGGTAACAAAATAAACATCTTTTTTTGATTTTTTTTATAATTCCAATAGTAACTCAAATCAACGATCCATATTAAATCCAAACTATTTTAACAGTTAAAAAAAAAGATCCAAGGGCTGAAATTTAAATCCAAGGGTCAAAATAATATTTTAAATTAATCTAAATCATATCCAACGCCAAAACTCACTCTAAACTCTATAAATACCCACCCATTTCTCAAATAATCTACCAAAAATAATTTTTCTATTTCTCAATTTATTTTTCGTTTGTCAATTCATCAATCTCCTTTCATTCTTATTGAATATGTCCACAAAAATTATTTTTGTGGAATTTCAATTTTTTTTAGGTCAAATTGTTCAAAAAATTAAATTATGAAGTTATTTAAAAAGATTAAATGAAGAAAAGTTATCCCAAAAAAAAAAAAGACTTAAATCATTCTTAAACAATTTAATAAAGTTGCGGACTTAAAATTTGAGTTTGGAGGGATGGGGGAAAAAACAATTTGAGTCCAAGCAAAACCCAAATAGTTACTTTTTGGAGGGGAAAAATTTGGGTTTAGCTCCAAATGGGTTGGAGAAAGCCTTATAGGGCAGGCTCTAATTTTGTTTTTCCTTCAAGGAGATGCTTGGTTGGAGTGGACTAATTTTTTATTAGATGGGATAGGATGGACTAATTTTCACTAAACATGATGAAATTCCTAAAAATTAAGACTAAATTTATATCTTTCTAATATTTGCACTGAGCTGTTAATCTATTCCCGAGTTTGAAAGTAATTTGTTTTCGATTTGAGTTTTTCCTTTTCTCGTTCTATATTGGGCCCGAGGCCACTTTTTAATTAATCATTTATTTGGACCCAATTCAGCCTTTAAAGGGTATTTTTGTCATTTTCATGCATGATGACACGTTGCATCATCTTATTTGTTATGGTCCCTCATTCAGCTTTGCCATTAATTAGTGCCATGAGGGAATGTTTGTTGACAAATTCACCATGAAAATAAAGGACTACTCATGAATACCCTCTTTATGAAATCATGCAGACTTGTTATTAACTTAGGTTTATGAATACCCTCCTTCTTCTCTTTTTTGGGTAATTTTCACTTTAAAATTTATCGAGTTACAGCCTTTACTACATAAAAAAAATTTAATCTTAGTCGAATACATAAAGTTGATTTTTTTTTTTACCACTTTCAAACTTATCACCCTATACTCATTGTTGAGTCGACCCATGTGCTTAATGATCGCCATCAGCACTTGAGCAGGGTGACAAAGACAATTCTTGGTAACAAGTCTTGGTGGTTCAGTTCGTGGGGACATTGATAGGTTTTATTGGCATGAGGAGATGGACATTATAATATTAAATTGGGCTTAAGCCAGGACCAAAATCTTTGTGCATGAGAATTCATTTGTCCCTTGCAAATGCAATTATATGTATTGACCTCAAAATTTAGGCCAACTTCCTACTTCCTAGCAATATAATTATTTACTGTCAATTACCAAGTTTATCGTTTTAACGAAATGGGACCCATCTAATTGAAAAGACAAGAAATGGGTCCCTTTAAATGTACAAATTATTTTCTTGTAAACTTTAGTTCCAGAAACTCGACTGATCAAATGTTGGTCAACATTATCTCATATTTATTTTGATCAAATTTTCATATACTTTTTCTTTGGTCGATATCTCATATTTATATTGATTGATAGATTGACAATAAAATAAAAGTGTCCGCCACTTCATTAGTTTAAGTTTAAAAGGCAAACACCATCTCCTCAATCACCTCGCTAATCACGGAAATCAGTTTATTTTCCATTCGTATTTATTTATTCATGGATAATGGGGTAAGTGAGAAGAGAACCATGATTTTGGGTTTGGCATTCTCCTTTCAAATTTCCGTTTGAAACGGCTTTGATTGGAAACTGGATCAGTCAATGTTATGCTATAATTTGTCAAAGCTATTCTACACTTAGTCTTTTTTTTTTTGGTTCGTTTCTGTTGAAAATTATTCCTGTCACCTCCAAAGAACACAAGAACAAATTGCCTTTTATTAGGTTTAATATGACTTTGGATGTTTTAGACTACTGTCTATTTTTGTTGATTGGAGATAACTAAATCTAATTAAAACTCAATATCATATGATTAAGAGCAATGGAGGATCCATAAATTTTTCATGTTGGGAGCAAAATGTGGAGGTGCAAAGCATTTAGATTGAAGGAAAATATCTTAAATATTAATTTACAAAACGCTCATCTATAGTGGACCACAAAATAATACAGTTCACAATTGTCCACGACATACGTTTTTATTTTTTTTTGAAAACACTCCATCATAACATCATTGCTTATGATATACTTAACAATTAGACTATTCTTAAATCACTATAGGTTAATTCCTAATGACAACTCCTTAGGTGAAATTATCAAGGCTGTGTAATGAGGAAAGATTACTGGTTTTTTTTTTTTAATTGGAGGGAGGATGTTCAAATATCAAGTTAGAAAAGGATGTTATCATGTTAATATAACCTATATATTTAAAATATTTAAAGGGAGCTGATTTTCTTACTCTTTTTTTGTCAATTTACACTTCATTTGTTATAAATTGTACGTTCCCACTTATCTTTTGTTCACTTACACTCACTTTTTTGTTATAGTAAAAAATATTAAAACAAAAGGAAGTGCAAGTGAACAAAATGAGAGTGAAATTCACCATCCTATTTAAATAGCATATAAATTTTGAAATAAAATTATTTGGATAGTATATATATTTTTTTGGTCGAACATTTGGGTAGTAGATTATATACACAAAATGGCCCAATAAAAGATTAGCACATCAACAAGAGAAGGAAGTTAAAACCTCCCAACTATTGGCTTTGGTAGGTTGTCTTGGGAAGTAAAAACTAATTAAAGTTGTACCTTGACATTCTAAAGATAAGGTGGGGTAGATAGCTGTATTTAAAACAAATTAAAGTTGGCTTAGTGGAAAGCTTCAGGTAAACCTTTCTTCTTATATCTAATCCTAGATATTTCCAAAATGGCTCATCGACGGCGATCTATGGTTCTCCTCTTTATTCTTCTTCTTCTCTCTTCCTCTTTCAATAGCTTTGTCCCTTTCCTATTTTCTCATAGATATTTTGTCAAACACCTTGCCCCAATTGCAGCAGAACTTTAATGGAAGTTAAGGGAGATTCATGGGTAGCAAGAAGGGTGAGTGAGGGCAATAACCTTCACTCGCTTGTTAGATCCGCCACTGATTAAGAGCATTTACTCATGTGGCCGAGAGTTTGCGATCCATTTTGCATGTCTTCTCCTAATATTGCTTGTATATCAAAATATTTATAATAATAAAAAAATCCCAAGATTAATGGGCCTTGTCAAAGTCTTACAATAATGGAGGCCAGCCCATACATGAAAAGTGTTGGGTCCAATCCAACAAATATCTTTTTGAAACAAGCCATGGCTTGCACATACAAACTGGTATTCACAACGAAACGCACTCAAGTGATGTGGTTTTGGCCAAAGATCTTTTAACCACTTGATAATTCTAATTAATCAACTTCATTGATACACATACATTCATTACAATATATGTACAATAAACTAATTATGTGCATTTGGTAAATAAAAAAAACTAATTATGTGCATAATGAAGACCACTAAAATGCAAGAATTGATGATGTTTAATGCATCAATGGCTCATGAAATTATATTTAAGTTGGTATAAAGACATATAAATAAATCCATGATCCATCATATCCTTCGCTAACCACAATAATAATTATGTTTATTTAACAACCAAAGTGCCCCATTTTTCAGCTGCAAGCCGGAATTTGATATGGGTTAAGGGTGCATGGCCCCATTTAATCAGTCGACCACACAATTTGGCAACCCTAATTAGTCCCAGAACTCATTTTTTGGACCACCACACATTTTCCTTATTTGGATGTTCACTCATCAAGTGTGGCAACTGGCAAGAAAGCAACCTCTCATCTTTGATTCCGTGTCGTTTTAAAGGTGTGTTTCAATACTCAGGTGGTGGTTTCAGGTACTTTGTACCATGTATCCCAAATGAGTTTTGAAAGATTGCTTATGAAACAAATAATGCATGTTGGTCCCCTACCTACCTCCAACATTTCCCTGATACCAGTATACAGCTGAAGGGCAAGTTGGGTGAGGAGAGAAGCTGGATCTTTCAAGGATAAACATTTTTGCGTAAAATAATAATACATATATATTTCGATCATTTGAGGCTCTTATTAAGATTGAGAGTCTGGAACAATTATCTAATCGATACTCCCCTTAAAACCAGCAATGGAAAACGAATTCTTTGACTTTTATGTTTTTTCTGGGAAAGACAGACTTCATGAGTTGGATTGGCAGATTTCAACCATCCAATTGTGATATTGTTGATTACTATCCAAGGACAAGCAAAATTTGGTAATACTGCATAGGGCGAATATGCATGAAGCTTTTGGGCCCTAACCAGTGGCGGATCCGAAATTTACTTCCAGGGTCAACTTCTAAAGGCGAAAAAAATTTATACACAATATACCCATAAAAATGAAACGATAACATAATAATTCATAATTAATAGAAATAATCGTACATTACAAATGTCCACGACGAATTTTCATATTCAAAACGTGACATTATAGTTTCATTATCAATACAAGCAAACACATCTTTCTCAATATAAACAAGTAGTCACTCAACCACCGATCTCCCATTAGTTCTTGAAGTGGACCTTCACAATATTCATAGCGTAAAATGCTCTCTCCATGAAGCGATTGCTGTGCAAAGTTAATGCTAATGTGAGAAGCAAATAAACATAATTATAAGTTCTATGCAATCCTTTCTCCACCATTTTTTCTTGCAAGGCTACCAATCCCCTTCAATTCGAGAAAAATCCATCACCGTATGCATATGATTAATATAAATCTCAAGTTGATCTTCAAGTGCCAAGAGATCTCGGGGAGTAAAATCTTGAGGATAAAATTCAACAAAGCGAAGTATCTTTTGTTTGTCAAATGCTATGAATGAATCATCACGGACTCAAACATGCCAAACAAAGAAGTAACTTCAACATTTACCTCCATTGCGATGATTTAACTCCAAGTTGCCACTCAATGATTTGAATAAAGATGTCCACACGATAATGATGAAGGTGTGTTATTCTAGGAGCTCTTCGATGTGATCTCCATTGAGCTACATATGCATCATCCATGTTTGGAACCAAGATATCATGTTTGCCACAAGGAGGATACTTGATCAAGCAAGGCTTCAAATGCATTCTCTCTCATGAGTTGTAGTTGGTCCTTGCAAATTTTGACTAACGTCATTGCATTCCCAATATCTTGGTCTTTCCTTTGTAAAGCTTGTGACAAGTCATTTGTAACTCCCAATATAGATCTCATGAAAAATAAGTGAAATACAAAATCAAAAGATTGTATTTCTCTCAATGATCTATTTGCTTCACCTAGATTATCGAGTGGAGCCATCCTCAATAATCAATTTAAGCACTTTCACCACAGATTTAAACAAGGAGATGATACTAATTAATGTACCATAATGTGAGTTCCACCGCAGTGTATCACTAGGACGCTTGAGACACGTTTCTTGATTTAAGCCTCACTGTTGGAAAAGTATCTTTTTCAAGAGCTTCTATAATATCCTTTTTGTAGTTGATCTCTGAGCATGTCACGACGCTTACACGAAGCTCCAACAATATTAACCAAGCTATTGCAAGATGTGAAGAAAGTGGCAATATCAGCATTTCCCTTTGCCACGGCCACAAGAGCTAATTGAAGTTGATGGGCAAAACAATGAATATAATAGGCACAAGGATTTTCCCTCAAAATCTGTTTTAAGACCATTGAACTCACTCCCTTCATATTACTAGCTCCATCATATCCTTGTCCTCTTAGCATGGAAATGCTCAATTCCTCTCTTGAAAACAAAGTGTCAATAGCCTCCTTGAGTGAGTTTGATGTAGTGTCGCTAACATGTTGAATACCCACAAACCTTTCAATTACATCCCCACTTTTGTCCACATAACGAAACACCACCGCCATACTGCTTCTTTTATCGACACATCAACGCGATTCATCAACTAATAAGGAGAAGAATGCACCATCCATATCCTTGATGATCTTCTTAATAGTTTCAGTGGCACAAGAATTCACAAGATCTTTTTGAATTGTTGGAGCTATTAACTTGAGATTCCCGGAGCATTTTCTAGCACAACGGCTTTAACTTTCTCATCATGATCGCAAGAAATTGTAATAGCTCCAAATAATTCCCTTTGTTGCTTGAAGTGTCACTCTCATCATGCCCACGAAAGGGAAGACCTTGCCTCAACAAAATCTCACGCAATCAAGAGAAGTCATTACAAATACGATAATCAATGCGAGCTTGCTCGATTGCTTTATCATAATTGTTCGGATGTGTTGCTTCTGATTCATCAAATCTACACAATATTGTCTAGATTGATTATGAACACTTCCAACAAGTTCAACATGTTGCCTAATTTTATCTTTCTTCTTCCAATTCCTAAAACCCATCTCCGTGAAGGCGTATTTTACACCCCTTGACCAATGCTGAAATTGGATTTGAAGAGATAACAATAAAGGCAAAATGCGGCATCTTTACTGTACTGTACTCCAACCAATCAAACTCATCAAACCATTTGACATTAAAGGTCGATCATACCCTGAAATATCGGTTTGTGGAAATGTGTGATCCTTAGGTGACATGGACCCTTTTGAAGATATGCTCTTGAACTTCATCTCGAAAGTTAGGATCATAATCCAACATTTGAGGTCGAAGTCCGTGGTCTGCAATAAGATTAGCCAAGATATCTTGCAGCTCACTTTCTTTCGAACTACCCACATCTCTTGAAATACCTACATCTCTTGAAATACCCACATCTCTTGAACTCGAACTACCCACATTACCCGAACTAGAAGTACTTGATCCAAACGTTCTCTTAAAGTAGCGTTCCATAAGCATCAGATTGGTATAAATAACCAATCAAACATCAACAAAAAATAAAATAAAAACCCTAACTTATGCAAACAAACCAAAAAACCAAACTAACAAAGTATAGCCCTAGTTTATTCAAACTAACAAACCAAAATCAAACCTCAACAACAAACATAAAACCAAGAGATATATTCAAAATAACCAAAGCATAAAAGTAAAATCCTAATTTATTCAAACTAACTAACCAAACCCCTAATTTATTCAAACTAACCAATAGATATAATCTAACATAAAAGTAAAACCTTAATTTATTCAAATCAACTAACTCAACCAAAACCCCTAATTTATTCAAACTAACCAAGATATAATCTAATAACATAAAAAGTAAAACCTTTATTTATTCAAACTAACTAACCAAAACCCCTAATTTATTGAAAATAACCAAGATATAATCTCTAATTTAAATATAACCCTAATTTATTCAAACTAACCAACCAAAACAAAACCCCTAATTTATTGAAAATAACCAAGATATAATCTCTAACATAAAAGTATAACCTAATTTATTCAAATTAACTAACCAAAACAAAACCCCTAATTTATTGAAAATAACCAAGATATAATCTCTAACATAAAAGTATAACCCTAATTTATGCAAATTAACTAACCAAAACAAAACCCCTAATTTATTGAAAATAACCAAGATATAATCTCTAACATAAAAGTATAACCCTAATTTATTCAAACTAACCAAAATCAAAACCCTAATTTATTCAAACTAACAAAGATATAATCTAACATATAACCCTAATATATTGAAACTAACAAATCAAAATAAAACATCAACACCAAACAACAACAAAAACTAATCAAGAAAAATAAAGTCATTTAAGAAGCTTTATTAATTAATTAAAGCATAAACAAATTAGGAGAGCATACTAACCAATTTGAGGGACAAATCTTCCTTTGAATATCAACTTTAATTTGAGGGACAAATCTTCTCCCCGCCACACTTCGCACCGCCACCGCCGGAGTTGTAGGTAAGTTGGGTGGAGGTTGGTTAGTTGGGTGGAGGTTGGAGATTTAGGAGTTGAGAAGTTGAGAAGAAGAGAGAAATGAATTTGGGAGAGTTATTTTCGGCAATGAAGAAAACAGAGGTTCAAACCGCCTGTTTGTTTTTTAAAACTCGACCAAAACGACGTCGTTTTGGTCTGGTTTAAAAACAAATCAGAGCTTTAATAAAACGACGTCGTTTTGGCGTCCACCACCAAAAAAAAAAAAGCCATTAGTTGAACGGCGTCGTTTTTGACGCTGGAGCGGAGAAAAATAAAAGCTCCAAGGCGCGCGCATGGAGCCTAAGGCCGCGCCTTTGCAGCTTCTTGCCCCTTTGAGGCATTTCATCGAGCACTTGGCAGGCACCTTGCAAGGGTCAAAGGAGGAGGCTCAATAGGCGGATTTCAGGGGTTGCAGGGTCACTTGACCACCCTTGCTCCTCTGTGGATCCGCCACTGGCCCTAACACTAAGCTGTATTTTGTGACCAAAATTGCGCAGTCTGGCTCCAGCTCCACTAGATGCTAGTGGGCAAGAATAAACTTTCCTCATAAGAGGCCTTTTGTCTGCTTCGGACCTTTGTTCAATATTTTGATAAGGATTTGATTCCTTGGCTTAAAGGATGGACCACTTAGCTTAGCCCACACACATTTTAAACCGTGTGGGGAAGAGATTGCCATATATGTATATATGCATCTTTGCTTGCAAGTTATAGTGTTTGATCAAATCAGAGATATTTTCATCAAATTTGGGTGATGCGTTTCTTCCCTATGAACACAACCAATTAGGTCTAATTATAAAGCTTCTTTCCAAGTATCTCTCTAGGGCCTTACATTGCATTTTAGCCCAAATGAAGTCAGGGTCAGGCCAGATAAGTCTTCCAGCTTGCAAGCTTTGGAAATTCTTTTTGAACAGTACTCCATTAAAAGAGTAGTGATTAGGCCCCAAAAAAAAAAAGACAAAAAAGAAAAAGAAAATCCTAGAGGAGTCTGGCAATAAGGTGCAGATATAAGGTTTTGAATGTATATTGACTTGGTGTTTGCTAAGACGCAATCTTAAACCGACATATCACATGACAAAGCACACTAAAAGTGGCAAAAGAGAGGACCGACAAATTCTGCTCTGATGGATGGCACTGTAGCTCCATACACATTAGAGTTCACTTAAACAAAAAAGGCTAAAGTTATGGCTCATTTTTCTCTCTCTATATTGATCTTGGACTTGGAAGGATGTTCTGAGGTTGTCTAGAATTTCCTAGTGTGACAAGATGCTTAATTAGGTCTATAGATTGTAACTTACGTTTTACGTGCATATGTGAAAAATAATTGAACGATTGTTATTAGCGTAGCTCATACAAATATATGGAAATCTAGAAGTATGAAAATGGGATTAAAACACACACTCTCTCTCATTTCACGTTTCAGTTAAAGATAAAAATGAGATTTTTAGGTTACATAAGAATTTAGCATATTTAAGTCCACATCCAATCTGATGCCACTTGAAGGACATTTAAACAAGGGATGAATTGACTTGTAGTCAAAACATTTAATTTTGACTTATAGTCAAGCAAGGGATGAATTGACTGATGGCGCGTTTACTAATCCGTAATCGGAATGAGAATTCGGAATCCGATTCCGATTACAGATTATACATGTGTTTACTAAAATTGGGAGGAATCAAAAGTGCGTGGGACCCACACGAAAAATGGAATTGAATTCCAATATTTGGGTGATTTGGATTCCCTACATACATAAGGTATTTGGATTCCGGATTTCATCCGTAATCGGAATGCTAATTTTTTTCCCTTTATGCCCTCACTTACTTTCATTATTTCCAAGATTATCCTTAACCCTATAAATAAAAACAAAATCATTTTAGTGTTAAGGATTAACTAATAGAAATACTTACATTTATAATAATAAAAAATACTTATTAATAGAAATACTTGCATTTATAAAAAATTAAAAAAAATACTTAATAGAAATACTTAAATTTATAAAAAATAATAATAAACAAAATCATTTTAGTGTGTCTATGAAATAAAAAAACAATTTAATTTTTTCTTACTATTATATACTATATCAAATTTTATTTAAAAAAAGTATATAAAATATTTGATTTGGGACAAGGGCATTTTAGTAATCGTACTAGTTTATATTCCGATTCTGCTGAATTAGTAAACAGCTTTATGGAATTCTATTCCGATTCCAGACAGTTTTAGTAAACAACTTCAACAGGAATCTAATTCTGATTCCGTCTCACTTAAATTCCTCCTCAATTCAATTCCTCTCAATTTGATTACGGATTAGTAAACGCGCAATAAATTCTTTGTTTTCTTCTTTTCGGGGATACACTCTTTTCCAGCTGGCCAAATTAAATAATCCAAAACCATTGCTAAAGTTTTACACAAAATTAATTTGCATAGTTAAGTTACTCCAACATTAACCCCTTCATTTCACGTACCTACCCCGCGTATTATAAATACTCTCCTCATCCCCGCTTCCATAACGCGCACAAACACAAAAACACATTAGCCCAGCCTCTTCCATCTTCAACCTCTGTTCTTGGCAAAAATGAAGCTCGGTTTTGCAACCTTCCTTCTTGTTTGTCTTCTTCTCAGCTCCTCTGTATTTGAGGCTATAATGGCTGGTTCATGTACGATATATACCTACTTTCAACTAATTATATATTACTCTTCCCAAATTTCCATTACCACCATTTAATTTAATTAACTATGTGTCTCTTGGCTTCATCATATATATATATATATATATATATTTTTTTTTCTTTTTTTAAATTTGTATATTCTAAAACTTTGAAATTAATTAGATGCCTGTTTATTTTTGGGCAGCTTTCTGTGACTCCAAGTGTGCGGTGAGATGTTCGAAAGCCGGATATCAGGAGCGGTGCTTGAAGTACTGTGGAATCTGCTGTGAGAAATGCCACTGCGTTCCATCTGGGACTTACGGAAATAAGGACGAGTGCCCTTGCTACAGGGACCTCAAAAACTCCAAGGGCGACCCCAAATGCCCTTAATTAACTACTCGCTTATTATTATTCCCCAAATCTTAATTGATTTCGGACCCATAAAACCCAACAAAAAAAGATATTAACAAAAGTTGATATTGCATTATATATAAATATGCTAAGTAAGTACTCTCTTCAGTTCATGGTGTATAGCATATGTATAAAGAATTATATGTTGTTCAATCTTTGTGTTTAATTTATAAATGCAATACAATCGCTTCCTCTCAAAAAAGAATTATTTTTGTTATACAAAATTAAGTGAATAAGTGGAAGCCCGTACGTGATGTTGTAATAAAAATCTTTACATTGCATTATATTATAATGATATATTATGATTATGGTGGATTTGTTATTGGATTTTAATCTCATTTTGGTTTAATGTTCCATGATAGTTGTTTTTGGGTTTGAAGAAGCTTAGAGCATCCACAATCATACTCTCTATTTTTTAGTTAAAATTTAGCTAAAAATACTAGAAAACTATTTTAGGAGCTCTCTATAAAATTTCAACTCCAACCATACTCTATAGTTTAAACAGTCATAAATATTTTTAATGTTTTTTAATTCAATTTTTGAATAAAGTGTAGACACAAAAGCAACAATAAAAAATAGTTGGCTTTAAATAAATGCTTAAAATAATATTAAATAAAGAAGCATTTAATTATAGGGAATCACTAGGAGTCATTTCTCTCTCCGATTTAGGAGCTCCTAGAAGTCTCCATATTTTAGGAGTTGAATAGGGAGCATGGTTGGAGGTGGGTTTTTTCAATTCCTCCCTAAATTTTAGCTAAGGAGGTGGTTTAGGGAGCCATTGTGGATGCTCTTAGAGCATCCACAATGATGCTCTCTATTTCTTAGCTAAAATTTAGCTAAAAATACAAAAAAACTATTTTAGGAGCTCTCTAAAAAGGAAAATATTAGAGGCACCAACTTTGGGCACCAACTTGGGCACCAGCTCTCTAATAGAGCGTGGGACCCGTTGTATTAGCGGGCTCCACTTCTATTAGAGAGTTGGTGCCCAAGTTGGTGCCCAAAGTTGGTGCCTCTAGCACCACCCCTCTAAAAAATTTCAACTCCAACCATACTCCCTAATTTGGAGAGTCATAAATGCTTTAACTTTTTTTTTAATTGGTTCATTTCTATTAAAAAATAATATAAAAAATATTTAGCATTAATTAAAGGTTTGAAATACTCATTAAATAAAGCAGCATTAAATTATAGGGAGCCACTAGGAGTTCTTTCTCTCTCCTCAGATTTAGGAGCTCCTAGAGGTCTCCCTATTTTAGGAGGTCGATAGGGAGCATGGTTGGAGTTGCATTTTTCCAATTTCTCCCTAAAATTTATCTAAGGAGGTGATTTAGAGAGCTCATTGTAGATGCTCTTAGGAAGCTAGCTAGCACACTTTTAGCGCTCCTCTTATCCTTCCGCATTCTATGATTTTGGTACAAGTGTAATACTCATCTTGATTTCATCAATCTTTCAATCATGGATGCTCATCTTGATCAAGATGAAGGGAGGGATGGAGGGCCCTGATTGTGTCACCAACTAGATGCTTCTACGTAATGGTTCGTTGGTTGGTAACTTAATTATTAAATTAATTGCTTCATACGGGAAGAGTTGGCAGGTGCATCTGCTCCTAAATTATACTTTTGGATATGGACACAATTCGTATTAATTAAACGCGTCGTTTTAAATGGTTTGCTTTCGAGGTTGTTTGCTGGCTTGAAATTTTAATTGAGATATTTAGTCATATATTCATTCTTAGCACTAATGATATAAATAAATCTTATACTATTTAATTTTTATAAAAAAACCCAAAAGAATGACAGCTGACTTTATTGAATTTAATTTTGATGTCCTATTCAGTGTTTTGAGTTTTTTTTAATAAGGTTTTGGAGTTGGACTTGTTTTAAGAAATCGATGACAATTTTGTAATTTATAAGAAGTTAAAAATCTCTTTGTTATGTTGTAAATGAGTTTTGGGTGTGTTTCTAAAGCTCATTTCATATATAGTTCTTTTATAATTTGAACCCCCTATAATGGATATAATAGTGAATCTCCCATTTTAATTTCACATGCATTAATCGTCATCAGGCACTAATCACCCTGTTTAACAGTCAGATTGGTACTTGCAACGCCACATCTGCCGCGCCCACCCCCCACCTGAGCCCTAAATTAATTACTCACATATATTTTCTCTCTTTGCCCTCTCTCAATAATTTTTGCTCTCAATATATTATACACTCTGTTTCAACTTTCAAACACATTCAATTCAATGAGTAACTAATTTTGTGGAGCAAACTCTCTATCTCAAATTTAGGTTTTCTCTGTGTTTTCAGTTTTACAGTGTTATAATATTTACCAAATTACAATTGCGATCCCCTCCTCGATATCGCTCGTATAGAAAAAATAAAAATAAAAATATGATAATATTTGAGTCAGCCTTAAACATGAAATCCAGGACGTACGGGTAGTGTAGATCCGGTTGTTTTGTCCAACATGAAAACAAAGATCTCCAGTTGCCCCTCTATCCAGCTAGCTCCCACTTTTTGAGGAGAAGAAGGGTGGGGTGGGGAAACGGGTTGCCCTCTCCAAGGACAAATTTGTAATTCTCACAAGAACTCCCGCTAAAAGCGTCTAACGAAATCATATTGAAACTCATGCGAGTTTGTTTCTCTTTTGGCCTGAAACGAGTATCTTTGTTAGTTTGGTAGATAGCTAAGAAATATTTGCCAGAAAAAATGAACTGCGTGATCCAATGCCTTGACTTCACTTCACAGTCAGGCTCAGAGCTGTGATTAAAAGTCAATAAAGGAAAGACTTGGACTTAAATCCAACTATTTCAGTCAGATTATATGCATGTTTATGTACATGAGAAAATAGAGAGTAAAATAAAATATTTTATTGAAAGGGAAAAAAAACAAAAAACCAAAGATAATGCAACAACAGTCCACGGTTCCAATTATTATCACTCTTTTCGGTTGGTGGGAGGCAGCCATTAAGCCAGGGGACACCAATAAACCAATTCGCCGTACAAGTCCATCACTTGATTGATCTACACAACTATTTTCATCTATCGACAAAATCATGCCTGTTTGTTTTGTCACCCATTTGTTGTCTTTTCACTTTCCTATACTGAAATTCCATTGTACAGTAACTGAGAGGGATTGCAGATTTCATCTCCTCATCTCCTCCCAATGTCCGGCTTCTTCAATGCACCCACCACATGCGTATGCTTTCGGAGCTGTCTGAAACAGAATATCCACCAGTGAGTAATAGAAGTTCTTCCAACTACACTGTTTCGAAAATTTCGATTTTAAAGCAGTTGAAGCTCTTGCTCAGGAACAATGGCCCTGGCAGCAACGGGCTCATACGAAATGATGTCTTGCAATCTATATTTCCAAACGAACCATGTCCCTAATGCTAATAGTCCAAGAACGGAGGTGACTATAACTGCAACTGCCACCGCCCTATAGTGTTGCTTCCACCATGACCTGCAATTCTCGAACAGAATCCAATTTTAAAGATGACACATAATTTGCATAAAAGATTGCAGCAAAATTCTAAAGTTAAAACGGTTGAGGAAACAGGACACATAAAAGGAATCCAGCACTGCAACTATCAATCTACAAAAGATTCGAATACAACCTTACCAAGAAAACGATTAAAACACAAAGTGAAGGAGAAAAATAAAATCAACAAAATCAACCTGATTGGCCTCTAATACTAGAATGAGATGTTTGATTCCAGTGAAAAGAATGCAAAAAAGGAGAACCAATTATGCAGTGAGAAAAGAAGAAGTACCAAAAACACAAAAAAATTAAAAAAGACAAAAAAGAACAGGCACAGTAGAGCATACCGCTTCATTTGAGGCTCAACCTTCAATTTGACCAGCTGATAACTTCCAAATTTCTGAGGAATATGCATTTGATGTTCCTTTAACCGCCGAATAATGCCCTGCAATATTAAATAAGAATTAGCTTAACACTGTAGTTGGCATATGGAAAAGGCTCCAATTGTAAGTAGATGTACTCTGGCACCAGTAGTCCTATTACCATTGCTTTGGTATTAGAAAAGCAATTTGCAGATTCAGCAGGGACGATCGCCCACCTATAGACGAAGTTATTTCCTGTATGGGTGTAGTTCATTAAGCGAACCTGAAAAAGAGTTTCGTTTCGTGGATGTTAAAGTAATCCAAGATATACAAAGGCAAAATAATAATAAGAGATACTGGCACACTGTAAGGGCAGGTACTACAGACCACCAAGGGTGGCAATTGGATGGGCTGAGTTGGTTACCAAAGAAAATTGAGCCCAAGTTTAATCTAATCATTGATCAAATGACAAAGAAAGACCTTGACAGCCATAGAACTTCAAAGCCCTTCATTATTTTTAAATATCGGGATACCATGGGAGAGAGTGGAGTAATTTTCTCTTGATTCTTTCTTACAGCTGGAGGCTGAATTCTTGATATCATACATGGTCTTATGCATAGTTGAGCACCTAGGATCTAGATATTAAGGGGAAGAAGATTTTTGACAGGATGCTAGGTCAAAGATAAAGTAGCTCAACCATACCTGTGAAATATTAAGTTCCAGCTCATGAGCAATAGACTCTGCGAGTTCTGTGAAATTGGGTTTGATCGTGTTGTTGATGCTGAGCATCATATCGAAACTTATTAGCCCTACTTGAAGTACACCTACATATCAAATGTTTGAGATGTCATGGAAGAAAATAGCCAAAGTTGCAGAGGGAGAGCAAATTTCAAATGCATGAGAGGAGTATAAGGTTAAAATTTAAGAAAAATTAGGTTTTAGCAAAAAGAATCTTTACTAATCAGGTTTTAATACCTATACTATTTCTGTTTGGGCTTTAAACATAGGAATCAAAATTTTCTTTTAGATTTGGCCAAAGAGCAAGTCCACATTCATTGGGCCTGGCTAAATTATAAAGGTAAAATACAATTTTACCCTTATTATTTTAAAGGACTGGCCAAAATCAGGTAAAAAAAAAACCAGATCTCTCTGTAAACAGATCTCGATCGGAACCGCTAGACTTGAGGTGGTACTCCTTGGAAGCCTTGGTGGCTGCGGAGTGCTCGATGGCGACAGAGAATTGGACTGAGCTAGAACGATGGCGTCTTGGGCTTGGGATGGCGCTGGATAGTTGGGGTTTGGGGTTTAGAGGAAAGGAAGGGATTTTGGAGGAGGTTGGTGATGGGCTGGGTAGCTAAAGCCATGTTTAAATATTTGTTTTGGAGAGAGAGAGAGAGAGAGAGAGAGAGAGAGAGAGAGAGAGAGAGAATTGGGGGGGAATGTTTGGAGGGAGAAAAGGGTGTGGAGAGATATAAAGGGGGAGAGAAAATGTGAGAAAGCGTGGGAAAGTCCGCCGAAGAGCGATGAATATAAAGAGGGTATTTGATGCTTCAAAACAGATATCCGTTGAATCTAATAGAACATAATCTAGAATAGGAATTTAAAAATAGGTGATTCATGAAGCACAACAAATACTGACTTGCTTTGTCCCCACAAGTTTCAGGTTTGACATTGCTTGCAAGGTGACTAAAAGTCTATAACCCTTAAAAAATTTTATTGTTGGCCATAACTACTAATATAACCTCAAATTTTACACCTCCATTTTCTATTTTTGTTCATTTTCATCTTTCCTATCACAATCATGAAAGCACCTCCATTGCAGTTTATGTTTTTTGCATTGCAGTTTATGTGTTTCTGCATCGCAGTTTATGTCTTTCTGCAACGTAGTTTATGTTTTTATGCATTGCAGTTTATATTTTTCTGCAATGTAGTTTATGTAGTGGTTTGTCAATGAGGCTAACTCCTTTGAGGGTCAAGGTTCAAGTCCCTTCAATGTCACAAAATCTTATAATTTTTTAGGGTGAAAACCAACCACCCATAATTTTGATATTTATCACTGCAATTGCACTGATGGGTTTAACATCAATCTTCACTTCATGAGATGTATCACCTCCTACAGGCCACGCCGATTTATTCATGGGTGTATCTATTGCGTAGTCCTAAAATTCAAATTCCCTCTTTCTTGATTCCAAATATGGGTGTTGGTGTAAAACGAAACATTACCTCCACATATCATGGAAACTGTTACACAAGTTGACAGTACGATCAGAATCTATTGCCATGAATGTCTGGATTTCCCCCTCGGTAAATTTTGATCGCTCTGCTAGATTGATATATAGGCACTGGCAAGAGCAAACTTAAGTAAAGCAATGGGAGTTCTTTTAAGGTAGACCAATGGCCTATCAGTAGAAAACAGAGGAAAAAAGAAAATCCCACAGATGCACGCACAATGAGTTTGCCAGCTGAATATTTAATTGCAAGTACCAACAATCCTTTCCCATAATACAGAAATCAATACCTTGATACAGTATCAATGTAGGAGGAGCTTATTTCAAAGTAATCAATCAGCGTGCATGCAAGAAATTTACAATCCGAAGCATAATTATAAATGTCAGTTGACAGACAGAAATATATTACTACTTGAATAAGGGCAAGCTAGACAATGCAATGAATCATTTTTCTTTCCAGAATATCTGCAAGAACCAAAATAGCATAGAGCATCTATACTGGCCTGTTATATCCTCTTCTTTCATCAGCACTGTTGTCTCCATCTTGAGGGGGCATTTTCTGTTCATTACTTTCTTTGACTGTTTTAGTGTAAATGGCAATCATTGTTGGTAACAGCAATGAACCTATCTTTTAGTTTATTTTTCACCTTCATTTAATTTTTCTTTATCAAGCCAACCCGGACCAGAAGATAAAATTTAAAAAATTAAACAGAAACTTTTTTCATATTTTCGATTAATATATATTTCAAATTCATATTAAACGGTTGCTCCAATCAAACTTAAGAACCCAATACATATCGTGATGGGAATTGAACCACGTGGCCTCATTTCACTTTGAGGTTGATCCCATTCACTGCAAAAAAATAAATGTGCATCCTTTAACTTATTATTAGATTAGTATAACACCATAGAGAGAGAGAGAGAGAGAGAGAGAGAGAGAGAGAGAGAGAGAGAGAGAGGAGATTGCAATCTAACATTTAGTGGAAGCTTTGCCTGCCAACTTCGTCAACATAAGAATTGGATGATGACTGTTTGTAATAATAATTATTTTTGTAATGGTGACAATTGTCTTTTGGTTTAAAATGAATTACTTAAAATTTGCATAATGGCATATTTTGTAATTTTTAGCTTTTTATAATGCATGAGTGTAAAATTACATCATATTTTTTATTCTTTGGCCTTTTCTTAATTAAGTGAATTGAATTTGTATTTTCCTAATTAGTAAAATATATAGTGTCTATAAACTAAAGCACCCTAAAATTTATGCATGTGCACAATCCCTACTCTCCTTAACCCCCCAAAAGAAAAATGCTTCCTATTTCATGATAACAGAAGATAACTACTTAAGCATATTCAGAAAGATGTTGACTTGGATTAGAAATGAGTCCAACCAACCTAACAGAAATGTTAAGTGTAAGAAATTATACTAACAGCCTAAACACTAGGGTTTAAATCATAGCTCTTGAACCCACTATGGGTTGGACCACATGCGGACACTAGCATATTGCCCTATGCACAACAATAATTTTGAATAGACATATCAATAAACGAAAAAAATCCTCCCTTTTTCTGTTCATAAATGCAATTACTGCTTCCATTTTTCACAAAATCTAGCTCTTCATCTATCTACCTGATGCTGTACCAGTGAACTAGTGACCGATTGTGGATCAATATCCAATATGGTTCGATATTTGATAACTATGTTTTTTATTTGAAAGTACCATAAAGGCCATTTAAACACTTGAAACCCACTGTACCTGGAATAACTGTATCAGGCAATCCACTTGGAGCAATGCTAGGAGAAATTTCTACACTTGTATTTCGGCCATCAAATGCTGAAGGTGCTGGAGGCGGAGCATTACTATAATTCAATCTCTTCCATAGTTCAGAACAATTGGTTTTCCAAAAGCCAATCTTGTCGTTTGCTCGATCATAAGTCACAAGGGTATTACGTGTAACAATTCCTGTACAATCCAGAAATGCAAAGTGAGCTAGCTCCATTTTTCGATTGTGAAAATGCTTGGACATGCATGTTTTGGGCAGAAAATGGGGAGGATATTTATTATTTGAAATGTTTACGCAAGACATGATTTTGCAAAAGAAATTGTAGAACATCAGACCAAATGAGAGAGAGAGAGAGAGAGAGAGAGAGAGAATGAGTGATTTTGTGAATATCACATACCTCCTAAAAGAGTAGTCGAATCTCCATTTTCAAAAATTCCCAGGCAATAAGCCCCGCTAACCTTTGTATGCTGCGGATTAAGAGCACAAGTAAAACAGAGGAAAAAAACAATAGATCAAAATGTGCATGATTAAATAAATACAAGAAGGACCCACGCACGCAACGTGAGTGCAATATGACCGAAGATAAATGACATTTCCTATGTGATGATTCACAATGACAGTTCTCTTAACAATATTATTGATAAGAAATCTGAATCATAAATGCCAGGAAAAAAAAATGTCAAAACCATTTTCAATCAGATTTTCCACCATAAAGAGGCTCAAAAATTATTTCAAGAAGACATGCTTAAGAACAATAAATAATCAAGTTACCGGGAACAGGTAGTTCTCTGGAGACAGTGAGAATTTTTGTCCCTTGGTGAAAACCATATCAACCTGTGGAAAAACCTTTGATAGTTGGGTGACATCCCTAAAGCACAATTCCATGTTAAACTTTATGATGAAAAACTGAGCTAATTAGTAAATCATGACGAATGAAACTCCAGATATGCAAACTTTCTACAGGAATTACCTTCCAGCACCTGCAAAGCAAATATCATGATAATTTGGGTCAGGACCATGGATTTGTTTAAGGAAATTGACTTTCCTCGTAACCTGCACATTAACCCAAAAGAAAATATTACCATCACATGATGGTTCAAAGGGGGTATAGATTGATTGCAAACTGAACCAATTTACGGAGGAAAACAGTTCAATAATTTGTTCCTTAAGTAAAACCCACCTTTTCCTTTTACCTTTTCGGTCAGAGTGAACTTGACCATTTCAATGGGTGTCAAAATAAGCTAGACTTTATAAGCATTAAAACAAAGAGAGGAAGAAACTCGAAATGTGAAGGCTTACAGCATCCTTAAACGCATGAAAAGCATCCTTTGGAAGATATGCATATGTAGTTCCACTATCCAGTACAGTTCCATGCTTTCCATCAAATATTTTCGGGTTTAACTTCAAAGGGTTCCCAGCTACATGTATTTCCTTCAGCTCAATGTTATAATAAGGACTGTTGCAATTCCAAAACTAAAGTATATATGTGAGATGCACAAAATACATAATTCAGGAAACCTAAGTGCCAGTTAAGGGTGTTAAAAAAGTATGCACCTGCGAAAAGGATCTGAATGCGTAAATACCATATCAGGGGGAGATTTGATGCTGCCAAGAACCATGGCACCCCCGCCTACCCCCATCCCTCCATAACATAATGAGAATGAATCACTAATAACCCCCTTGTCAACAAGTTGATCCATCACACTAAGCCGACCACGACCCAAACCCATTATTCCATCAGCACGTTGGCTGTAAAGATCACCGGTTTCAATATTTTCACAGCCAAAAACAGCACGCTGTGGCACAAGTTCACTTTCATTGCCAAAAGAGAGGACGTCCTCACCAAGCACACCACTGCTAGAGCTCATCTCAGCATAGCGCCGCTCATAAGTGCATTGGGCTTCTTTCTTGTCACAGTTACAATTGATATCGCACTTTACAGGTTGGTACGTGCTAGATAAATCAGGCCGGAACCTTGGGTCCTGCATAACAACAATATTTTAGTTTCAAGACCAATGAGCTAATACTAATAATATCGAAACATAGGGAGAATCTGCAAGGTAAGAAGGTAGAAATTTGCAAACAAGTTGAATAAACCTTCAACTTATGCAGAATGATTTACAAAAGTACAAAAAACGGATTTCTTCAGCTCCAAACAAAGAAAAAAAGTGAAATTATTGCTAAACTGGCAGCTAAAAAGTGAAATTATTGCTAAACTGGCAGCTAAAAAGTGAAATTAATATCGAAACATAGGGAGAATCTGCAAGGTAAGAAGGTAGAAATTTGCAAACAAGTTGAATAAACCTTCAACTTATGCAGAATGATTTAAAAAATTCAAAAAACGGATTTCTTCAGCTCCAAACAAAGAAACAGTGAAATTATTGCTAAAAAGTGAATGTGATTTCACATTCTTTTAGTCCCTACCTTCTTGCTTTCAAGAAGCGCACAAAACTTTATACAGAATTTTAATCAAGAACTGTGGACTGCAATTGTTGAGCTTTTATCGCTAGTCAGCTCATGTCAATCCTAAATGGTACTCAAACAATTCCTCGATGCAATTGCAAAAGCTAGACGGATATTAAATTGAGCAACATATCTACAAATGTACGATTAAGTAAAACCTAATTGCACAAGACTTTATGACTATAAGTAAGGCTGCAAGCGAAGCCGAACCTGATGCCTACCGCACTGTTCACAGTCAAAGCAAGGCACATAAGTCACTGTACTTCCCGTATCCACAATCAAAGCGAATTGCTGAGGCGGTGTCCCAATCCACAGCCGCGTTGTGTAGTACCTATTTCAAATTCCAAGTTACAGAGCCTTCCGTTCAGTACAATTCGAAAACATCAAAACCTGAAAATTAGGGAAAGTTTGGGAGCAGAGTCAAACCCGTTGGCGAGGAGGTCGTCGTAGAGCCTCATGTGAGAATTTGGCTCCGATCTCTGGAGACGTCGGCCGTCGAAGGTTTGCCGGTGGTACCAATTAGCGTTTGGGGATGAAAGATGGAGAGGAAGGATCATTGGACGGCTGTGATCATCGGAGTCTGAAGCAAACACGCCGCAGAGATTGAAGACGATGGAGGAGATGAGAAGGACCAAAGTCCGACGAGCCATGCCTGCCTGCTACGATTGAATCGCAGAGAACCAAAGTCCTCTGTGCTTGCACGACTTGAAAGGCACTGCTCACAAATGAAATTTTCTTGGAAACTGATTTTACTTTCTTTTTCAAAATGTTTTAAATACTTTTCGGGATTTTGGGCATGGAATTGGCGGCCGATTGAATTAAAGCCGTAAAAACTGAAGTCCTTTTCTTTTTGGGTTGCGCATAAATTAACTAATTGGTCCGCGCCACGTCAGGTCAACGGTTGATTAGGAAAGAGTGAGAAGAAAATCCTTGGAATGTTTGTTTGTTTTTTTTGGACGAATCCTTGGAATATTTGATATATGAGGAATGTTAGAAATCTTTTCTCCAACTTTCTCTTTTGGACATTCTCTCTTCTCCTCATGATAAGTGTCACTTTTCTTACACTTAAAACAATATTATTAATACATCACACAAGTAAGTTTTTGTTTTCCAAGTTTACCCTTATTAAATGTAAAAGCTAATACATTCAATAAAGGTAAACTTGGAAAACAAAAACTAGTTTGTGTGATGTATTAATGACATTGTTTTAAGTGTAAGGAACATGACACTTGTCATGAGAAGAAGGGAGAAGATCCAAAAGAGAATGTTAGAGAGAAGATTACTAGCATTCCCCTTGCTATATACGGCTTTTAGCCATTATAAAAAAAAATATTTTCTCAATCACTAAGACAAAAATATTTTTCCCATGTTAATTTTTTTTTAAAGTTAAATATGTTTACTGCATTTTACATAAGCTAGAATAGTTGTTATTAATGTTTGGTTTTCAAATTTCCCTCCTACTTGTTTTTATTAAACTCTTTATGATTGTCAGAATTTAGGGATCCAAGCTGCCTTTTTTCGTTACATAAAAATTGTCAATGAAAACTCCTCTCAATGCTAAAATCAATAGCATAATGAAACTTTAGTAGTAAACACGTAGCCTGGGTGAAGCATCAATTAAAGGAACTCACGTTGAAGGTTACACAAGTGATCCTTGGGAAATGCCAAGAGAAATTTCTACACTCATGTTCCAGCCATCAGAAACTAAAGGGAGCCAGAGCCCGAGCATGGGCATCACTGTAATTCAGTCTCTTCCATAGTTCAGAACAATTAGTTTTCCAAAAGCCAATCTTATTGTTTACCCGATCGTAAGTCACAAGGGTATTACGTGTAACAATTCCTATACAATTCAACAAATACCAAGTGAGCATGGGAAGGGAATTTGTTATGTGCAAAAGAATTGTAGAACATTATATGAGATGAGTGATTTTGCAACTGTTACATACCTCCTAAAGTAGTAGTTGAATCCTCACTTTCGAAATTTCCTAGGCAATAAGCGCCGCTAACATTTGTATGCTGATAAATAGGAGCACATGATGAGAAACAGAGGACAGAAAATACAATACATCAAGATGTGCACATTTAATAAATACAATGATGGAAAAGGGATCGTGGGCACACGTAATGCATGTGCAATGTGATCGAGGGACAAAAGTGAAACGAGAGAGCATGAGATATAAGAGATAAAATGGGTTATTTGGTATATAAGAGAAAAAGCTCAAGAACAACAAATTATCTAGTTACCGGGACCATGTAGTTCTCTGGAGACAATGATAACTTCTGTCTATTACTGAATACCATATCAACCGGTGGAAAGAATTTGTGTAGCTGTGTGACATCCCTATAAAGCAGAATTCCATGTTAAACTTTCAGATGAAAACCTAAGCCAATCAATAAATCAAGAGCCGTAAAACTCAAGTTGTGCAAGTTTTCTACAGCAATTACCTTCCAGCACCTGCAAAACAATTATCTTGATAATTGGGTCAGGACCTGGGATTTGTTTGAGGAACGCATCTCCCTAATAATCTGCACATTACCCAAAAGGAAAGTTACCATCATTTGATGATTCAATGGAGTATATGTTAGATATTAAGACATGTGATTAAATGTAATTGCTGATCTGGCATTTTAGTTAGGAGTTGTTATCTTGTCTTAGCTGTCAGTCTGTTAGCATCTGTTAGCAGATTAGTTAGCTGATTAGCTTAGTCATTAAGTAACCTCATCGCCTATATAAGCAGTAAACACAATGTATATTTGTTTAGTGAAAAATACAATTGAGAATTCAGAGCATTTTCTCTAGTCTTTTCTTTCTAGAATCTTCATCAATCCTCCATTGTAATCAGTATACACTAGCAATATATATATGATGGTTGGTATCAAAATAAGCTAGAATTCAGATGCATAAAAGTTTAAAACACAGAGATGAAACTTAAAATATGAAGTCTTACAGAATCCGTAAGCGCAAGAAAAGCATCCTTGGGAAGGTATGCATATGTAGTTCCACTATCCAAGACTGTTCCATAACCTCCATCAAACACCTTCGGGTTTAATTTCAAAGGATACGCAGCAACATAGATTCCCATCAGTTCAATGTAGTAATATGGACAGTTGCAAAAGCAAAACTAAAGCATACATGTGAGATACACAAAATACATTAACTAGAAGCTAATGTTATTATAAAAGTATGTACCTGCGAGAAGGATCTGAATGCGGAAATACCATATCATGGGGAGATTTCATCCCTCCAAGAACCATGGCACCCCCTCCTACACCCATCCCTCCATAGCATAATGAGAATGAATACTAATAACACCCTTGTCAACTAGCTGATATATCACACTAACCGGACCCCGACCCAAACCTAATATGCCATCTGCACGCTGGCTGTAAAGATCACCGGTTTCAACATTTTCACAACCAAAAACAGCATGCCCTGGCACAAGTTCAGTTTCATCCCCAATCCTGAATGGCACTCAACCAATTCCTCAATGCAATTGTAGAAATTAGCAAGGTACTAGTTGCAAACACTAGATGGATAGCAAATTGGGGAAAGTAGAAATGCACGATAAACAAGTAAAATCTAATTGTACGAACTTTATGACTGAACGGAAAAAATGGAATCTGAACCTGATGCGAACCGCACCGTTGACAGTCAGAGCAAGGCACATAAGTCACCGAGCTTCCCGTATCCACAATCAGAGCGAATTTCTGAGGCGGCGTCCCAATCCACACCCGCGTCGAATAGTACCTGTTTTTAATCAGAAATATCAGAATTTGGAGAAGTTGTGTACGGAAAATTAAGTTCAGAGGAGAAGAGAGTAAATTTGAAACCCGTTGGCGAGGAGGTCATCGTAGAGCCTCATGTGAGCGTTTGGCTCCGATCTCTAGAGGCCGTCGAAGGCTCGCCGGTGGTGCCAATTAGCCTTGGTAGATGAGAGATGGAGAAAGGATCATAGGACGGCGGTTATAGTCGGTGGCCGAAGCGAATGCAACGCAGAGATAGAATCCGACGGTGTAGATGAGAAGGAGCGAGGTCTGCGCCATGACTGCCGACTATGACTGAATGACTGAACTGAAACACACTGATTTGCTTCAAGATCAGCAAACAAAGAAAATTCTCGAAACTGAATTTTTTACTTTTTCATTTTTGTTTTCTTCTTTGAAATGTTTATACAGGTTTATAGAGCTTCGGGTCTTTCGGGCATGGAACTGGCGGCAAATTTGATTGAACGGCCAAAAACTAATTAACTTGATTAAGAAAGAGCGAGACGAAAATAATCCAAAGAATCTCTACTAATACGAACCTATGTCGATTATCAAAAGACAACAATCTTCTCGGGTGTACTGCGGTTCCAATTCAGCCTATCTTAATCCAATTTACATATACTCCAGTTATAATTCATCTGCAAATTACAATCAATTAATTATGAAATTTAGGTTTAACCCCATATGAGTCGGAGAGGACTTAGAATACTAAGTGGCCACGTGGTACATCTGTAGTATTCTATAATTTCTACCTTTTGTGGGCACAAGAATTGTATTCGTTTTTACGGCCCTTACGTAAAGTTGAACTGTTGATCCAACCATAATAAGTGAAAGAAAAAAAAATCATTCACAAATGAACTTCCCATATCAAAACTTTGACGGATAACATGCTATTATTTATAATTTGAGAGTGAAAATTTCCCTCATGTTAAACACAATAGCATCCGAAACTGAACCTTTGTAACAACTAACAAGAAGAGAAACAATCCCCTGAGTTTTACACAAGAGTAGATGAATTCAGAAACAATTTCTAATATAACACTGAGTACAACAATGGGGGATCTCAATATACAAAACCTATACCCAAAAACCAAAACAATGGGAATTAAGATCACAGAACTCTACAGTTTAGAAACACACATTGTATCATCCCTTTCTGATCCCCTTGAAGGATTTTGATATTACAAACCTAAAGTTAGCTCCTATCCAGCTGCTCCAATGAACGAATCCTTGCATCCCTACAAGAGTGACATTGAAAAGTAGGGAGAAAAAGCACTGCAAGATACCAACACAACACAACAGGACAGTGAGGAAATCACTCCATCGAAAGTTCAAATGGGACAGAACAACAGAAACAACAAAATGCCAGGCACCCTAGAGTTGCATTTTTATTTCTTGTTAATAAAAATACCTTGTATTTGTCCATCTCTACATATGTTGCAAGCTCCTATCGTGCCAAGCAAGTACCTTTTGTCCATAATAATTACCGCGCATGACGTGGGAGTTTAATTGAACCAGATTTAATAGAGCATCATGGTAGACACCCTGTTCTTGTGCAATAAATGAGAAATTAAATCAAATCATTAGAGCTTAACCAAAATCATCTAGGTTTAAGAGACAACTGGACATATCAAAAGATGATAAGTTGACAAGTTAATCAAATGAAGTAATTTGAACAATATGGGCAAGTGAAAATATCCAAACGCAGGCCCGCCTTGCTGACACAATATATGTCACAAATTTGTAAGGATAACAAGAACTTCTGTGTATCTAAACAATTTGTTAATTGATATGCAGTTTCAGATTATCTAACCTTTGAAACCGACAGTGCTGTCTGGATGACATAGTTTCCAAAAGGATGCAAAAGAAGCATTGAAACGTTTCGATTTGTAAGCAACTCAAAAATAATTTGTGAAGACTGTCCTTCCCCTGAATCTAACAAGCACTTCTCCACAACATTGCTGCCATACTTATTGCAAGAGAGAGACATATAACTGCCTCGCAGTTGTCTCAGAAGATTTTCTGTGATTTGTGGCATCCTCAACCCCAGTAAATGTTGCAGCACGTAGTTTCTAGGGTATAGGAACAATAAAAGAGAACATTAAGTAAAAATCATGTTTGATATTTTTAAAAAGTATGGATAACGTTTCATAGGAACAAACCCATAACGATCTACTGCTAGAACTATTGCTTTTGCTGTTATCGCAGCAACCAGACGCTCTCTGTTTTTTCCATTAGAGTGTTCAACACACTTCTGTAGCACACAACAGCCGCTTTTATCTTTTGCGATTCCACAACAGTTATTTGCCACCACATGCAGAAGATGCTGCCAACAAAAATTTTGCCAGAAAATCAAGATACTACACCTTTGCCTTGTACTTAAGGAAAGTGGATTCATGGACTAGTTACAGAGGGATTCTGAAACGTTGGTGTAAGCAACATAGAAAGATTGGTCTTGTTGACTACCAAATATTTTATCACCAAGTGAGTTGATCTCTTTATTATGCATGTCAACTTACATTTGATGGTTAACTTATGAGGATACTTTAAAATAAAAAGTATGGGAAGAGGATAGAAATGTCAAAATATGACGTGGAACATTTGTTAGGTGAACACTGTTGATAAGAGAAGTAAATATGAAAAAGAATGATGTGTATTAAGAATAAGGATAATCTAAATAACCTTTGATTACAAGAATCCATCATGTGAACCTTGGATATAAAATTCGTGCGCTTCACTGAAATTTTAGAAATAATAAGCCTAAAATTTTGGTTGTTTTATTAGGGTGCCAGGCTTCAATCTAGTCCCATCTGCAGTTAAGTAAATTCCCAATGAACGTATCACACCCTTTGTTTGAATGAAACATGACCAATAATAGCCAATTACATATTAAACTTTCAAATTGTGTTATCAAAAGTTTACCTACGACTACAAAGACAAGATAGTCTAACCAACAGGACATGATGGTATAGCTGATAAATTTCAGGTGCACGAATGATATGTTTCCTGCTTTCGAGGGCTAATCGGCTAATGTTCCAGCTTTTCACAAGCTGTGGATCGGCTTAGAATCATAATTTTAATGATCAAAAGCAAGTACTGAAGGGGGGATTCTTGCAATATGTAACTCATCATGAAAATGACATGAGCAGAACTAGCAAAACATCAACTCCAAATGCAACATGAACAAAATATTCGGATAATTGCAAATCGCCTAAACAGGAGAGAACATACCTCATTGTCTTGAACAGAGAAATGCTCTAAGCAATGCTCGATCACATGTTGACCATTGCTGTTCTTACTCAATGCAACAACACCAGGACTAAGAGCTCTCATAATCAGAGTGATTTGCTCTTTGGTGGTAACATACTTCAACAATTTCTGTACAGATCGAGTCCTGTCACACGAAAGATAAGAAAACCCTTATACTAATAAAAACAAAAATAAAAAAAATTACCAAAACAACTATGTGGTCAGCAATCTTACAACAATTATTAACACATGCAAACAACAACTAGGCACCAATCATACCCGCGAGTGTCAAGGGAAATACAAATAAGCTGCAAATCATTTTTCTTGGTCAACATTAAAAGCATTTGGGTCCTCTGCTCTTCACTGCAGACCTCCACAAGCTTCTGAACAACGTAATTCCCATGAGGGTCAAGCATCAAAGTGGCCACATGTTCTAGAACCTCCAAGAATATTAAATCAATCAATTCTTTGTTTGGTACAGCCTCCATTGCTCTTTGTAAGCAACGACAACCGTCTTGGTCCGTGGCCAGAAAGGCTACCCTCCCACACAAATCAGCCACAGACCAGCCATTTAGAGACGCTTGCAACCAATGTGGGCTATTATCAGAATGTTGATTTAAATTGGAAACAAAGCCATTCGAGCAATCAATATCAGACTGAATCCAGTAATCTGGAAGACCCAAATGCGAAAGAACCCCATTACCGCCACTATTTAAGTTCAGACTCTGCAGCTCGTCGTTGCCAAATGGGATAAAATTTTCCCCACCAAACCCATGATCGTTTGTTGGGTATTTTATCACAGACCCATTACTGCAATCGCCGTCAAAGCGAGAAAGCTGCGGCTGGAGGCAAAAAGATGAGACTTTGAGGAGAGAAAAAGCAGCTTCTAGGGTTTGATCAAAATGGGATTCTCCAATGGGGTTCTGCGATGAACTTCCGGACACACATTCCGGCAAAGGAGATTGTGGAATACGAAGCGACGCCGTGTCCAGAAAACACCGAAAACCCTCCATTCTCCGTCTTAACAGCGAAGATAAACAACTCCAGAAAGTTTACAAGATTTTTTGAGAGTTGGGGTTCTAGATTGAGGAGAAAATGGGTGGATGAGCTAGAGATATATATTGAGGAAGATATTTTTGAGTTTTGGTAGTAAATTTGGGGATTTTGAAGAGGAAAATGTTAGGAAGAGTTTGAATGTGGTTGGGAAATGGCTTGACTGACTTTAGAGTAGGTGATTGGGTTGTAGACTGATACTAAAACTGGGACTGGGAGAGTTTTATTCGGCCTCTGAGTTTGCATGCAATTTATGGAAACTTTTCATGCGAGAAAGCGTGAAGAAAGTTACATATCTGTGTACGCGGCGTATGTCTGTCACCTAAAATAATGGGCTCTCTCTCTCTCTCTCTCTCTCTCTCTCTCTCTCTCTCTCTCTCTCTCTCTCTCTCATTGACCAATAGCCTTGTTGCATTTCATGGCCTTGGTCATTTTTTTGGTTGTGAGCTTTCATTCCTTCGGTGTTTTTTTTATTTGTCTAGTTTAAAAATAAATATAAAAAACCCCAAACCGTCTCAGGTACGTTTGTGAGTGAATTTCCAATTAAAAAAGTTATGCGTGTGACTTGTGAATGATTGATGCAAACAAATAGATGATTTTAATATGACTAATGGTAGGGAGATTATATTTTTAGACCACTTTATGTACTATCTTTTTAATAGAGTTGGAATCCACCAATAGTAATATAGTGGACCCATCTTTATTAGATAGATAGTACATACATATCAATGTATTTAAATTAATTTTAAGGGTCATGTTAAAGATACAATCTTTAAATACCAACTTGTGTACTATATCTATCTAATGTAGGTGCAACCCATTAATACAATGGGCTCCACCTTTATTAGGAAGATTGCATATAAGTTGGTATCCTTAACATTTTCCTAATTTTAAAAGTGTTTCTAATTCCAATTGGCACTTTGAAAGTCATTTTGATTCAACTTACTCGTTAAGTCAACATTAAGTCACTTAAGGTTAGTTTGATAACCATTTCAGTTTTCTTTTTTCATTTTTTAAAAACTGAAAACTTGTTTGGTATCTAATTTCAGTTTTTCGAACAAATTAAAAGTTAAAACACACAAGTTGTTTGGTAATTGATTTCAGTTTTTTTGTTGTTGTGAATTTTGGATATGAAGCTCTCGAGGCTTGGAATGGGTTCGTGGCCGAACGCAATAAATTGAGCGGCCTAGTTCAAGTCGGGAGGTCCCAAATACCGAATTTGGGTAGTAGAGTGCATTTCCATAATGAGAATCAATATGAGGAGTTGAATTCCGATTACGGACTACTCATGTGTTTACTTCACATAAAGGAATGAAAAAGCTAGCGGACCCCACACAAAATTAGGAATTCAACTCATGATTTTGGAGGAATTGGACTCTTTACTAGATAATTAGCCCACCATAAATCCATCATTTTTATCCATTATATCCTCACAATTTTTAAATTTTCAAATTTATCATCCACTTTTACCCAATAATTATTTAGAACATGTGCATTTTAGTAATCAAACTAGTTTCAATTTCGATTCATGAGAATTTAGTAAACAACTTTAATGGCAATATTGATTCCAATTCATTCTCAATTCAATTTCTCTGAACCCGATTACGGATTAGTAAACATATATTATCATTAATGAATGAAAAAGAAGAGGCAAAAAAAAAAAATTTGAAAACACTTTCAAGTTGTGTTAAAAAGTATTTCTAGCATTACTTTATATAATTAGGAAATATTTCCAGCATTACTCTATCTGATTAGGTTCTATACTAACATGTTTAGTATTTCAATACAAAATGCAGTGTGCATTTCACACAGGTTTGGCCTGCTGGTAGAGACTTCCCTCTTCACCATCAAATCCCACTTTCCCTCCCTCTTCCTCTCCTTTATTTATTCCTCTCTCTCTCTGCTGGGGGGCCTACAAGGTCTACAGCCTGGTTATATTTGAGAGAGAGTTGCAAAGAGATTAGATTCGAGAGTTGCATCTTACTCTTGTAAGCCTTCATTTCCTTCAATGAAATATCACGTTTCACTAGCGGAAAGAAGCGATTAAGAAAAAAAAAAAGTTCAACTTTTCCTTTGGGTGCTAAATTATACTATGGTGGCCGCATGTTGTGCATATCTCATATAAGTGAACTAAGAAAACAATTGACGTCTCTAATAATAAGAAGAATGCTAGTTACATTTCCTCAACCTTTTTCATTCATTTTGTCCCGCATATATTCCACTCAAACATAAACTATCATGTGTATTTCACTAACACATAAATTTATGTAATTAATGCAAAATAATGATATTTTGTTGGTAAAGAGAATAAAAAGTTGGTTGAACAAATTAAATACATAGACTGCCACATGTATTCCACTAACACATAAATCTATGTATTTAATGCAAAGTAATGATATTTTGCTTGTAAATATATAAAAAGTTGGTTGAGCACATATTTATGTATAAGTGGAATACATGTGGCACAAAACTAAATAGAAAAGACAAGAGGAGATTGGAAATATATTTATTCACCATTTTAACCCAAAGTGTATCCTCACCACTAGAGGTGTCAAACGCGCCGTGTCGGGCAAGTCCGACCCATTTAGAGTCAGTCCATTTAATAAACGGGCCATGTTAGGCTCGCCCATTTAGGAAAATCATCAATCCCATCCCATATAGGCTCGTGCCGGGCCACTAAATTGGCCAATATTGGGCCCACGTCAAATATGACTTATGTATTGCTTTTTTTGTGGTAATTTTTTTACAACTTCATTTAAATATTTTTTTTACAATTATGTATATACTAATAAGATTTCTTATTTGTTAACTTAATTTAAAGTATATTTAAATAGAAAATTACTAGATTATTGTTTGGGTTTTAAAAATTGAAACTTGAAAAATAAAATCTTTATTTTATATATAAAGAAAACATTAAATGTTAATATATATTATTATAGAAAAAAATAGACTTGAATTTAAGATATAAATGTAATAATATTATGAATTATTTTTCTCTAAAACAAGTATAATTTAATAAATGGACTTTAAACGAGGCGGCTTGTTGGATTTGGGGCATGCCCAACTCTTAACGGGTCATGGGCTGACCCGACCCATTGGACCTAATTATCTTGTTCCTACACGACCCAAAGATATGGGCCATGCCTTATTTAAGCAGGGCGTGCTCGTGTCGTGCAGGGCCGACCCAGTCTGTTTGACACCTCTACTCACCACCCTTCTTAATACTTGACACATGTCCATACAGATAACCATAGTTAACTTTTTACTTTGTATTTATGAAACTATGGTTATGCATGTGAGCACGTGTCTAGTATTGAGAATGGTGATGAGGATATACCTAGAGTTAAAATGATGAGAAAAATTCGGTGGCTATAATTCCTCCTAATATTAACGCATCACATTGGGCGCTACAACATGTTTGATTTTCCAATGCAATATACACACATCAACTCTTATCAATTTTCCTTCATGCATACTATTTTTGTAGATTGTGAGACACGTGACCTGCAATCCGTCCGTTGATCTACAAACCCATTGTTGTCTGCTTGCTGTTGGCCAGTGATCAGTTCAAACCATCATTGACCCTCCTTGAGCAGTCCTTTCACCTCGCGCGCTCGCTCATGTCTATCGATACTGTTTTTGGGTTTATTCAAAAACATCGACAATTTCTCTCTTTTCTTTTGGGGTGCGGGACCATCATGAGCGGAGTTAGAATTATAAAGTTCGGAGGGCCGAATTAGAAAATTCAAGTATATAAAACACTTAAGTATTCAATAATTACATATTTATAGTTATTTTAACTTAAATTATAAGTTATTTATTACAAATTCTATATATTATATATAATATAATAGAGAAGGGATAAAAATCTAGGGGGCCATGGCCACTCCAGGCCTAGGAGTGGCACAGAGCCCCATCACACCAAAAACAAGTGGAAATGCTATAATGAGGGGTTTATAGTAGTGAGAGGTTACTTTGAAGGGTCAAATCTCACCATCAATAAAGTATTTGGGTGTTTGGATCCAAATAAATAAATAAATATTTTGGGGGGCGTGGGCGTGCATAGGGGTCCAATCTCCTTTTGATGGTGAGATTGAACCTCTCAAAGTAACCCTTCACCATAAACCCCTTGTTATAGAAGCTCCCAAAAACAAGAACATCGGCAATTATACCATCGGCTCGGCCCAATAACACCAACAAATCAGTAGTCTATTGTTTCTGTATCAATCTTCGTTAAAAAAGAAAAAATAACGGTATTGCAAACTTTACTTCCTCATTTTGTATAAAGTTACTGATCTTCTCAGAGGAACAAAGATTTACCAGTTTCACTATAGTACACGATAAAACTGTTACCTCAAGAATAACAAAGCAATTCGTTCCGATTTTCTAAAGTTTAAAGAGGGGAACACTACATGTTTTACAGCCAAGGTAATTCATCCTGCATTGTCGCTACGATGCTTTGTCCATAATCTAAAATGGGGAAAAGAATATTTTATGCTATCAGACATCAACCTGTGCAAGATGACTGTGTAGCTCCATAATGCAAAAAGGCCTTCAGTACTCACTTTAACATATGCACCCAGGTTAGAGACCGTTACGTCGAAAGAATGCTTTCACTCCTGAAATAGTAGATCAAAGAATGCTTTCACTCCTGAAATAGTAGATCAAAGACCCTTGCGCCGCCTTACTGGCTTTTGCTTTGGTTCACAGCAGCATGGATAACTCAGATATGCAGAGCTTCGTGCAATCACATGGATTTGTTCAATCAATTCCCTGCGTCTGCAAACTTCTTGGACAGTGAACTGAAAAATGTGGAAGGGAGAGCACCACTACGTGAAACAAGATATACAATAAATGTTATATATGCAGCCGTGCCACTGCAGACCAGAAGAGCAAACAGCAGTCCATTGACTTCAGAAATGAAGAAATCCAACAACAGATAACCATTTATCACCATCACCAAAGCAGCCACAGTCCATGCCACTCTCTGCAAAATAAATTGATATTTTCAATTATTTGAAAGTCAACTCATCTGAACCAAAGGCTCACCCACATACAAATTGGACCAACAAATGCTATGAAGGATATGCTTCTTATATCCACCCACATCATTCCAATTTTAGATTGCTATACTTAAAAATTAACTTTTACTGTGCAAAATGAGATGCTGATAACCGTACGCTTCTGCTATGAACCTGCTTTAGCAGAAGTTGAAATGCATAAGTATTCTATCCCTCCCTCCCTTCCTAAATGAATAAGTCTTCCCTCCTTCAACCCCTCCTTTTTCTTTAGAGCCATCCAAATACGAAACATGGACAGTGATCCAATATCAACATCAACCATGACTAGTTATTATTGAATAGACAGAGCAAAACAAACCAAAGATATGGCTGTTCACAGAAAGCTAAAAACCAAAATGATAGAAACAATGAAGTTAACAACTTACCTCGAGAACAGGTCCAATCTTAAAGACCCCCATGACCTGCTCCTTGGACACCAAGGTAAGAAGTGGTATAAGAGCAAACGGAATCTGAATCGACTGAAGCACATTAAGCCATTCATTCAAAACATCCAACGAAGCCTCAGACCTATTAAAAATAATTGCTACAACTATAGTTGGCACAATTGCAAAACTTCGTGTGATCAATGCCCTCAGCCACTTCTTCAAACGGAGATTAAGGAAGCCTCCCATGATAAACTGCCCAGCATATGTTCCAGTTATTGTGCTACTTTGCCCAGCCGCCAATAACCCAATACCCCAGATATAAAGAATCGGATAAAGCCCTCCTCCATACTTCTCCTGAAGATACTGACCAGCATTTACTAGTCCTATACTATCAGCTTGTTTAGTACCATAAAATCCCTTAGCAAAAACAGTGGTGACAAACAAATTGATCATGAAGGAGATAAAAAGTGCAATTGATGACTCAATTGAGTAGTAGTTTAGTGCCTCTTGAACCCGTCCTTTCTTGTGGGGATCGATATTTCTTGACTGTACTAAAGCAGAATGCAAAAATACGTTGTGTGGCATAATGACACAACCCACAACCCCCACAGCCTGCCGAATTGTTTTTGAGCTAAGTCTTGGAACCAGAATCCCTGCAAGGAGGAGGAAGTCAATAAATACATATCAGTAAGGCCAATGGTGATAAAGTTTACTTTAGATTCAATGTTTACATAGCATAACAAATACAATTTTTACCCATTAATAGTTCTTTTCCACTCGGTTTTGTTTCAACAAACATCCAGGCAAACGATAAACCCATAGTTGCTATGAGAACTGCAAAAACAGCTTCCAACTTCCTCACCCCATAGTTCTCAAGAAATAAAAAGATGAAACTGTTGCATGAAAGAGAAAACAGAAAACCCTAGTTAACAGAATTATCCCTGAAGGACCAAATTGACCAGCTACTCCCCCATGGAAGAAGAGAGGAAATTGTCATTTTAAGACATGAAATTAACATGATACAATTATGTCCTAAAAAAAATGATACAATTGTAAGAAATTTTATTATTTTCAATTTTCAAGGATAAGTAATAGAATTCTTCAAAACCATGAATTCCCAACTTAATTTCCCAACCACAATTCATTTTAATTAAGTTGGGTTTAAATTGAGACTTAGCACCCCAGCAATTATGACGAAGAAAAAATAAATGGTGAGGATGTTATAAATTTCAACCTACCCACTCCAACCTAATGTCATTTGACCCAAGCTCGTTGTTCAAATAATTAGACTAAGTTCCATTCAATCAACAGAAAATCAGCTAGAAGATTAAAGATTCCAACCAGAAGTCAAGCTTCAGAAAAGCAAAATCACTCCCCCACTTGATGATGGACTGAAATGAACAAAATTATGCGAGGAAAACCAGAATTCAAAAACAAATGAACAAGCATTGAGAAGCAGAGAAAACAAAAACCCCAAATAAGACTTGAAAAACGACATAAACTGAAAGTAAATACTCAATACCAACCAATCCAACGCCGTAATGAGAACTCCAGCCCAGAGAGGCAAAACCCCATGGCTAAGAATCTGAATAGCAATGGCGCTCCCAATCACCTCTTGAATATCCGCCCCAATCAACGCCAGCTCAGCCATGAACCAGAGCACCAACCCGGCCCATTTCGGATACTCCTCCCTGCAAAGCTCCGCCAAGTGCCGGCCCGTGGCAACTCCGACCCGAGCCGAGAGCAGCTGGACCAGCAGGCCCATGGCGGTGGCCCACATTAAAAGCCAGAGCAGCGAGTACCCTGCGATCGCGCCCGACTGGAGATCCCCTTCTAAATTACCCGGATCCAAGAACGCTATGCTCATCAGGAAACCCGGACCGGTGAACAGCCAGAGCTTCTTCCACGAGAAGGGCGGGACCACCGTGGCATTGTCATCGACGGCGTCGATTGAGTCCACGTCTTCGGCAATCAGGATCTTCTCTCTGGCCTCGAACGCCACCTCGTCGTCGTCGTCGTCGTCCCATGCCGACGACAGCGACAGCGACTGCGGCTGCAGCAAGCGGTTTGCTTCTTCGTCCTTGGCATCTTGGAGCTTCGGCTCGTCATCGTCTTGGCGCAATTGAGCGCTCATGGTTTGTTGGTTGGCGACGTCAACGCGCCGTTTTTGGTTTTTGCGTTTAATGTTGGATTTTGGGGTGGACTGTGGCCTGTTGAGTTCTATGGGATGGGTTTCGTTAGTGGATAAACGGACCGACCGATATGGGTGGGCTCTTGAGAGTGTCGCTGAGGAGGCTTTGCGTTTCGTTGTATTTTATAGTCGTTTTTTCTTTCTTTACGTGCAAAATAATTAGGCATTTCTTATTAGTTGCAGTCGACTTGTAGATGCAGCATTTAGTGTTTCTGGCCATTAGGAGGTTGCCACGTGTTGGAATGGCTGATGCCTTTTTGTTACTTTGAAGTTTAATTACTGGGGATTATTATTATTTTTAATACAAGAGATATTGGGGGAGTGTGAAATCAAACTTATAGTATCTCGAGTATTGAGATAAATGCTTTTAACCAATTAAGTTACAAGTTCCTTGCAATTACTGGTCATCTTAAGTGTTTTTTTTTGGGTGAAAGAATGGGCACCATCTTAATATTTTTAGTTTTTTTGTTTATTAAGATTTCGAGACCTGTTCAACTAAATATTATATCGAAGGTGTATGGGTCCTTTTATATTTATATATATAAAAGAATAGAGTTCTGTATACATTTTTATGAAGTTAAATTATTTTACCCTAACATTTTTGTATTAAGTGAGCCTCTTTTTTCTTTCTTTTATTGGTAGTACGATTAAGTGACTTCTTATTTCATACAAGTATATGGAAGATAATTTATAGATAAGAGGCTCTAATGAAGTTGTAGTTCATAAGATATGTTTGATTACATTAGAAGAAAGAGTAATACGGATATAGCACTTGAGCTTGAGTTGATTAACTAATTATGTCTATATTAGTTGTGTTGTGTAGTATCGATCAACATGAATTGATTGTCCATTAAAACTTTGTAACTGCTATCTTGAATGAAGCTGTTCTTGATAAAATGAAACAAATATATCACAATTGTTCATGATTAAAAATAAACTAATCATATTCGTTTTTCTTTCTCAGTTATGTAAGTTGACAGGATCTACATACATGCATAACTTCTATCCAAATAAGAAAATAATCTGGTAGATCGACGACCAATAACGCCTAATCCTCTAAGTCATATCCCCTTTTTTGTACTTGTTTCATCCTTTATAATTAATAAAACACTATCATGATGAGATGATGTAATTAAACAATATCATAAGATTTGCTACCAACTATAATTCTTATAATATTTGGGCATTTCAGTATTAATAAAAAAAGTATTTGAAATAATAAAGAATATAACCATTCCAAAGTCTAAAAGAAACCATTAATTTTAGGCTGAATTTAGCTTGATGAAGAGGACAGGCACCACTCTTTTCGTTACAGGTGATAACGCATGCCATTTGGCGCACAAAGCATAGAACTCTTCGAGTGATCAGCAACAAGGGCTTATGCCTTTTGCCAAAGCCAGCATGAGCATGTACTGCTCTTGGCTAAATATATGGAAATTCGGAAACCCTTTTGAATTGAGGTGCCATAGCCAAGAACCTTTCGTTTTCCTTTTGCACCTTTTGATCTTTGAAACACTGTGAGTGATGTAAGGTTGCAAATATTGTCAAAGATGGTGTTGAAGGCTGGCCAGGATAATAGCTAGCTAGGCTGTCGAATCTCATACCACAACCACTGGATGGATTTATAATGATAAAAGTTATTAATATGCTACAACACCATCCAATCCAAGCCCTTATCTTTTCTTGATTCTCTTGCTGATTCTTAGGTTCTTATAATTTCCAAATGGATTTTGTTTTGCTTTAATTGCTTGGTCTTAAACCTTAGAATATCGTTCCCGAATAAAATAGAGCTAAGAATTTATAATCACAATCGCTTGGGTTGCTCCCATTTTTGTGAAGTATAGAGAATAAAGATGAAAGAGAGGGTGATATGTCTGTGCAGGTAGAATTGCAGTCATGAACTGAAGGCACACATGAAATGTTTAGTGTTGTGGGCTGTAAATTGTATGGTAAGCAATGATAGGTAGGTGAAGGGTTTAGGAATGTGTTATTACTATGCAAATTAAACATCAACTAATAGACAATTAGCAGATTATACTGCTAGGACAAACTCATTGGAGAGAGAGAGAGAGAGAGAGAGAGAACTTTTGCAGAATATAGGAAACCATTATTTCTTATCTCGGGACTTCTCTGATAGAAGTATCTGCTACAAAAAGAAACTTGTGCACAACCAAAGCCTAGTCTGCAGTACACACAACAATGCTCATTTATTTGGGTTGTTCATGTACATTTCACCCCTGAACCACCACATTGAACAAAAATTGCTGTGTCCTAATCATCATATTTATTACTTTTCTTGAAAAATACATTATGCATCTGTTCTTTGAAAGCTAAAATGATACAGAGATAAAGTCAATCAACAAAACAATTTGCACAAACAAAACCAACATGACATGAAATAGCAAACCCAAAAAACCCAACAGGTGCTCTTAGAGTTGAGAAAGCAGGGACAGCATTTTTGGGCGTGGCCTGCACTTTGCAAGCAAAGGGTGAGCTTTAGGCATGGTGAGCCCAGTCCCTTCACTCATATCCACCATCTCCTCACCAATTCTCTCCCACTCAAAACACTGAACCAATGAGCCTAAGGCCAGCCCAACCATCCTTATTGCTAAGCCCTCTCCAGGGCAGCCCCTCCTCCCTGTCCCAAATGGCAGCAACATGAAACCATCTCTCTCCCCTTGTACATTCAAAAACCTCTCTGGCTTAAACTGTTCAGGCTGTGACCACAGCTTAGGATTGTTCTGTATGGCCCACATGTTCACCAACAGCATTGTTCCACGTGGAACATGGTACCCTCTCACTATGCACTCCTCTGATGACTCATGGGGTACCAGCATTGGGTCTGCTGGGTACATCCGCAGGGTCTCATTTATGATGCCATGGAGATAGGGTAGCCTTGCAAAGTCTGCCTCTTCAATGAGCCTGCTTTGTCCAATTTCGATATCGATTTCGGTCTGTGCTTTTGCAAGGGCTTCTGGGTTGTTCAGCAAAAGTGAGAGTGCCCATTCCATTGTTCCAGCTGAGGTTTCTGTCCCTGCTGATAACATCACCTGTGTGCAATTATGCAAAAAAGGCCTTAACCAAAAAATCATTGCATTCGTTATTGAGTTGTTTTCATAGATTTTGGTTGGGAGAGCTTACTTGTATCATGCCTCTTATGATTTCATCACTGTAATATTCAGGTTCAGTTTCTTGCAGGGAAAGCAACACATCCACCATGGTCTTGCTCCTCTGTTCAGAAACAGAGCCACTCTGCATTGTTCTATGTTCTCCAATCAAATCTTGGGTGAATTTATCCCTCTTCTTCTGCAATATCACCAACTTCTTCTCAAGCCTTGTTACTCCCACATATTTCAAAGCTGGTACAAAATCTACAATATTAGTAGCCCCACTCAACTCAAAAGTCTCTATCACAAGTTCTTTAAACAGCTGAGCTTCCTCCAGTTTTGCCGCATGTTCCCCGTAATATCGTTTTCCAGCAATCATCCTCATCAGAACATTAAGAGTCAGCTCAAAAAAAGTTGACTTCATGTCTAAGCTCTGAAATTCACCACCATTAGAACCTCGAAAAACCCGGGAAACCAATGACCTGACTTCATCTGCACGGATGCCATGAAACATCTGAAGGTGGTGAGATGACAATAACTCAAGGGAAGCTATGCGTCTCATGTTGTGCCAGTGAGAGCCGTAAGATGCCCAGACAAGGGTGGTATAGTTGTATCCGAGGTGTTTGCCGGCAAGCAGCCCAGGACGGTTTGCGAAAGCGATGTCATTTTTGGTGAAGCATTCCTCAGCTGCAGCGGGAGAGGAGACAACAATGACAGGACGGGAACCAAATTGGATGTACAATATTGGACCATATTTTGTGGACAATTTGGCAAGTGTTCTGTGGAGGGGTTTCTTGATGAGGTGGAGATGACCTATGAGGGGGAAGGAGAGACCAGGGCTTGGTGGGAGTCTTTTGTTAAATTTCTGCAAATAGTTCTTGAGGAAAAGGAAGACGATGAAGAGCAAAATGTAATAGTAAAATGAAGTTTCCATGGATATGGTGAATATTGTCTGCAATGCTGAAACTGATGTACTTGCTAATATATGATCAAATCATCTGGTACATTTCATTGCTGGGCAATTTTATTGGTTGATGGAAAATAATAATAATAATATACAACAGGAAGTGTACAAAATTGGGGATGCTATCTAACAAGACAGCCGCTTGAGATTCCAATATGTAGTCCATCCAGATCACTTATATATGGAGATGCTGAAAATCCCAAGTAATGGCAGCTGGACACAAACTGACACTTCATCAACTTAAGGGGTTCAAGTATAATCACCTTAGGGATCTGCCTAGCCCAGCCACACATATATTATTAGCTTCACATGTATTGTATACAGAAATACTGTGACTGATTGGATTGTTGTCATTTGATGTTGTCCAATTAGATATCACACACACACCATTGTCTTATGGGAGCTCAAATATTCCCTATCATATGAATGTAGCAATGTCATGGCTGCATAAAAAAGAATATTAAAATAGTCTCTTTGTGGGTTCTTTACTTTTTCTTCTCAAGAAAGTTGGAAGAAATTATAAACAGATTCTTTTCAAGTGATTGAATTTTCAAAGACTTGATGCAATCTACATTCTGTCAATGAACAATTATCTAACACAAGCACTTAACAGGGTCTCATCTAACATTTTCATGGATCTCTTTCTCAAGCATTAGAGTATACTAAGCAGAGCTTTTCCTTCGTGCACTAGTGTCGGCCGACAAATAATTCACACCAGAGTCACTCTCTTCTGTGCAGCTTGATCCGAGAAAGAACAATTCATGAGGCATATGGAGAAATTGGGCATTGGATTTGAGCACAAGAGTTTGATGACACTCACTCTCTACAGATACAATTTTTCTCTTTCCACACTCACAAAAAAAATAAAATCCTCTCAACCTACTAATCACAAAAATTCCCAATCAAGGCCTTTGCTTTAAGGGTTAAACAATTTTCTCACTTTGTGAATGAGCCTTCTACATATTGGACAGACCTTATTCTCCCCATCCATAATCCTGCAAGATTCATTTTAGTCAAAATCTCTATAAAATAAAATAAAATTACATGTGAAAAGAATATGAAACTCTGTTTATGTACCTCTGAGCACAGTCATAGCAGGTGGCACAATGACCACAGGGAACGAAGAAGGAGTTGCGCTGCTCATCATAACAAATTATGCACAATTTTTCATCATATAATTCCTCTGAGGAGCTACTAGAGGCTCCTGGATCTTCTTCATCTTCTTCATTTGTCCCATATGTCTGTCGAATATTCTTCTGTGGCACTATAGGGTAAGTCTCATTAACTTCTTCCTCTACTGTTTCTACTAGAGTACTACTCTCACCATCACAGGCGCCAAGGTATTTCAATACAAGAAAAATAGTCACCACAATAAACCCTGAAAGTTGAACATAATTGAGATCAATGATTGAAATCACAAGATTATTGAAAAAAAGTACTAGGAGATCAACAGAAGTTAGGTCTGTTTCTGATGTCTGTACCTAAAATTGCAATGTAGGTTATGACACGGGCCACGAATGAAAGCTCAATGTACCAATCACCAAGATCCCCCTGCAATGACTTTGTTGGTTATGTTGCCCCAAATTTTGTAACTAGGTGAGATAAGTATGGGATCAGGCCTTACATTGTTAGGGGTGGTTAGTATGACATAGTGAGTATTGGGGAATACTAGTCTGAGCCGGCACGAACCCTTTGTTGTTGAGCAGATGGCCTTAGCTTTCGTAATGTCATACATCGTTGATGAAACATTTACATTCAGTGTTATGATTATGCTTCTAGGGTTTGTGTTTATGATGTCAAGGTAGTACTTGTCATCTTCCTCAATATTATACTCAGCTTCTTTACCTGAACAAGAACACATATGATGAACATTTGCACGCAAGTTTTGTGATCAGTTTTTTCATGCCCTTAAAACACCTCCTTATTTTTCTGCAATCTATTTGTACCACAATAGTTTTGAAAATGTAGAATTGGTTACCCATTTTGGGTTCCTTAGAGTCAAGGCCATCTTGAGAAATTGTATGTTCCGGCTGCAATATTTCAATCTTTTGTTCCCCTGTAAAAACATGGATACATTTGTTATAGGATGAGACCCGAAACGTAAATTAGATGCAGCGGAAAGAGCAAATAGTTATGCTACTCTCATTAAATTTGTTCACCAAATAATGCGACAGTTTCTCATTTATTCAAAATTTGGGTTCATTATGGACCTCATTTACTTATAACACCTGTGACAAAATTTATTGAAACTTACCTTTAAGCATAACAACTTGGAGTTTATTTAATGTAGTGGCATGAGCTTCCACTCTCATGGATATCCTTGAACCCTTGTTTAACCAGAAGGAAAATCCCTGAAAAGAAAATTTCAACCTCTCTAGAGATCCAAATCAATAATTTGGAGGCAATGCATAAACGTGGGAGCTAAGAAACCATAAATTAAAACAAATTAATTTTTAAATTGCTACATACCTTGCGACTATAGGACCCAACAATCAAGTAATTGGAGACAGTCCAATTGGTTTGGTGGCTCAATTCAGGCTCTTCAGAGAAAGCATAGAGAGAAACCCCTTTCCTGTCAACATCTCTCACTTCAACATGTTCTACAAAGACAGCGCTAGCCTTCATCAAGCGAGAGGAGTTCGGCCCAAGCTCCATCCGACGGTCGCCATAATACCCGTACCGGAGACTCACCGAAACTGCCAAAAAAACAAGTGAAATGCTCTGTTTGAGATGCAGGGGTCAGTGGAAGGGAAATTGGCATTGAAGATGAAAAACTAATGTATACATGCCGCATATCCAAAGGGTCAAAGGAGTAAGGAGGCGCGCCCAAGTCTCTTGCCACCGCTGAGGGCCGGCGGGAGGAGTCGGATGCGCCCACATCGGACGGTACATGGCTCGCGCAGAAGGATGGGAATGACAGAGAGAGAGCGAAAGCAACAGAGTGGTGGTTGTTAGAAGAAGTTTCAATTGGTCTACTGGAGGAGAGGAATTGGTATTGGGGGGAAGAAGACTAGTAGCTTTGTGTTTGGTAGTTTTGTTAGGTTTCTTCCATCAGCTCAACTAACCGTTTTTTCATGTAGTTGGCGGAAAATTTGAATGGCAAGTTTTTTTTTTGAATGTTAGGTGTTAGTTATTTTCGTTATTTCATGGCAGCCTTGTACAGTAACTTAACACAGTTTTCAATGGGTTTCTTTCTACCCTTTGTGCCTCATTTACTATACGAGCACATTATTTGATGAGCTAATTTAATAGCTCTAGTATTTTTGTATGTATTGCAATTTATTTTATAATTAAATAAATTTTGTTTCTTGATTTATTTAAAGTAGATCCTAAATTTTTACTGTCAACAAAGCAGATGCAAAGAATGGTGAAATATTCAAAATACCAAAAAGTGCACTTGGTTTATGAATTTATTAAGAAGTGAAACTTTTCAATAAATAAGAATAATATAGTAAGTTAACAGCTTTTTATTTTAAAAAAGTTCAATAAAAAATGGGTATTTTCATGTGACACCACACAACAACCAAACATTTGTACTGTTGCTCTTTGTGTCTTACTGATTTTCATTAGTTGATTAAAATCCAAGATTAAGCAATAAATTTTAATTATCTAATAAGATGACGCAACAATGAAATTAACGTGAGAGGTTGATACTTGATTACTTATATCAAGAAGTACAAAACAAACAGATTCATCATAGTGCGGAACTATCTGATCTCATATCAATGGCAATGGAAAGTTCATTCTACTATTACATTTTGCTCTTCGTCATCTTTCTGTTCCTCAAGAACTATTTGCAGAAATTTAGCAAAAGACTCCCACCAAGCCCTGCTCTCTCCTTCCCCAACATAGGCCATCTCTACCTCTTCAAGAAACCCCTCCACAGAACACTTGCCAAATTGTCCAACAAATATGGCCCCATCGCATACTTCCAATTTGGCTCCCGCTCTGTCATTGTTGTGTCCTCTCCTTCTGCAGCTGAGGAATGCTTCACCAAAAACGACATCGCTTTTGCCAACCGTCCAAAGCTGCTTGCCGGAAAACACCTTGGATATAACTACACCTCCCTTACCTGGGCCTCCTATGGCTCCCACTGGCGCAACCTAAGACGCATAACTTCCCTTGAGTTATTGTCGTCGAACCGCCTTAAGATGTTTTATAGCATCCGTGTCAATGTAGTCAGGGCACTGGTTTGCCGGCTTTTCAGAGGCTCTAAGGGTGGTGGGGAATTTCAGAGTTTAAACATGAAGTCAACGTTTTTTGAGCTGACTCTTAATGTTATGATGAGGATGATTGCTGGGAAGAGATATCATGGGGAGCATGTGGCAGATTTGGAGGAAGCTAAGCGATTTGAAGAAATTATGGTAGAGAGCTTTCGATTGAGTGGGGCTACTAATATTGGAGATTTTGTACCAGCTTTGAACTTTTTGGGAGTGAGTGGGCTGGAGAAGAAGCTGGTGATGTTGCAGAGGAAGAGGGACAAATTCATGCAGGATTTGATTGAAGAACATAGAAAAAAACAGTGGGGCTCTGCTGCTGAACAGAGGAGCAAGACCATGGTGGAGGTTTTGTTATCGCTTCAAGGAAATGAACCTGAATATTATACAGATGAAATCATAAGAGGCATAATGCAAGTAAGTAGTCTCTCTCACCCACAATTTGTGAAATCCAATAACAAATGCAAAACAAGGGCTATATGCAAAACTCAGATCAAATAATCAAACTTGTGTCCCAAGTTTGAAATATGAAATGAACTGGTTGGTTTAAAGGCTTTTTGCACAATTGCACACAGGTGATGCTAGCTGCAGGGACAGAGACCTCATATGGAATCATGGAATGGGCTCTATCGCTTTTGCTCAACAACCCAGAAGCCCTTGTGAAAGCTCAGAGTGAGATTGATATTCACATTGGACAAAGCAGGCTAATTGAAGAATCAGACCATGCCAAGCTTCCCCATCTCCATGGCATCATCAATGAGACCCTCCGGATGTACCCAGCAGGCCCACTGCTGGTCCCACACGAGTCATCGGAGGACTGTACCGTGGGAGGTTTCTATGTTCCACGTGGAACAATGCTGTTGGTGAATATCTGGGCCATACAGAACAATCCAAAGTTGTGGTCACAGCCTGAACAATTTAGGCCAGAGAGGTTTTTGAATGTACAAGGGGAAAGAGATGGTTTCTTGTTGTTGCCATTTGGGACAGGGAGGAGAGGTTGCCCTGGGGAAGGGTTAGCAAATCGGATTGTTGGACTGGCATTGGGATCACTGATTCAGTGTTTTGATTGGGAGAGGATTGGTGAGGAGATGGTGGACATGAGTGAAGGGCCTGGGCTCACCATGCCTAAAGCTCATGATAAGTCTATATTTTATATATATTTTATGCCCCATTTACCTATTTAATTATTGTTATCCTTTATTTAAATTGTTTGTTTTAATATATTTTGTGAGATTTGTGTAGGATTTGTGGAATATGAGAAATTGAGCTAAAAAGGGCAAAAGAAGATGAAGATTGGAGATTAATTGGAAAGAAGCCAAGTTATTCCTTTCATCACAAGGAGTGTTATCAAATTTCCTAGTTCAAGATATTTCAAGTCTTACCAAATCAACAAGGAGAAATAAAGAAGACCCTAAATTAGTAGGAATCCTATTTTTATAATATTTGTAATTACCTTAGATAGGTATGATTTCTAGGAGAGTGTTGGTCATTGAGAAAGCACCACCGCTCTCTACACGATCCACCAACACCCCTCTCTACACTTTCAAGCCATCAAATTCCTACATACTCATAGCCGAAAGCCCTAAGAAGAACAAGAAGAAAGCTTGCGCAACCTTGGCGTTCAACTTGGAGAATTCGGTGCCGCTCATGTCTTCATCAACCATCACGAATCTCAATAAGTCCTTCATGAACTAATTTCTTTTACTAGGGCTACGATGTAGCCTAGCTATGAATACTCAAATTCTTTGATATTGTTAATTTTATTTATCTATACATGTTGAGTGCTTGTTACCGTTCTTAATGCTTTCAATTCATTGGCCACTAATTGCATGATTGGAAGAATTGGGTTGAGACCGGAAGGAGATGCCTAATAAATAGCTTCTTATAACAAGTACCATAAATTACATAGCCGACTCGGAAGATTAGGTTATGGTTTGTGTAATCTTTAAATGTTTTCCACAATTCTTAATGGGTTCTTAGCTATCTAAATCCATAACTAGGAATAGAGTGGGTTGACTGTGAGGAACACAACTAATATAACTCGGAAGAGAGTATTGGTGAGGTAAGGGAAAACGATTATCAACATGTTAGGTAATTAGGATTAACAAGCTAGAAGGATTTAGGTGGGATTAGCTAGGTGAAATCGGTGCCCTAGTACTTTATCATCCTTGTTTTCATCTATTATATTATTTACTTATTTTTAATTTACTTGCTTAATTACATTTTAATCACCATAATTCTCTCATCGTTTAATTCAATTATAATTAGGAATAAATCATTCTAGTATTTAATAGGTTAACTTGATCCATGTTGGAACGACATTCTACTTATCACTATATTAATTTGAGCGATATTGTCCACTTGCAATTATCCACATCAGCTCACCCTTTACTTGCAAAGTGCAGGCCACGCCCAACAATGCTCATTTTTGGGTTGCTAATTCATGTCATATATACACATTATCTTCAGATGGTATTAGATATGATAATCCCTATTTTGGTTTTAGGCACGATTTTCAAGTTTGGTTATGTATTTGTGATTGTTACATTGTCACATGGAATCAAAATCTTGCATTCCAATATCTACTACATCAATTATCAGAACGTAAATGTTTTCTTTGATACAAGCAATAAATAAGGAAGAGGGAATCAAACAAATGACCTCGGCTATAGGAGTACCTGTTGCTCTAACCACTTGAGTTACAAGCCTGTTATTAGACGTTGAATTATGAAATTAATGAGTGGCACTTTCAGACATGAGTATGCTTGAAAAGGGTTTGTCTAGCAGTTTCCAATTTGCGAAGGGCATCCCTCAAGCCAATGCATCCATCAGGCGAAGCACAAGTGCAAGAGATCCCAACCTCCATAATTGAGATCAGGCAATTACGTGTTGCTTCGGGGATGATATTAATTGGGCCTTCATTAGGCAGATGCTGCATGGGTGTAGCAGCTCAGAGTCTAGTACTTGTACAATGTTTTCAGGGAAGGCTGATTGCACCCATCTATTAAGGTTTTGATCTCCTGTGAAATTTTCATGGGTTAGGCTTTTTCCAGTAAACAGCTCCAACAGCACCACTCCGAAACTGTATGCATCTCCGGCTGTCGATGGTTTTTGTCCAAAGCCATAGTCTGCATAAAACAATCATAAAATCCAGCTTGATGGATAAGGGTAAACCACATACTTCAAATGAGAAGAGGGCTGCTTAATACTGACCTGGGGGCATATATCCTACGGAACCCTTTAGGACATTTGTGGAGCTGAGATCGTTATTGCCAGTTCTTTCTATCAGCAACTTGGCCAGCCCAAAATCTCCAATTTTTGCGTTCATATCTCTGTCCAGAAGAATGTTGCTGGGCTTTAAATCACAGTGTGCCACTGCAACTTCGCAATCATGATGCAGATAATCCAACCCACAAGCAACATCAATGGCCACATTGAGTCTGTCCACAATGTTCAATCCATCTCCATTTGCGTTCTTTCTCTTGCCCTTAATCCAATCTTCCAAGCTCCCATGACTCAAATACTCATAAACCAAAGCCAGAAACTCCATGTTCTTAAAGTCCATGCTGGAGCATGATGTGATCAGCTTAACAAGATTTCGGTGCCTTGTGCTCCTCAGTGCCTCACACACTCTGCCACAAAACTCTTCCAGGATGCTGTCTTTCTCATATCAAGCACCTTCACTGCAACTTCAATTCCTTCTCGTAGACACCCTTTGTACACGGACCCAAAGCTCCAACTTCCAATCAAATTCTCCAGGTTGAAATTTCCGGTTGCCCTACGGAGCTCTTCATATGTGACCATTCGATGCTGCCCTTTTACTACTAAATCAGAAGTTGCTGCAACTCTTGCTTTGCTTTTCCTAACATAGAGCAAACAACCACCCATAATGCATACTGCCAATATTCCCAATATTGTTGTAACTGGGACCAGTACTTTTCTCCTATGACTACTTGCAGCACTCTCCACACAAGGAAAATGAAGGCAGAGCTTTGGGTTACCTTCAAGATGGACACTAGAGATATTTTTAACAAATATTCCACCATTAGGAATTACTCCTTCTAAGAGATTAAAGGAGAGGTTCAAGTAGTGCAGGACCTGTAGGTCTTTAAGTTGATCAGGAATGGACCCAGAAAGCTGGTTTGAGGATAGGTCTAGAATCTCAAGACCTTTCATTTCTCCAAGAGCATTAGGAAGAGGACCAGAAAGTGTATTTCTGACCATGAACAATCCCTCCAAGCTTGAATACTTTCCGATTGAGCTGGGAATGGATCCAGAGAAGCGGTTGTCGGAGAGGTCTATAGTGACCACACTTCCTAGGAGCCCAATTTCTTCGGGCATCCACTCAGAAAGTTGTTAGAAAAATTCAGAATGGTGCTCAAACTTGGGAGGTTTAGAAATATTTCTCTAGAAATGCTTCCGTTGAGCAAGTTGTTGGATAAGTCCATGGAAAGCAACTTCTGAAAGTTGGGAAAATAAGAAGGTATATTGCCAACAAAGTAATATCCGGATAAATCAATGTTGTTCAACATTCTGAGATTACCTAAGGAGTTTGGAATATGGCCAGACATTTTGTTTGCTGCTACTAAACCAAGCATTTGCAAATCTTTCAGCTGGCCTATTTCAGGTGGGATTTCACCAGAGATCAAATTGTAGCTTACATTAAGCAAATTCAAGCTACTGAGGTGACCAATTGAGGAGGGTATGTGACCGTATTTACGGTTCCCTCCCATGTACAGCTTTTTGATAACTCCAGAGAGATTGCCAATGGACTCTGGAATTACACCCTCCAAATGATTATCATCAATGGCAAGGAATTGGAGACGGGTGTTGTTTGTCAAGGAAGTGAGGAAAATGAGACCATCGTCCTCGTAGCTAACGATCTGATTGAAACCAATTGTACATTTCAAGGAATTGCAAATTCCCGAGGCCTGGTGGAACTGATCCTTCAAACAAGTTGTTGGCCAAGTGAATTGATCGAATACTGGAGATATTGTGCAAAGAAGCAGGAATTTTTCCCTTGAATTGATTGATACAATTTCTGAAGTATAGAAGATTTGGAAGTGTGTGACCAGTATTGCTTGGAATCTCACCCCATAGTTGGTTTGAAGCTACGGTGAACAAAACTAGGGAAGAGATGTTGTATATGGAAAGGGCAACAGTCCCAGTGAGTTGGTTAACAGCAAGATCAAGTTCCTTGAGTTTATAAAGGAAACCCAATTCACTCGGTATCCTACAGCTGAGACTATTTGTGCCTAAGTTCAAATGTGTGAGGGTGGAAGAGAGGTTGCTTATGGATGATGGGATTGGACCATGGAGATTGTTTCGTGCCAAATTCAAGACTTAAAGATTTTTCAAGCAACTGAGATTTTCAGGAAGAGTTCCTGTGATGTTATTTGAGGCCAGGTTAAGTGTTTGGAGAGCAATAAGTTGGGTCATGTTTGATGGCAGTGGACCTTGAATGGTGTTGGAGCTCAAGTTTAGAGATGTCAAGCGGAAAAGGTGGAGAATTTGATGTTGAGAGAATTAGAGTACACAACTCTAATGTAGACTTGTTGGAGACAAAACAAGTAAACAAATTACTTGTATTACACTCACAAAATATTACAACAAGACAACACTCAAGGAAAAGACTAACTTTTACAAGCACTCTTTCTTACTTTCTAGAGACAAACTCTAGAACACATACACTTCTCACAAGGATTACTTAGCTCTATAACTTTTCTCTTCTTATTGACACAGACAACTTTTTTATTCTTAACTTAATTTTCATACAATGAAGTACAACTTCTATTTATAGGCAGGTTGTAACCGACTTAGATAAGTCGGCTTTATTGTTAGCCGACCTTGACAATAATATTTAACTACATGAGTGTCTTGCACTCAAAGTTTCAGCCGACTTTTGTTTTCTCCTTTATCTCAAATGATCATTATCAATTCAATGGGCTAGGCATTTATTTGGGCTGGTGATGATCTTTTAACACTCCCCCTCAACACCAGCTCACATCCTTTGCACAACATTGAGTTGATGACGGAAGTTTTCGAACTTGCCGGTACTTAAACCTTTTGTGAACAAGTCCGCTACTTGATCATTTGTACTGATGTGTCTCATCTCAATCTCTTCTTGCAGAACCTTCTCTCTGATAAAATGATAGTGTATCTCCACATGTTTGGTTCTTGCGTGAAAGATTGGATTTTCCGCCAAACGAACTGCTGATTGATTGTCACAATATAACGACACTGAATAATCTATCAATTGATGTAGATCATTCATCACCGTGTTAGCCACGTGATTTCTTGAGCTGCCATTGCTGCTGCCCTGTACTCTGCTTCTGTGGTTGACAAGGATACCGTTGGTTGTCTCTTGCTACACCAGGAAATTGCTCCTGAACCAAGCTTAAATATGTACCCTGTAGTTGATCGACGAGTATCATGATCTCCCGCATAGTCGGCGTCACAATAACCGACTAGCTTGCAATCTTCATCTTTCTTGTACAAAAGACCATAGTCAATTGTACTCTTCACATACCTCAGTATTCGTCAAACTGCGTCTAAATGAGACTTCTTTGGATTTTGCATGTACCGACTCATCATACCAACTGCATATGAAATGTCAGGTCGAGTTAATGTCAAGTAGATTAGACTACCCACCAGTTGTCGATACATTGTTGCATCTTCCAAGTCTTTGCCTTCATATGCGCACATCTTGACGTTAGGCTCCATTGGCATTGAGATTGGCTTGCATTCGAGCATTCCAAACTTTTGCAACAAATCTTTTGCATATTTCTGTTGACACAGAAATATCCCTTCTTGTGTGCGATCGACTTCTAGCCCAAGAAAGTGCTTGAGTTGTCCCAGCTCTTTCATCTGAAAACGAACTGACAAATTCTCCTTTGTTTGGTGAATTTCTTCTTCGTCATCACCAGTGATGATTAGATCATCCACGTATACCAGCACGATAGCTAATTTGCTTCTATTAGCTTTGACGAATAGGCTGGAATCTGCATGTGTTACTGAATAACCACTTCGAAAGAGAAATTCAGCAATCTTACCGTACCATGCTCTTGGTGCTTGCTTTAATCCGTAAAGTGCCTTTTTCAACTTGCACACATACTCAGGATGGACATTGTTCTCAAAACCCATTGGTTGAATCATGTAGATTTCCCTATCTAACTCCCCATGCAGAAATGCATTCTTCACATCCATCTGGTATAAATTCCAATCTTTGTTGGCCGCAAGTGCAAGTAGGACTCGTACGGTCATAAGCTTTGCTACCGGACTAAATGTTTCATCATAATCTAGTCTGTACTGCTGAGAGAAACCTCGAGCTACCAACCGAGCCTTGAATCTCTCGACCGATCCATCAGGACGATGCTTTATCTTATACACCCATTTGCAGGATATGGGTTTCACATCTCTTGGCTTTGGCACCAGATCCCAAGTCTGATTTTGCTCAAGCGCATTGATTTCTTCTCTCATAGCTTTAACCCATTCAGAACTCTGTGATGCTTCTTCAAACGTCTCAGGTTCAACTGCTTCTTCTGCTATGGCTGCGTTGGCGTATTTGGGATTTGGCTTCCGTGCTCTTGTTGACCTTCTTGGTTGTGATTGTGGAGTTGATACTTCCACCTCACCATGTATAACTTCTTCTAATGGTTGTTGATGTAAGCCAGTTTGCCAAGGATTCTGAGTTGCTTCATGCTCGTCATTGTCACCATCGAGCGAATTTTCATGCTCATTTGAACTTGGTTGGACTGGAACAATTTGCTCCCTCATCTTCTGTTGCAGCTTATCTTCAATTTCTCTCGAGTCTGGTAACACCTCCTTTTCTGAGGACCACCAAGATGATGCTTCATCGAACACCACATCTCGTGATGTGTAACATCTTCCACTTGTGGGATCACAACATTTCCATCCTTTTCTCTGGCTGTCGTATCCCACAAAAATACATCTGACTGCCTTTTTGTCAAACTTGCTACGTAAATGACTTGGAACAAATACGTAGCACACGCAGCCGAATACTCGAAAGTAACTAATTGTAGGTTTCATATCCCACAGTTTCCCGAATGGATAAACAAATTTTAACCTTGGTTGAGGAAGTTTGTTGATCACATGGGTTGCAGTTCTCATGGCTTCAGCCCAAAACCTTCCAGGCACATTCTTGGCATGCAGCATACTTCGACATATCTCTGCAAGATGCCGGTTCTTTCTCTCTGCTACACCATTCTGTTGTGGCGTATTCGCACAGGTGAACTGGTGACGTATTCGAGACTCCCGTAGATACTGACAAAACTCATTCGAGGTATACTCTCCTCCATTATCTGTGCGTAAACAGATAATATTTTTCCCCACTTCTCCTTCAACTGTCTCTCTAAACTCTTTAAACTTTGAAAATGTGTCGGATTTTTTTTTCATAAAGAAAACCCACACATACCTAGAGAAGTCATCAATGAACGTCACCATGTATCGCATCCCGCTAATCGATGGTTGCTTGACAGGCCCGAACACATCAGAATGGATTAACTCTAATGGTTCTTTTGCTTTGAACTTGGACTCCTCGTATGGTAGTTGATGCGCTTTACCATATTGGCATCCTGCACAGACCGTATCTGTTCTCACGTCCAGCTGAGGAAGACCCTTAAGCATTGCCTTCTTCATCATTACACTTAGCTTGTGATAGCTAACGTGGCCCAATCTCATGTGCCATAAATCTGCTGTCTTGTTCTTTCTTGTCTTGTCTACATATGCAGACTCTGCTGACATTACGTAGACTGACTCTAATCGTCGTCCCTTCATTGTCGGCATTTCTGAGATCTTGAGGTCTCGATACACCTTTACATCTCTTGGACCGAACAGGACATAGTGGCCTGATGATGTCAACTGCGCCACTGAAAGCAGATTCTTCTTCATGCCTGGAACATGGTAAACGTCTTGAAGCGGTACCTGATTAGAATTATATCGTGGCACGACTACTGTTTTACCGATGTGGGTTATCGGTAACCTTGAGTTGTTAGCTGTCATTACCACACGATTGCCCTTGTACTCAGTCAGGTTTTGTAACTTCTCTTTATCACCCGTCATGTGATTTGAGCAGCCTGAGTCAATGATCCAATCATTCTTGTAGTCAATTCGTTCAGGTGTCATTACAGTGAGAGCTATCTCCTCTTCCTCTATAGCAAGAGATGCTTCAGCATCCCAATCATCTTCACTTTTCTCCTTTGAGTTGGAAGTAGCTGTATTACTTTCAGCGGGCTTTTTGTTAGACCAACAATCTTTCGCCATGTGGCCCTTCTTTCCGCAATTGTAGCATTTGCCTTCGAATCTTTTATTATTCTTGGATTGACCACGGTTGCTGTGAAACTTTGAAGCTCCCCCTGGCTGAGAACTTCCTTCTCCTTGATGACCTTTCGCCTTGTCACCATCTCTTTTAGATCCACCACCGACATGCTGTTTGAAGCTGTTTTTGCTTCTGTTGGTGTAGAGTGCTTCCTCCTCACATTTTGACGAGATCCCTCCAATTTGCTTAGCCATAGCTTCTTGATCGGCAAGCAAATTTTCAAACTCAACAAGTGATGGTTGAGTCGGCCATCCTTGTACAGCGGCAACGAAGCCTCGGTATTCAGGTCTCAAACCATGGATAATTATTCTTTTTATCCTGGATTCTACAATAGCAGCAGCAGGATCTAATTCAGAAATTTCACGGCATATAGACTTTGCCTTGTGGAAGTACTGAGCAATCGTCATGTCGCGTTGTGCAACTGATAACAGCTCGTTCTCAAGCAGCTGTAGTCTTGTGTCATTCTTCCTTGAAAAGAGTACTGCAAAGGTGTCCCATGCTTCTTTTGGTGTTTTGGCTTGTCTTATGTGCTCCAGCATTTCATCTTCAATTGTTGTCTTTAGGGCAAACATGGCTTTACCTGCTTTGATCTTCCACTTACGTAAAGTGTCATTGTTGTCTTCTTGCGGCTGTGTAACGTCGGTACCCCCGACAACACCCCAAAGATCTTGACCTTGCAATAAGACTCCATACATGTTGCCCACGTGTTGTAATTTTTGTTGTTGAGCTTCGTGATTCCTCCAACTACGTGAAGATCACCCATCGTGTCGGCAGAATTCCGGTAGTACCGAACAAGCTTGATCTAAATATGCAAACTTGTAGAGACAAACTCCTCACGACTCAAGGAAGCTCCTGCAGAATCAGTCCCTGACTGTCCCGCTCTGATACCAATTGTTGAGAGAATTAGAGTACACAACTCTAATGTAGACTTGTTGGAGACAAAACAAGTAAACAAATTACTTGTATTACACTCACAAAATATTACAACAAGACAACACTCAAGGAAAAGACTAACTTTTACAAGCACTCTTTCTTACTTTCCAGAGACAAACTCTAGAACACATACACTTCTCACAAGGATTACTTAGCTCTATAACTTTTCTCTTCTTATTGACACAGACAACTTTTTTATTCTTAACTTAATTTTCATACAATGAAGTACAACTTCTATTTATAGGCAGGTTGTAACCGACTTAGATAAGTCGGCTTTATTGTTAGCCGACCTTGACAATAATATTTAACTACATGAGTGTCTTGCACTCAAAGTTTCAGCCGACTTTTGTTTTCTCCTTTATCTCAAGTGATCATTATCAATTCAATGGGCTAGGCATTTATTTGGGCTGGTGATGATCTTTTAACATTTGAGAGGGAATGTTTCCTGTTAATTTGTTGTTTTGAAGTTGAAGGGAACGGAGGAAGGAGAGGTTACTGATGTGAGGGCTTATGGAGCCTGTAAGTCCCAAGCCGGAAAGATGAAGAGCAACAACTCTGTTGCCAAGTTTGTTGCAAACAACTCCAGTCCAGTTGGTGCATGGAGATGAGTTTTGGTCCCAATAAGATGGAGGGAGACTGACCCCTGACTTGAATGAGATCAAGGCCTCCTTGTCCGTGGCAATGATTGTCATGGCTGCCTCAACGCTCACAAATATGCATACAAGAACATAGAATGTTATGGCAAATGTTTGAGGCAATAGATGGAATTGGGAAACCATATCTCTTATGTTTTCTTTTTCTGTTTTTGAACTCTAACGAAATAATAGGTTATGCTTATGGCGTACCAGGTTTAAGTCATATTTATAAGCCTGAATCCTTGGTCAATATATATGCTACGTCATTTGCGGTTGTCCAACGTTGGACTTGAAATTTGCATCCCGCAATTTGGGTTATAATTACAATAGTTTAAGATTTGAGTTATGATTATGATAAAATTAAGAGTTTGATTCTCTATTAATATTAGTATAACAAAAAAAATTGTAGTTACGTTGAGTTATAAAATTTTATATGCATTTTCTCCCGGCATATACCCGTTGTTCTCAAGTGGGGTAGATTTATTTTCTTTTTATTTGTTGACCTAATTAGATTCTTATCAATATATAGATATGTCATATACTACGTAACACATGGCATACTGTGTTATATGATGAACGTACAGCAATTAAGTACTCGTCCTTTTTATAAATGGAGAATAGTATTACAATTGGGAAATGATTGTTTAGGACTGAAATAATCAAAGTGATTTGTAATTCGTTTAAGCGCATTATTGTTGGGAGACGACTCTTCAATTTAAAATGTGTTTTTATATATCATCTTCAATTTAGAACGTTACTCCCAACGTTTTCATTATGAAAAATAATTGCAAACATCATGCAAAATCACGTGTTGACTTTACATTACGAGCCTATTCTACTTATGATTAATATGCATTGACTTTTGAATTTAGAATTTAGACTTCAGCATAATAACTACTAGTTTCTTGGCAAGAGCTTTGCATGCGTCAAAAGAGTTTTTGAAGTATGATAATTTGATGCTTGAAATTTAAATTTAAAAAAGTTATTTGCTGGAAAAATGTACAAAAAAAAGTATTTGTAGTTTAGTTAACCAAGAAATAGAAAAGAATACACATATGATTAAGTTTCAATTATTCAAGGAAAGATGTTTAGTTCTCCCCTTAAGAAAGATGTTTCATTCACTACCAAGATTTAGAAGTCAAGATGTCTCAGATCTTTTTTCTTTCTTTGGTGTAATAAAAGATTGGGTTCTGCTTCTTTTGTTTTAGGCTGTACTATCACTTGTACGTACTAAGAAAAATTCATATGGGACTACATCTCTTTCCCATGGACAATAACCCACAAGTTCCTTAAAAATCGGTCCAAAAGATTTTTTGTTTTTGTTTTTTCATTTTAGAAATTCAGAAACCTGATCAAACCAGCAGCCGTAAGAGAATCAACAGAAGGGAAGACATGAAGGAAAATGAAAGCTTCATTGAATTAGTAAACGGTGAGTTGATTAGGCACAAGATTGGTTGCATGGCAAGAACATAATAATTTAACAAAATTGATAATAAAATGAAATAAACTAATTTTAACCAAAGTGAAAACGCCAAGAATTTGCATGATTGACAAGTGCTTCTCCTCCATGCACGGGATGATCTGCAAAAACCCTCAAATCTTAAGGCAAGTTATGAAGCCTGAAGCCTGAAGCCCAACCAAAAGACAAACTCTCACTGGAGTCTGCAATTACGGGACGGGGATGGTCGTTTGGGGAACATGCAGATAGGCGTCGTGGGAGTGAGCTCAGAATCAAAGGTTCGGCGCAAACAAGAAAAATACGACACGTTGCATTTTTTGTGTTTGTTACGAGGAAACTGCGCACCGCAGGTGCACTCTATGTGCTACGTGGAACCCCTCCCACAATCCCCCTTCAATAAATCATGTCTCATGTAATAGCTCAGCATACTTTGTTTTCTCTTTGGCATATACAAACTAACTAGCTCGTTACAAAATTATCCTTACAAATTTTTTTTTCCTCTTAATCTATATGATTATCTTCAAAATTCAACCTTTAGTATTCAACATTATAGTTGACAATCTAATTTCATGTGTTCGGCCTTCTGATAATATAAAATCAAATGAATCAATAATGATAAATCCTCTATACAATAAGTTTACATGTTTAATGGGTTTAGTGTTTAGATATTATTAACACTAAACACGTAATAATTTAGACCGACTCGTAAAATCAGGTTATCACATTATATCACCGTCATACATGAAGAGTTCTCGTCAATTGTTTAACCTTACACCGACATATCTGTGTGTATGTGTCAGATAATTCCATAAATAGCCTAATAGTGACAAACTCAATTATCTACATCTCCTTATCCTTCTCCCTTAGTTTTCTTCTTGCACCTTCTATCTTGAACTATATATGGGTGTGAGAGCCAAAGATTCTTCCTCTTTCTCCATCATATTGATTATCTTTCAATATAAGTAGCTAGCTAGGTTTCCCAAAATAGCAAAACATAAAGGGAAAGGGGAGAAGAATTACAAAAAATTGTAAAACCTAGCTTATTAGGAATAAATTATAAAGGAATGGGGAGAGTGAAGCTTCAAATCAAGATGATTGAGAATACGACTAATAGACAAGTCACTTACTCAAAAAGAAGAAACGGACTTATCAAGAAAGCTTATGAACTCTCTGTTCTATGTGATGTTGGTGTAGCTCTCATCATGTTTTCTCCATCTGGGAGACTCAGTCTCTTCTCTGGCAATAAAAGGTAACCATCTGACTGCTTCTATATACATGATTAATCTTTTATAAGCTGCTCAATATTGGTAAAGCATGACAATAATTATTTTATTTTATATACTATTACCTATTTACTAGTTTACTAATATCAATAAATTAAAAATGATTAGTTTTCCTGTTTCTTTTGTTGTTTTGTGAAGCATTGAAGAGATTCTGGCACGCTATGTTAATCTTCCTGGGCATGAACGAGGAGGACGGTAAGGGGATCATCATCTGATTATGTATTGAACTTGTCATCATCAATACGGTGTTTGTGCTAATGGTTTTTTTTTCCTTCTTGTTCGATGCTTCTTGTTCTTGGTTTCTATCAACTTTCTTTACCATTATAAAGTCTGCATAATCAAGAGGTAAGCAGCTAGCACTAAGTACATAAATCTATATATCATTCGAAAGAGCCATATTATCTTATGAACTTTTATGTTTTCTAATATCGATCTTTACTTCTTTTAATTATTGATCATTTGAGTGTGTTTAAATTGCAGTTTCTCCAGCGCGTTCTTGTTAAGTTGAGGAGGGATGCTGATCAAACCCATCAAGCAACCAGGTCTTGGCTCCGTTCTTTTATTATATAATGTGATGTTCTCATTTTGATCAGACAATTTGCAGAGTTAAAATTGTCAATACTTCAGTTATATTTGAAGATAAGATTCGCGGAAACATAATAGAAAGTAGGAATATATATAAACATAAACGTTGTATTGACAATTTTCCATGTCATTTTGATGTATGCAGCCCAATCAGTACTGATTCTGATCAACTCGAGGTCAAGCACATGCAAGCAAGCAGTTGATATTGGCATACATTCTTTAAGTACATGAAAATTGATTAATTTCTTATCAATTACAGGAGATTCAACAAGAAATCCTATGCTGCAAGTCACAAGTAAAAGAAATGGAAAATCAACTGAGGTGCAATTTAATTCTTTGCACCTTGAAACCCTAAACTCTCCTATATGTTGTTAAATAATTAGTTTACAATTAGCAAGCATATGCATTCATCTTATAAGCTAAGTTTCCATTGCAGGATCTTTGAAGGTGATCTCTCTGAAGTCACGACATTGCATGAGGCTGAGTACCGGGAGCAGATCCTTGAGGAAACTCTAAAACGTTTGCATGTGCGCAAGGTATGTATATATATATACACTCTACTGTCGTTATAATATCAAGCCTAGCTGAACTTATAACTTATGGACAATTTAATTATGACAAAGCAGCAAATCCTGGAAGAGTATGATGCTTCTGCTACAGTACTGCAGGTGTGTGTTATTTGGCATCATTATTATTAAGAACGAAAAATTAATGCATTAAGAATGTCAGGGAAAAAATATCAAATATATATATATCATGAATTTGTGTATGTAGGTACATGCACCTCCAGCTACAACAAATGTAGATGAATTTGTGACAGCAAGTCCACACAATATTCTGGTTGACTGGCTTCCACAAAGAGACCCACAAATTCAGATCCTCAACTTCTTGCATGCAAATGGCCTTCTTCTCCTAAGGTATTTATATCTTATTTATTAGCTATGGAAATTAATCAATTTCTTCTTTTTAATCAAATTATATAATTTTTGTTGTTGTTGTTGGAATTCAGAGGTGAGGCGCAAAGTAGACTTGAAGTCATAGCAGCACCCCAGTCATCAATACTCCTTCATGGCATAAATCTTGAAGATCAGATGATGAACCCAGGCGGAGGCAGTGGTTTGGACGATGAGAATAACAACACTATTTTGCAACGTCCAGAGCTGGGACAAGTTATTGATGTCAACTTGTCTCCGTGGAATGAGTTCTACCAGACAAGTACTGCTTTTGCATGAAATTAATTAATGATCCTTGAAATAAAAATTTAATTCTCTCAGCTCTACATGCAAATTAGTCATTAGAGTTATATTATAAAATTTTAAATATTCATTTATCTTTATTATTAAAGTAAGAGAGTAACCATGGTTGGTAGATTGAAGATTAGAAATTTTAATTTCTTTCCAGGTAATGAACTGGTTTCTGCTTCACGTCCCAGAGGACGAGTACTTGAAGAAATATATATGTCGTCTGATCAATTCAATCCACCAACTTTCTTGAGTACACCACCAAATCATCTGCATGATGATCAACAACAAAGATGACATTATATGTGTATATTTGCTTAGACGATAGTCACTAAACACTATATTTTACTTCTCTTCCTTCATGCTTGAACATGTTGAATGTAGATAACGGGGAAATTTTTTATCCTTCTCTTTCGATACAGTAAAATTTACTCATCTTGTCAGTGAAGAAAAATTGGTAAAATGTTTAATCTGGAGCTGACAAAAGTTACCGACCAATAGTTTTGGGCCCAAAGTCCCTACCTTGTTCCTCAACTGTTATATGGCCCAAAAAGGGTCGGGGGCCCTATCCCACATCCTGCAACCTATGCTCACATAGTAATGATATGGATAAGCTTCATCTTCAATTCTATTATCTTCTGATTTGAGAATCAAAGAAAGTTTTTTGGCAATTTTTTTAAAATATTCATTTTGCTCTTTATGGATAATAATATATTTATAAAAACATAATATACAAAAAAACTTTATCATCAATCAGATAGCTGACAAACATAGAACTCTGATCCATGACAGTGACAAAACCCTGACATTTGACAGTGACAAAAACTTAAGTGAGATGACCTCTTCAATTAGTGTTTTTCAATTCCTTGGTGGCTTTTAGAACAGTGTTTTAGGGATATCTTCTAAATTTCTTCTCCTCTTAATTTCTCCTTCAGATTCTTTATAACTGCTTTGGGTGCTATATGGATTAGATAGAGAAGAGTCGGTGTGCTAGGAAGTTTCAAGTGGGGAGCAAGGCTGGCTTATTCGAAGGACCAACAACAAAACTCAATTAAGCCATCGGATTTGTTGATGATAATATCATCAAGAACCTTTGTGCCATGAGATTCTCAACCATATAAGCAGCAGCAGCAGCAATTGAATTTGGACATCTCTTTGACACTTCGGTTGACATGACAGGTGCTTAATTATCTTAAACACTCCCACAGCCATATCCAGGGGTGGATCTATTAAGGCGCAAGGAAGTGCAACTGCACCTCCCTTCATCGGAAAAATCATTTTATGTGCTTCAAATTGTCCATTTGCTCAGCTGGTGTTACCTTATTTCCATTTTCAACATTTAAGTATGGAGTAATATAAAAATAAATTAAAGTAAAAGGACAAAGACATTTATTTAAGTTTATAATGTAAATAAGGAAGTACCATTCATTTGGATTTAAATAAAAATACTAAAAAATCAAATTCCCACCAAATCAAAATATGAAAAATCGGTTTTAGTGCAAAATACGATTTAGGCTAAAAATGATGGCTCATTAAGTCAATATATACTTCATACAAAAATCCCATAAAATCAAGTTTTCTTATTTGATGTGTAAGGAATAAAAGCAGCCAAAAATTATCTTGAGAAAATGATTATTACGAAAAACCATTTTTCATACTCAGTCAATATTTTTACATGGCTTAATATCACAAAACGTCCCTAAGGTTTACGAAATTATCAGATGACATCCTTACATAAAACAATTTTTCATATATAATATGAATACATGAAGTGGCCTAAGGTCAATCTAGGTAAAAAAAAAAACCTTAGATGTTCAATCCACAAAATTTTTTTAGTATTTCCAAATTGCACTTCCGTTAAAAAATTCATGGGTCCGTCAATGGCCATATCATTGTCATCATCCAACAGTTGTTCAGGCTCATCCCTTACCTGCAACAAGTAATACAGGAATACCTATTACGTACCTAGTTTCCCAAAATAGCAAAATAGAAAAAGGAGAGGTGCAAGAGCTAAAAGAAATTGTAAAAGCTAGTTTAGGAATAAATTAAAGAAAGGTACTGTACTACCACGTGGCATTTGACAGGTGGTAGTACGGACCAATAAGATGATGGCACCTGGATAATTACAATTGTAGGGAGACAGAACTAAACGTCCGTTTGATATTGGCGTTAAAGTCACCCATCATCCCTGCTAGAAAACTGTACGGGCAAAACTTTACCAAATACCGCAGCTTTCCTCCTTCTCACTTCTCAATTTTTTTTTTGTCTTTGGTTCTGTCTGAGAAGCATGGCAATGGCTGTTTTTCCATTCAATCCACTAGGTATTGTTCTTCTATAATTTTGTAAGTTGTTTATTATTCAATAAATCCCACTTAACATCGATCACCTATTGTTTGAACCTAAAACACCCATCTAACGAACACCATGTTTAGTCTGAAACTCCCAAGCAAAAAGAAAACACCATGGACTGACATTGTCTGAAGCGAAGATCCTCAAAGTAATCCCCTTTACCCAAAACAAAAAAATTCATGATTTTCCTTTACTAGCACCCAAGTAATTGGGGCAAGGGTAATTTCAATTAAATTTAAAGAAAGGAAACAGATAGAAGAACTAGTTAACAGATAGAGTCACTGATGACCCATTTTTGGGTTAATTCTTCATCAGCTTTGTGAAGAAGCAACATGACTGCTTTTCATACCAATAAATGGCCAAAAAATATTGCAGAAATGCCAGTGGCTGTCGTCGATGATGGTAAAAACTGAGAAGGTGTGTACGAGAAGTTTCTCAGACGGTGAGTTTAACACCAATTAACGTTACTTCTCTCTATTGTAGTTACTACCCAGATGTAATTATCTCATTCGTCTGTACTACCACGTGTCATTGCCACGTGGTACTACGGTACTATTGTATAATTTCTCGGAGAGTGAAGCTTCAGATCAAGAGGATTGAGAATACGACTAATAGACAAGTCACTTTCTCAAAAAGAAGAAGCGGACTTATCAAGAAAGCCTATGAACTCTCTGTTCTCTGTGATGTTGATGTAGCTCTCATCATTTTTCTCCATCCGGGAGACTCAGTCTCTTTTCTGGCAATAAAAGGTAATCATCTGGCTGATTCTATATACAAGATTAATTAAGCTGCTCAATATTGGTAAAGCTGGACAAGTATTATTTTATTTTACTAGTTTACTAATAATAAATTAAAAAATTATTTTTTTTCCTGTTTTTTTTGTTGTTTTGTGAAGCATTGAAGAGATTGTGGCACGCTAGTTAATCTTCCTGAGCATGAACGGGGACGGTAAGGAGATGATCTGATTGTGTATGAACTTGTCATCATCAGTATAGTGCTAGTTGCTAATAGCATTTCTTTTTCACGTCTTGTTCGATGCTTGTTGTTCTTCGTTTCTATCAACTTTCTTTACAATTATAAAGTCTCCATAATCAAGAGGTAAGCAGCTAGTGCTAATTAGATAAATATATATATATATATATAGTGGTGGATTCAGGGATTTTCATTCCGGAAGTCAACATGTAAAAGGTTAAAAAAAAATTCTATACAAAATAGACCCATAGAAATGAAACGATAATATTCTAATTCATAGTTAATAGATAAAATCATACAAAATACTCATGTTGCACCAACTTTAAAAAAAAAAAAGACAAATCATAAATATCTCTAAGAATGTGATAATAAACCAAAAAATTAGCGCAATCTTCTTTGCCTCCCAAGGCATCTCGTCCTATTCGATGTAAGAGCTGGCATATGTTAGCGCAATCCTGCTCATTTTAGGGCATTTACGTCATTTTTTAGGTCCGTCGTCGTTTTGATTTTGGGCTTTATCTACATTTCTTTTGGGCTCTAGCTCTCAAACTTTGGACCCTTTTAAGTACTGTCTTCGGGAGGGCTTATTCAAGTAAATATTTATTCAATACATAAGAGTTAGGTTATTCTTGTAAAACTGTTTGTGAACTGAACATATAAGGCTTTTTACCTAGATTGACCTTAGGCCCCTTCATGCATTCATATCATACATGGAAAAATGTTTTATGCAAAAATATTGGCTAAGTATGAAAAATGGTTTTTCATAATAATCATTTTCTCAAAATAATTTTTGGCGGCTTTTATTCCTTACACATCAAATAAGAAAACTTGATTTTATTAGATTTTAGTATGAAGTATATATTGACTTAATGAGCCATCATTTTTAGCTTAAATCGTATTTTGCACTAAAACCGAATTTTCATATTTTGATTTTGTGGGAATTTGATTTTCTAGTATTTTTATTTGAATCCAAATGGGGGTACTTCCTTATTTACATTGTAAACTTAAGTAAATGGAGTAATATAAAAATAAATGAAAGTAAAATAACAAAGACATTTACTTAAATGCTTAAAATGAAAATAAAGCAAGGGTGCGCTATGCTGAGCCCTCTAGAGCATTTCTTCAAGCAGTTTGTGGATAATTTGCAGGGATCAACATCTTTGTCTCCAATGGTTGATTCCAGATTTGCAGGGGTCAATTGACCCCTCTTGCCCCTATGTGGATCCGCCCCTGCGTGGGCCCCTTCCTCAATCCCCTTGTCCCCTCTGATAATGCTTGATAAATCATACATCATGCATTAGCTCACCATCCTTGTTTTCTCTTTCGATTTATCCATACAATTTCTTTTATACGATTTTTTTGCCGTGTTAAGCTCTTTTGAACTAAACTTTATTATTCAACATTATATCTTGACAATCTTTTGATACAAAACATAATCTACTTTAATTTAAACTACATTATGGGGAGGGGAATTCGAACTCGGGTGCAGAGTGGGGAGCACATCTGCTCAAGTCAACTTAGCTAAACTCATATCTACTATACCTTGACAATCTAGTTTTATAACATTGGTTCACTACTAGAAAAATAGGTATTTACGGCATGCAATGCGCATCATAAATTGTTATTTACGGCGCATAGACGCGTGCCACGAAAGACCCAGCCGTAAAAAGTCTATATCATTAACGGCGTAAATCGCACGCCATAAATGATTTTTCAAGACGCAAAAAGCACGCTGCAAAAGGCCCAAAAGCACGCTGTAAATATTGACTTATTACGGCGCGCACTAAATGCACACCATAAATACTGACCTATTATGGCGCGCAACATATGCAAGCCGTAAATACTTAATTTTCTTGTAGTGGTTGACAATGACAATTTCATCCTGTTGATAAACATAAAATCAAATTAATCAATAATGAGAAATCCTATATACAATAGTTTTTCAAACCATCCACATGTAATAATTTAGACCGACTTCTACATTGAAAAAGATAAGATATTGTATGAAAGTATGATTTATTCTATTCTCTTTTGATTTGAGAATTGAAGGATTGTTGATTGGGTGAGTTCAAATCAAAGAAAGTTTTTTGGTCTATCTTATTTTCTTTTTATTCATTTTTCTCTTCTATGAATAATAACATATTTATAATTTATAATAATAAAATAATAAAAAAACTCAATTTATTAATAACTCAATCAAAATAAAATTATTCGGATGAACAAAATGTTTGTTATGCTCAATATATTTAGCTTAATGTATGTATATATGTGACTCTGACCAGAATACCTGATAGTGACAAAAGTTATGATTAGAATACTTGACAGTAACAAAACTCTGGTAAGATGACATGAGAGTGACAAAACTTAGATGACATGAGAGTGGTAAAATTTAGTGGTTTACCGTGAATATATATGTTTTCCTATTTCTCATCATATTGATTACCTTCCCATATATGTAGTTAGCTAGGTTTCCCAAAATAGCTAAATAGAAAAGGAAAGGTGCAAAAGCTATAAAAATACAATTAAAATTGTAAAAGCTAGTTTAGGAATAAATTAAAAGAATAGGGATATTGAAGCTTTAAATCAAGATGATTGACAATACGACTCAAAGAGTTGTTTCTCTTCATCTTTCAAACTTGGGCCTTACTTGGTCCATAAGTCCTCATATTGGCAGTCGGAGGACCTCCCACATCCTGCTCTGCAGCCCATGCTCACAGAAAGCCCAATAGAGGCAGAAGCTGTCGGCAATGTAATTGCCCTTCTAGCGATGAACGAACTGTATATAGCATCAATTGACCTTTCCTCTGCTTATCTGAAGCAATGATATGGATAAGCTTTTGAATGGAAACCACACCAATTTTCAATTATATTCTCTTTTGATTTAAGAATTAAAGGATTTTTGATTGGGTGAGTTCAAGTCAAAGAAAGTCTTGATCTATCTTATTTTCTTTTTTGTTCATTTTCTCTTCTGTGAATAAACATATTTATAATAATTAATTAATAAAAAAACTGAGTTTATTAATAGCTCAATCAATATAAATTATCCTCAAGAATAAAATGTTTATTAAGCTTAATATATTTAGTATTATCTCTTTGAATCTGATCAAATGATCTGACATTGACAAAACTCTGGTTAGATGACCTAAAAAAGAGACAAAAACTCTGAACATATGACCTCTTCAATTGGTGTAAATTTTTTTCAGGGCTATCTTCTAAATTTCTTCTTCCTCTTAGTTCCTTCTTCAGCGTGTCCACGAGGTCATGGTCCATGTGTGACATACACTTCAGCCATCATGTGGTAATGTTTGTACACAGCTCGAAATTGACATGAAGTTAGCAAGTTCGGATTAATTTTAATTTGACACGAACAAGAATATGACATGACTGTTAAACAAGAAAATAACATATCAAATTAGTGTCAAACTTAGTATGCTTGTCGATCAAATAAGAGGTTGCGAGTACATGCTCCTATATGCCTTTTGTACACCAATATATGCTTCACTCGTTTTTGGTACCCTAATAATTGTTGATCAACTTTGAGATCTATGGCAAGCATCAAATCATGTGGAAGCCTAGCACATTATGAACAAATATATTCATAAGATGATATGTCATTGATGGGTGATTAGAAATGAAATCCAGGTCAGAATAGTCAACAAGTCAGGAAATTGAAAGAATCCCACTAGACACCTGATCTGACCAAATCACTGAAAGCAAAATTTACGTCCACTAATGGTCCTCAGCACTCCAAATTTGACGAGGAGCATGTAATATATGTACCTGCAAAATTGAAGTTCAACAAGAAACCCCAAGAGATAGCTATGAATTCCCACTTCCATCTATTGCCTCATACGTTTGCCATAATATTATGTGTTATTGTAAATATTTTTCCGACTGTAGACTCAGCCATTGCAAGCAATATTTCCACAGACAAGGAGGCCTTGATCTTATTCAAGTCAGGGGTCAATCTCCCTCCATCTTTCTGGGACCAAAACACATCCCCCTGCTCCAACTGGACTGGAGTTGCATGCAACCAAATTGGGCAGACTCAGAGAGTTGTTTCTCTTAATCTTTCAGGCTTGGAACTTGCAGGGACCATAAACCCCCATGTTGGTAAGTTGACAAAACTTCAAGTCTTGAATTTAGCACATAACAATCTCCATGGTCCAATCCCATCATCCATAAGCAACCTCTCTTCCACCCTCACACATTTAAATTTAGGCACAAATAGTCTCAGTGGTACAATACCGAGTGAATTGGGTTTCCTTTATAAACTCAAGGAACTTGATCTCTCTGTTAACCAACTCACTGGGACTGTTGCCCTTTCCATATACAACATCTCTTCTCTAGTTTTGTTTACTGTAGCTTCAAACCAGCTGTGGGGTAAGATTCCAAGCAATATTGGTCACACACTTCCAAATCTTCTATACTTCAGAAATTGTTTTAATCTATTGACCGGAAATATTCCAGTGTCCTTGCACAATGTCTCCGGCCTTCGATCAATTCGAATGTCCAACAACTTTCTTGAAGGAACGGTTCCACCAGGCCTGAGTAATTTGCCATTCCTTGAAACGTACAACATTGGTTTCAATCGGATTGTAAGCTATGGTGATGATGGTCTCAGTTTCATTACTTCTTTGACAAATAGCACCCGTCTAAATTATATTTCCATTGACGAAAATCGTCTGCAGGGTGTAATTCCAGAGTCCATTGGCAATCTCTCCAAGGTTCTCTCAAAGTTATACATGGGAGGCAACCGAATTTATGGTAACATACCATTATCAATTGGTCAACTCAGTGGTTTAGCTTTGCTAAATGTAAGCTACAATTCAATTTCTGGTGAAATTCCATCTGAAATAGGCCAGCTGAAAGAGCTGCAAATGCTTGGTTTAGCAAGAAACAAAATGTCTGGCCCAATACCAAACTCCCTAGGTAATCTCAGAAAGTTGAACCACGTTGATTTATCTGGAAATTACTTTGTTGGCCATGTACCCCCTACTTTTGCAAGCCTTGAGAGATTGCTTTCCATGGACTTATCAAACAATTTGCTCAATGGAACCATTCCAAGAGAAATTCTAAACCTCACTAGTTTGAGCACCATTCTGAATTTGTCTAACAACTTTCTATGTGGACCTTTGCCTGAAATTGGGTTACTACAAAATGTTGTCACTGTAGACCTCTCTGACAATGCCTTATCTGGATCCATTCCCAGCTCATTTGCAAAGTGTGCAAGCTTGGAGGAGTTGTTCATGGCCAGAAATACACTCTCTGGTTCTCTTCCAAATGCCCTGGCAGAAATGAGAGGTCTTGAGATTCTAGACCTCTCCTCAAACCAGCTCTCTGGGTCCATTCCCGATGAACTTAAAGAGCTACATGCCCTTAGCTACTTGAACCTCTCCTTTAATCACTTGGAAGGAGTAATTCCTAATGGTGGAGTATTTGTTAAAAATACCTCTAATGTCCATCTAGAAGGCAACCCAAAACTTTGCCGGCACGGACCATGTGGGAAGAGTGGCAATCAGAGGAGAAAAGTACTGGTCCTAGCACTCATCATTGCTGCTGCTTTGGCTACACTAGCAGTATGTACTGTGGTTGGTTGTTTGCTTTATGTTAGAAAAAACAAAGGTTCCGGCTACGAAGCAACAAGTAGAGAAACTAGTTCTTCTGACTTATTAAATGGGAAGTATCAAATGGTCACATATGAAGAGCTACGTGTGGCAACTGGTAATTTCAACCAGGAAAACTTGATTGGAAGTGGGGGCTTTGGGTTTGTGTATAAAGGGTATTTAAGAGAAGGAATTGAAGTCGCAGTGAAAGTGCTTGATGTACAAATTAAAGGCTCCTGGAAGAGCTTTTTGGCGGAGTGCGAGGCGCTGAGGAGTGTGAGGCACAGAAATCTTGTTAAGCTGATCACATCATGCTCCAGCTTGGACTTCAAGAACATGGAGTTTCTGGCTTTGGTTTATGAGTATCTGAGTAATGGGAGCTTGGAAGACTGGATAAACGGCAAGAGAAAAAATGCAGATGGAGATGGATTGAACTTTGTGGAGAGACTGAATGTGGCCATTGATGTTGCTTGTGGATTGGACTATTTGCATCATGATTGTGAAGTTCCAGTAGTGCACTGTGATTTAAAGCCCAGCAACATTCTCTTGGACACAGATATGACCGCAAAGATTGGAGATTTTGGACTAGCTAAGTTGCTGATGGAGAGAACAATGAGCACTCAACATTCCTTTAGCTCCACAAATTTCCTAAAGGGTTCTATTGGATACATACCCCCAGGTTAGTACTAATTAAACTGCACTCTTTTGATTAAGTATTTTATACAGTTTATATAACTTTGGTGGTCATTACCCACTTCAAATAATTCAGTTCTGAATTATTTCCACACCTGAAAAGTTATTTAGTTAGGTTCAATAATTCATGATCTTCCATCATACTAAGTTATCATTTTTTAAAAATAAATAGTGTTTTGTGTCATGTTCTAATTTACAGTACATGGTACATTATCGAAATTTTATGCATGGTGGCATTGATATTTGATCAATATTTGTAACATCGATTAAGTATTGTTATTGTATCCAGTATTGTAGATTGATTATTGGTAGCAATTAATATCACCATGTAGTGGTTGGTTTTTAGTATGCTGACTTTGAGATTGAACTACAATGTAGAGTATGGGTTTGGACAAAAACCATCGACAGCAGGAGATGCATACAGTTTTGGTGTAATGCTGTTGGAGCTCTTTACTGGGAAAAGCCCAACCCATGAAAGATTCACAGGGGACCAAAACCTCATCAGATGGGTGCAGTCAAGTTTCCCTCACAACATGACCAAAGTGATAGACTCTCAGATGCTAGACCTCATGCACTATCTGCCCAATGAAGACCCAAGAGCCATCCCAGAACTAGAACGTAATTGCTTGATCTCAACTCTGGAGGTTGGCCTCTCTTGCAGTTGTGCCTTGCCTGATGCCCGCATTAGCCTGAGGGAAGCCCTTTACAAACTGGAAACTGCTAGACAGACCCTTTTCAGTCTCGGTCACGTGGAGAGTGTTAGGCATTAACTTGAACAACAATTGCATGTTGTTCAATGTAGAAATTATAATAAGTTAACAGTTGGGATAGTGAAATTGGCTATAAAGCCTGAACTTTTGGGTTTAATTTTGATTATGGGAATAGTAGTTCTGTGAATTGTCTAAATTAGGGCTTATTAATGTTTTGTCAATGGGGGATTAGGTTTACCGTGAATAATGAGTTGTTGTCAAATAACATCACAAGAACTCTTCCTAAAAATCTCAGTCACTTGACAAATCTTCAAGTGTTGAATATGGCACGAAACAATTTCCATGGTCCAATCCGGCTTTACCTTCTATTGATTCTCTTGATTTGCGGGCTATACTTTTTTAAATAATATATCTTGGTAAATTTGATAGTATCTTGCTTTAATTAGATTGTATATTGTAAAATGCTACGTTACAATAATAACATAACTCTTACAAGAATGCTAGAGGGGTGAAATCACATGAAGTGCAAACGATAAGAGCTCAATTAGTGGCACAATAGAATTTGGTCCAAGAATGCTAGAGGGTCATAAAAAGACTGAGGAAAGATAAGGCAAGGGCGTTTGAGGAGATGCGCATCCTGCTTGAAGCGGTGCAAGAGGAGAACAAACAGCTATCAAATATGGTAGCTATGTACTCCAGAGTTATACGAGAGCAATTGGAGGCTTTGGACAGACCAGGTAAACGCACGTGGGGAGATCCCGAGACAAGTCTAGCTAAGGCTAAAAAAGTGATCTTTGGAAGTTCAAGTGATGAGCCCCAAGAAGCAGTGCGTGAAGACCCACAAGATGAGGTCCATAATGCCAAGCCAACAAATGTTGTAGTGGAAACTGGAAGCGTGTCTTAAAGAATAGATTTCTGCAGTGCCTTGGAAGTTGATGCAAGTGTTGTAAGAGGTGAACGAGTGTTGTTTTTATGTTTTTTTTAATTTTCTTTTTAAAATCAAGTGTGTATGGTTAGTTTGAATAAATTATAGATTTTTTTATTAGATTGTATTGGTTAGTTTGTATGGTTTTTTCTATTAAATATAAATTATAATATTATCGTTTCATTTCGATGAATCTATTTTGTATATAATTTTTTTTTACTTTTTATACGTTGATCTCCGAAATGAAAATTTCTGAATCCTCCACTAACTACGTTGAGCAAGAAAATGGGTCTCTGCTCTCTCTCTCTCCCTGTGTTGTGTCTTGTATGGGAAGGAGAAGACCTTTTTTTTGGATTGTAACTTGTAACGTTTGTCAGCTGTGAGCAATTCATCCCCTTTTTGGGCTTATAAAAATAGCCCATAGAAAATGGGCCAACTTGACCCGACCTAATTGTTGGGTCGTTGACCATGGTATAATAGCTGACCTCATAAATAATTTTCGTATAAGAAGACACTTATATTTAAACGGTGCGTTTTCAGAGATTCCTTTAGACAGATTAAGAATGACCATTTTTCCTTTTTTGTATTTGGAAAGTTAAAGTAATGGGAATGCGTAAAAGGGTCACCACTTGTCTAACAGGAAAGAAAAAAGTTTAGCACTTAACTTAAATAAACTATACATTAAGGGCATGTTTACGTATCGGTAATGGGTATGGGAGGAAAGGGAATGATTTCCATTCTTGACTTCCCTGCTTACTTGCAATCGGGAATGAAAAAATATGTGGACCCCACCTCAAAATCCGTGAATCAAATCCCCTCAAAACCGGGAATCGGATCAACTAGTGGGGTAGTCGATGTGATTCCCATTACTTGTTTTCCTTCATACCTTCCAAAAATACCCTTACCACTTTACCATAATTCCAAAACACCCCAAACCCTAGAAAACATAAAAACTCACGCCAAGAAGTTCCAAGACGCTCAAACTTCTTTTTTCATGTTTGTGTTGCGACGCTAAAGCCTCCTAGAAGCAAACAACAACGCTTTGTGCCATGTAATAACTTTTTCACCTTCCCATGTATTTGAACTAGTTAATGTTGAGAAAAGAAACATATTTTGCCCATGTTCCTTGTATTTCTAATTCATTCTTTTGTGTCACACAAATCATATATATATGCAAGATCATGTATCATAGGGCACAAATTTTTTCACATATGTGAAACTCTTTGTGCATGTCTATAGCAAATACAAAACAAAAACATCAATCTTCTGATCAACAATTTGCCTCTAGAGTCAACAAAAGCTCCATGATCAACAGTTTGCCTCTAGAGTAAAAAAAAGTAAGTATGAAAACATCCCAACATATGCTCCTTCATGGATGAGATAAAGAGAGAGAGAGAGAGAGAGAGAGAGAGAGAGAGAGAGAGAGAGAGATGGGACGAAGAGGACAAACCCTTGGGTTGCTGTACATGCTCCTTCAGTAATATGTAAAAATATAATTAATATGTGCAGGGCATGTTAGTAATCCAGTTAGTTTAGATTATGATTCATGAGAATTAGTAAACAATAACAATGGGAATCAACCCCATTCCTGTGTTGTTTTCATGTGGTTAGTAAACAGCTTAATGGGAATGATTCTTCTCATACCCATTCATTAGTTCCCCGATTCCTAAATTTACTGATTCCTTACTTTCTTCATTCCTGATAAGTAAACATGCTCTAAGGTTTGAATTTAAATTAGTAGTTGTAGACTAGTAGTTGTAGACTTGTAGTAAAGAAGAAATAAATTATAATTTATTTTCAATGATACTATTTGTAGCACCTATCTTTCATCTCCGATTACAAGTCTCATCTTCAATTCTAGAGATAAAATAATGTAATATACAAAAGGTAAATTAGTCAAAATAAAACATTTTTTTAAAAGAGATAATTGAAGCTTAAATATGTTTATTAAATGGCTAACTAAACCTACAATTAAACTTTTGTTTTTGTTTTTTTAGAAAAGGACCCACTAGTGTAGTAGTTTGGAGTAATTGCTCCTCCAGGCAAGGTCCTGAGTTCGAGTTCTAGCATCCGTGTTGTGTATGTGAATTTAGTATATTATCACACATTTCAATAGGAAAGGTCTTCAAAAAAAAAAAAATTTACTTTTATAAGAAATAACTTTATTTTTCTTTTATATTTCAAGCATTTCACCAAAGTCTCCTACTTCAAAAACTCTCTTAGAACATCTCCAACCGATATGCCAATTCCAATGTGGCAAATTTTGACAAAAAAAAAGAAGACAGTTTTAAGCCTCCAACCGTGATGTCAAATCCTAGTTGGATTGACATTCTTCACTTTTGTTGTCAAAATTGACAGCCCAAAAGTTGAGATGTCTTTTATTATTTTATTATTATTTTAATACTGGGCCCACTCATTCTCTCCTCATCAATGTATAGTTTTTACCATATTTAATATTTTACTCTTAAATATTGAGCCCACTTGCCTTTAAAAATAATAAAATAATATGTATATTTGACATATCGGTTGGATAAAGAGTTTCACAATATGTCAAATTGCCACATAAGCCATTAAATTTAAATTTGATGTTTGATATTTGACATCTCTCTTGGAGATGCTCTTACGTGACGTTATTGAGATGAGTGTAAATAATATTTTAAATTGAAAAGTCTTCCCCCAACATTAATGCGCTTTGTTGCAAACTTGTAGGTTTGTGAAAAGTTTATCTACACGGTTGTGTTGTTGGGGACGTATGTGCGTTGAATAAGTTTGAGGACTTGACAAATATCTTTCCCTTAGACTTCTTTCAGTCATAGAAATGATGACCATTGACCATTTCCCATTTCCCATTTCTCATTAGGCTGCAACTAACTAATATAAAATGAACCCAACACAACCCACTTGAGACTTTTTTTTCTTGTTTACCAAATGAATTAAACAAAAGCTGCTACTGGAACACAAAAGCTGACGTATTCGGGCTTATAAATATCACATCACCTTTTCCATTTCCAAGACTTGTAAAACAGAAACAAACCAAGAGAATAGATATGGGCTACCTGCCTGTATTTCTTGTGTTCATATTTGTGAGCGTTGAGCCAAAATTCAAGTTCAACGTTGGACAACCAGAAATGACGTAGCATATATACAGTACCGACCTAGGATTCGGGCTTATAAATTTGCCTTATTCCATCAGAGTTCAAAAACAGAAAAAGAAAAAACAAACCTAAGAGATATGGTTTCCCAATTCCATCTATTGCCTCAAACATTTGCCATAATATTCTCTCTTCTTGTATGCGTATTTGTGAGCGTTGAGCCAGCCATACCAACGCCAAGCATTGCCACGGACAAGGAGGCTTTGATCTCATTCAAGTCAGGGGTTAGTCTCCCTGCATCTTTTTGGGACCAAAATTCATCTCCATGCACCAACTGGACTGGAGTAGTTTGCAACAAACTTGGCAACAGAGTTGTTGCTCTTCATCTTTCCGGCTTGGGACTTACAGGCTCCATAAGCCCCCATATTGGTAATCTCTCCTTCCTCCGTTCCCTTCAACTTCAAAACAACAAATTAACAGGAAACATTCCCTCTCAAATTCTCCACCTTTTCCGCTTGACATCTCTAAACTTGAGCTCCAACACCATTCAAGGTCCACTGCCATCAAACCTTACCCAATTGAATGCCCTCCAAACACTTGACTTGGCCTCAAATAACATCACAGGTACACTTCCTGAAAATCTCAGCCGCTTCAAAAATCTTCAAGTCTTGAATTTGGCACGAAACAATCTCCTTGGTCCAATCCCACCATCCATAAGCAACCTCTCTTCCACCCTCACACATTTGAACTTAGGCACAAATAGTCTCAGTGGTACAATACCGAGTGAATTGGGTTTCCTTTACAAACTCAAGGAACTTGATCTTGCAGGTAACCAACTCACTGGGACTGTTGCCCTGTCCATTTACAACATCTCTTCTCTAGTTCTCTTCACTGTAGCTTCAAACCAACTGTGGGGTGAGATTCCAAGCAATATTGGCCACACACTTCCAAATATTCTATACTTCAGAAATTGTTTTAATCTATTCACTGGAAATATTCCAGTGTCGTTGCACAATATCTCCGGCATTCGATCAATTCGAATGTCCAACAACTTTCTTGAAGGAACGGTTCCACCAGGCCTAGGGAATTTGCCATTCCTTGAAATGTACAACATTGGTTTCAATCGGATTGTTAGTTACGGTGGTGATGGTCTCAGTTTCATCACTTCCTTAACAAACAGCACCCGTCTCCAATTCCTTGCCATTGATGATAATCATTTAGAGGGTGTAATTCCAGAGTCCATTGGAAACCTCTCCAGGGTTATCGAAAAATTGTACATGGGAGGGAACCGCATTTTCGGTCACATACCCTCCTCAATCGGTCACCTCAGCAGCTTGACTTTACTTAATGTAAGCTACAATTTGATCTCTGGTGAAATCCCACCTGAAATAGGCCAGCTGGAAGAATTGCAAGTGCTTAGTTTAGCTGCAAACAAAATGTCTGGTCATATTACAAACTCTTTAGGTAATCTCAGAAAGCTGAACAACATTGATTTATCCAGAAATTCCTTTGTTGGCCATATACCCCCTTCCTTCGCAAACTTTCAGAAGTTGCTTTCCATGGACTTGTCCAACAATTTGCTCAATGGAAGCATTTCTACAGAAATATTTCAAAACCTCCCTAGTTTGAGCACCATTCTGAATTTGTCTAACAACTTTCTGAGTGGTCCTCTGCCTGAAGAAATTGGGCTCCTAGGAAGTGTGGTCACTATAGACCTCTCAGACAACCGCTTGTCTGGATTGATCCCCAACACAATTGGAAAGTGTACAAGCTTGGAGGGATTGTTGATGGCTAGAAATAAACTCTCTGGTCCTCTTCCTAATGTTCTTGGAGATATGAGAGGTCTTGAGATTCTAGACCTCTCCTCAAACCAGCTTTCTGGGTCCATTCCTGACAAACTTGAAGACCTACAGGTCCTGAGCTACTTGAACCTCTCCTTTAATCACTTGGAAGGAGTAATTCCTAATGGTGGGATCTTTGTTAAAAATAGCTCTAGTGTCCATCTTGAAGGCAACCCAAAGCTTTGCCTGCATTCGTCATGTGTGAATCCTGGCGGTCATAGGAGAAAAGTACTGATCCGAGTTCTTATTTCGACTGTTTTGGCAACATTGGCAGTATGTGTCATAGTTGGTTGTTTGCTCTATGTCCGCAAAAGCAAAGCAAGAGTTACAGAAACTAATTCTGATTTGTTAGTAAAAGGGCAGCATCAAATGGTCACATATGAAGAGCTACGTGGCGCAACTGGGAATTTTAGCCCGGAAAATTTGATTGGAAGCGGGAGCTTTGGGTCTGTATACAGAGGGTGCCTAAGAGATGGAATTGAAGTAGCAGTGAAGGTGCTTGATATAAAAAGGACAGGATCGTGGAAGAGTTTTTTGGCAGAGTGTGAGGCCTTGAGGAGCGTGAGGCATCGCAATCTTGTCAAACTGATCACATCATGCTCCATCTTGGACTTCAAGAACATGGATTTTTTGGCTTTGGTGTATGAGTATCTGAGTAACGGGAGCTTGGAAGATTGGATTCAGGGTAAGAGAAAGAATGCTAATGGAGATGGATTGGACATTGTGGAGAGACTGAATGTGGCCATTGATGTTGCGTGTGGATTGGATTATCTGCATCATGATTGTGAAGTTCCAGTGGCGCACTGTGATTTAAAGCCCAGCAACATTCTTTTGGACAGAGATATGATTGCAAAGATTGGAGATTTTGGGCTGGCCAGGTTGCTGATGGAAAGAACAAGCAATAACGCTCTCAGCTCTACAGATGTGCTAAGGGGTTCCATAGGATATATGCCACCAGGTCAGTATTATTAAGCAGCCCTTTTCTCATTTGAAGTATTTGGTTTACATTATATGTCAAGTTAGATTTTTTGTTTCTAGTTTGTTGCGTTTATTAAGAATGAACTATGATGCAGAGTATGGTTTTGGACAAAAGCCATCGACGGCCGGAGATGCATACAGTTTCGGAGTAGTGTTGTTGGAGCTGTTTACTGGGAAAAGCCCAACCCATGAAAGATTCACAGGAGATGAAAACATTATCAGATGGGTGCACTCAGCCTTCCCTCAAAACATTGCCCAAGTACTAGACTCTGAGCTGCTACACCCCATGCTTCATTCGCCCAATGAATTAGAACGTAATTGCCTAACTTCAATTATAGAGGTTGGGCTATCTTGCACCGATGCTTCGCCTGAGGGACGCATTAGCTTGAGGGATGCCCTCCACAAACTTGAAGCTGCTCGGCAGACCCTTTTCAAGCATACTCATGTTGAGACTGAGAGTGCCAAGCATGAATTTTAACTACAAACTGGAAATTGCTTGCATGTTTATTTATGTACTAATTAATAGTATGTTATGATATATAATTGCGTGTCGCGTTTCCCTCAGTCGCTCATCTTGTGAGTTAAGAAAATTTTGTAAATTATTCAATTTTTTTAGCCTCGTTTACCAAACTTAGCGACCAATAGTCATGAGCCTAAAGACCCTACTCTGTTCCTCAACTGTTATATACGACCCAAAAACAGTTGGGGAGGCCTATCCCACAACCTGCAGCCCATGCTCACAGCAAGCCCAATAGAGGAAGAAGCTGTGGCGACTCTAAAGGAAAAATTGCCTTCTCGAGAGAGGAATGAACTGTAACAAGCATCAATTGACAGCTCCTCCTTTACTAAACTGAAAGTGTTATAGTGGATGAGCTTAATTCTGAATGGAAAGCAAACATGAAGACCACACACTTGATGGCATGCAAAAATGTCAGCGTGTCCACGAGGTCATGGCCGAATGGCCCATGCTTAACATACACTTCAGTCATCATGTCCGATATTTATTTCACACTAATCGGGGAAAAATTTATTATGTTTACACTTTTCTATCCTATGCAAAGATTTGCAAGTCAACCTTCTAGCTAGCAGAGTTGGGCTAAATGTAATTTTGAGTTGAAAGACAAGAAAAGTCACTTTGGCTATAGCTCGGGTTAGTACCTTGCTAGGTCCGTCCCTACTCATGGCTTTTATTTTGCTTCATCCATGTAATTATATTTTGAGGTATATATGTGAGTGGGAGATAAAGATTCATCCTATTTCTCCATCATATATATTGGTTACCTTCTCATACATGTATCTTGCTAGGTTTCGCAAAATAACAAAATATAAAAGGAAAAGGTGCAAGAGTTTTTTTGTTTGTTTGTTTGTAAAAGCTAGTTTAGGAATAAGTTAAAGGACTGGGGAGAGTGAAGCTTAAAATTAAGAGGGATTGAGAATACGACTAACAGACAAGTCATTTTCTCAAGGCTTATCAAGAAAGCCTATGAACTTTCTGTTCTTTTGTAATGTTGATGTAGCTCTTATCATGTTTTCTCCATATCAGAGACTCAATCTTTTCTATGATAATAAAAGATGACCATCTGGCTGCTTCTATTTTTTTTGAGAAAAGTCGGTCAATTGCATAGAAGATTAGATGTGACTACAATCCTGAGAGATGAGCCCCTGAACAAGCTCAGGGACCTCACCAAACCAAAAACAGTCTTGATGCAAATGAAAAGCAAACAGCGCAAGCCTGTTGGCAACGCGATTACAAGTTTTAGGCACATGGGCCACAGAAGCTGACTGGAATTGTGACAGGAGCTCACAACAGTCATCAATTAAAACCTCCCTAACAGAACCAGAGGAGATCCCCTGTGAAACAGCCGAAGCAATTTTGAAAGAACCGCACTCGAACTGAATCAGATGGAGATTCAACTCAGCAGCCAAACGTATGCCCTTCATCAAAGCAGCACAGTGTAAGTGATCAAGAGACCCAATATTCCGAAGTTTCTTCGAACATGCTGCAAGAACACTCCCGGACCTGTTACGGATCACCACTCCAATACCGCCACAACGGTCAGCAGCCTGCCACACACCACCAACGTTTACTTTGACAAAGTCATTCCTAGGAACAGTCCAACAATGACTAACCTGATGGGGTGTTAACGTGAGTCCTAATCAATCAAGGAGATTTATTTCCTTGATTGATTAAGGGATTTACTTTCCTTATTTTTAGATAGTTGACAAATCACTGTATAATTAGGAGATATTCTCCTAATTGATTACTATATTTATTTCCTTGTAAAGCACTCATGTAAATTCATATATATACCTCCTTATGGAGAAGAATAAACTTAACTTAAAGTATTCAAACCCATATTCATATTTTAGCATGGTATCAGAGCAATCGATCCTCGGTTGTCTTTAAATTCTCATATCAAATTCCTCATATTTTAATTCCTCAAATTCAAATCCCTCATATCTAAATTCCTCAACTCCTCTTATCAAAATCCTTAAACACATACCCTCAAATCTTATCCACATACCGCTCAAATCAAATTCCTCACTCAAATCAAATTCCTCAAATTTTCTCTAAATCTCAAATCAAATCTTATTTTCCGCTGCAATGTCAGTACCTCCTACGATTCGCTCCATCCTTGCAGACTCACGGAAGCATGCGACCAATCCTGCTCACTTGACTACCAAGACTCGTGCTTCTATCGTCACCACTCAAGGTTCTGTTTTTCATACGTCTTCAAAAAAGCACACATGGATCATTGACACTGGAGCCACTGATCACATGACCTTTGATCCTGGACAAATTGCTACTCATACACCGTCTCCTCAATCGGTGGTGTCTAATGCTAATGGTACCCCCTCCCCTGTGATTGGGGAGGGTTCTCTCTCTCTCTCTGACTCCCTCAAATTGGATTCTGTGTTGATTGTTCCGTCCTTACACCATAATCTCTTGTCTGTTGCCCAAATTACTACGGCTTTGAATTGTACTGTAACATTTTGGCCAACTCATTGTGTTTTTCAGGACATCCTCACGGGTAAGACGATTGGTTGTGGTACTCGGCGGGAAAACTCTACTACTTGGACTGGGCACGGATAGTGAGACCAAGGTTGGTCAAGCCTGCACAACAAGTGGAACTCGTTCTGAGGGGGAGAGAGACAAAGTTTGGTTATGGCATAAACGTCTTGGGCATGCCTCATTCGGTTATCTTAAGAAGTTGTTTCCATCATTATTTTACAGTCTTGATGTTTCCAGCTTCCAGTGTGATACGTGTGAATTGGCTAAGAGCCATCGTGTCCGGTTTCCTTTAAGTTCAACTAAAAGTTTGGTCCCATTTTCTCTTATTCATTCTGATGTTTGGGGCCCTGCAAAAATTACCACTCCAGGAGGAGCTAGATGGTTTGTCACCTTTATAGATGATTGCACACGCATGACCTGGGTTTCCCTTCTCAAAACTAAAGGGGAATTCAGTTCCAAGTTTCGACAGTTCCATCACATGGTGGAGACTCAGTTCCATACCAGAATTCAGATCCTTCGTTCTGACAATGGCGGAGAATTTCTCAACCATGATCTTAACCAGTTCTTACAAGATCATGGCATCATACACCAACGCTCATGCCCGTACACACCCCAACAAAATGGAGTGGCTGAAAGAAAGAACCGTCATTTATTGGAAGTAGTTCGTGCCTCTCTCTTTGGTGCTAATATGCCTCGCCCCTTTTGGGGAGAAGCAGTCCTCTCTGCAGCATACCTCATCAATCGGATTCCCTCCAGTATCCTAAATTTTCAAACACCACTCCAAACACTTCACCACCATATCCAAATACCTCCCACCCCAAACTTGGAGCCCCGGATCTTTGGCTGTGTTGTATTTGTCCACTTACATGATCACCAACGAATCAAACTGGATCCCCGAGCCGAGAAGTGTGTTTTCATTGGTTATGCACCTCATCAGAAAGGGTACCGGTGTTATCATCCTCCCACTCAGAAGGTCTATACCTCGTTGGATGTTGTGTTCCGAGAACACGACAATTATTTCTCAGCTGTACAGGAGGAGAATCGGGAATCCACCACCCCTCATATTTTCAATTTTTTCCCTGAGGACGCAACTCTGATTCAAAACGACCGGTCGCCAGAGAAATCTGCTTCATTATCTCCGAGCTGTCAAAATCAGGAGGAGGAAATTGACCCGCTTTATGAGATTTTGCCCGCTCCAGTCCCAGTACCACACCAATCACCTGCTGAGGACGTCATTCAGGTAACATATGCCCCTGAAACTGATAACACTAATAAAATATCCCATGATGATTTGATTTCAGACAGCACAGAGCCTACATATCAACTTCCAGAAAGAAGGAACCGTGGCAAACCTCGAGTACAATATGAAGCAGATCTTAAAGCCAAAGGGAAATACCCCATCAACAATTACATATCTCTCAGCAGATTATCAGAGGCACGGGTGCACTTTGTAAAGCAATTGGCTGACATATCTGTTCCCAACAGTGTTACTGAAGCCCTAGAAGACCCAAAATGGAAGGACGCCATGAATGAAGAGATGCGAGCCCTTCAAAAGAATGTCACATGGGAACTCGTGCCCTTACCTCATGGAAAGAAGACAGTAGGATGCAGATGGATTTATACTGTGAAGCTCAAAGCAGATGGATCCATTGAAAGATATAAAGCTAGACTGGTGGCGAAGGGGTATACACAGAGATATGGGATAGACTACGAGGAGACCTTTGCCCCAGTAGCCAAGATTAACACTATCAGAGTTCTACTGTCTCTAGCAGCAAATCTTGATTGGCCATTACATCAGTTTGATGTAAAAAATGCATTCTTACATGGAGACCTGGAAGAAGAAGTCTACATGGACCTACCACCAGGATGTAATTTGGCTCATGACAAAAAGAACCACGTATGCAGGCTCAGAAAGTCATTGTATGGATTGAAACAATCCCCCAGAGCGTGGTTTGGCAGATTTACTAAATCTATGAAGAACTTTGGTTATACGCAGAGTAATTCAGATCACACCCTGTTCGTGAAGCGTGATGGAGGAAGGCTTACTGCATTGATTGTTTATGTAGATGACATAGTCGTAACTGGAAACGACACAGAAGAGCAATTGAAACTACAAAAGTATTTGTCTCAAGAATTTGAGATGAAGGACTTAGGTGATCTGAAGTACTTTCTTGGAATTGAAGTAGCAATGTCAAAAACCGGTATATTTCTGTCTCAAAGGAAGTATGTAATGGATCTACTCACTGAAACAGGGATGCTCGGGTGTAAGCCAGCTGACACACCCATTGAGATGAACCACAAGTTGTGTGAAGACATGGACCAAGAACCAACCAATAAGGAACAGTATCAACGCCTTGTTGGAAGGTTGATATACCTGGCACACACAAGACTAGATATTGCATATGCTGTGAGTGTGGTTAGTCAGTTTATGCATTCACCTAGTGTCTCTCATAGGAATGCTGTTGATCGAATCTTAAGATACTTAAAGTCAGCCCATGGAAAGGGATTAATGTTCTCAAAACATGGAGATCTTGAAGTTGTTGGATATACAGATGTTGACTGGGCTGGGTCCATTACAGATAGACGCTCTACTTCTGGTTACTTTACATTCGTGGGAGGTAACCTAGTCACTTGGCGGAGTAAAAAATAAAATGTGGTTTCTCGGTCTAGTGCAGAAGCAGAGTATAGAGGAATGACTCATGGAGTGTGTGAATTATTGTGGATTAGAAGACTCTTGACAGAATTGGGCTTCAAACCTAAAAAACCGATGGAGTTGCATTGTGACAACAAATCAGCTATTGATATCGCCCATAATCCAGTTCAACATGATCGAACCAAACATGTTGAGGTGGATAGACATTTTATTAAAGAAAAAATTGAGAAAAAGATCATCCGCCTACCGTTCGTGAAATCAGAAGATCAACTGGCAGATGTTTTAACCAAAGCTGTTTGTGGAATAGTATTTTATGACTCACTTTCCAAGTTGGGCATTGGTGACGTATATGCACCAACTTGAGGAGGAGTGTTAACGTGAGTCCTAATCAATCAAGGAGATTTATTTCCTTGATTGATTAAGGGATTTACTTTCCTTATTTTTAGATAGTTGACAAATCACTGTATAATTAGGAGATATTCTCCTAATTGATTACTGTATTTATTTTCTTGTAAAGCACTCATGTAAATCCTTATATATACCTCCTTATGGAGAAGAATAAACTTAACCTAAAGTATTCAAACCCATATTCATATTTTAGCATGGGGGACCAGACATGATTGACCCAGATTCAGATCATGGAACTCCTGCAACCACGAAGAAGCCTGTAACACTATGCCAGAGGGACTAGTCCCCACACTCTCCCAAATACGGTCTATACTCTATACATGATAATAAAACATGACCATCTGGCTCTCTTGCATTAGCTTTGAGGGAAGCGCTTTACACTGCTAGACCTACACCCTTTTCAATTTTGGCCACGTAGAGAGTGTTAAGCTTTAATTTGAACAACAATTGCATGTTACTGTATAAATTATAATAAATTAACAGCTGATCATAATAATAAAATGTAATTAGTATACCTCATGTAATAAGCGAAATAAACCCGTGTTATTTCTTGGTTAATATAGTGATTTTGGTAAATGTACAACTTGTCTGTAAATGTGCAATGACGCCACATGAATTACAATGTTTATTTCTTGTATCTTATTTACCGATTAATTTCTAAAAATTCTAACTCAAATTAGGATCATACGAAATCATTTCATAAATAACACCATTGAAATTATATTTATGGGATGAAGCATAATTGTTATTGCCCTCTCTCTCTCCTCTGTGAGAGTTCTTCCTCTCCCCTGTGAGAATTTATGTTACTTTTCTGTTTGTTTATTTTTACTCCTTATCTCTCTAAATCTCCTTAATAACTCCTTCCCATCCCTCTGATCTCCCTCATCTCTGACTCCTTGTGTCTCCAAACGCCCCCATCTATCCATTACATCTCCCTCAAGTTCTCCTCTTCCCCTTTCCCTATGATTGACTTTCTCTACTTTTCTCTCTTCACCCTCACCTTAAATTTCCCTAAATTATACTCAAATTTGGAAAACTCATATATGCACTTCCACTCTCCTCTTTCTCTCCCACCCCCTTCAATCTACACTTCTCACCTCTACACCCCTTCTCTGTTATGGTGTCCTCCACATATTCCCTCCGCCTGTGTCCCGACTTGAGATCTCAACCACCAGCCAGTGACGGATCCAGGATTGTTACCCCATGGGGTCATAGTGTTAAAGTTCCGATTTTCTTTTTAAGATGAAAACAATGCAAAAAAAAAAACACCAAACTTATTCGAATTAACAATAACATCATTCAACACATCAAGCCCATATATGTATTATGTAAACCATAAATTTCATCAAAATAATAACACCAACCCAAATAATAAATAACTAACCCAAAAATAACTCAAATAATAAAATACCTAAAATATTACAAAAACGGGAGCACAATGGGTGTTGAACCCTTGACCTTAACCTTATTTTCAACTAAAAGACCACCATGGTAATTGATATATTTATGCTATGGATGTCTACTTTTATTATTTATAGATCTACCCAACAGAATTAAAAAAATATTTAAAAAAACCCTAACAAATATCTTCCTTTTTTAATCATTTGTGTCAGCTTCTTTTTCCCCCTTTGTCTGCTTCCTTCTCCCTCTCTTCTTCTCCCTCTGAGTCTTATTCTTCTTCCTCCCTATCTTCTTCCTCTCTCTCTCTTCTTCTCCCTCTGAGTCTTCTTCTTCTTCCTCCCTCTCTCTCTCTCTCTCTTCTTCCTCCCTATTTCTTCTCCCTTGCAGCTTGCATCTTCACCTTCATGGGGTCATCTCCCATAACTGCCAAGAGAAACCAGGGACCTCCAAGCTATTTCTAAGGCTGCCATGGGGTCGTCTGACCCCATTGACCCCATGGTGGATCTGTCATTGCCACCAGCCACTGCTCCTTGGCTCCATGGATGAGGATGCTCCAAAAGTGCTATTTGCACTTACTTATAGGATTATGGTAGCGCTTTTGCCGTGGGTGGTTTGTCCACCACCATTCTCTGTTCTAAGCAATGGTCGCCCTGGTTACTGGTTATCCATCTATGGCGGTTGTGGATTTGCGATGACGGCGCGGCAAGGGGGAAGTGGCGGTTGTAGCTTCTCAGATTTAGGGTTCTTCCTTTGTGTTTGTATTGGGCTAGATGTTTGTTTTTTTAGGGTTTTCCTTTATGTGGCTTTTTTTTATTTCTGTTGGGCTGAGGTCTTGTACCTATCAATGTTGCGTTGGTTTTTATTTTTGCATTTTCTGACTGTGTAATCCCTTTCATCTTTATGGAATGAATTACCTTGACAAAAAAAAATTGTTATTGCCCATATGTGGGTTAAATAAAAAGAAAAAAATCAACAACCAGAAGGGTAAGCAAAATGTTTAGTCTTTGTTTGTGCTTTGGGTTTAGTTGATTTTGATGTTTTGGGTTGAACTTAAAATTTGACAGTCCAAATTGAAATCAAAATATCACTTTCCAAAGAAAGCCGAAGCCAAAACTATCCCGCCCAAGTACCAAACCAAAACACCCAAAAAGGGACCCGCCTAGTACCAAATCTTTATGCCCCAAATGAAAATACGAAAGTTTCAAACTTTTTAACCCAAACATTTTTCAGACAAAAAAAAAACAGTTTAGATTTACTAAGCGCGCAATTTTAACTTTAAAAAAAAATAAAACGACCCAAAATTTTCAAATTTGGTTCATCGAAAATAAAAGTCAAGTGGAAACCCGGCCCCACACAGACTAATTCCCAAAATTTCAATTTTGTCTAGGGGAGAGACAAAACGCCCCAAAAAAAATAGAAAACAAAATAAAACGCTCCAAAATCCAAAATCTCCAAATTTTAGTTGCAACTAAAAAATTCACGTCAAATCAAACAGCGCCAAAAGCACAAATTTTCGAAGCAGAGTTGAGCATGGCGCTCTATTTTCTCTCTCAAAACTTCAAAACCCACCCTCTCTTTCATTCTCACTACATATTGCCATCACCGCTCAGAGTCTCACATCTCAAACTCTGCGCTTTGCTTTCTCTCTCTATCTCTCTCACATTCCAACCCGAGCTACGACAGCAAGTAAAGACCAAAGCTCGACCAGTGCAGAGCAATGGCTTCTACCACCGTGGCCGAGCAACTGAACTGCACTCGCATCATTACTCGTGCTGCGGCGAAGCGGAGGGCGATGGCCGCCTTGGTTGAGGAGACCCAGCTGGCTACCAAGAAGCGCGCGGTGCTTGGAGATGTTACGAACTTGGTCAACGTCGTCGTTTCTACCAACCACAAATCTTGGGGTGAGTTACAGAAACCGAATTGTGCAATCAAGAAGGAGGAGAAGAAAGCCGTAGCAACACGTGACATTGAGGATCCGCAACTGTGTGGACCTTATGCTTCGGACATTTATGCCTATCTTCGTAGGATGGAGGTACAAAGATCCCACCTTTGTTTCTTCAGATTTTGATTTCTTCATTTGATAATCATAACGGTCTTGGACTTTTCTACTTAAAATTGATGTTGGGAAAAGGTTTTTGGTTTCAATTTTGATAGTGAAATTGGCTATGAAGCATTAAGATCCGATTGGTAGGATTTTGGGTTTAATTTTTATTCTAGGTATAGTTTTGTGAATTCTCTAAATTAGGGTTTACTGTTTTGTCAATTGGGGATTAGGCTCACCGTGAATAATGGGTTGGTTTCTTTAGGTGGAGCCAAAGAGAAGGCCGCTGCCTGATTACATGGAGAAGGTTCAGAAAGATGCTAATGCTAATATGAGAGCGGTCCTTGTGGATTGGCTGGTGGAGGTTGCAGAGGAATATAAGCTCCTTCCAGACACTCTTCATCTCTCTGTTTCTTATATCGATAAGTATCTATCGATCAATGTGGTCAATAAGCAGAAGCTTCAACTACTGGGAGTTGCTTCAATGTTCATTGCATCGTAAGCTCACAAATTTTTGAATCTGTTGTCTGATTGGTACAACTGTTTTTCTTCTTTTGATGATGTGAAGTTACTATAAGTTTTATTCTTACATTTGCATGATTTCTTAATTTATAGGAAATATGAAGAGATTACTCCTCCAAATGTGGATGAGCTCTGTGACATAACAGAAAATACATACACAAAAGAAGAGGTATTTGACGTTTTACTTGGGGTTTTATCCCTGAAAATGATCTATTTATACCTCAGATAGATGCATTTGCTTTATACTAAGAGTAAATTTTTTGGTGGGTTGTAAAGGTGATCAAGATGGAGGCTGACATTCTCAAGTCCCTGAAATTTGAAATGGGCAATCCTACTACTCGGACATTCTTAAGGTAAGGATGGTGCTGACAATGAAAACACTCTGTTTTGGTTGGGTAATGTAATTACTTGCCAAGCTTAAATGACTTATGACTGATTGTTTTTGTTCCTTTGATGAATTGTTTTGCAGAAAATTCACTGATATTGCTAAAGAGAATTACAAAGTAAGCTTCCCCTTGCCCTCTCACACACACATGTGGGCTTACCAAGTTTATAGTCTCTCATACTGACTGATTTATTGTTTTGTTTGGTTTACAGACTCCCAATTTGCAGTTAGAGTTCTTGGTTTGCTACCTTGCTGAGCTGAGTTTATTGGATTACAAACTTGTGAAGTTCCTGCCTTCTTTGGTAGCTGCATCAGTTGTTTTTCTGGCCCAATTTATGACTAGAACAAAAATACATCCTTGGGTAAGGGTTTGATAAATTACTTGTGCTGATTTCAATTTCTGAAAGCAATTACTAAGTCGTATCCATTTCAGTGTCCAGCACTGGAACAGTATACTGGATATAAAGCAGCTGATTTGAAAGAATGTGTTCTTGCCATACATGACATGTGCTTGGGTAGAAGAGCACGAAATTTGAATGTTATTCAAGAGAAATACAAACAACTTAAGGTATTGCAGAAGTGGGTTTGACCTTTTCTTATTTTCCAAATTTTAGAAATGCAAAACATGGTTCTAATGGAGTCTTTTTTCTTTAATGCAGTTCAAATGCGTGGCACACACTCCTTGCCCTCAAGATATACCAGCTTCTTCATTTGAAGATCTGAAAACATGAAAGTACAATCCTTGTGGCAAGGGCTCGTCCAATGTGATAGGAAGATCTGGATATAAGTTTTATTGGGTGTGCTTGATTGATTGGAGGGTTAATGGCGAGGGCTGATGATGTTGCCAATTGCTATTGGGTGAGGATGGGGCATCATTCTGCTTTGCTCCAGATTACCATTTGATTGACCTTTGTGTTGGATTTCTGGGAAGCAGCTGGTTCTATATTATCATTCATCAAATACACTTCAGCTAGCGCAGATAAAAACTGAGTAAGCTGTGATGCAGGGTATGGTCTGGCGGTGAACCAAATGAGCTGACCCAAAGGGTCGCACTTAAGCAGACTGATGCTGTAAACTTTCCACCCGATGTGGTGCAAGTGCAACGATGGGTGCATGACATCTAATCGTAGTGTGCCAACAAAGAAAATTTACCTGATTGCTCGATCACCTTAATAGTTGGGTTGCATTTGTTGAGCCACAGACGGAACAAATGACTCACAAGAAGAGTGTTGCTGTTGTCAAACTGAAACAGCCAGGCCAGCGGCTATAATTTACTTTTGTGGTTAGGTTAACTAGGAGTTTACTGTTTTGACCCCAAAAAAAAACTAGGAGTTTATTGTTAGTTGTCGTTAAGTTAAATACTTGTTAGGCTAATCTTGTAGACTATATATACTGTAACACTGTCATGTTAATAATTAATGAGAATGGTTACTTTCAGAACTCTGATTTTCCACAATCAGGCCTCTCATTGACAAAGCTAATTATCTCCCCATCCCAGGTTGCATATGTTTTACAGGCGGTGTCCTGATGGAAATTTGCAAGTCTTGTTGCCTTTATATCCTTGCTGGTTAAGTTTGGACTGTGCAGTGAAATTAGCAAGCATAATTTGTAATGATGTGAAATGCTAATACATGGTATGGGGGAGGAAAGTGAATTAATTCCACGAGAAACTAGATTAAGAATAGGAAACTAATGCCATCTTTGATTTCTCGATCTATCAATGAAGTTAAACACAAAAAGTTAAGGATGGGAAGTAGGGATATTGAAATGAACGTGAAAATAGGAAACTAATCGAAAGCTAAAAACTTAAGAAGTGATGCAAAAGACAATGACCAACATTCAAACACAATCTGTAATGTAACTTTCTTCGAGCATAAATGTATAAAAAAAACATGAGCATACATGGGCTTAGTCAAGTTAGGTAGAGCGAATCTACTCCTCACTCTGCACCCAAATTCGAATCTCCATCTTCATTAAATTAAAGTAGATTATTGCCTGTATTAAAAAAAAAAAAAAAAAGGGATTGACAATGAGAATCATGACAACAAGGACATAAGTTAAATAAGGGGAAGGGGGAAATTTACCTTTTTCTTTCTTCCTCCTGTTTTAGAAAGCAAAATTTGTATGTAACAAAAAAAACACAAAGTTTGTAGATATTCGTATTTTTTAAACTTTTCAATTTAACTCTTACTAATTTTCAAATTTTTTAAGAGGTCGATGAAACATGTGGGGGTGTAGGGTGGAGGGGAGAAACATGAACTAAAATGTTCAATTGTTTAAAAAATAAATAAGTATTGGCAAAGTGTTTTATTTTTAGAAGAAAAAAAAATTATACGCGTAAAATTTATATTAATTAGTGAAAAATTATGTGTAAATTTTATTATTTTATTATTTTATCGATAAGAGTAAAAAAGGAAAGATGATCAGCGAGTCACTAACGCGAGCAAAGATGTACGGCGGTGAAAAAATAAATAAATGGCAAACACATTCCGAAATTTCAAAATTGAAGCAATTCAAAGCAGGGAACCAAAATGGATCCGAAAACATTAAAACAGAAACCCAAAGGCGCCAACTTTAGTTTTCAAAGTGGCGCTCCCATTTTACTCACTACAAAACTCTCTTCTTTCTCTTTTACCCCTCAAAACCTCTCTCTGTGTAACCCAAACAAAACCTCGACACTCACAGATTCGCTAGGGCCATGGCGGAGAAGGAGAACTGCGCCCGGGTCACAAGGTCAATGAAGAGGAGGGCCGAAGCTGCCATGGGCCAAGAGCAGCCGGCCACCAAGAAACGTTTGGTCTTAGGAGAGCTCCACATCCTCCAAAACGCCCTCGTTCCGGCGAATAACAAAAGTTCTGAGGTGGAGCCGCAGGTGCAGAAACGCGAAGCCAAAGCCAAGGCGAAGAAAGCACTGCCGGAGAAGAAAACAGAGACGCCGACGACGCCGAACATTGATTCGACGTCGGATGACCCTCAAATGTGTGGGCCTTATGCTCGTGACATTTATGATTATCTTCACAAGCTCGAGGTAAGGCTTATCAAATCGTATTATTAGAATTTATTGGAAAAATGGTAGTTGGGTATTGCCAAATTTAGATTTTTAATGCGTTCTCGTTGCTCTGAAAGTTGAATTTAGGATAAAGACTGAAGCGTTGTGGTGTTTAGTTATGTTATTTTGGGTTTTCCTCATTAGCCAAAAGCAAAGCTTTATTGTTCGGGGTTGTTTTCCTCCCTTTTTCACCAAAAACAAATGCCAAGCTTTATTTAGGAATTTTTGTCGTCTCTGTGTTTTGGGTTTTGTTTGAATTGGAATTTGGGGTTTATTTTTCATAATGGGTAGGTATTGGTATTTGAATGGTTGGTGGCATTAGGGTCTTGGTCTGAAGTCAAAACTGGTACATGTGTTTATAGCATTTTTGGTTTTGAGCAAATAGGCTAATGGTGATGATGGGTTTACATTCAGGCGGACCCAGATAGAAGACCTTTACCTGATTACATGACAAAGGTTCAAAGGGACATCACTTCTAATATGAGAGGAATCTTAGTAGACTGGTTGGTGGAAGTTGCAGAGGAATATAAGCTCCTTTCCGACACTCTTTTCCTCACTGTTCTGTATATTGATAGATACCTATCTTTGAATGCTCTCGACCGCAAAAGGCTTCAGTTACTGGGTGTTTCTTCAATGCTCATTGCCTCGTAAGTCCGCAAGTCAATGAAATTTTTGTGTGAATATTTTCTTACTAATATGAATCCACATAGTAATCTTCTTGTTAATGTGGTAAACAGAAAGTATGAGGAGATCAGCCCTCCACACGTGGAACAATTTTGTTACATCACAGATAATACATATGATAAGGACCAGGTGATTTTTATAATTCTCTTTCTCATCTTAGATTGATATTTTCAAATCACCCTCGCTTTTATAATTGTAGTACTTTAGATTAATACTTTTGTTCATTGTATGCGTTGTATAGGTGTTAAAAATGGAGGCTGATATACTCAAGGCCTTAAAGTTCAACTTGGGAAATCCAACAATAAAGACAATACTAAGGTAAGGAGTAAGGGCAATGCTTGCATACTTTTTTGCTTGGGCACTTTTGATCATGTGCACTATTGATGCTTCGTTGTAAACATATCAGACTGATTAATGTTCCTTCTCATTTTGGTTTGCAGGAGATTTGCTAGAGTGACTCAAGAGAGCTACAAAGTAGGCAAAACCTCTCTCACAGCCAATTGAGCTAAATATGTAATACATACAAGAAGCTAATTAATTGCTTTGTGCTTTTTACAGGATCCTAATCTGCAGTTAGAATTTTTGGGCTACTACCTTGCAGAGTTGAGTTTGTTAGAGTACGAGTGTGTAAAGTTTTTGCCCTCATTGGTGGCTGCATCTGTTACATTTCTCGCAAGATTTATGGTCCGGCCAAAGTCTCATCCTTGGGTAAGAACTTGCTAGAGACTCTGTAACATTGTTTAACAAGTATTGAAGGAAATTGCTGAGTTAATCTTGCTTTCTGCAGACTCTGTCCCTGCAACAATATTCCGGATACAAACCGGCTGATTTGAGAGAATGCGTCCTTATCATACACGACTTGCATCGGAGTAAAAGAGGAGCAACTTTACAATCGATAAGAGGAAAGTACAAATCACATAAGGTACTTTGGCTAAATGTTTACCTACAGACTTTGGTTTTATTTTCCACGCTATAGAGAATAGAGATGATGTGAATTGTGTTGTTTTTGGATACAGTTCAAATGCGTGGCAACCACATCTTCTCCTCCAGAAGTACCAACTGACTATTTTGAAGATCTGAAAGAATGATTATTTAAGTACAAGAAGAATAGGTTTTAGCTGCAAGACGAGGGGTTTTTTTTAACTCAAGTTTTCCAAGACGAATGGTTGTGATGTATGCTTGGATTATATTTTTTGTAGGGTCTCAATCTCAATGGTGTTGCTTAGATAGTCCCCACTAGCGTTAAAAATTTCTTTCACTTTGCTAGATTATTTGTTGATTATGACAGAAGTTAGGATAGCATTTTGAGTGCATTTGGTTGCTTTCGCTGGGAATGTTGAGTTGTGAAAGCTTGTAACATTCCTCATGTTTTCAATCGCTGTAGAAATGATGTTTGTAGATCACAGTTTCTCATTTTTTTGTTAACTTTTCCTGGTTTTTGTTTCACCTGCATTATGTTCGTGTGGGTCAATTATATTCCCTGATACACCTCATGTGTGACCCCCGACTTAATTCGTGAATTAATTATATTAATTGACACCTGAATAAATCAACCGTTTTGATATCATATTAAAGTATACAATCCAAAATTAATTGGAAGAAATTTAAGACATATTATATTGAGATATAAATATTAGAATATTCTATGTTTAGATTTTACATTCTTAACAAATCTTCACATTCTTAAATGCAGATCGAATTTCAATAGCACAAGTGAAAAATAAAAAAAAATTCACTAGCACAACATAACATAGAAAGAAAGCTCTTCATTGTCATGATTAAAGATGAATGGGAATCTACCCCAACTGAAAATAATAATAAAATGATAATGAACATAAAAGTTGAAAATCTACATTCGGAAATCCACAACACATACTACGTTGTTAGCAAAACAAGCAGCGACCTTGTCACCTTCCTTGTTCCAACAAACTTCAAATATCCCACCATTTCCTGTGTATGTTTTTACAATTTTGCCTTCCTTCACGGACCATATGTGCATACATTTATCCATAGATCCACTGGCCAAGTACTTGCCATCCGGGCTGAATGCAACGGAGTAAACCGGATCCCTAGGATTTGCCATACAGACAATGTCAGTAGATTGCGAATCACAACTAACATAACAGTCTCATTTTCAAGCAAACAAATCAGTACCACCTCTTTGTTTGGAATGTAATTCGCACCTCATAGATCTCATACAGAATTTCTTTAGAAAAACGCCATGCAACAAACTAAAATGATCAAATATTTACCTGTGGCCATTGAAGCTGTAGAGAAGTCTCCCTAGTTCCACGTCCCATAGTTTTATAGTTGAGTCAAAGGAAGCGCTGGTCCATGTAAAATAAGAGAAACATAAGGAATGTATGAATAACAGTATCTGCTCTTTCACGGCAATGACAGAAACAAACACGAGCGACCATGCATGCACAAACACACATAGAAAGTACTTTACTTTACCCCTATTTCTACACATGTCAGATGAAGCAGTGCATTTACCTTGCTAGAACTAACTGTTGATTGGGATTATTTGTGCCTGGTCCTGTAGGACTCCACCGGATGGTATATATCTCCTACAAAATAATTCATCCATCACAATTTACAATCTGGGAATATTTTCAACAAACTCACAAATAGAAACGAGGCACAGATACCTTAACATGTTCCTTCAAATCATGCAAATAATTGTCCTGCTTCGTACTCCATATCTGTGTTAAAAGATACTTGAGTTTTCAGCCCATTCAAGAAAACCACAATAAAGAGACCCATAAAACAAACTGTTCTGTGCTACAGAGACTAATATGTCAATGTAACCTGGGTCAAGAAACCCATGGTAAGAGTGCAAAAATGTAGTGCAACATTATTGATTGGAAGTTCAAAAGAAAAGCATTCTCAATCACCTTTGCAGTATAATCATCAGAGCAAGAAGCCAACAAAGAGCCGGTTGGATCCCACTTAATAGCATTAACTTCACCCTGAAACAATAAAATCAGAAAGGTTGAATAAAAATCATGCGGTATCAATCTCCTGATGAGATTCACCAACTGGTGAGTTCCTTTCCTCTAAGCATTTATATTTTATACTGTGAGAGCGGCAAAGGGTGGAAGATGTTTAATGTCAATCCAGACCTCAGAAATCTATACCAGTACAATCAATTTTAGCGAGACCTTGATAGAAGAAAGTGTAAAAAGAATATAGATTATTAATTTATTAAATTTATTTTGCCAGGCAATATCTAAACCCAAGGCTTGCTCTACCCCATCCTTTACAACCTGGTCCAAGGGACAGGGGCATGCAACTAGTAATTTGGGGAAGCACTGATGATACACGCAAGTATATGTAGCTGTCAACACTCATACCTCCTCTTAAATTTTACTTTTTACACATGTTCCCTGATTGGAAGTATTAAAATAATTGGAAGTATCAAAAAATGATGCAGTAACTATAAACTAGCAGAAATCATAAGATTGGTTTGTTGGATTATAGAACAAACCTGATGCCCTGAGAAAGTTTTGATTGGTTGGTTCTCTCCAACCTTGCAAACATGTATCAAAGTATCAGTGGAGCACGTTGCAAAGGAAACATTGTTCCGCCAATCAACATCCAGGGTTGGAGCTGAAAAATAATTTTGGCTTGCTTAACATGGTGCAGAAGTGAAATTTTATCAAACACAGCCTTAAAATAATGCAGTACCTGAATGAAATTCAAACTGCTGTTTCCATTCCCCACTCTTTATGTCCCACACAATTGCAGTTTTATCCACACTGCCACTCAGAAGATAATCACCTTTCTTGTTCCACTTCAGAGAAAAGATTGGACCTTTATGTTTGATTAATGTAGTCCTTAACTCTCCTATATAAAAATCCCACAGTAAATGTTAACAAAAACCTAGGACTAAGTGCAAGCTGTTTAAAATCTATCAATCACTAGACTTCAAAAGCAACATGTTGCAGATATAAACATAACTCACCATCTCTACTCCATATTCTTGCTTGGCCATCGTAAGAACCTGTTGCAAGCAATGTCCCATCACCCTACAAAATGGCAAATCCTTTAGCAAAAACATAATGCGAGAAAGTCATGTCAGAGTTTTCAACTACAGAACGTGATAAAGACTCACATTCCAATCAAGTGTGGTCACGTCCTTGCTTTTCTCATTGGCTCTACCTTTGAAATGCTTTAAAACCGCAACATTTGCAGGCTCATTTTGCATGCCAGATCCACAACCTCCATCTGCAATGGTCCAAATTCGTGCTGTTGAATCTCCAGACCTAGACAAGGAAATACAAGTGAAAATAAGATGATCTTCCATGTTTCTGACACCTTTTATCGTCCAAAGTAATATCTCAACTCCAGCTACTTTGTGAGATAGATGACAAAAAATATAAACCACCGGATGCTAATCTGCCCAGGTATAAAAGACAATATACTCACCCAGATGCAAGAAGTGAACCCGATGGACTCCATGCACAAGCAAAAACCTGTCAGAAGTGGAGGAACAAGTTCATGCAATCACACTCTACCAATTGAAAATGGGAGGCAAATGTACAATGCAGGGATATATACAAGCCAAACCTCTGAGGTATGGCCTTCTAGAACTGTTACTTCAGAGCTAGGAATTTCACTAGGCAAGGATATTGAGCTTGGAGTTATTTCCATTGGTTCCACCCCTATTTCACATATTTACAGACAACTTAAACTTTACAATTGGGAAGCTAACATATGGCCAAAGTTCAACGTCTTTATAAACAAAAACGAAATTGAGGGCAAATTACCTCCACAAGTTCCATTTTCTTCAGGTTCCATTTTCTCAATCTCATTGTGATCCTCGTGTGTTTCTTCATTCTCTTTACCAATTTCTTGTTCCCTCTCCTTGTGCGACTTGTCCTCCCGATCCTCTTCTTCTTCCTTTTCCCTATCTCTTCTCTCCTCCTCTACTTCTCGAGCATTTTCCCTTTCACTTTCCTCCTTGCTCTCATTTTTCTGGTTAGCTGCGTTCATCCTGTCCTTCTTCTCCCTGACCATTTTCTGTAATTGATAAGCATCTTTCGTGATAAGATCCAACGGTTGCAGAAACGAAAAGTCGTCGTCCATGTCCGCATCACTCTGTAAACCTAGCACACACATCAATCAGCCCAAGCTTCCAACTTTCAAACTTCAAAGCATGTATTAATTAAGAAAATTAAACACTTTGCTTACACTGCTGCTCAAGTCTGCTTCCAGCTCAAGATACTGAAGCCCTTTCTGGATAAACGTAACAAGTGCGCCTGGCGGAACTACATTACCGTCAATCGTGCTTTTGTGAAGCTCGGCCTCGTATCCAAAAGCGTAAGCTGAATGCGTAAAGCCTGAAGAAATTAAGAAACTAATTAGACTTTCATAGCAATTTCTAGCCAGAAAATGACTAATTTTGCAAGCGTTAAACAGGCAAACGGAACGGACCTGATTCGTGGAGGTAACGGAAGACTAGGTAGTTCAATTCGTTAGAGGTGAGGGAGATCATCGTCGTCGTCAACGTTGAAGCTCCAAACCCTAGGGTTCAGGTGTCTATGGCTAAGCCAGAAGCCTAAAGCCACCGCCTTACTTCTTACTTAGTGCAAAGGCAGAGAGAGAAAGACGTTGGCCGTTGGGCCTATGTGTAAAATTTGTAACGTCTTTAACGGTGGTTAATAAATAGGAGCGTATCTGGCGCGGTTGGGCGCTTTGCTAGACATAACTAAAGTGGCGGCGGCCGGCGGCCTTTTACTCGGCTTGGGCCCGCCTTCTGATTACAAACTACAAACTATTCGGGCCGAATTAGTCTGAATTTAAGGTTTTGGATTGGGCTAAATTTATAGGATCCTTTTCCAGTTGGCCTAAACTGGAAGTTTGAAAGGAGGCTCATTTTAGCTATTGGGCTGAGTAATTTCTTCAGTACGTTTTTTAACCACCAAATATGGAGTTTGGTTTTACTTTATTTTTATTTTTTATTAAAGAGAAACTTCATTAGATAACCTTCAATAATATAATCAAATATCAACATGATATCTAAAACACCAATCCCACAAGAGTAAAAAACTAACATACTAAAAACAAGACTAAAACAGACAAAACCCGCACTAAAAGTACTTGCAAACATCACCAAGCATAATTCCAAACAAAGTCAATACACACAACATAATTGAAACCATAAAGCAACCCAATAGCCTAAATGAACCCTACCATCACCACCTGAAGAAGCATAATCGCAGTCACACCCACCACCACATAAAATCTTGAATCAATAACAAAAACCGTAACAAATCTAGGGAAAGCATGGTTTCCAACGATCTACCTTGGCATAAGATAGAACAAATAAAACAAAACAACAAACCTGACAAAGAAGAATTTGGTGATTTGCAACAAACTATGTCAAATACGATATCAAACCAATTTTAGAGAACATAACAATGTTAGATAGCTATTTTTGGGAGAATAATTTGATTGAGAATATAGTTTGAAAGAGGTGATGGGGAAATTTAATATGAGCATGGCTTAGAAGAAATTATCACAAAGGGCTTCTTATTCAAAACGTCCCAGTGGACTTATTCACTACCCCAAAAGAAAAAGGTAAGAAGTGATGAGGGAGAGGAGGGATAGCGACGCTTCTTCTATCTCTTCCCTCTATGGAGTTTTTCTTTGAGATTGACAAAGAAAGAGAACGGCGGGTATTTTTTTTTCTCTCCAACCTAATTATATTAATTTCAGTTTACTTAATACTCAAATTTCAGAAGCAAAATCAACTGAGGTATTGAACTTTATTATTTAAAAAAAAAAAAAAAAACTTGACTGGATCATTTAAATTCCAAATTGGTACAAAGTTTAAAAGTGAAGGCCAACTATTTATGCATACATGGAAAATACTTAAGTGCATCCAATTGTTTGTTAGCCACGGTTGTGATCATTAAATTTTCACCATAGACACAGACATGGACATGTTATAATTGGAATTATTATTTCCTAAATCACAATTTAAATGTCATATCTAAAAAATAAAAATAATGAAAATTGGTGATCTCTTGGTCATTCATGTGTATCAGACAAATGGATAGTTGGTTGATCTTAATAGTGACCAAAATTGTTGATTTGTTTGATATTTGTGCATATTATTTAACAACATCCAATTTTATTGAATTTTTGTGAATATGACTTTTTTTTAATGAGAAATTTTCGAATTGCATTCATAATTTGGCCAAAAAAACCACTAGTCATAAAGGGCCAATACAAACTAGCCACAAAGGCCATTGTAATAACAGAACGATTTAACATCAAAATTAAGACAATATGGGGCTCCTCCACTAACGATCATACATGATCTAAAAAATTAAGGTATAGGCATCTCAACTAAGAGTGCAAACTCAGTAAAAAATAGATAAAGCTTGAAAAAACCAAGCTATAACAATACAAATAAAACTCTCACAAAGGAGAGGTGAAAAACTATCACAAATGAGAGGTGAAACACTCTCACAAAAGGAGATGTGAAAACTAAATAGAAAACTCAAAGAGTTACTGCGATTTATTCTAACTATATGAAGAAATTGCAAAAAAAGATGGTGGTAGGGATTTGACATCGAAACGCGGTTGGAGATCTGACACTGAGATGCATCCATGTGATGAGCAGTGGCTGATCCAGAAATTTTCATTTCGGAGGTCAATGTGTAAAAGGTTAAAAAAATTTCTATACAAAATAGACCCATCGAAATGAAATGATAATACTCTAATTCATAGTTAATAGATAAAACCATACAAAATACTCATGTTCATTATCAAAGAGAACTGCATCAACTTCAAAAGATAAATGCACATTGCAATACACTAGAAATATCTCTAAGAATGTGATAATAAACAAAAAAATTAGCGCAATCCTCTTCGCCTCCCAAGGCGTCTCATCCTATTTGACATAAGAACTGACATATATTAGCGCAATCTTGCTCATTTTAAGGCATTTACGTCATTTTTGAGGTCCGTCGTCGTTTTGGCTTTATCTGCATTTCATTTGGGTTCTAACTCTCAAACTTTGGACCCTTATGAGTACTGTCTTAGGGGGAGCTTATTCAAGCAAATATTTCTTCAATATGTAAGAGTTAGGTTATTCTTGTAAAACTCTGTGTGGATTGAACATCTAAGGCTTTTTACCTAGATTGACCTTAGGTCTCTTTATGCATTCATATCATACATGAAAAATTATTGTGTACAAATATTGGCTAAGTATGAAAAATGGTTTTTCGGAATAATCATTTTCTCAAGATAATTTTTGGCGGCTTTTATTCCTTACACATCAAATAAGAAAATTTGATTTTATGAGATTTTAGTATAAAGTATATATTGACTTAATAAGCCATCATTTTTAGCCTAAATTCTATTTTGCACTAAAACCGATTTTTCATATTTTGATTTGTTAGGATTTTGATTTTCTAGTATTTTTATTTGAATCCAAATGGGGGGTACTTCCTTATTTATATTGTAAACTTAAGTAAATGGAGTAATATAAAAATAAATTAAAGTAAAAGGACAAAGACATTTACTTAAATGTTGAAAGTGGAAATAATGTAAAATCTGTCTGTTGTGCTGCGCCCTCTGGAGCATTCTATCAAGCAGTTTGTGGGTAATTTGCAGGGGTCAACATCTTCACCTCCAATGGTGGATTCCGGGCTTGCAGGGGTCAATTGACCCCTCTAGCCCTTATGTGGATCCGCCCATGGTGATGAGTGGATGAAAATCATTACAAAATCAAGACAAATAAGAGAAACCTTATGTCTCTAAGAAAAGGAGAAATGGAGAGGGAGGAAGAACAGTGGCTTCCTTTCCCCCTCAAAGTGAAAACGATTGGAGGGTGTTTTTTGGGAGTGAGGAGGCTAGGGTTTTCGTTTTGACATTTAAATAGTGATTTTTGAAATGAACAATTGCGATTATGACTCGTTTTGTTGATACAAGTAGATTTGCATACTCCTTTAATTTATGCTCTTATATTCTAGTCAAGTAGATTGGTATAAAACATTCTTTGAAATCTGGATCATATTATTGGATTTCCCATGTCTCGAGTCTCAACATCAAGAGCCAATCGAGCATGAACTGTGTAGACAAGTCTTGTTTCAAAGTCCTATTCCAGAATTTCAAGGCGTACGATTTTCATGCATGGCATCATGGCATGGCTGATTGATATGCGCAAAAAGACAGAAAAATCACTAGTCACTGTGGCGCATAAGACACTCAAAAGCTTGGATGAATAAATGGATACCATGTCTTCACAGCTCACTGGGAAGCCTAAAAAAAAGAGAAGATAGAAAAGAAAGAAGAAAAAAAACACATCGGGAAGGCGCTCAGGGCTCCTCACGCATGATTTGACCACTCAAATCGTGTACTTTAAGCAAAGGCACAAAAATGTCTGGTTCTTCCTTTAAAAGATTGTACTATTATTATTGTGTAGTTCCTTATTCGTATCGCAACCTTTTGCATGAAGAAGGAAAGTCCTAGTCTTTGGAAGCATATGATTTCACACTGTTTTCAATGTGGCTAAAAGCAACAGATATTTCCAGGCCTAGATTAAGCAGGCTATCTATCGAAGCATAACCTTGACTCTTCCTTCCAAAGCCGACAAGCACAACCAGGACAAAAGAAATTTGCACAAGAGCCAACATCTCTGTACTACTCTATTAATTTTTAATTTAATTTAAGTGTAAAAAGCAAAACATGAAAAAGAGTTCTCGTGAAGCACAAAGAATATTATTTAAAAAGCAAACAGAAAAAATGTGTTCTCGTGAGAAGTGTCCCTTGTTTGCAGGGTGTACTCAATTGCGCCACATCACCTTTTTCCTCTCTCTCTCTCTCTCTCTCTCTCTCTTTCTCTCTCACACACACACACTTTCAAACAAAGCCATGTGTGTGCCTGCCTGCCTTTTCAAACCACCCCCTTCAAATCCCTTCTTTCTCTTTCTTTATTTCAGCTTTGTTCTTGCCTGTCTTCAACCTGAAGCCACAACCCAAGTTCAGCAATATGCAATTTCAGCACCTTGTGTTAATGGTGTTGGTTTTTTTCTCAATGCTGGTCTCTGGGTACAAGGAAAACACGATGCCACTATCTGTACCCAATAATGTGGAGCAAAAACAACAAGAACATGAGAATGATATGAATAAGCAGCCACAGCAGCAGCAGCGGTTGAGGCACTCATTTGAGGCCTTCTTTTCAAGCAAGAGGAAAGTTCCAAACGCTTCTGACCCGCTCCATAATCGTTGATAAGGAAGTATTGTGAAAACCAGATGTTGAAGCACTCATTTTGTCAACTCTGCAGGCTTAGTAAGTAACTAGTTCCTATTAACTTCTTTGTTCAATATTATCTATTTTGTCGTTTCTATTCTATACCAGCCAAGTCAATGTGTAAATTTAACATTAGTCCCCCTCATCTCCTCTCTTCTAAAAACAAATCCTGAATCTGACCTCGAAGTGCCTGAGATTGTAAAATTCTTTTAGTAGCCACGATTTTGCCATACATTTAATTGGCTTATCTTTTGTGGTTGCATAACTCGCAGTGCATTTGTTTTTGCTACATATTTTAACAAGGGAAAAAAAAAGTGTCTTCAACTGCAACTGCATTTACTCAATGATAAATTACTGTATGAGAGTATGAAAGTGCAGTGTGCTCTCCCCATTGTACCGAGTTCGATTCCCTTTCCGTACGTTTTGTCAAAGGAAAAAAAAAACAGAGAGAGGGAAAAGAACCAAAATGGGCTTTGGAATTCCAGGTATAGTTTTTACATTGAAGCCAGTGTGAATGGTCTTGGTTTACACATAGCCTCCAAGGGCTTAACCCTTGGCATCATAAGACCCAAGCCTTCACTCATATCCACCATGTCCTCCCCAATCCTCTCCCACTCAAATGACTGAACCAAGCTTCCAAGAGCCAGTTCAACCAACCTGTTTGCTAAGCCAGCCCCAGGACATCCGCGCCTTCCAGCCCCAAACGGGATTAGCCTATATCCTCCTTCAAGCCCTCCTTCACCAATCCATCTTTCAAACCTCTCTGGCTTAAATTTTGTGGGGGTCCTCCCACACCTCAGGGTCCCTATGGATGGCCCACGCATTCACAACCAGCATTGTATCAAATCCCCCCACCACACAGTCCTCAGAGGCTTCACGAGGCACCAGAATTGGAAAAGGCGGGTACAAGCGGAGTGTTGCAAGTAACTCAGCTTTGGCAAGTCTTGCTCTTCCAACGCACGCTTTTCTCCAACCTTGATCTCTATCTCCGCTCTCACTTTCTCCATTTCCCCTGGATGGTTTAGCAACAGCGCCATTGCCCATTCTAGGGTTGTTGATGACGTGTCACTCCCAGTAACCAGCAACACCTACAATCAGTCCACATTTAACTAACTAACGGTCACGTCCAAAAAAAAAACACAAAAACTAAAAACAAAGAAGTGTGAGTTACCAAAATGATTTCTTTGATTATTTCGTCGGTGTAGAATTCGGGCTCTGTTTGTTGCGTTGACAATAAGTTATCGATCATGAACATGTTGCCCTCTATACCATTTGATTCCAAATTGGGTGACAAAATTCGACGACGCTCCTCAACCAAACTCTGCAGGAAGCTGTCCATTTTTGCCATCAACCTCGCCATCTTCTTCTCCAACCCTGATATATCCATCCACTGTAAAATTGGCAAAAAGTCTCCCAAATTCGTCGTTGCGGATAGGTCAACGGCGTCCCTCATAACCTCCCGGAAATGCTTAGCCTCTTCAACATCCTCAACATCTTCACCGTGGTACCGCTTCCCCAAAACCATCATTGTCATCACGTTGAACGAAAGCTCCATGAACTTGGATTTGAGCTCAATCTTTGTCATCCCCTGTTGCGTGCAAGCACAGCTCTTTATTGTCTAATTCAATAGCAAACGGACTTCAGCTTGCCTGACGCTCGAAGACGTGGCGAGGCAAGAGGAGGAGAAGATCTCGAGAGTCATGACGCGTCGGAGGTTGCTCCAGAGGTCTCCATAGGGTGCGGCGGCGACGGTTTTGAAGTTGTAGTGGAAGTGTTTTCCGGCAAGCAAGCGTGGGCGGTTGGAGAGGATGATGTCGTGCTTCGTGTAACATTCTTCGGCGATCGAAGGCGAAGAGATCAAGAGGACTCTGCGTGAACCCCATCGGAGAAGTAGAATTTTGCCCAAGTTCAAAGAAAGAGATTGGAGGGTGCGGTGAATTGGTTCTTTCAGAAGATGGAGATGGCCAATAATTGGGAGAGACGGTGGGGAGAGGGGAAGGTTCTCATTGTGATTTTGTCTAATTTTAGCTACGGTGAAATTGAGAAGCAAGATGGAGGTAAAGGTGATGATGAGAGCTAAAGTGTACCACAAGGGTTCTCCCATTCCTTTGATTGATTGATCGATCCTCTTCTATCAAATGTCCAATATTTTGCTTTATGATCAGTATTCTTGGTCCTCTTGTTTCAATTTTGGTCTCACTAAGAAACTTTTGTACTCATCCTAAAAATAAAGACTTCATATTCATAAAGAACCTCCGCCTTCTAGGTAGGTAGACATTGATGTAAAAGAAAAAATTGAATAAAAAGAAGCAAAAAAACAAAACCCATGAAGTACATTTGGCCTATTTCCTCGAAAAAGTCTTTGTTCAGATTAAACCAACGTTATGAGGGCAGATATTATGAGGTGTTATAATGAGGGATTTCTTAATAGCAATTTGATTAATAAATTTCTCAACATTCAACGACTGGATTGAGCCCGTCAATGCACAATCTTAATATAGCCCCTTCATTATAGAAGTCCCGATTATTACCATAATTCTTATTAGGCTTTAGAATTTCAGGTCCAATTTTTACACATTGCATGGAAAGGCCCAAGCCTTTACTGAGGTCCACCATGTCCTCACCTATCCTCTCCCACTCAAATGAATGAATCAAAGTTCCAAGTGCCAATCCAATCAGCCGGTTGGCCAGGACATCCCCTGGACATCCACGCCTCCCACTCCCAAATGGAATCAGCTTGTACCCTTCAGAGTACTCACCACTCCTTCCTTCAAATCCCCCAACCACACAATCCTCATAAGCTTCATGAGGCACTAGAAGTGGGTCGGGTGGGTACAGACGCTGTGTCTCATTGATGACATTTTGCAAGTCAGCTTTGGCAAGTCTCGCTCTTCCCCAACATTGGTGTCTATTTCAGCTCTTTTTTTTTTGTCAAGATAAGTTTCATTAATAAGAAAGATATCATTACAAATGGGCCAATACATTACAGCTCAAGTCCAGTACATTACAAGTTACAACATAACAAAATAAAATAAATTGAACCAAGCCCAAAACCAGAAGCCCAATATTACCACAAACCCTAGCAACCTGGGTTCTTGAAGACAACCGAAAGAACTGACCGGCAAGAATGGGGGCGAAACTGTATCATACTCATATGGTCAAGCAATAGATCCACAAGGATCAAAAACTCCCAAGACCCAATAGCCACATCACCCATGGAGTGATGAAGGACAAAGAAGAAGGAGGTGAAGTTAGTGGAGGACTCAGCAATAGCAATGAGAGGGACAAAAGAAAGGATATGATGGAGGGTTTGCCAATTTAGGCTCCAAGAGAAAACACCCATGAATAATGGGAAGGAGCCAACCACAAAAACTCTCACAAGGGAGAGAGATATAGCTCTCACAGAGGAGAGAGAAACCTCTCACAAAAGGAGAGTAAAAGGAAGAGCAAAAGTAATGATAGGAGAAAAGGGGAGGAGAGGGGAGGAGGAGAAAAGATCTCCTCCCCCCTCAAAGGGGTGTGGGGCGCTGGAGGGATTTTTTGGAGAGGGCTAGGGTTAGACGAGAGAGAAAAAGGTCGGTACTATTTCGGCTCTTACTTTCTTCATTAGAGCACTTTCATCCCTATTGGCAAGGGTAAGGCAAAGGCTGTCACTATTTACGTAAATAGTGACATCCCTTGCAATTTTGTTTCCACCCTTATAGGCTAGGGCAAGGGCAATTACTATTCACATGAGATATGAGGAGATGAATTTGTATAGAATTTTTGGTATGGGAAGTACAGAATATGGCTAGGTATTTATAAATAAATAAAATATTCTGAAATATTTGGTATTTTTTTCATTTTTTGTTGTTGCTGATGACGTCAGCATTGTGTCATTTTGCCCAGGCAGCAGTTCGGGCTGAATTTGCCAGTAAACTTGCCCAAGTTGCTGGAGCCCACTATTTGCTTGGGCTGGAACTCTTGCATTGGAGCTGCCTTTGGTTGCTTGGGGGGGCCAGGGCTCCCCTGCAACGATGGAAGTGCTCTTACCTCTTGATGGTTTACCAACAACGCCATTGCCCATTCTAGGGTAGTTGATGTCGCATCAGTCCCAACTACCAGCAATATCTACAATTAAATAGTGATTAGTGGACACTTTAACAAAGTAAGCACGCATCCTTTTTTGTAATTAGTGGACTTTTGATTGCTAAAATGGTTCAATTTACCATATTTCACGAGGGCTAGTTGACTTTGAAGGGTTTTATTTTTAGACAATAAAGTATGGATGTCGGCATCATATGTAGGGATGATAATTGATTGTGTCGTGTCGTGTCGGGATAATAAATATGTCAAGAATGCTCAACCCAAACCCGACCCATTTAATAAATGTATCATCAATTTCGGGTTGTGTTGAATATGTAATTAAACATGTTATATGGTTAATAATCTGTTTAACAAATTATAATTTATAATATTTGATTTCTTATCTAAATTTGACCCAAAAAAAGAATTCTTATCATAATCAAATAAGAATGTTTTCTAAAGCCTTGCAATAAATTGACTTCAATTGATGACCTCTTTATATTCTCACATATGTGCGGTAACAACTAGTAACTAGCAAGCTAAAAATGTAAACAAAAAAAAAAGTTTTTTAGTTTTTTAGTTTTTTTCAAAATAATTTGCATAATTGAGTATTGGGTAAAATTTAAAAACAAATAAAAAGAAAGAATAATTTGAATAGTACACCAGCCACGTGGTATACCCAGAACATTTAAAAATTTCTCCCATACAAGAATCACTTATTAGGCAATAAGTAAAAACAAATACAAAAAACCAATAAAGACCCACATCTTAAATTCACAAGGTCATCAAAAAATAATAAAAAACCTGAATTTTGATAAATTAATCAAATAATTGCATTTTGCAGTTTTGCAATTTTTTATTTTTAATATAAAAATAATGATTACATTTTACCTCGTATGAAGATTGAGAAAGAAAGAAATAAAAAGAATTTAAAAAATGAGAAAAATGAAGAAAATGAAGAAGAAAGAAAGAAATGGGTTAGCGAGTTGGTGGGTATTAAACACATTGACACGACCCGATTAATTATTTAATACTTGCATCTACCCATAGAAAAATTGAACTGATCCAAATCATAGTAATTACTATTAGTTGAAGAATAAATATATACGGTAATGAGTTTCAAACTATAAGTAATTATTCGTGCATCTTAGATTGTGTTTTATTTTTTGGGTTGTGTCTCTTGCATCCACAATAAGTTATCAATCATCAACTTCTTAACCCTTTTTTCATCACATGAACAATTTGTTGATGACAAATTTACACGACGCTCGTTAACTAAGCCCTGCAAGAATTTGTACATCTTTGCCATCAACCCTGCCATCTTCTTCTCCACACCTAATATATCAATCTACTGTAAAATTGGCAAAATGTCTCCCATATTCGTTGATCCGGATATGTCCACAGTGTCCCTAATAACCTCCCGCAAGCACTGGCGGACCCAGTGAAGGACAACTGTGGGCACTTGCCCACACTTATCTAAAAGTTTCAGCCATATAATCCCATTCAAACTCATATTTTTTAATTATTTTTAGGTACTTCTTAGGTGGACCCTCCACATAACCCATCCGATACATACGCTTTAAGCCCAAAGCTTATATTAAAAAAGAAGGATTTTTAGCCATTTTGCCCCCTGAACTATTAGGCAATTCGAACTTACCCTCCTGAATGATTTCATCTGCCGATTTAGTCCCTCAACTCGTAATAAATAGTCAATTTCCCCCTTACCGTTAAGTTTATCTAATTCCATTAATTTTTCTGTTAATACAAGGGCAAATTTGTAATTTTAACTTAAAATTCATAAAAATATTGTAAATAATTAACTTTCAGAAGAAAAAAATATATATTCTCCCCACTGAACCCCCACACCCACCGATTTCTTCTCCTCCAAAGATTTTTTTTTCTTCTAAAAGTTAATTGTTTACAATATTTTTATGAATTTGAAGTTAGAATTACAAATTTGCCCTTGTTATTAACAGAAAAATTGATGGAATTAGATAAACTTAACGGTAAGGGGGAAATTGAATATTTATTACGAGTTGAGGGACTAAATAGGCAGACGAAATAATTCAGGGGGGTAAGTTCGAATTGCCATATAGTTCAGGGGGCAAAACCGCACTTTACCCAAAAAAGAAAAACCCTATGTTATAAAAGAAGAATAGAGATCCTACTAAGTTCACTCAATATGTAATTTTGTGGAGATCTCAGCCTCCAAATTCGTTATTTTGCAAAAATCTACGGCCCAATAAAATCAAACTCGCTACTTCAATTGATTTTACAGGTTAGTACTTAGTTGTTTTTTACAAACTAATTTCATTATATTCTTATTTATATGCATTCAATTTGTAGTGATGATTGATTTTATTATATATATATATATATACATATTGATGAAAAATAATATAAACTATTTATGACAGTTGTAGAAAAATATTTTAAAAGAAAATCCAAGTTGGAGTTGTCACGACCTATCGGGAGAAGTGATGATAGTTGAAAGCAAAGTCGCATAGAAATCAATATGTCAGATCTTCATTATGATCCTGGTTTACGAACTCGGATTTTAGATTACAATCCGAATATTCGAGATAAAATTAGAAGAGCTTACTTACGAAAAAGGCCATTGTCAGCCTAGAAATCATGATTTCCCTCAAAAGAAATTTTTTTAAATAGTCAAGGACAATTGTAAATTTACTTATTAAACAATGCTATTAATATTCTAAGTTTGTTTGGCTATATATCGGTTGAATTTTTTTTAAGCCCCCAGATAAACGAAAGTCTGGGTCCGCCACTGCCCGCAAGCTCTTGGCCTCTTCAGCATCTACAACATCTTCACCATAGTATCGTTTCCCGACAACCATCATCGTCATCACATTAAACGAAAGCTCCATGAACTTGGTCTTGAGCTCAATCTTTGTCATGTTATCGGCACAACTACTCTTCATTATTTGATTCAGTAGCAAACGAACTTCCCCTCGTCTGACACTTGAAAACATGGCAAGGTGAGAGGAGGAGAAGATTTCAACAATCATAATGCGGAGGAGGTTGCGCCAGGGGTCTCCGTAGCGCCATAGCGACAGTTGTGTAGTTGTAGTGGAAGTGTTTTCCGGCAAGCATCCGTGGGCGGCTGGCGAAGATGATGTCATGCTTTGTGTAACATTCTTCAGCGACCCTAGGGCAAGAGACCACGAGCACTCTTCATGAAACCCAACGGAGGAGGGTTTTTCGGAAGTTTGAAGGAAGAGATTGGAAGGTTCGGTGGATTGGTTCTTTTAGAAGATGGAGGTGGCCAATATTGTTATAGGAAAAGATGGTGGGCTTGGAGGCAGGTTGTTCTTGTGTTTTTGTGTAATTTTAGTAATGGATAGCTTCAGAAGCAAGGTGAAGATGATGATGAGAGCTAAACTGTACCAGAAGTAGGCCTAGCCAGAAGGGTTCTTCCATTCTTTTGATTGAGTCTCTATTTGATCAAATATAGCATATATATTGATTTTCATTCTTGGTCCTGTTATTTTAATTTGAGAGTAGTGTTCTCTTGACCTAGCCGAGAATCCGTGGCCACCCACCTTGGATTTAAATCAGCGCCCACCTACTTTTGCACTCATTTTAAGAAACTCTATTGAACCGTTGGATTTAAATCCAACGGTAGTGGACTACGATCCTTGGTCACTAGGTGACCAAGAGATCACTACTCTTTAATTTGATCTTACAGCTAAATTTGACATGAAATTTCAATTCTAAGTCTCTTTCAATTTTTTTGCTCCCTCTAAGGTGATAATTAGTAATTGGATTAATCAAGGAATTTTTGTTTTATGTTCCCACGTTGAATTATTTGTTTTTTTGTTTTTGTTTTGGTTGGAGAATTATCGTTTAATAATCCTTTATAATATTGAAAAAATATTTAGTGATGAGTTTTTAGTTCTAAATTTGCTATCACATATACAATTCTTTTGTAGTATTTTCGTTGAAGATGTTGGTTTAGGAGACCTCATTTTTGATTGTGCACAGGGCTTCAATAAAACTCAGAGCCACCCCTACCTACAAAGCCGAACAAGTATAAATCTTGGTGTTCTTATTTGTTGTTGATTTGCTTCTTTTATCTTGTTTATTGTTGATGTTTCACAATTTTACCCATATTGGTTGATGCTTCGGCACAACATTTATTATTCTTGGTCCTTTTATTTTTTTGATGGTAACACTGCTGGAATCTTTTGCATTAATTCATCCTAAACTCAAAGCAAAAAAGTTTGGGGTTGACTTCCACCATCAATGCTTTCTGCTTTTCCTTATTTTTGGAAACAATTCCATGTTACACCACATTATTATTTACGTAGGTCCTGTAATGAATAGAATATGCCAATTCGTATTTAAAAAAAGAACATGCCAATTGCCAAGTTCTTTTATATTAGGCGCAAGTTCATAGCTACACCATTTCACGTTGACCAAAAAAGAGCCAAAAGAATGGAAGAACCCTTCTGGTATAGTTTAGCTCTTATCATCTTCACCTTGCTTCTCAAGCTCTCCATAGCTAAAATTACCCAAAAACACAACTTGCCACCAAGCCCACCATCTCTTCCCATCATCGGCCATCTTCATCTTGTAAAACAACCAATCCAACGAACACTCCAAGCTCTTTCCGAAAAATACGGCAAAGTTCTTCTACTCCGCTGGGGTTCACGCAGAGCCCTCTTGGTTTCTTCGCCTTCGCTAGCAGAAGAGCTTTTCACAAAGCATGACATCATCTTCGCCAACCGCCCACGCTTCCTTATTGGAAAACACTTAGGCTACGACTTCACAACAGTCATTGTAGCTCCCTATGGAGACCTCTGGCGCAACCTCCGCCGCATAATGACCCTTGAGCTCTTCTCCGCTTCTCGCCTCGCCCAGTTTTCGAGTATCAGACAAGGAGAAGTCCGTTTGCTACTGCAAGAGATAATGAAGAGTTGCACAGAGAGCATGACAAAGATCGAACTCATGTCAAAATTTACGGAGCTTTCATTTAATGTGATTACGATGATGGTTGTGGGAAAGAGGTTCTACGGTGAAAATGTTTTGGATGCTGAAGAGGCTAAGAATATACAGAAAGTTATTAGGGACGGAGTGGACATATCTGGGGCTACAAATTTGGGAGACTTTTTCCCATTCTTACAATGGATGGATATAACGGGGATTGAGAAGAAGATGATGAGGTTGATGGCAAAGATGGACAGCTTTTTGCAGGGCTTGGTTGACGAGCGTCGTGAAACTTTGTCCGCAAATTGTGGATCGAATGGGAAAGAGGTGAAGAAGTTGATGATTGATAACTTGCTGGCGCTCCAAGAAACAGAGCCCATGTTCTACACTGACGAAATAATCAAGGGAATCATTCTGGTAATTAATCCATATTTTTAAATCTTGCACATCTTTAATTAGTTAAACTAATTTAGTTTTAGTTCCTGAGGCCACTAGTAAGCTTATTATAATCTGGGGTTTTTCTTGTGTCTTTCTTAAAATTTCAACTAATTCATTCATAGTATAACAAACACATGTATATTTATTAATATTATTGTATCATAAATATAAAATATCGTATACTCATATTATAACACTTGAACTGATATCACTACATTAACATACAATAGTTATTCCAAGATAGCCGCATCAATTTTATTAGTAAAATGAAAAAAATATACATACAAGATAACGTAACCGCTCTTGCAAACAATAGAAAAATACAATAACAATAAACACAACTATTACAAGACAATGAGGAAAATCAATTTCAGCTTTATAATATATATGATTTGCCCAGCATTTGTACTTATTTAATTGTCTACACATAAAAGTTAAACAAGGGAGAAAGAGATATGATATACATTATCAAATGGTAGCTGCAGGCTGAAGCAACTTACAAAATATTAATGCATACGTAACCTAATTAAATTACCAAGTTAATTGTAGGTGGTGCTGGGAGCTGGGACTGACACGTCAGCAACAACCATAGGTTGGGCAATGGCGCTGTTGCTGAACCATCCAGAGGAAATGCAGAAAGTGAGAGCTGAGATGGAAACCAAGGTTGGAGAAAAGCGTGCGTTGGAAGAGCAAGACTTGCCAAAGCTGAGTTACTTACAAAATGTGATCAATGAGACACTTCGATTGTACCCACCTACTCCACTTCTATTACCTCATGAAGCCTCTGAGGATTGTGTGGTAGGGGGATTTGATGTGCCACGTCATACTATGTTATTTATTAATGCGTGGGCCATCCATAGGGACCCTGAGCTGTGGGAGGACCCCACAGAATTTAGGCCAGAGAGGTTTGAAGGGTGGAGTGGTGAGGGGTCTGAAGGGTACAAGCTAATTACGTTTGGGGCTGGAAGGCGTGGATGTCCAGGTTCTGGGCTAGCAAACAAGTTGATAGGATTGGCACTTGGAAATTTTATTCAGTCATTTGAGTGGGAGAGGATTGGTGAAGATAATGTGGATATGAGTGAAGGTTTGGGGCTTAACATGCCAAGGGCCGAGCCCTTAGAAGCTATGTGCAAACCGCGCCCAATCATGCAAAGCTCACTTCCATATAACAACATCAAAAATCACACACCGTCTTCCCTGTGTTGAAATAGTACCAGAAGTGTTCCGCCATTCGTTTAATCAAATATAGCTTATTGGTTTTTGACAAAAAAAAATAGTAATTTTCACTTTACTACAGTAAAATTTACCCACTTTTAGAGTTCGATACATCAAATTTCTTTCGTCTCAATCACATACATAAAGTTGTTTTTCTTATCACTTTCATATAAATACTGTAAGCCTTTCTGTTAAATGCTAACGTGGTAGTAAATAGGCCCCACAAACTATATAAAAATAAATTATGAGAAATTATATCTTTAAAAAATATATATATATATACAGTCTCATTCTATTGAGGGATCCCTCAAATATTTTATTTGAGGGACGCCCTTTAAGGTACACTACAATTTTTTTTCAATTGATCCAAACCATCTATTTTTTAGGTCTTCATTCATAGATCATCCTTACAAAAAATTAGACAAATCGGATACCGTTTCGACATCCAATTGTGTCGTACAAAATCAATGAACATGATACTTTAAGAAAGTACTAAAATTTCAATAACTCAATTGAATGGTCAAATGATATCGGATTTAAGTGATTTTTTGTAGAGATAATCTTTGAATGAGTATCTACAAAATAGATGGTTTGGATTAGTGAAATACAATCCGAAGTGAGCCCTGCAAGGGGTGTCCCTCAAATAAGCTTATTTGAGGGATCCCTCAATGGAAACTCACTGTATATATATATATATAAGTAAAACTCTCTCCACCTTTCTCTCTCTTGCCTCCTCTCTTTCTCTGAATTACCCAAGCAGAAATAAATAAATACATTAATCAGACTTAGAAATCAAACCCAAAGTTCTCAACAATCCAGAAATCAACCTTTTTCAAATCAAAGTTCCAGAAAAATTCAAGCTAGCAGAGATTGGACCCCAACCACCGCAGCCCTTACGTCCTCGAAGCTGAGCCACTTGTCCGAGTCCCTGAAGCTCGAGCAACAGTTCCTCAGGGTCCCCTTCGAGCACTACAAGAAGACAATCCAAGTTTTTTTGTTGCTTTCCTCAAGTTTTTCTCAAAAACAGAGGGTAATTTGAAATTTTCTAACTTGATTAGCTTGGCAATGAGTGAGCTTGAGTATTGAACCATTGAAATTTCGGGATCTGAATTGACGTTTAGCTTATTCAGATTGGATATTTGTGCTTGTTGATATTCATTATTGAGTAAATGAATTTGGCAACTGATTGATATGGGTTATTGTGGTTTAGTTGGAAGAAGGGAGTAGGACAGAGCACTTGCAAGCCCAGAGGTTCCGAGGTGGTGATGGTTGGTAGAGGTGACGCTGCGGCCCACCCATATCGGGTTGGAGTGCAGTGGTGGGGGAGGGGGTTTGACGCAAGAGAGAGAGGTTTCTAACTAGGTGTGTGGCTAGGGTGTAGGGTGGTGAGGCGGTGTGGTTTGTTGGGATAAGGGAGACGATGGATGAGGCTGAGGGAGAGAGAGAGAGAGGTCCGGCAAAGGGAGAGAGAAGCCGAGAGAGGAGAGGAGAAAATGAGGAGGAAGAACGAAACCAGGCCGTGTTTTAGTTATAAAAACTTGCGCGATGAAGTACTACCGTTGCTCAAACATTTGGGCAACAAAAATATTAATGACAGAACTTGCGCAACGACAATAATCGTCGTGCAAACGAATGAAGTGCGCCTTTTTAAAATATTAAATACGCGCAACTTGCGCGACGATTACAAAACACGCATTTTGTTGAAATTTACGCAACATATTTGCGCGACGCTATTGTTGAAATTTACGTCGCGCAAGTCTTCCCAAATTTTGAAAACACGCATTTTCATAATATTCGACCGCCAAAACTTGCGCGACGACAATTTTCTCCGGCGCGCAAATATTTTGCGCGACGTCGGAATTTATATTTTCGTCGCTCAAGCAAACTCTAATTACTCCACCGCGCCTTTTTAAATATTCAACCGTCGCAACTTGCGCGACGAATGGTACAATATCGTCGCGCTAACATTTTGCGCGACCTCAGAATTATAATTTCCGTCGCGCAAGTAAACTCTAATTTCAAAAAAAACGCGCCTTTTTTAATATCCAACCGTCGCAACTTGCGCGACGAATGGCCTTATGTCATCGCACTAACGATTTGCGCGACGGTAGAATTACCATTGTCGTCGCGCAAGTAAACCCAAATTTCAAAAAACGCGCCTTTTTTAATATTCAACCGTCGCAACTTGCGCGACGAATGGCCTTATGTCGTCGCGTAAACATTTTGCGTTATTTCAAAACGAGCTTTTTTAGTCGCACCTTGAGCGACGAAAGAAATTTTCTCGTCGCGCAAATTTTCTTTAATTAGTCATAACTTGGCAACGAATTATAGTTTGTGTTGCGCAAACCCTAAACCTTATGTACAGTTTGCGCGATGATCATCGTCTTCCGTCGCGCAAACCTAAACCCTAAACCCTTCGCTCAAACCCTAAGAGATTTGCGTGACGACACTCTTTTTCGTCCCGCAAAAGAATTTTGTGCGACGAATTATGTTTGTTCGTCGCGCAAAGTAATATATATTTTTTTTCCTCTTTCTTTCTAGTGTGAATATCTCCAAAATCGAAACCAAAAGTTGAATGCAATCCTCTTATTTGTTGTTTTTGATACAAGTCCTTTGACTTTTGTGTCACGTATGATTACATTCCCTTTTTTTATTTTTCAATATTTACATTTTTTTTCATTTTTAACTTGATATAAATTTTTATGTTGCAGTGGATTCTGAACTTGATATAAATTGCATTATGTTATATTTATGTTATAATAGTGGTAAGGCTGTCAAGATGAATAGAAGATTATATTATGTTATATTTACCTAGTAATTAGGTATTTTATATGTGTTTATGCTTGAAATAAATTGCATTATTCATCATATAGCATTTCATAGCATTATTCATTTATACATAACATAGTTAAATTACAAAACATTTCATTTACTATGTTTTACATGTCAAGTGACAAATAAATTGCATTATTCATCCTCTGAACTATAATAATCTTCGTTATCGTCACTATCGTCACTTTCTGTCTCCCAATCCTCCTCTGATCCATCACTCATGTCATCGTTCGGGGCCACAGCAACATCGTATCGCGGAAGATCACCGAGGTCAATTGTAATTGATTGAATGGGTATTTCGATTGAAGATACTCCTTGTATCTGAAATGGCTCTTGTATAATATTTGTATCTCGAAGTGTTTCCGCATCATTTTCCATTGATGATTCGAAATGTTGGTCAGCAACGTTGTCAACATCGTCGTCAGTTGGGTCTTGTTCTGGTATAGCGTACACATTCCTCTGATCCATCTTCTGAACAACTTTCCAACCTCTCCCGGCTTAGGGTCATCTAGATACACGGCCTGTTTTACCATGTTTGCCAAAATGCAAGGGTCGTCATCATACCAAGTTCTGTTAATGTTCACAGATAGTAAGCCGTGGTCGAGTTTAACACTTCCCTGCCTATTTGGGTTTGTATCAAACCATCGACACTTAAACATGATCACTTGGTATCGGTCTTTGTAAAGTAATTGCACGACAGTTGTTAATTTGCCATAGAAATCAATGTCTGTACTTTCGCCGCCACCTGGGACATGGACACCGCTGTTTTGCGTACACAACTTGTCATCTCGTGCAGCCCCCAAAAACTTGATGCCGTTAACATTGCTACCCGAGAACAATGTATTCACCTAATATTTTAGAAAAACATTCGCGTGTTAGTTTGAGAAAATTAAATACTACAATATATATGTCAAATATAAAACACTTATAAACACTTACATATTCGAGAAACCATTGTGGGAACAATTCTCGGTGTTTCTTGGCATACAAATGTGATGGATGTTCTCGCTTCATCATCTCTTCATGCTCATCTAAGTATGTCATTATCTCATCACAATTGTTCAGTACGAACCAATGCGCTACCTCCATGTTAATTATGGAAAACGACTCTCCTCGTCCAGGATCTCCAAAGGGTCGTGCGTTTTGGCAAAAAACAGAGAGTTTCTCCTTTCTCAGACCTCCGTTATTATTGCGTTGCGGACGATTGAAAGCAGTCTCAACATCTTGTAAATACATTCCACAGAAATTAAGCGACTCATATTGCACCCTCTACAATTGATCCTTCGGGCTTCGCCATGTTGCGTACACTTTTTTTCAACTCCCCAAGCAGCCTGGCACAATCAATCAATAAGATACAAATTATCAACCGTGAGATAATGATGCATACAAATAATGATGAGGATTATATACCTTTCTATTGGATACATCCACCGATAGGTGACAGGACCAGCAAGCAATGTCTCTTCGGGCAAGTGAACCATCACGTGGATCATACTTGTGAAGAAAGCTTGAGGGAAGATCATCTCAAACTTGCATAAGACTTGGACAATGTCATGGCGCAACTAATTAATGTCTAATTTTCGCAACATTTTTACCGTCAGTTGGGAAAAAAATCGGGACAACAACATTATTGGCTTCGCTACATCTTCCGATAATAGATGTCGAATACCCACAGGAAGTAGGCGTTGCATAAACACATGAAAGTCATGACTCTTTAGTCCAGCAAATTTACCCCGTCAACATTCACGCAACGCGTGATATTAGAAGCATACCCATCAGGAAACTTTACAGACAATACAAATTGTAGAAACTTTTTTTTGTCATTCAGTTTCATGGAAAAAAAAGCAATATCCCTTCTAACTTTATCACTATCCCTATTCATCCATAAACCCATTCGTATGCCCATTCTTTCCAAATCAAGATGAGCTTTGATCGTGTCCTTTGTCTTGCCTTTGATATCTAGAATTGTGTCCATCAATATGTCAAATACATTTTTCTCAACATGCATAACGTCGAGATTGTGCCTCAATTTTAGTTTCGACCAATATGGGAGCTCAAAAAACATAGGCTTATGCGTCCAGTTCATATGTGTAGCAAGTTTGGTCCGACTCACTGTTTTCCGGAACGGAGCAAAATCCAACCGGTTAAGCTGTTCCAAAATCTGATCGCCGGACCATTCTCTAGGTCTAAGACGATGCTCAGTGTTACCATCGAACTCTTTATCCTTATCCCGCCACTCATGGTCCCATGGCAACCATCTTCGATGACCAAGGTAACAAACTTTCCCAGCATGCCAACCAGATGTTACATCATCCTTGCATACAGGGCATGCCATGTAACCCTTAGTGCTCTACCCAGAAACCATTGCATATGCGGGAAAATCATTCACAGTCCACATAACTGCTTCTCGCAAAGTGAATATCTTCCCAGTAGATTTATCATACGTACGCACACCGTTTGTCCACAAATCCTTGAGCTCATCAACCAACGACCCTAAGTAAACATCAATTGACCTGCCAGGGTCCTCAGTTATCAAAACAGTCATCATCATGTATTCTTTTTTAATGCATTTTCAAGGCGGAAAATTATATGGGAACGCGAAAATAGGCCAAGTGCTGTGGTGTTGGTTTAGAACCCCGAACGGATTGAATCCGTCAGTGGCAAGTCCCAATCTAACATTTCGGGAATCAGCAGCAAACTCGGGGAACGTTCGATCAAACTCTTTCCATGCCTCCCCATCTGCAGAATGCCGCATCACATCGTTGTCTACTCATTTTTCCTTATAACATCTCATGTCCGTGGCAGTATGCGTCGACATATACAATGGCTGCAACCTGGGTTTCAGGGGTAGATAACACATGACATTTTGAGGGATCTTAGTCGTTCTATTCTGAGATGTCATTTTGAACCTCGACTCCTTGCATATAGGGCATGTATCCAATGCTTCATACTCTTTGTAGAATAAAATACAATTATTTTTGCAAGCGTGAATTTTTTCATAACCCAATCCGAGACCATTCAACACCTTTTGTACGTGACTATGGTCTTTCGGCAAACAATTGTCCGTCGGAAGCATTCTCTTGAAAACCCCCAAAAAGTAATCGAAACATTGGTTCGACATACGATATTTAATTTTTCTCTGCATTAGCTCCACAATGGCAGTGAGAACGGAAAAGCTCTAGCACCCCGAGTATAACTCTTGGTTGGCATTTTTTAACAGTTTTTCATATTAGTCGAACTCTGCACTGTCTATTGGTGTAGGCACGTCATCTTCCTCTTCCTGATTGATGTTGGTCGATGCAAATGGAAAAGCATCGTGTATAATATCCATGACTTGATCATTAGGATCCACAATAGGTTCAACATTGTCCACTCTTGTGGCATTTGAAGACGAAGCATGGTCTAATTGTTCCCCGTGAAGGTTCCAAATGCTATATGTCTCAATCATTCCATTTCTTACTAAATGAAATGCAACATTTTCAATTGTCTCCAACAACGTGTTGTTACACCTCCTACAAGGACAACAGATTCTAGTTGCACCTGGGTTGTGTGCACGTGCGAACTCAATGAAATCCCCGATTCCATCCAAGTATTCATCTGCGCATCTATGCGGGTTCTGTATCCACCTCCTGCTCATAATTCCTGGAACCACAATCACAACAACTTCATACGAAGTCATAATGTCACCTTATGCCTCCGGTAAGGGCCCTATCGCATTCGGGAATGCATAGTCATGTCACGTAATGTACGGCTACATGAAATTAGATTTCGATGTGGATGAATTTCGGCAGCATCTCGATACAGTTCTTGAGGTGTACCTTAGGTATAAATACCTACGTACCACCCGAAGAACGTATAGAGATAACACCGAAATCTCCACAATCGAAACCTAATCCTGTAGCCGTACATTACGTGACATAACTATGCATTCCCAATCTGTCCAAATAATGGGACAATTCAAGAATTAATTAGACCGCAGTCATGCTTTACGCATCCATGTACGAAATCCAACTAATCTCGAATGGGAAACTAAGTGTTACTCAAAATAAAACCAAAAGTACGAAGTTAATTGAAATTAACTTCGTACATCACAACACATTAACACCATAATATAAATATAATTTCACAAAACAAATAAAGTTTAACTTAATATAAATAATTTAACATTTCCTAAAATATAAAACGAAGAAAATACCTTCTCAATCGTTTTCAACCAATCGTTAATCACACGTAATATCCCTGTAGACAACGAAATTAATGACGTTAGAATGAATTTAAATTAATACTTTTACACTAACGACAAAAAATATTTACCTAATGAACGTTGCAAATTCCTAGCTCATGCAGAGATAGAGGTAGAGCCAAGCTGCAATTTTTGTAGCTTGCCTCTGAAATGGCAAAAACCAGTTTATATACTGAACGGACGATTCGTCGCGCAAACCCTCAATTTTCGTTGCTCAAAATCAATTTTTTTGTCATTTAAAATCGGGTCGACATTATACTTTACGCGACTATCAAATTTATTTCGTCGCGCATAGTTTCGTCGCGATAGAGCACATATTCGTCGCACAAACTATCAATGTCGACGCGCAAGAAGGTGTCGACATCAAACATTGTGCGATGACACAACATTCCGTCGCGCAAGAATTTGGCGCCAAATCAAATCACCCGCGTTTTGTTGCGCGCGCAAAACATAGTCGCACAAGTTCTTTTATGCGACGAATATTTTTGTCTCACAAGTTTTTGCCACGAAATTTTGAACCCGCCTTTTTTTTGTGCGACGACAATTGATATTGTCGCGCTAAAGGTTCATGGGCGACGATAGTTTTCGTCGCACAAGATTAAAAATATAAAATTATTATCCTTGCTATTATGCGCGACGAATAATTTTTTATGTCGCGCAAATTGTAAAACGTAGTAGTGAAAGTGAAAATTAACCCCAAAAAAAAAATTTAGCTTATTGGTTAATGTTTATTATTGGTCCATTTTTTAATTTGGTCGCACAGCTAGAATCTTTTGTCTTCATCCTCAACTCAAAGCAAGAAAGTTGACTTTTACCATCAATGCTTTTGGCCTTTTCCTTATTTTTGCAAACAATTCCAAGTTGCACCATATTTACGCATGTCCTGTAATTAATAGAATATGCAAGTTCATAGCTACACCATTTCACATCGACCAAAAAAGAGCCAAAAGAATGGAAGAACCCTTCTGGTATAGTTTAGCTCTAATCATCCTCACCTTGCTTCTCAAGCTCTCCATATCTAAAATTACCCAAAAACACAACAACTTTCCACCGAGCCCCCCATCTCTTCCCATCATTGGCCATCTCCATCTTCTAAAACAACCAATCCACCGAACTCTCCAAGCTCTTTCAGGAAAATTTGGGAAACTTCTGCTACTCCGCTGGGGTTCACGCAGAGTCCTCTTGGTTTCTTCACCTTCGGTAGCAGAAGAGCTTTTCACGCACTACTACAAAAAACACTTTGCGCGACGAAGTATTATTGGTCGCGCAAAGTACAATTTCGTCACGCAAAACTTTGCTCGACAAAATTTTGGTCGCGCAAAATCCGTCGCGCAAAGCTCGTGGAGAAAGGGTTTGCGCGACGAAAAATAATTTTTGTCGCGCAAAACTACTTTGCGCGACAAAGTTATGTTGGTCGCGCAAACTTTTGCGCGACGAAGTAATATTGGTCGCACAAACCTTTGCGCGACGAAGTGTTATTTGTCGCGCAAAACTTTGCGCGACGAAGTGTTATTGGTCGCGCAAAACTTTGAGCGACGAAGTGTTGTTGGTCGCGCAAAGTTTTGCGCGACGAAATATTTTAAATATTTTAAATTTTGTCGCGCAAAGTCTTTAAAAAAATTTCCCACTTGTGTTTTAAATTTTTTTAATTAAAATAAATTAATTTAGTAGTTTGCGCGACGAAATATTTTGTATGATTTTTCTAATTATATTCATTTTTTCTTTTTAAATTTAATTTAATTGTATGATTTTATTTTTTTACATTACTTTAATTTAAATTGACATATTCAAAATAAATTGATCAAATTGTCCAATATATATATAATATTCACAATGTACACATAAATTAACAAAGTGCAATAATACAACCCTAAAATTGTTATACCCCAAATCCAACATCAATATATTAAGAAAACTCCAATCCTCACCCAATATATTCAACATCAAACCCCTCACAAACTCAAAACTAACTCCAAAAACACATATTAATGAAAAAAAAATTTAAAATTTGGAGAGAATATATATTTTGGCAAGATTGAGAGTGAGTGAGAATGAGAGGGAGAAGTGAGTGTGAGAGAATTAGAGAAGATAGTGAGAGAGTGAGTGAGAGTGAGATATAGTGAAAAGAGAAATGAGAGAGTGAAGCATAGTGAAGAGAGAGAAAGAAGAGAGATTAAGTGAAAGGAATGAGTGTAAGAGAAAGGGTAGGATTTGGGGAGAGGAGAGGTAAGAGTAAAGAAAGAAATTGAGAAAATGGAGGAGTTATTTCGGTTTTTAAAACCGTATCACTTTGCGCGACGAAACAAAATATTGGTCGCGCAAACCTTTGCGCGACAATTGTTGGTCTCATAAAACTTTCTGCGACGAATTTTTGGTTTGTCTCGCAAAGTCTAAAAAAATTTAAAAAATTTCCCACGCAAAGTTTTTGGGCCCGCCAAATTTTTAGAGTTTTGCGCGACAAAACAACAATTCGTCGCGCAAAGTCTTGCGCGACGAAATATTTGTCGCCAAAAACTTTGCGCGACGAATTGTTGGTTTGTCGCGCAAAGTCTTAAAAAAATTTAAAAAAATTTCCCACACAAAATTTTTGGGCCCGCCAAATTTTTAGAGTTTTGCGCGACAAACCAACAATTCGTCGCGCAAAGTTTTTGGCGACAAATATTTCGTCGCGCAAGACTTTGCGCGACGAATTGTTGGTTTGTCGCGCAAAGTCAAAAATTAAAAAAAAATTAATTTTTATTTTTGTAAAGACTTTGCGGGACGAATATAGATCTTCGTCGCACAAAGTGACTTTGTGCGACGAAATAATTTGGTCGCGCAAAGTCAAAAATTAAAATTTTTTTTTTTAATTTTTGTAAAGACTTTGCGGGACGAATTTAGATCTTCGTCGCGCAAAGTGACTTTGTGCGACGAAATAATTTTGTCGCGCAAAAGTTTGTCGCGGAAAGTGAATTTGTGCGACGATGTGTTTTTCGTCGCGCAAAATTTAGTCGTGCAAGATTTTGTGGGACGAATTTTTGAGTTTCGTCGCGCAAAGTAACTTTGTGCGACGAATTGGTTTTCGTCGCGCAAAGTTTGGTCGCGCAAGGGTATTTTTTTACTAGTGACGAAACACGACATCATCTTCGCCAACCGCCCACGCTTGCTTATCGGAAAACACTTAGCCTACGACTTCACAACTGTCAGTTTAGCTCCCTATGGAGACCTCTGGCGCAACCTCCGCCGCATAATGACCCTTGAGCTCTTCTCCGCTTCTCGCCTTGCTTGGTTTTCGAGTATCAGACAAGGAGAAGTTCGTTTGCTACTGAATGAGATAATGAAGAAAAGTTGTACTGAGAGAAAGACAAAGATCGAGCTCAAGTCAAAATTTACGGAGCTTTCATTTAACGTGATGACGATGATGGTTGTGGGAAAGAGGTTCTACGGTGAAAATGTTTTGGATGTTGAAGAGGCTAAGAATATACAGAAGGTTATTAGGGACGGAATGGACATATCTGGGGCAGCAAATTTGGGTGACTTTTTCCCATTCTTACAGTGGATTGATATAACGGGGATTGAGAAGAAGATGGTGAGTTTGATGGCAAAGATGGACAGCTTTTTGCAGGGCTTGGTGGAAGAGCGTCGTGAAATTTTGTCCACGAAGTGTGAATCGAATGGAAAAGAGGTCCAGAAGTTGATGATTGATAACTTATTGGCGTTGCAAGAAACAGAGCCCCAATTCTACACTGACGAAATAATCAAGGGAATCATTCTGGTAAGTAATCCAAAATTTTAAATCTTGCACTTTCTTTAATATTTATTTATCATAACTTGCACTTCTTTAATTAGTTAAACTAATTTGGTTTTAGTTATTGAGGCATTAAACTTATTATAAGATGAGGTTTTTTTCAACCAATTTATTCATATTATAACACGTGTATATTTATTAATATTGTATCCTAAAATATAAAATATCATACACCCATATTATAACACATGAACTAATATCACTACCTTCTAGCAGCATACAAGGTACGTAATTTTGAGAAATTATGAGGTTGATATTTGTTTTTCACATTAATTAGTCAAAAGAAACGGCTAGTTTTTATTATTATTCATTATACCATCAACAATTTCTTTAATGAAAGGACAATACAAGATAACATAGCCACACAAAGGGCTCTTGTTATAAATAATAGAAAGATATAAATAATAAACAAAACTATAGCAAGACCATGAGCAAAATCAATTTCAACTTTATAGATATGATTTGGAGTTGGTAGATGCCCAACATTCTTACTTATTTAATAAGTCCGTATGCAAAGTTTCTGCACATAAAAGTTAAAATAGTAGGAAGAGAGAGAGAGACATAATACATTATGAAATGGTAGCTAAAGGATTAAGCAACTTACAAAATGTCAACTAATTACCAAGTTAATTGTAGGTGATGCTGGTAGCTGGGACTGACACTTCATCAACAACACTAGATTGGGCAATGGCGCTCTTGCTAAACCATCCAGAGACAATGGAGAAAGTAAGAGCTGAGATAGAAGCCAAGATTGGACAAGAGCGTCTGTTGGAAGAGCAAGACTTGCAAAAGCTCACTTACTTACAGAATGTGATCAATGAGACACTTCGCTTGTACCCACCAAGTCCACTTCTACTCCCTCATGAAGCCTCTGAGGATTGTGTGGTAGGGGGATTTGATGTACCACGTCATACAATGTTATTCATTAATGCGTGGGCTATCCATAGGGACCCTGAGGTGTGGGAGGATCCCACAAGATTTGAGCCAGAGAGGTTTGAGGGATGGAGTGGCGAGGGCTCTGAAGGGTATAATCTAATTGCGTTTGGGGCTGGAAGGCGTAGATGTCCAGGGGCTGCCCTAGCAAACAGGTTGATTGGATTGGCACTTGGAACTTGGATTCAGTCATTTGAGTGTGAGAGGATTAGTGAACAGAATGTGGATATGAGTGAAGGTTTGGGCCTTTCCATGCCAAGGGCTCAGCCCTTGGAGGCTATGTGCAAACCACGCCCAATCATGTTTAGTACGTTGAAGTAGGTTCAATCAATACCTAATTACTCTCTTTCAAAGTTCCATTTAACTTTTTTAATTTGAATATGCATTTCATACTCCATATAGGAATAACACCTTGTACTTGGAAGTTGGAACTTTAGTAAATGTATCGCTTCCAATCAGATTTGAAAATGCCAAGTATTCCGATTTGTTAAAAATTGAGTTCATTTTTGTTCACTATCTTCTTCACTCAAGGTGGTGATTGTTTTGTCTAATAATGACACCTACTTTTGGAGTTTGTTAGCGCGCCACTTCATTGTAGAGAAAAATTAAATATGAAAAAATAACTTTGAAGTTCTTGAAGATCAAAATAGGAAGTACGGGTCTAGCAAAGCTAATAAAAACAGTTGAAGACTGAAAAGCCTGAAAGATGAAAGTAAACTCCATAGATAGCCATCTCCATTAGATGGAATGAAAGTAACCTCCCATCCCATCGCACTAATATGAGAGCTTCTATAATGAGGGAATTCAATTCAACAGTCCAATAATAACTCTGCACCGGATGAAACAGCTATTAAAGACCCCCTCACAAAAACCCCTCATTCTAACCCTAATATAGAGGAAGAAAGTTGTAAATGCAATCGAACAATTGGCCCCAGTACGATACAAATGGTCTCCATTAGGCAAATGTTTTTGGGAACTCAAAAGATTGGGCTCGTTTCCAAAAAAGAAGAAGAACAATTGGGCCAATTAGGGCGATATAATAGTGCGAGTTGACACCAATGAACACTTTCAAAAGTCGACAACAAAAACAAATCCAAGTCACTCCATATTTGATGCTTGATCCTCATCTAGTCTTGTCTTGCCCTACAAAAGAAAAGACATGTGCCTTCTTTCATTGTGCAAGACAGGAGATAGATAGAGAGAAAGATGGGATAACCCAAAGAAAAAGAAGAGATTTTGGAAGAAAATAGCCAAAAAGATTGGCTCCCTGATCCAATGTCATGGCCACAATTCCATCCATCATCATCTAACATCACCCCCCTCCTCAGACAAAGAAAAAAACATTGAAGAATTTATAGAAAGAACAATCAAACCATCTGGAATGTAGGTAAAGTATAATATTTTTGCATGCGAAGTCACCCACTTTTTAAAACACCTTGTGTAAAAAAAGAAAAAAATTGAAACATTGACTCCTAATAATTATAATTTAGGGAGGTCCCTCATTAGATCTTTCATAAAGACCGACCAACAACAAGAAAAAATAACTTGTAGAGGAGGTGGTTCATGTCTGTTCATACCAAACTAAGGTTCTCTCTTTTATAGAGACATTCTCCCGCCTATTTGAAAATTCGTATTTTGAAATCAGCGGGAAATAGTTATGCCGCCAATAAAGTTTTTTTAAGTTCTAATTATGTGGTTTCACTATTAAACATTAGTTTTTGTAGGAAAAAAAAGTTATAAATGGAAGAGACTAGAAAAAGAAGTCATATCCAATTGAAGGCAAAACGCCAAGGCAGCTGAGTAAAGAGGAGGCAAGCCAGTTTGCAGACAAAAATGGGGAGCCAGTCAAGCTTGTTTGGCTGATTTGTCAAATTGGGACTGATAAAAGGCCCAAATATAAAGGGAAAAAAATTAAAATCACTATACTTCTAATACACACCAAAATCTATCCCAAATATCTTTAATAGGCATGGTGGGAGAATTAGTTTCCAAAAAAAATTGAAAACCTACTTTTATGTATTTGTATCTAGAAAATCAGTGGGTAATGGCTGTTTTTCTAGTAGTGAGAGGTGGTACACAATGTGATATATAAATATGATAAGCCTAGCATTTTCCTTAACGTTATAACAGCCAAATGTAACAAAAACGTTAAACCACCAAAAACATAACTATAAACCGTTAATAATAACACATCGTATTAATTAAAGTAAAATTAAACCTCAAAAGGAATAATGCTACAAGTAGTTTTTTTAAATGATGAATATTACTAGTATTTTCAACACAAACAACAATTAACTTAATCAATGTTGATTCACAAATAAAGATTATAAGCATCTGTAGGGGTCTTTTTCGTTCCAACAGCTTGACGAATGGGCCTGGGCTGCTGGAAAGAGCGAACGAATGATGTGGACTTGCCCCATGTGTCTGAGTTCAAGGATCAAGCCCCAAGAGTGCTTCGAAAGGTTCGTGGACCCTTAGGAAGCACCTTGGTTTCCTTCATCAACAAAACCAGCAACTGCTTACAGATAAATATTTATGGCTTGGCATGAGAAGCTTGTGGCATGGGAGCTGAGCATGCATGAGTTTAGCATGAGAGAGAGAGAGAGAGAGAGAGAGAGAGAGAGAGAGAGAGCTTGGATTTCCTATGAGGAACAGAGATCTAAGGCACGGAGAGAGGGAATTTTGAGAGGATTTGTTGAGGGAAGAGAGGAATAGGTAAGGGTGGAAGAGATGAATGGCTTGAGCAAATTTCCTGCAGCTTGTCAAAGCTTGGTCACTCAGAGGGTTTTGCCAAAGGAGAAAAATCAAGGAGATGGAGCTTGAAATTGAGGGGTTCTAGTAGTGAGGGAGAATGCTTGCTCACTATGGATCTGGTTTGCTTGGCTTTCGATTGTAGTTTGCTAGGCAAAGGGTGCCTCTTCTTATAGGCTCTAGAAACCCCTCATTCCCAAGAGACCACAGTTGGTTCTCCCTAATTTTGCTAAGTATTATGTTCTATTTTCTTTTCATTTCTTCGATTCACCCTTTTTTGATGAAATTTCTCTTACCCAAGCACATAGAGGCTTCTTTGGGGTTCCGAGGTATTCCTGCGGCTGGACTCATCCATCATGGGCATAGCGTCTCCTGCCTTTCTCCCTGGTTTTCTTCCCTAATTTCTGGCACGAGCTGGTTGAGGCAAGACATGGGTGACATCGTTGGTCAGAAGGGCGATGGTATGAATGGTGTTTTACTTCATCCTATCAGCCTGCATACAAATATCCCTTGGTTTTCTATTGTGGTTTTGTCTTATAAGAGTTTGGAGATGAAATGATAGGTAAAGACTGTTGGTCCAGATGATGTTTCATTTCCAACGGCCATGTGCTTCCCCTTGGTTTTGACAAGGTGCTGGAAGCAGGCGTGGATTTGCTAGAGGGTTTTAACGATGCTTTGTTTTGGATTTTGATTCTAGTATTGTGCTGGAGATCTTAGGATATTTTTAGAGGTGCTGGGATATTTTTCTACGGGCTGGGCTTTCCCTAAGGTGTTGGGCTATTTTCTAAAGGTGATAGGTTGTTTCTCTCTCATGCTTACCCATGTGATTGGGCTCAAGAAATGGGCTTAAATTTTGGGGCCCCCAAGCAGCCCAAAACTTCCACTTCTCTCAATGGGCCTTGTGAATGCTCGTAACCATCCATACCACAACCCGCTCAGCAAGACCCAGGCATTCGCGTGGCTTGGGCCCACTTAAGCTTGTAGAGTGGATTGGTGTAAAGTAAAGGTTTCCCGCTTGGCATTGCATGTTGCTTGGCGTGTTTGTGGTCGAGCTTTCCCGTATTTGCAATGGGTTGTGGCTAGGCTAAATAGCGCTTGACGGGACAGTAAGCATGGGTTCATAGCGTTAGTATGTTTTAAGAGCTCGTTACGACCTCTCTGCATGGCGGGTTGCGTGTTTGCTTGGCGTGGCATGTGGACTATAGCTTGCGCAAGTGCTAAGCGACAAATTCTTGCATACCCAAGTCAGGCTTCTTTCCCGATTAAGCGTCGTATTAGGCTAGAAATATATTTGGGCCCAGCCTTGGATTTTTTGGGCATCAACATCATCTTATGTTGCCAGACAATCTAGAAAAAGAAATACCTTACAAAATCTTCAAATGTTAAAAATAAATTGAGCACCTTATTTTGATGGTTACATGCTTTTTGACATGACCCGACCCAAATTCCAATTTGGAATCCGAGCCAAACCCTGTGCTTGTCTGACACCTGGCAGGTGCCGAGCACAATTGACTAAATTGCCCTTCTACTCAAAATTTCATTAAACCTTAGTTCGACTTCTGCAAAAAAAATTCGGCATAGTCTCCCCTGTAAATTGAACGTTTCCCAAATTCAATTTCACCTGTAAAACATAGTTTAATAATCTCAAGATATCAATTCAACAACTACCACTTCATTTCTTAACGTCTTATCAATTCTGTTTTATCATCAACATTTCTTGCCATCATAAGTCATCCAAGGTGAATTCTAGTCAATCATTCAACTACATTAATTTTAGTAGTTATTATATCAACACGCACATCATCATTAACCACAACATTAAATAAGAAAATTCAATACTTGAAGTTTATTATCAAACAAGATTCATATCTCAAATATAAATCAAGCCTTGAGTCCTCACATCAGTTCAGATTTCATTCAACTAACATGTTCAATAGATTTCCAATTCATGCCCAAAACCAAAATCCATAGTATCCTTGCTCGTGGCTGCACCTAGATTAGTCTAGGCTGCCTACGTACCCTCTAGGAGGGATCAAGCCACACGTAGCTCTTAAAAAAACTAAAGTTCGAACCATAAAGTACTTGAATTAATATTCCCACATATTTTCAATTATTAAACTGTCCCAACTATAATCAATCAATTAAAACCAGAATAAAACCGAGTGGTTTCACAACGATCTCAAGATTCAAGTAAACAATTATAAATAGTATAACATCTTTTACTCTGAAAAACTCTCATTCTTTACCTCATAAATATGAAAATATATAATAAAGTTCCCACCAATAAGTATCCAAGGTCAAATCATTAATTTCTGTTTAAAAACATCTTTGAATATCAAAATACTCCTCACCCAGGTGTATCCCCAAACATATCCGTCAATGCCTAGTATCATACATGTCACATCCTCGTAGAACTCGGGAAACACAAAGTCAGCTCGAGACGCGTTATCCGTCAATTCCCAGGTATCAATCCATCAATTCCATATATCGTGTACCAGTTACATCCTCGCGACACTCAGGGATCACGTAATCAGCCTGAGGTGCGTATCCTTTGATTTTCCGTCAATTCCATTTCCTCGCAAGACTCGGTGACACGAAGTCTGTCCGAGCCGCGTCTTCGCAAGACTCAGGAGTCACAAAGTCAACCTGAGCCGCGTCCTCGCAAGAACGGGTGATCAGCCCAAACGCGTATCCTCGCTGAATCGGGGGACACCAAGTCTACCTGAAACGCGTCCTCGCTCCACACGGTTCGGGCGTCCCCGAGACTTGTGAGGCGTATCATAAATGATAAAACTGTTTCCAAGACAACAGGGGGTACTCCTGAGGTGGGTTTGAAAACCAAATCCAAATATGAATATTATCACGCTTCGCCAAAAATCCATTTTCATACTTAATTATATAATATAAAATATAATCCTCTCAAAATCAGTTTCCCAAATACTCAAAAGTACTCAACCATATACTCAATTATATTAGTAATAATAATAATAATAACAATAACAATAATAATAAATAATGAAACTAATACTAAATAACCAAAAGAAATCCATGTCTCAATGGACTACTTTCATGATCAAACTCGTAACAGTATTCATCATTAAACATAAATGGACCATTAACTAAATAAATAAAACCTCATCTTTCTGAATCATTCAAGTTCCACAAGATCAAAAACCAAATCTCATTTCCAGACCAATTCCAAGCTTAAACCAATATTCATAACAATATTTCAAATATAACAGTTTATTCACGAGTATTCGATAAAACCATTTAATAAATTAAATAGCTCAGCACAATTATTTTATTAGAAACTCGACCCCCAGACCTTAAAGTGCTCGTACTAGCTAGAAAGTGTCTCTGGGCCCATTAACTCCGTTCTACCCGATAAATCAATTTAATAATCCACTGAATGAATTATTCGATTAAAATATTAATTTAATCCAATTCGGTTACCTGTAGCGTTTGTGACCTCCAATAGGCGATCCAAGAGTTTCCAAGACTTCAATAGAATTTATAAAGCTTATCCCGAAAGTTTAGTCTTGGTCGAACGGTCGGATCGCTCACGACCGCACGATCGGACGGTTACGGTAAACCTAACCCTAGGGTTGGCGTTTTTGGAGTATCCCGAAAGCTTATCCCGATTCACGATCCGTTGAATCATACACGGTCCTGGAATTACCTAGATTAACATACTAAGAATTGGGACCGATCCAACGGTCCGAACACATTGAACCCGGATAACGCGCAATAGGCGTAAATCCGTTCGACTGTCGTACCAAGTCCAAATTGCAATCCGAGCACGCCTACGGGCTCGTGACTACGTAAGGATAATTTAGGATTAAATATTGACAATTATAAGTGGGCCGGCGCGTTGGAACACGCGTTGGCAGATCCGGAGCCTAAAAAGCGATAAAATTGGGCGTCGGTCAAACTTCAAACCAAGGGCCTTCCTTCCACATTCAATTAGTTCTCGACCTCCCGAATGCTTTCTTCAACTACGGGAAGGTCCAATTCGAACCCTAAGTGGCTCAAAACCTAACCTCAAAACTGACTGAAACTTTAACTCGAAGATTGATCTATCTACGCTACCAATCGATCAAAACCTACTCAACCATCAGCTAGAGCATGAAAAATAGGTGGAAAATCATACCTCACTTGTCCCGATCGGTGGCCGGAGGAGGGAGAACGAAGATGGTGAAGTTTGAGCTGAAATCCGGTCAAAAATGGCATTTTCCGGCAGCTCTCGCGGTGGCAGCGGAGGGAGGAAGGTCGGGTAGGGAGCTGAGGTGGTGGTGGTTGGTTTGAGTCCAACCCCGTGGCCTGTGGCAGTTGGTGGTGGTGATGGTGGCTTGAAGAAGCCATCCCCCAAGAAGAAGAAAAACCCAGAAATTTAAGCAGCCCGATACTGTAGCACGGCACTGTAGCTACAGTACCAAAATCAGATTTTTTTCTTTTTATTTTTCTTTTTCTTTTCTATTTTCTTTCCTTTACAACTTCATTATTTAATTATCATACTCTCGGGGCAAAAATATATTTTACTTGAATAATTTAAGATTTAAATATTTATTTAGGAACGAGATGTTACACTTTTGGTATTTTCTTAACTTTTTCAGTCAATTTCAAGTTCTAGCATACTTGATTGGATCCGTGACAAATAGATAGATATGCCAAATTATTTTATATGAAGATTCAAACAATGGGAGAACCTTTCTGGTACAGTTTAGCTATGGTCATCATCTTCGCCTTCCTTGTCAAGCTCTCTATATCCAAGATTACACAAAAACACAAGAAGAACCTACCCCAAGCCCACCATCTCTTCCCATTATTGGCCATATCCATCCTCTAAAACAACCAATGCACCGAACCCTCCAAGATCTTTCTCAAAACTTGGGCAAAATTCTCCATTGTGGTTCACACAAAGTCCCGTTGGTCTCTTCGGCTTTGGCGGCAGAAGAGTGTTTGACAAAGCATGACATCATCTTTGCTAATCGGCCACGGTTTCTTGCCAAAAACCGTCCCTTTGGTTAACATGGGCTATAGCCCATACGGTTTTTATTTTATTTTATAGTATAAAATAACAAACCCAGCACACCTACCCCAAGTTCCAGTCAACATAAATGGACCCTAGCTGTGCATTGACTTGGTGAAACAATGAACTTTTTTGTTTTGAGAACAGAGAAACAATTAACCTTAAAAAACTTTAATTAAAAACCACATTTACCCATCAAATTTTTGTTGAAATTAAAACCACACCCCCTTGCGCAGCTTTAATATTGTAACAATAACATCAAAAAGAATTTTGAGACAAAGAAACAAGTGAGACAAGGAAACAAGTAATACATCAGCTCCAACAACAAAAAATAATAATAAATGTTATATTTTTTTAGAGGTAATAAATGTTATCTTTTATCTCCTTTTTTATGAATCAAAATTTTGTTTCCCAAATTTGAAAATTTTTTTAAGTTAAATGTTCAAGAAAATAAATTACGATGATATAAACTAAAATTAAACATAAAATTATTTTAGATTTAAATCATTTTTAAACAATTAATAAAGTTGAGTATGAGATATACATGAATAGTTCTATTTTAGATCGGGAAATTTTGGGTTTGAGTTATCTAGCATTAGAGATGGACTTAATAAGTTTGTACGCAAGGTAAATTTAGCCCACCCCATCTCGCTTTGCCTTGTTCTCAATTGTCAGACAAGGAGAAGTTGGTTTATTACTGGATGAGATAATGAAGAGTTGTACTTCAAGGGTTGGGCTCAAGTCCAAGTTTGTCGATCTTTCCCTTAATGTGATGACGATGATGGTTGTGGGAAAGCGGTTCCATGGTGAAAATGTTGCAGATGTTGAAGAGGCAAAGAATTTTCAAGACGTTTTTAAGGCCTCAGTGGACTTGTCCGGGGCAGGAACTGCGGCAGACTTTTTGCCAATTTTACGGTGGGTGAATATATCAGGCTTGGAAAAGAAGATGGTGAGATTAATGGCAAAAATGGACAAGTTCTTGCAAAGTTTGGTTGACGAGCGCCATGAAATTCTATCTGCTTCAAATGGTGAGCATGTCAAAAAGTTGATGATTGACAACTTATTGTCGATACAAGCAAAAGAGCCTGAGTTGTACACAGCTATTATAATCAAAGGAATCATTTTGGTAATTTCACAAATCTTGTACATGTGTTTGATTAGGTTTTTGTTTTGGTATGAATTAATTTGATATCATGTGTACAAATTGCCAAGTAATTGTAGGTGTTGCTAGTTGCTGGGACTGACACAACATCAACAAATCTAGAAGGGGCAATGGCTCTGTTGCTAAACCATCCCGAGGCAATGGAGAAAGCAAGAGCAGAAATAGCGTGTATTGGAAGAGCAAGACTTGCCAAAGCTGAGTTACTTACAAAATGTTATCAATGAGGCACTTCGCTTGTACCCGCCTGTTCCATTTCTAGTGTCTCATGAAGCCTCTGAGGATTGTGTTGTGTGGTAGGGGGATTTGATGTGCCACGTCATGCAATGTTAGTGGTCAATGCGTGGGCCATCCAGAAGGACCTAGAAGTGTGGGAGGACCCTACAAAGTTTAAGCCAGAGAGGTATGAGAGATGGGTTGAACTTAGGGGTGGGCATCAATCCAGCCAATCCGATTAAACCGGCCGAATCAATCCGTATTTGCCGGTTTGGTTCGGTTTTGACTTTTAAAAAGTCAACAGTTTGAAAATCCGAACCGAACCAAACTAGATTGGTTCAGCTGCAGTTTTAAGAATTGAAAAATTGTACTAATCCGAACCGAACTGTTTAAATATTAATTAATTAATTAATTAATTAATTATATATATTAATTTACATGTGTCAATAGTTGAGTGGCTGTTTAGAAGGGTTAGTGTGCACTCAGCTGCACTGAATTGGACTCGAAAGCAATTATTTTCGGAAACGCTCTAATCCTATCTCACCTCACTCAGAGTCAGAGTCAGAGACTCACTCTTCCTCACACCAAACCCACTGCTTCAATCGAAACCCTTCTCCATCACATAGCCTTCATCATCAAACCCATCTCTGCAGCTTCACGCCCAGCCTCCATCATCAAACCTGAAGCCTCCATCTCACTCTGCCTCACCCACTGCTTCAATCGAAAACCTTCTCTGCAGATCTCATCATCAAACCTTCTCTGCAGATCTCATCATCAAACCCAGCACAGATCTCATCACCAAAATCGGTGAGCTTGAAGGCTTATCATTGTGAAGCTGTGGCTACATGGGAACAGGTGAGTATCGTATGCTAGCAAAGATGCAAGAGGCCTAGGATAAGATAGTTTTCTTTCATTGTCATAAATAAATAGAAAGACCAGACTTTAGCCCCAAGTCCAAGTGTGTGTGTTATTTCAATTGAACTTGTAGCCTTAGGTGGAGCTTTTTTGTTTCCCTAACCTGTCAATTTACAACATTCAACCAACTCCTAAACTGTCAATTTACAACCCCAAGTGGAGCTTTTTTGTTTCCCTTTGCTGCCGACATGCATCTAATTTGTTGTATATAGCTTTTTGGTTGCTAACACAAGCATCTTTTAGGTGGAGCTATAATGTAAATCTTAAGCTTCTATCTACATATTCTATACATTGTTATTTTCCTGTTTATACTGACACTATATACGTTGTGGTAATTACTTTTGTGGGTCTTAGATTAATATTTGTCCTTCTGGTCAAAAATTAAAAGTTTAAAGAGTAATAAAGGAAAAGGGAAGCTTGTAATCAATTTTTGAAACAAAGTTTGACTTTACAGTATTATCAAGAAACTAAACTTTTGCTTTATATTTTGTTCGTAATTGTAATAAACAAATTATTTTATTCTTAACAGTTTTGGGGAACTTTCAAATTGATAGTGGAGCTTTTTTTGCTCAGGTGCGGATCTGATTCGAAACCAATAAAACCTCCATTGATTCAAACGTGCTCCTCTCAGTGCCAATGATGGATGAAGCTAACTCAGTGCCAATGATAGATGAAGCTAACTCTGTGCCAGTGATGGTGAGTTCTTCTAATTTATTTAATGTTCATGATGAGGTGCAATTTGTTTGCTTTGTCTGATTTGTTTGATTAAGGTTCAATTTATTTAATGTGCAATTTGTCTGATTATATAGATGGAGGTAAACCAGGGGGTAGAAGAAGGTTTGCTTGAACTTTTGCTTGAACTTTTGGATGGAGGTAAACTTGGGCAGCCTTTCATTTCTGGAACTTTTGCTTGTAATGTACTGCTGGAACTTTAGGTTGTATTCATTTCTTACATAGAATTAGAATGTTGGAACTTTTGGGCAGCCTTTCATTTCTGGAACTTTTGCTTGTAATGTACTGCTGGGATTTTAACTTGTATTCATTTCTTATATAGAAATAGAATGCTGGAATTTTTGGGCAGCCTTTCATTTATGAAACTTTTGCTTGTAATGTATTGCTGAAACTTTAGCTTGTATTCATTTCTTATATAGAAATAGAATGTTTGATGGAAATTGTGAAATTAGATGCATTATGCATATGCTGGAAATTGGACAGCATATGCATGGTTTTGTGTTAGGCACAAACCGGCCGAACCGATCCGAACCAAACCGTTTACAAGTGGTTTGGATTGGTTCAATTTTCATTATGGTTTTAGGCTAATCCGAACCAAACCGGACCATTATTTTCTTATTGGTTCAGTTGTGGTTTGAGAGTAAAACCGAACCAATCCGGACCGTGCCCACTCCTAGTTGAACTTGATGAGGGCTCGGAAGGATATAAGAGCACTTCCATCCCAAAGGGCAAGGGTAAGGGCAAGGAGAGGCAAGGGCTGCCACTATTCAAAGGACAATTACTATTCATTTTAATTATTTTTCCCTATGTTTTATACTTAAACAATTAATTTGGATAAGATTTTCTATTACGTGTCATTATTTATTATAAAATTCTCATATCAAATTTCAAATAAAATTTTCGGATAAATTTTTATGTATGAGATTTACACATGGGCTTAATTTTATTTATATGTATGAGATTAATAATAATAAAATTGCTAGGTATGTATAAAAAATGTTTTTTGAATTTTTTCAAATTTTTCAAATTTTTTTTCCTTTTTTTTAAAATTTAAAATTTTTTTTTTGGGTTGTTGACGTCATCATTGACGTCAGCAAACCCAGGCAAATCTTGCCCTTGGGCCTGCCCTGGCTGGTGGGTCCAGCCCTTGCATGCCTGGGCCTCTATGCGCTGGAAATTTTATTGGGGCAAAAGGCAGCCTTTTGCCTGCCTTTGCCAGCACCGCTGGAGATGCTCTAAGCAATTGCATTTGGGGCTGGAAAGTGAGGATGTCCTGGGGCTGGGCTAGTGAACCGGTTGGTTGGATTGGCACTTGGAGGGTTAATTCAGTCATTTGAGTAGGAGAAGATTGGGGAAGAGAATTTGGACATGGATGAAGGCTTGGGCTTTACCATGCGAAGGGTCAAGCCCTTGGAGGCTATTTTCAAACCATGACCCATCATGTTGGTATCAATGTAAAAGAGGATTTGAATTATTTGAATACCACATTAAACCCTTTTTTTTGTTATATTTTATAAAGCGATATTCTAATTTACTCTAATGTATGGATGGTAAATCGAATTCGGGTGCAAAGGAGTAGGCAGACACATTGCCTTGATCAACTGGTCTAACGCAGGTTTGCAACTGGCCTAATAATTTATTGAGAATTCTTTAAGGTTTAAAATGCCTCAATCAAAGAAGGTTTAATTTTTTGTAACAAAAAAAAAGTTTAATATTTGGGACAAGAGTAGTGATCTCTTGGTCACCTAGTGACCAAGGATCCGTAGTCACCTAGTGACCATCCAATGGTCCAATAGAGTTTCTTAAATGGAATGCAAAAGTAGGTGGGCCTTTGGATTTAAATATAAAGGTGGGTGACCATGGATTCCTTGGTCAACACTAGAGTAGTGATCTCTTGGTCATCTAGTGACCAAGGATCCGTAGTCACCCACCGTTGAATTTAAGAGTCAAGCTATCAATTGAAACTTTGGCCCAAAAAAAAAAAACCTTTCAATAGAAGCTATAAATGTGGCAATAAAGTGGCCCAATTTGAATTGAATGGGCCGCATCTAAAAGCAAGAGCCTAACCTAACCAACCAGCAACTCTTCTAATTAATTACAGTGGCCCAAAGGAGGGAAATAATTAATTAAAATAAATAAAGATGAAAAAGGTAAACCGTCAAACATTTCATTTCAATATCAGCGCTCACTTCTAAGGTAACCCATCCTTTTAACTTTAATTTTTACCTGTATATATAGCCCACTCTCACCACAGATTCTTCTCTCACATTTGAATTCCACCAACAAATTTATATAATTTCTCCTTTTTAAATTAAGAAGTGCTTTCCACCTCCACCACAGTCCTCATCAACAAAAATGTCGGACTCAGAGAGCACAGTCGCACCAAACCAGAGCTCAGCCATGGATGCCGAACCCCAAAACCAGCAGCCAGAAGACGCACCAACTCATAAGCCACAGAAGCCCAGCCACGCCACCTCCTTCAGCATATGGCCGCCGACCCAGCGCACCCGAGATGCCGTCGTGAACCGCCTCATCGAGACTCTCTCCACGCCCTCCCCTCTCTCCAAGCGCTACGGCACCTTGTCCGCCGACGAGGCCTCCGCCGCCGCCCGCCTCATCGAGGACGACGCCTTCGCCGCTGCCGGTGGCTCCGCCGCGTCCGAGGAGGATGGGATTCAGATCCTGCAGGTCTACTCCAAGGAGATCAGCAAGCGTATGCTCGACACCGTCAAGTCCAGGGCAGCCTCTGCTTCCGCTGCTCAAAACGGTGCGTCGGAGTCCGAGACCGCGAGCTCTGTTGGGGACCCCACCGCTGCTGCCCCCAGTGAGGATCTCAAGACCGAACCCTAGTGATCTCCTTGTGTGTTTTAGGGCATTTTTAGCTTCAAATTTAGGGCTTCCATTTCGAGATCTATTTCGTATTAGTTATGGATTTCTTGTGATGCCCATATACTATTATGACTTGCTAAATATTTATATGCTAAGGTATTATCGCAATGCGCTTCTGTTTTCTGTGGTTTATATCATGTGGGTTTCTGTTGAGTATTGATCTACTGGTTTTTGATCTGCTTTGTTCGGTGATGTTTGTGCTGAAAATGTTTATAATGAAGTGGATGCATTTTGAATTTGGAAAACATTAAAATCTTTCCTTTTGCATACACTTCATGTTTTATTGATATTTTTTCTAGCTGGTTTGTGTTTCATTTCAGCTTCAATACTAGCTCCAATGTCTGAATTGAATATTTGCTTTAATTTCTTGTGCATAATGTTGCTTCTTGGAGCTTGACATTGCCCTTTAAATAGTGAGGGGTGTTTCCTGCAGCTGGTTTTTCATCACACCTTGTCCCTTTGGAATGGTACCTTGTGTGCTCCTACAATGTGCAGGATATGATTTTTCTGAATGTTCCTTTTTCTTGTCAAATTTAAGCTTTCGGTGAAAGTGAGATTGGCTGATGTTGCTCAGAGCTCTGTTGTAGTTCAAGCATGTTAAAACCTAAAAGTAGTCTGCTTTCCATCTATGATGATATGCATATCTACTTTTTCTTGTTTTCACCTTATGTTGCATCAGTAGTGGATAATCATGAAAATAAAGGTGACTTACTTTTGGTGTAAGCATTATATAGTTCTTGGTATTCTACAGCATAAATTCTACCTCCTTGAGGTAGACTATGATGCGATTTAAAGTATTTTTGTTGTAGAATGGTTGAGTGTAGGGAAGATTAGTGTCTGCTGCACCACAACTATTCACAAGTTCCATTCACTCGCACCTTGGACAAATTCGTTGGTTTTAGGTTGATGTTTATAGCAGATGTCTCATTTGTCATTAAGCAGTTTTTACCTCTCTGTCTCTCTGTAGCTGTTGTGGCACTGGCAAGTTTGATGTCCTTGGTTTTTGGAGATATGAACATAATCAGAGTCATGCTTTTGGATTGTTGTTAGATTATTATGAAGAAGTGATGAAATATAAATGATTTCTTAGTGTATGTTATCTTTGGACCCAGCTCCAGTTTGTCCAGCAAACTAATATCATGCTTAGTTTTCTCTTTTAGCTGGTAGTAGTTGCGCGTTTTATGCTAGTTTTCATTATTTCTTGGTAGTACAGTGGTTGTGGTTGTGCATGCTATCATTCTGCGTTTTTGGCATGTGGGGAGATTAAGACGCTCCTAATGATGTGTTTAGTGGTTGTCTCCTTCCTAATTCATCAGTCTGTGTTGCTTGTTATCTGCTTCACCAAGTAGAAACAATGACATTCTCTGTAGACGAATTATAGAAACAGAAGCATTGGTTTTTTATTTTTGGGGGGGCTCTTAAACCGGGCTTGTTGGGGTGGCCCTTGGAATTTATTGAAGAGCAGCTGGTGACTTGGAATCTTTTGCCTTTATCGTGTGCTTTAGGGCTATAGTTTGTGCGTACATAATGCTTCCCCTCACGTTTTTGGTTCAGGTCAGGAAATTAAGGCTATGTTTGGTAGGTCTCACTGGACTGAACTGAGTTAAATAGTCTTATATTTGGTAAGAGATGAGACTAACTTAAGTGAGACTATATAGTCCAATAGTTAAAAAAATGGCTCACTTGCTCCTCTAATATAGTGAGCCTGTGGACTGGGTTAAATAGTCCTATATTTAGTAAGAGAGGGGACTAACTTAAATGAGACTATACAGTCTAATAGTTATAAAAAAATCGCTCCTCTAATATAGTGAGCCCAAAACATGGTTTGCAAAATAACACCACCGCTAAACTTAACAAGCGAGTCTGACACACACTGGCCTAGCTTCTCTTCCCTAACGCCATTCATCACTCTCTCTTCCCGCAACTTCTCTACCTCAACAAAATTGAGGTTGAAAAACTGAAGCTTCAAGATCTGATTGGACCCAACAGTAAAAGAAAAGAACGTATTTTTGGAATTTCTTCCAACCCAACTCTGAAACCCGTCTCCTTTGACTCATCGTCGTCCACTGCACTGCCCCAACCCCAGCAACATCAATGGCTCCCTCTCAATTATCTACCCCTCTCTTTGCAAATTCAAAAACCCAAATTTTCTTTTTCATCTCTAGAAGAAAGGTCCCATGGATGTTCAATCATTCTCCAGAAACCTTTTTGAATGTTTATTAAAAAAAAGCCCGGATATGGATTTGGTTGTTGAAGAAAAAGGGGGAAAGAGAGAAAAATAGGGAGAGAGAAGGAGGGGAGGGGGGCTTGGTTGTTGTCGAATAAAGAGGAGAAAGAGAGGGGAAGAGAGAAGACGGAAGGGTGGGTGGGAGAAATTATAGAATGATACCGCACCACCACGTCAGTTGATGATACTTCCATTCAAAATTTGACATGTGTATAACATTTTAAAGAAAAATTAAAATTTTATACAGCTGGATTTAAAATCTCTTTTACAATTTAAATTTGATTTAACAAAAATAGAAATCTCTAAAATAAATAAATAAATATTCATCAGCAAGAGCAACCCGTTCTGAACTTGCGACAAAACCCCCATCCCAACCTTTTTGCCATGGCTGCCGTTGGTCTTTCATTTTTCATATGTCTTTGTGTCTTTCTCTCTTCCCCTCCCTCTTCCTCCCCCCTCTCTATTACGGGTAGGGTTCAAGGAATTTAGATTCAAACTTTCTTGGGGGTGAGTTTATGGCCTTTGAGAAATCCAAGCTTTCAACATATATCAAGAGCAAAATCAAAGTTTTTCTCTTAATTGTGAAACTGGATGGATTCATTTGCCATGGGCTGTCATCATATTCACAAATACAGAGACAGATAGTCATGACTCATGGCAGGGATCGTCGCCGTCGATGAGGCATATGGCTTATGGGTTTTTATTTTTCTTTCTTTTTTATTTCTAAGTTTTAAAAATCTTTTAAATTTATTTTTACAGGTAAAAATGAATACTAAATCTAGTTGTCAAAACTTTGTACACATGTCAAATTTTGAATGGGAGTATCACCAGCTGATGTGGTGGTACGGTACCATTCTATAATTTCTCGGTGGGTGGGGTTTAGGATATTTGTTTTAGTTTATAAATATAATTTTTAAGAATATTAAAAATGACAGACCCACCAATTCCACCCCCGAATTCACGATCTCTGGCCGATGGGCCCACATCAACCCATGTCAGCCCACATCCTAAAACAATTTACCCTCTTCCCGAGAAAACCTATAAGGGGCCAAGACGCGCGAAAACTGGGCAGTAGTCTCCCCACAACTAGACTAGCCCAAAAACTTCAACCTCACAAACAAGCAATGATAACATCCCAAGCGTCAAAGATGCATAAGACATATATATAACAGCCTCCTACTAACAAATTCAACCCTAAAGGTGATACAGCAACTAAGAGTACAAATTCAACAATGAAATAGATATACCGGATTACGAGTTTAGGGTTCAAGGATGACAATCCTACCCTTCCATTGAAGCTCGAGAAGATAAGCGCACAAATTTAAAGGTGTCGACGCAACGACTCACGGTCCTGGGCGCAAAGTAGAAGAGTGTGAGTGGACAAAAACAAGGCTTTTCATACTTAAATCAAAGTAGTAACCCCACTGCTTAAAACCATGCAAGCATGCATCTTAAATCATTTATATATTTGAAAACCGTACTAATTCAAGTTACGTGAAAACATTTCCAGCTTAAAACCCCTTTTACGTTTCCGAGGCATAATCCTCCCAAAACAAATCCCACACAAGTTTATGAAATAAAACAAAAAGGATTTATTAACGTAAAAAGGATAAGGATGGAATAAAATCCACATAAGGTAAAACAAACCTTAAAATGTGAATAGCTTGCTGCAAGAAGCAAATCAAACTTGACAAAGAATAAAGATAATAATTGCAGTTCAAAACATTTATATATATATAAATATATATATAAAACAGGATTTACAATCCCACAAGTAAAACCTATAAAGCTCGAAATCAAATCAAGTACTACAACCAAACAAAAATAGTTTCCCAAGCATCCCCAAACTCACAATCATGTGCTTACAAGACCTACAAGCAAGGAAACGATCCTCACTAAAAGAAATATGAATACGAATGTACTAACACACGCGTATAGGTATAGTATAACTATAACACACACAAGTACTGGGAAAACAATCCAACAGTGGGATCATTTGATCGACACCGGTACGGTCTCGACAAGACCCCGTGCCTGTGGTTAAGCCGCCCAATCGGGACTAAGCTCACGAGCCCGCAAGGTAAGGAACCATCAATACCACTACGTCCAAAATATGTCATGCGCGCAGACTATCCAATTAAGGATCTACAAACTACACCCGTTAAGGTATGCATACCGGATCGAACCGCAATGCAGTACTCGTGCATCATCAAGATCGTAACGTGGGGAAGGTACAACACGAGGGTGCTAAATGCACACACATCAATCATCATGCGATAACAGTATATATATATAAATATACAACCACAAGTACCCAACCCAAAAACAACATCGGGACATACAAGTCCGTCAAGCATATAACCAATATATATACTCAAAGCGTGTGACGTCACTGCTCCAAAACATATTTATAGATTCAAAATAATCACAAGGGTCAAACGACCGCATAATGATTAATATTAAACCAAACATCATTTTCAGTGAAAACCATAATTAAATCTTATTCAATGCTCAAAACCAAGCATACAAAAACATAATAAAATCTACAGCAAATTCCCTAAGACACAAATATAAGGTATAAACATATATATATATATATATATATCAATATATATATATATAACCAAGTATTGAAAACCCTTAAAAGTAGATAAACATATGTATATATATATATATATATATATATATATATCAAGGTACATATATATATATATATATATACAACCAACGTATGGTGATCCTTTTCTCAAAGTAGATATACCTATATAAATATATAAGTAATATATATATATAATCAAGGTAAAGATATATCAATATATATATATATATAACCAAAGTATGTATACATATATATATATATAGTTATATAACCATTTTCCACTATTACAAGTGTTTACTCAAAGTAGCGATACATATATATATATAAGTTTATATATATATATATAATCAAAGTATACGTATTACAAATCATAGGGTTTTAACCCTTAAAACAGAATACATGAAATCAAACGGACTATACTAATCAGCATATATTCAATTATATAATTAAAATATAATAAAACGGTTTCAAGCTTAATATACTCATTTGTATAATTAAAATCCGATATTTAATCAACGAGCGTTGTCCACGTCCCGTTCAATACCCAAATAATATAAAAATGATATTAAAATATAGCCAATAGGGCCCCACATAAATCCCTGGCAACCCAAAACATGCATTAAACTCAAATGCATAATCATTTAATATAAAACAACCAAAGTCATGTCAATGACTTAAAACACTTATCCAATTCAAGATTTAAAATCATTAAATCTCATTTCATGCATATCATGCAATTCTTTCAAGTCATGCACAAAGTAGAAAACAAAGTCCACTCACCGTTGGTCCTATGCCGCACAACCTCAAAGGTCCCGCTTTGCGGCGTAGAAGAGTCAACGCACCAAAGCGAGCAAAGCGAGGATTGGATTAAGTAACGTGAACGTACGAGAACCGTAAACTTAAACCATAACAAAACCCCACGTAACGTGTACGCACGTCCCCACGAAGGATTCCAAGGTCAAACTACCTCTTACGACCCGGGGACCGCCGAAGACTCACTCAACCGGGCGGTCAAACACCCCATTTCGGTCAACTCTGCCCGCGGAGCCCAAGACCTCCAAAACGATCTAGACCTTCCTAGAAGTCCAACAAAGTCAACTACACTGCAAATGCACTCGAGACACTCGGAGACACTCGTCAACCCTGGTCAAACTTTGGTCAAACTGACCAATGGGTCAAACCGGACCCGTGGGTCCCATGACCTCCAAACTTAGATCCGAAAGTTCCTAGAGGTTCAACACGACCTAGACAACGTGTCCTCAAAGTTTGGTCTCGATCCGACGGCCGGATTGCTCTCACGATCGCACGATGGACGATTACTGAGCTTAATTCTAACTTCAAGTCATCGATCCGGAGTATCCGGGACTCGAATCACGATCCGCCAAATCCTACACGATCCTATAGTTATCTAGATCCACATATCCAAGAATGGACACGATCCAACCGTTCAAACATATCGAACCCGGGAATCACGCAACAGGCGAGATCCGCTCGATAACCAAACGATCTCCGAATTGAGATCCGTCAACTCCTATGCACTCACCGCGATACGAGGATCATTACTGACCCAAGAACCGCCACTACCCGCCACCACGCCGCCACACGCGCCACCGTGGGTGGCGGGTGGCTTGAGTAAATCGTGCCAACACCCAAACTTCACCACCTCCGACACGCCCATACCGTTCGGCTCGCACTCACGGAGTGAGTCAAGAACCTATGGGAGCCGCCACAAACCGGCCGGCAACCACCTCAAAACCCGACGCGGAACTACGGCCAAACCGGCCAAAACCCTAGGTTTCTAGATCCTGGCAAACCACCAATGTTATCGCGCAAGCCCGTAAACGAAAGAGGAGATGGAGGCGAGTCTAACTCGAGTGAAGCGTCGTCCAATTCGGACCGGAGGAGTCGCGAATCGATGGAGATTTGGCCGAGATTTTCGTAGCTTGCCGAAGATAACGCCGCACGATAGCTTCCGATCCATGGTGGGTTAAGACCGCACGGCGCCAAGCTTTCGGACGGACTCTCGAGCCAAGCCGTGGCCGGAAGCAAGGTCATTAAGAGAGGGACGCGCTGCTTCGAGGAGAGAGAAACACGCGCAGAAGAGAGAGAGAGAGGAACCGGATTGGCCGAGGGGTATATAACAAATTCCAAATGACCTTTATGTCCTCCGAACAATCCTCGATCGAAACGTCTACCACAATCCGGACTCGCTTTCGACGCTCGACGCAATGGCGCAACTCGTTTAGCCAAATTCCGTCGAAAATAAAGTGGACCAAAATGCCCTTTAATTACTTAAATCCAATTAATTCCAATTAAATCATTTTAATTCATTTTAAATTATCCAAATTAATTAACTTATTTAATTAATTCATTTTATCTTTAAATTGGGTCGTGGTCGTCACAAAATCGGCTTACTTAAAAAAATATAAGAATTTTATTTGATTTCTTTTTATTATTGTGTTTAAATCTTTGAATTGGATTTCTTTGCATCATTTATTTTTTTTTAAAGTTAAAATCCCTAATTAAATTTAAATATTACAAGAATTATTTTTTAGTCCGACACATCACCAAACATAAGTCTTCACTATTTTTACAATCCAGTTTCTTAGTCCAACACAACTAAACGTAAGTCAGTACTTAATTTAGCTTAGGCCAATCCTAGCTAATCCAAAACAGTCCCAAAATTTAATCCAGTCCATGACAATCCACCGTACCAAACGACCCCTAATTGGCTAATTTAGTTTCTTCTAGTTGTTGCTAGTATGTATGCTTTGAGTATCTGTTTTAAAGAATTTCTGAAGGATTCATATGTGTGCTTAAACTATACTGTATCTATCTTGTTATAATTTTTAATAATTATCTCTGATATAAATACTTCATTTTTTGGGTGCATGAAAATGTGGGAAAAATATTTGTTTTCATTCTAATCTCATGAAATAAGAAAAAACAAATCTTTAATAAGGAGACAGAGTTGTTCATCGAATTAGAAATTAAATGAAAATTAAAAAACATTATTTATTTATTTCATTAAAATTAAATTAAATGAACTTAATTATTGATGAAAAATCATTCCATCAAATATAGTTCGTTATTAATAACACCTGTCACGTCTCCATTCCCCGCTGGATCTGAAACAGTTCAAATATTTTTGGGTTGGGCCTTCCTTTAGTTTTTTATGTGGGGTGGACCCTTTTGGATAAGATCTTGCTAAGCGGGCCGGTACGCTGGCTGGTGGATTTAATGCTCTCTGTTTTGGATAAAAGAAAAAATGAAATTGAAAATGAGCGTCAAACTTGGAACGCTTGTCGTTTATCTTGCTCGTAGGTAGGACCGTGTGGGGTGGTTGGTGGTGTTACATTGATGTATTTTCAACGTGCCTTTGATGATTTCAGCAATTTTTGGGACTTTAGAAATTTTAAACTTTGCATGACTTTGGTTCTCATAAAATGAAATAAAAATTTGTATGACTTTGATTAATAATATATAAAATGAACCCGGGGGGCCTTAGTGTCTTTTGAGGCTGATTGAAGTTTTTTCTATTCGCACCAATTAAAACCCAAGAACATTTAGCAATTGGGAAATATTAATTTTTATTCTTTATTTTTGCCCCTAATTTTCTGCACTGAAATAAAGTAAAATTGCAGATGGAAATATAGACCCAAGTTCATGCAAAAATCTTATTAATTCAATGTGCTTTGCAGGCTTAAGTTTCTTGGGGCCTATTTGAGATTCATAACAAAATGATTTATTAGTCTCTGAAATTGGAGAGCTTGAACTAACAACAAAACATAAACTGTTGTGTAAATTGTCTAATTGTATCAACCAACTAAGCCTGAAAAATTACATGTACGTATGAAAATCCTTAGGCGGATCAAAAACAATATCCAATATGTCCCATCTTTGTGCGTCATGAACATGGAAAACAATTGAACAAGAACAAAAGAATGAGAGAGAGAAAGAGAGAGAGAGAGAGAGATGTAGGCTGCAATTAGGCTAATGGCCAGGGCCTTTTTTGCTAGGTCCAGAGGCCAATCTAAACGCCAAGCTCCTCACCGAAGGACGACGAGCAGTGCTCGAGTTGTAGTTAGAAGAAACAGCAAAGCTAGCCATGCCTACCTCCTCAGCCCCATCAACTCCTTTGCATCCGCTATCACTGCCGCTGTCGCTTGTTGCTGATCTAAGGGCTCTGCAATCAACTTGACCAAACTCTGTTGACACAATCAGCAGCACCATCAGCCCCATCACAAGCCACACGCAACTGTTTGGTGCTGTTGAGCTCTTCTTCATTCTCTTTGCCATCTTTACTTCACAGCTAGCACACAAATCTTTCTCTTGAGAGTTTTCTGATTGGTTTTTTTTCTTTCCTTTCTGTGTTTTGAAAACAAGGCCAACCCACTTGTATATATATGCAAGGATTTGAGCTGCTGATGACGGTGTGGCTTAGCTATTAATGTAGTAGGGTCAATCAGAGGATGTTTGACTTTCCCTTTTTTTATATATTTTATATTTTATTTTCGTCATAGTTTACTTGTACAATGAAGTGGGGAGCAAGGTAAGAAGACTTGGGGAAGGACGAAGGAGGGAGGTGTGCTTTTACTTTGAAATTGTTTCGTGCTGTTGGAATTTGACTTTAATTACCAAACCAAATACGTCTCAAGTCACCAAGAGAGGAAGGAGAGAAAAAGCAAGAAAAAGGTTTTTTCTGTCTGCAAAATCTGAAGTGCTGTCATGAGCATCACCTTTTTGCATGGAAACATACCGTGTGTGATCCAAAACGCGAGCGTCTTTGTTCCATCTGTAACGCGGCACTCTCTTTATTCTATATATATATATTTTTAATTTCATGGAGGAAAAGAAGAAATGAGTAACAGCCAATTTTTGGAGGGACAATTAAAGGCAGTGTTTTTGTAGACATGGCAAACAAAAAAAAACACATTTTGTTTGTTGAACCGTCTCTCTCTCTCTCTCAAGTACAGGACGGTGGAGGCGAGAAGAGGGAACATAGATTTACAAGATTAAGGGTAGGTGCTTCAATTAGTCCGAAGGGATAGCCAATTTCAACTTTTCAAAGGCTGTTCAAAGGGAGGGAGGAGGCATTTGGGATGTGCAAGAATTTCAACGATCCTTTTTTTCTTCTTTTCAAGATCACATGGTCTTTTGAGTGTGTGGAAGACCACTTTGGGGATTTTCTTGCTTTGCTTTGCTCCCATTTTACAGGTAAGTAAGAATGAGGAGTTGGTATGAAACCGTGACCAGGGCGGGCAAGTACTTTTCAGCATGCATATATAGCAAGCAAGTTGGACATTTTGATTTCCCAACCGATGCCACTAGACATGTGCTTAGGTGTCACTAGGCATGTTTGGTGGCGATCTAGTATCAAAATTTGGCAATATAGCCATGACAAATTTGGCAAAATCCTACTCGTGACAGCAAGGTTTGATTATGGTGGACTTTTACGTTATAAAATATAGGGGAAAAGTCACTTTGGTCCCTGCACGTTTAATTTTGTCAATTTAATCCTTGTAGTTTGATTCTGTCATAACACATCCAAATTTCCATCCAAAATTCCGTCCCAAAATACCCCTATACCTAAGAGACACCTGTTTATACTATCAAGAAATTGAATGGAAATTTGGACATATCCTTAAATTGCAATAAAATCAAACTACACAGGTCAAATTACAAGAATTGAAACTACATGTACTAAAGTAGAAATTTCGTCAAACTACATTATATTTTGCCTAAAATATATTGTTGCTTGCAAGTGAGTGTGAATGGATTGTGTTGTGTATCATATGTCTCATAAATCAATGACTTTGTAGAGGTCTCATAGGAATAAATATACGTATATATTACATATGATAGATAGTATTAAAATGATCAACATGTTAAATATGAGGCTCGTGAACTTTGATCTTCAATTAATGGTCCAAACATCCAATATGTGATATATGTCAAGCAAGGACAGCAACCGCAATTGAGGACCATCATCTGGCAACAGCCGCCATCAATGGCATTTGCTTGCAAAGTTTGACATGCTATATCATGGAGTGTGCTGGTGCTGCTGGTACTGCTGCCGCCGCCTCCTATATATATCTATCATATATATTCACGTGTTCAGATACAATACACTTCTCAACTGAGATTTTCCGCCAAAGCATCTGAATTAAAACAAAATTTATGAAATCATACTCTTATAGATTTCTTTCTGACAGATATTTATATATTGTGAACCAAGAATGTTCACATGCTATATAAATATATCGTGAGATTCTTTAATATTACACTAAACTGAAAGTCTGTGACCAAAACTAAAGAAGAGCATTGCACCAACCCAAAAAAGAAAGAAAGAAGAAGAAGAAGAACTTGGGAAGTAATAAAGTCAAATGGCTTGCATTTGCTTCTACAAACCTCCAAAACTTAAATTTGGGTTTGTTATTTGATTGGGTTGGAGGGAGAGAATGATATTATACAATAAAAAAATAGATCATGTTCCACAAGAGTCCAAGAGTGTTCCTATATTTAATTTTCCAATTCCGGGCCCATAAAATAGGTTGTGCATGTCCCTTTGTTACATCTCCTATATATACTTGAACAATGTGTTGCAGCTCATTCACAAACACCCAAAACATCAAACCAAACTAAAAATGAAGAAGCACCATGGCTTCATCAAGGTCTTTGCAATGAACTCCATCTCTGCATTCATCATTCTCCTCCTCATCCTCTCATCTGCTGTGGAAGTTGAAGGCTCCAGGCCTCTTGTGCATAAGCTCTCTTCTAATTCTAATTCAATCAGCAAGTTTCAGATTGTTCAGGCATATTCTGGTCCCAGCAGAAGAGGGGTTGGCCATGCTCTTATGCATCTTAATCTTTCTCCTGCTCCGATGAAGATATTTGAAGCATATTCTGGTCCTGATAAAGGTGGGGATGGCCACTAGATCAGATTCATCACCATGTTCATCTTCTTTCTCCAAGCAGCCCAACATGTCTGTTCTTATAATCCTATCAGTCGTTTTGTGCTTTTCTATATTATTATCTTTTTCCTATTGTTTTGCTTAGAGACATATATCTCGCAGTTGTTTTTGTGCAGAAGTGCATTGTTTACTGAAGTGAGATACACACAGATACCATAATTAATTTAGTTTTTGTTCTTTTCCCAAAGTTAAGAGGTGGTGGGATTTTCTCACACGCTATCGGTGTCAAGTTTTCCACCGAACTAGACCCGTTCCCCAATTAATTTAGTTTATATATATGCTGTTGGGATGGCAAACATTATGTTATGTAGTGCATGGCATGTTCAAATTAAATTAAAGTTTCGCTCTCAAGTTTTGAGGGGGACATGGAGTGGTGGTTGTATCCGGGAAACAAGAAATGTGATGGCCAAAGTAGGTTGTAATTGTTGGAAATTAAGCAAACAAACAAAAACAGAGTTGGAAATACGAAATTCACCACTTCAGTTTATTTTAGTATAAAAATACTCCAATTGTTGATCATATTTTGCAACTTAGCGGGTTATGAAGAGCCAATGTTTCCTTGGTTTTTTTTAATCATTTTCAAATACTAACACACACACATATAATATTATATTATACAATAATGTATATTAATTATTGTAATTTTGATTAGTTTACAATTTGAAGGTCTTGTAGCAGCTTATGATGGTCAACCACTTACCCAAATTTTAAGCATTTGGGTTGGGTCATGTAGCAACCCGAATTTGGGCTGGACTTGAAGAAAACAATAGGACGTGTGCTGTATTTAATGAAATTGGGTTGGGCTTGTAATTGTACCCGTTGTGTGGTCAGCTATGACCAATGAGGCTATTCACTATTGTGTCAGTGCTTTGTGGTGCAGCTGCCGGAAAAAATCATCAAATAAAAATTCATTGAAGATGGTAAAACAATAATATGACCAAAAACTGGAACCTAAGTGCTTTGTTTTGTGCAATACAGATATGGGCTTAGTTAAGTTGGTTAGAGCAGAAGTAATCTTTACTCTACTCCCGAGTCTGAATCCCCCTGTTCGTAATTGAGATAAAATTAAAGTAAAATGTCACTTAATTATTGATATATATTTTTTATTGACTTTTTAATTTCGTTGAAACATTTTAGGCCAATTGTGGAAAAGTTTAATTATTTTAGTGATGGAAGATAATAAACTTACATTTACTAAATTAAGTGCCCGTTTGGCATTGCTTATTTGGGGTAATAAATGATTTTTTAAAAATTTTGAGAAGCCGAGCCCGTTTGGTAAACTATGAAAAAATCACTTATTGTTAAAAATTGCTGTGAGAGAAAGCTATAAGGGAAAGCAGCTAATGATGTGTTTTTATTTTTTGATTATGCAGGAATCAGTTTCGAAGAGGCGCTAGGTTTAATGATTATGTGGGAATAATTTTCTGATTATGCGGGAATTAGTACCAACAACACTTTTAACAAAAAATTTACCAAACACCAAACTGCTTTATCTCATAGCTGATTTCTCTCACAGCAAGTCTGACATCGATTATTTTCACAGCACAGCAATGCCAAACTGCCCTAAATCTGATAGAGACCAAAACTAAATTTAAGAATAATAATAAGAGAAGGAAACCGGATATTTACCCGGTTGACCTGAGGAAGAAAGTTGGGTGGTGCCAAAAACGTCAATTTCATTTGGCGATTGGCAACAAAATATTGCTCGGAATCTTACATACAAAACAACAAAATGGTTTGGATTTGGATTTGGATGGATAGCTTCAAAAAGATGAAGAAGAGAACGTGGTTTTAGTGCCAACCACTGAAGTTTGTTTAACCACTTCTTCCCCTCCCTTTTTTTTCCATTTGTTGTTTTCTCTGCCTTTTCCACAAACCAAAAGCTCTTTTCGCTCATTCGACCAAGCTAAATGACCACCCAATAAAACAAAACAAACAAACAAAACAAAACAAAAATATTATGGTGTTATTGTCACGTACAGTCCAATTATAACGTCATTAGTAATTCTTTGGTGTGACAATTATAATGCCATGATATTATCAATTCAGTCATATTATAACGTATGTATTTATATTTTAATACTATATTATAAGTTGATCACATATTAACCTAATTATCTACTTAATTTTAATGGTAAATTATTAACATCACATGAGGTGTGACAGACTGAGAAAGTAAAAAAGCAAAGATGCCATCTACTAATCAGCCATTGATGTAAGATAAGTAACCACCGAAATATATAATATTATTTACACAGTTGAACAAATAATTTATGGTTTGATTAAAAAAAAAAAAGTGATGATTTCTCTACTTCCTTTTTGTCCTTTTACACTTATTTTTTAGTTATAAAATAAATAAAAAAGGATATTCTATCGTTGTTAGCGCATGAAACAAATTAAGCAGGTAAAACAGAAAGAAAAGATAAAAGGGTAAGAAGCGCAAGCGTACAGCAGCAGCAGTACAGAGCAAGCAGAGGATATATTCGTCAAAACCGAGACACAAACCAAAGCGCATTCATTTCAGAAATTGTCGTCTTCGAAAACGCACCAAAAACAGGTCCCCACCACTCCCCATAACCCCTCCTCCTCCTTTCTATAACCACCCCCACCCCCACCTCCCTCCCTCCTTATTATTACCAGTTATTTCCACATCCCAGATTATAGAATTTGGGCTTTTCAATTCTTAACTGCCCTCAAATCCTCTCCAAATTACTCTGAATCACCCAAAAGCCGGAACGCAGAGTAGGATCTTTGATCCATTCTGTTCTAATCGATCGATGAAACGCGCATCATCGGGGGACGATTCGATGGCGGCGACCTCAGCTGATGTGAAGATGAAGAAGATGAAGGTTGAGGGTGAAGAAGAAGAGGTGGAGGTTGACCAGATTGACCAGGTTGTGGAAGGGGCTGGGTTTGTGAATCTGGACGACAATCTCATATTCGAGGTGTTTAAGCACGTGGACGCTAGGACGCTGGGGATGGCGTCGTGCGTGAACAAGCAATGGCAAAAGACGGCGCAGGACGAGCGGCTTTGGGAGCTCATCTGCACCAGGCACTGGGCCAACATCGGCTGCGGCAACCAGCAGCTGAGATCTGTTGTCCTCGCTCTCGGCGGCTTTCGTCGGCTTCACTCCCACTTTATCTGGCCTCTCAGCAAGCCCTCCTCCAGCTCTTCTTCTTCCTCATCGTCGTCGGCTTCGCCTTGGGCGGCTCCGTTGAAGCCCATGCTCGGCCCGAAGCCTAGTGCTCGTTGGGGAAAAGACGAGGTGAATCTGTCACTCTCACTTCTCTCGATTCGTTTTTACGAGAAGATGAATTACGCTAACAGAGGCAGATGATCAGAGATTCAGAAATTAAACTCGGAAATAAAATTATATAAAATATATATATAATATCCTAATTTCAGTTGGATTTTCGATTTTCCCTAATTTTTTGGGATTTATTTGTGTGTTTTTTTTTTTTGTTATTGGATCTGTATTCTTGTGGACTTGTAAGCTTAAGCTTTTCTTGTGTAAATTAAGATGGAATTGCTCAAGTTGTGTGCTATAATTTTATCAATTTTACAATTATAATTGGTTTGCTAATATTTATTTTCATGGATTTATTTGGATTGATTGAAAACCGTGTTTGGGGGTTTGGCGGTGGTTGTTGTGATTGGCGGTTCTAGCGATTCGTTTGGCGAATACGAACAAACAGAATAGAAGCAAAAATAAATGGCCGGTTCTGGTTGTGGCCTTTTGCTTTCTGGGCCTTTTGCCACGTTCTAATAGGGGTGTAAATAGCAAAGAGACAGAAGGATGAGTCTTTTTAGAGGTTAGATCCAAAGTTGAAAGAGTCCCTGGAGGAGGAGGAAGGACCAAATTGTCGTTTTTGTAGTCTTCATTTTCTTGGAGAATTGGATAGCTCTATATGGGTAGAGCTCTCTGCCAGCCTGCCACATTCACCCCTTGACTTTAGTGTAAATTGCTTTTGGTTTCTTCTGCCCAGTTTACTATGTCTCCGCTTCGATGCCATTTCCATTTTCTTTCAACTTCAACTACTCAAAGTTCAAACCAAATGGCATTGGAAAATACTTCCCACCCACCCCATCATGAAAGTAAAGCTCCTCTTACATTCCTATGAATAGAAGTATGTCATATATGTCAAACTGTGATTTGCAGGAATGAGTCAAGCAGTGTCTTTCCATTTTGAAATAATTAAAACCAGAACCCTAGAAAAATGTTGGGTTCATTAGCAAAAAGGAATTTAATAAATGGGTGAAGTGAAGGTTTTTTTTTTTTGGTCAAATGGGTGAAGTGAAGGTTGGTTTTCATATTTGTAGCTTCAAGTTCATGGGCACATGGATAAAGACCTAATATCAACTGTCAAAGCTCTGTTTACAGAAGAAAAGAACCTTGTACTACAGACTTGTATACTTCTATTCTACATGGACACTTGTTGCATGAAAACTTGTACAGTATGTATATGTCTTCACTTCACCCGTGAAGGTTAATTTAGAAAGAATCTATGTAGTTTTTTATTATATGCTGAGGTTTGGACGGACGTCGTTGACAGTGAACAAAAAGGTTGAAGCTTGCGACAAAGAAACAGAGAATGGGCAAATAAGTTAGATATATTCTTGGTGAACTCACTGTTTAGTCTCTTGTGCCGTCCCTCCCTCCCTCTGCTTAAAGCCTTTTTTTTTTGGTCGGTTAACTTCCTTCACGAATTTTGGTCTATCAAATTAGTTTTGTCAGATTCTCTTCTTCCTTTTGTTTTCCTTGGCATTTGGTCTTCTGGTTGGCAAGACATTCCTATCAAATGAAATTTCCCGTTTGGACCAAGAATTTCCAGACCTTCATTTTCATTCCATGCTTATAATGACTTACTGACTGCTCTGAACAACCAATGTGCTAATTTCAAAAGCGTAGGCTTATGAAGACTTGCCACCAAACTCATGTGCCAACATTTCAACTCACATACTTTTTTCTAACTTCCCAGGTTTCCTTAGTTTCTAGTCCCCTCCAAGGAAACCTAAAATCCGTCAAATTTGTCATTGACCACTGTATTTCACCAAAGAAGAAAAGCCACGAATTTGCCTCACAACATATAACTTTGGTCAGTCAAATTCATTTTTGTGATGATTTTGGGATGCTTTCAACTTATGGCATGAAAATTTGACCCGTCATTTTCTTCCAGTCTTATTGTAGAAAAGGTAGTGGGGGACTTTAGCTGATCAACAGGTCGGGCCAAACTAGAATCAACCGGTTAAGCCTGCCTATCGGATGTTTGGTGACTGCAATTGGATTTGATTGATAAACTCACTATATTTAAGGCATGTTGAGGGAGAAAATGAAGAAATGTTGTCCGAGTTGGAAAGTAGAAGAGGGATCACTCATGAAGAGAACTTATCCTATGCAATCCTCTCCAAATGGTAGTATAACAACACCTTATCCCTTCTAATCTCCTCAAAAATGAAAAATACTTAACATCTACCTTCATTTCCTCTTTCAACATAGCATAAATTTGGTGAATTATCTACGTAACTACATTGGACTTAAATGTGAAAACCATCAATGCATTTCACTCATCAGGCTAATCTAGTACTTATATTACTAATTTGACTTTCTTTTAGGGAATATTAATTTGACTAATTTAGTTCACATTTTTGTATCTGTTACGTACTATAAACGAAATTGACCACACTGACTAACGAATACCAACATAGGAAATAAATTGGTAAAACTAACAAACTCTAGTCGTTACAACTCCCTAAGGAATATGATTGGAGTAGAAATTTTATAAACAATTTAGAAAATAACTTTCTAGTGTTTTCAGTTAAAATTTAACTTGAAAATAAGAAGGATGATAAAACTAAATTGGCCATATAAGTAAACCGGATGGACTTTTTTGACATTTAAGCCCGAAACACTATACAGTTATACTGGCTTGGGCCAGGCCACACAAGCTAGGTCCAGACTTGAAAACATAAAGTCTTGTAAATACAACTTATTTTGGACCCTCGACCCTTCACAGTGTTTTTTAGTCTTTCAATCTTACGCAGGCACTTACGCAGGCCACATATCCACAACATGGGTGGGCGGATTCAAAAGGCAAAAGGGGTAATTCTCTAATATATACATAGATTAATAATATTAAGTAAATAGTAACAGCATTTTTTCTTGTTTGTCACACAAAATTAAATATTCAACACCTACGTTCCTCCGAACTTAGACTACCTTACTGTATCTGAGTCCATCCATTACGTCCTCAACTGAATCCTTCAACCAACCCCCTCGTGTTTGAACAAACCCATGCACTTTCCCATTCATTTCTTCCCCCTGGCAGTCAAAAATATGAATCTCTCATTCCCACCTCCTTGCCAATACTATTTATACCTCACAAATCTCCTCCATCTTACAAATCAACCCAAATCAGAAACACCAGAAGCTTACTCTGATCAAAGCATCCTTGATCAATTCACATTATATATTCATTCATCCAGACATATGGCCATCAAAAGCTTCAAGCCAGCTCTCTGCTCCATCCTTGTTCTTCTCACTGTGAGCTCTAGGGTTTTGGTCATATCAGAAGCTCGTCCTCTTAAGCTGGGGAGTTCATGGAGCTCCATAGACAAGGAGATGGAGAGTGTGTTTGATGGGCTGTTCATTGACGCAATGAAGAACGAAGGCCCGAGCTCCGGAGGAAAGGGTCATGCCTTCACTGATTCTGAAACCCTTGGAGGGATCAAGCACTCTGTGTATGGTGCAATGAAGAATGAAGGCCCGAGCTCCGGAGGAAATGGTCATTCCTTCACTGATTCTGAAACCCTTGGAGGGATCAAGCACTCTTTGTATATTGATGCAATGAAGCAGGAAGGCCCGAGCTCCGGAGGAAATGGCCATGCCTTCATTGATTCTGAAACCCTAGGAGGGATCAAGCACTCTGTGTATATTGGTGCAATGAAGAATGAAGGCCCGAGCTCCGGAGGAAATGGTCATGCCTTCACTGATTCTGAAACCCTTGGAGGGATCAAGCATTCTTTGTATATTGATGCAATGAAGAAGGAAGGCCCGAGCCCCGGCGGCGGAAACTAATAAAGTGCAGCAGTAGCCATTGCCACATACTGTTTGAGCTATTTATTCACTTTTGTAGTTGTTTAAAAGCATTTTGTCTAGTCTTAGTATAGAAGACTAGCTATAACCAGTTACAGAATTTAATTTAATTTAAATAAAATGGGTCCTGTATTTTAGAAGTGCTATATATAATATATGCAGCAATGATGTACATTGATGATAATATAATAAAATTGCGTATTTCTTTTCTTTCATTGAAGGAGTAAAGTTTGCTGTGGTATTTTCAGATTGATTGTTTCTGGAAACTTGATTCTTAGGAAGGAAATACATCCGAAGGTACCTAAGTGTAGGGCTGCTCTGTTTCATTCAGGGTTTCAAAGCTTTTGGCAGTCAAAAGGAGACCAGACTTTCCCTTGTCATTTAATTTGGGTGGACAGTGCAATTGAGACCAAATAATTATAAAGAATCTGAAGATGGGATGAACTTAGAAAAGTCATTTAAATAAATTTAAAACATTATTACATTTAATCAAACAACGTGGAACCTATCCTGCAATTGGCACTAATAAAATATATTGGTGAGGTGAGCCCTTACAACAATTGTATTAGAGTACTGATTACGTGTTAGGATGTGATGATGGTAATGATTAGGCCCAATGAGTACCCGTTGCTCATTTCTTCAGTCATTGTATTTGGTGATGATATAGTTCATCCATCGTAATGTCACTTGAATTAACTACATATTTTTGGTAGGTTTCAAATTTTCCTTTCAAAAGTCTTGGCTTTAGAAGGGGAGTTAACATAGACTTTCCCCTTGTGTGAGTCATATGCCTATGTGATTTAATGACTAAATTCGATGAACCGGTTTCACTATGTTGTGACTCATGCTTCATATAACTTTGGACCAATAACCACCTTCCTCATGTTCTATATTTTATGGCTCAAAAACCACCTTCTTCGTGTTCATGATGAGATTTGGAATATGGTAAAAGTTTTGGTTTTTTTTTTGTCAAAGGTGTAATTTTTGGTTGGGTCCAGACTTTCAAACCCAAATCCAGTGTAAGCCCAAAATTAGAAAGCCCAAAGTTTACCGCGAAGTTATTACTTACGCTCCCGCCTTCCGGCGACGTGGTTTTTTATTTATTTACCCGTTGTGGTATAAATCTTAGACGACGTCGTTTTAAGTCTAACCGGAGCGCACAACCGATTGAGCACAAGCAAACAGTAAAACCCCATCCACCGGGGGTGTTCTCGTACTCGTGCATCCGTAACTATATATAAAGTAGATGCAAACTCTGATGAAGAAGAACCGCCATAACTAAAAAGCCTCACAGACTAGTTCTCAAGCAAACAGCAATCGAACTTTCTGGAGATTTCATGTTAGTTAATGTTAATCAATTTACTAATTAATCATTAAGCAGAAGCAACAGAGCACCCAAAACCAAAATGAGAGGCTCCAAGACTGTCGTTAGCGATACTGACTCGTCAGCCACCCAGTCTGACAGCTCCGCCACCAAGACCGATTCTGACATGATCGACGGTGAAGACGACGAAGTTTCCGCTCCTTCCCCCGATTCATGCCCCTTCTCCGAAGGCGAGAAGGTGCTCGCTTTTCATGAGACCCAAATTTACGAAGCCAAGGTACTCATTTTCACACACGCACTCTCCTTCCACCCTCTGTTTCTCTCTCTCTCTCTCTCGGCAATTGAATTCTATATGATTCTTAGGGTTTTATGTGCCTTAATGTAACTTTAATTGCAATTTCTGGAATTTAATAGAGCGTTTTGGCTAATTGATCACGGATGAACATTTTCAGTAAATCTCACCGTGCTTTGCGTTTTGTTTGCAAGGTGACCAAAGTCGATTTCAAGATGAACGAATGGAGATTTTACGTTCATTACCTTGTAAGCATCAACTGCTTTCCTATGATTTTTAATTTTCTCTATCAAACATTTACTAAATGCCTATCATGATTATACCTGCCTTGTTTCATTTGTAAGCTTTAATTTTTAATTTTCAATTTGCTTGGAAGTGGAATGCCATAGGATTTCCATTAATCTTCTTTCGGCATTTCCTCCATTTTGTGGTTACACTGCTTGGGTGATATAGTTGCTCGTTTTGTGGTTACATCTTGATTGTATACTCTTCTATCCTGCAGGGATGGAGCAAAAAGTGAGCCCGCCTTTCTGCTTACTTATGATTCCAGAACGTTTACGAGTTTTGATTTCACTTTCCTTGAACCAAGCTCTTGGATGTTGGAAGCATGGTCTACTTCAATCTTCGTTCTTGTTATTTTTTGTTATCGTTTTCCATTTCGCTTTCCCTTTAAGGGGTCTTTTCATCTCACTTATTGCACGGTGTTGCATTTTCCTTTTTGTCTTTGAAAAATATGTTTATTAGACCATGGCAGATGTTAGTATTAGATCATTGCATTGAGGGAGGTTGGGAGGTTCATCGAAGATGAAGACTTTGCTTAAGTTTCTCCCATTTATTCATGGGTTATTCATGCAGTTATAATCTCTTGAAACTTTTGATTTCATTTTGTCTTTTTGACTTTTTCTCCCTTTTGCTGCCCTCAACAGTTGGGATGAGTGGGTACACTTGGATCGTCTGATGAAAAACACTGATGAGAATGTGAGGAAACAAGAGCAGCTCAATGCAAACCAGAGAACACACAAGAATGCAAAGTTAACACGCATGTCACAGACTAAACAAAAAGGTTATTATGGTTGGCTTTATCATCTTTAACTTTTACCTTTCGGTTTCCCATTTTGAAAGCTATAGATTTATTCTTTCCATGCAAGTATGGAATGGATTACAATTTTTGTAGTGTCTTAAAAACGAAAAGATAGATGTAGTGCAGAACTTGTATTTTTTCTTTCTTTATTCATTAGTTTTGAACGGAGAACAGAAATGTTTGGCCTAACAAAGCAGAAATTTTGGCATGTGACCTGAACCTTCCTATTTTTTGGTGAGCTTTGAGGTTTAAGGACTGTAAGTGTTGCCCTTTGGAGAGGTGGAAAGAAAGAAGTGGTAGGAGTAAGTATAATGGTTATGAGAAACTGCAAAAGTAACAATATGATGTAGAACAGCCCGTAGGTTTTAGAGTAAACACTTAGTAATAGAATAGAGAAGAAATAAGAGATCGAGGAGATGAAAATATAGATCGAAAAGACGAAAGAAAGGGCAGAACGATAGAACAAGAAGAATATCGGAGGTCGAGGAGACGAAAATATAGATCAAAGGAACGAAAGAAAGGACCGAAATCAGATAACCGAGAAGGAAGGACAGAAATCACATGGTTTTAAGAGAAGGTTTATTCAATATCCAAATATGAATGTTAAAGAACTACATGGGGTTATTTATAGCAAACTAAAACCTAGACATAATAGGATAAAAATCCCTTGCTTAAACAGAAATCCTAACCCAAATAAAATAGGAAACTTAAAACTAGAAATCTGGAAAAGTAGAAATCCTACTAGAATTTGGAAAACTAGAGAATCTAGGAAACTAACAAATACATTAAGAAACTAATAAATTTAGGTCCGACGCATCCTGCATCATTCTCCTCCGCCAAAAAGAACTCGACTCCGACGAGTAAACAGCGAAAAAATCAAAATCCCAAGGAAGTGTGAAGAGGCATGTGGCGTTTTTAGTTCTTCAAGATCAGCATCATATTTGCCACCTTGAAACCAGCCATTCCGCAAGCATGGAACATTAGTCCTTGTACGATTGGCAAATAAAGGGTTCTGCCTAGACCCATGACGAACATGATCAGCCAATGAATGCAAGCGTGTGTGTGGGTGTGATAGACCCTCAATCCATTGTGTTCGTAAGTCGTCGCCAGAGTGCCTTGGTTCAGGAAAAACACCTGGCTTGGCATGTCGGGCTATCTCAAAATCCAAGTGTCGGTGCATGAAGTTCTTGTCATGTGGTCGGGGTGGCGGGGTAGGGACGAGATTGTTGTTGTCAACCAGAGGAGAACCCATCGTATGTTGGGTATGGTCGAGCTGCGGCATAGAACCAAAAGAAAAGATGGGCTCCAGTTGAGCCTTGGGCATGTCAATCTCGAGTCTCGTGGACGGATTCGGAATACCTTATGGCACGGGCTTGAGTTTTTGATCCATCGGTGTATTGGGAAGAAGGCCACCTTTTGGCAGTGGCGTAGACGAACTCGAGAGTACCGCTGAGGTAGAAGAAGGCTCAGTCGTTCCAAGTTGAAAGTGATTGATAAGCATCTGAACGGAGTCTTGGAGTTTGTTGATGGCAAGGTGCGTCGTCGCACAATGTTTGTGAGCCTGTGCCAACTCTTCTTTGAGGTCAGCGCTGAGCTTGGAGAGTTGGGTTTTTATGCCAGTGATATCGTTAGAAACTTTGTCTTGGAACGCATGACATTGTTCCGCAAGCCTGGCCACAGTTTGGGGTGCCATGGCAGAGAGCAAACGCAAGCAAAAGTGAGGGAAGGCTTTGATTACCAATTGATGTAGAACAGCCCGTAGGTTTTAGAGTAAACACTTAGTAATAGATAGAGAAGAAATAAGAGATCGAGGAGACGAAAATATAGATCGAAAAGACGAAAGAAAGGGCAGAACAATAGAACAAGAAGAATATCGGAGGTCGAGGAGACGAAAATATAGATCAAAGGAACGAAAGAAAGGACCGAAATCAGAGAACCGAGAAGGAAGGACTGAAATCACATGGTTTTAAGAGAAGGTTTATTCAATATCCAAATCTAAATGTTAAAGAACTACATGGGGTTATTTATAGCAAACTAAAACCTAGACATAATAGGATAAAAATCCCTTGCTTAAACAGAAATCCTAACCCAAATAAAATAGGAAACTTAAAACTAGAAATCTGGAAAAGTAGAAATCCTACTAGAATTTGGAAAACTAGAGAATCTAGGAAACTAACAAATACATTAAGAAACTAATAAATTTAGGTCCTACGCATCCTGCATCACAATATGGTTAACAAATATGTTCTCTGGAGAAAAGAAGTCTTAATAGGCCACTACCTCATGAAAAGATTTAACAGCATGCTTTCTTCAGTCATGATCATAAATTGGTTATGGTTCTTGAATTAGGATGATAAGAGGTTGGGTTTTGAATATATATATATATATATTTATCAACTTCCCTTGCAAGATGAATGTGTATATAATATGCATTGCCCTTACTTTTGATATGAAATTATGTGCAGTCTCAAGAGGAAAAAAGCGAAAGAATGACTCTGTCATTAAGGTATGCTCTATGATCCGTAGTTTGCCTATCTAGGCTTACCTCTTCCAGATATTGTGTGATCACTATGAAGAGGTTTGTTATTTAATTTAGAAGTCAACATGAACCTTAAGTTGCAGGTTTTGATTTCTTCTTTTGTTGTCAAATTTTAGGACAAAGATGCCATACCCATGGAAGATCTTGTGCTTCAAATTCCGCTCACACTTAAGAAACAACTAGTTGATGATTGTGAATTCATTACTCATCTGGGCAAGGTAGATGTGTTCCTTTATCATAATACTGAATCCATGAATGAATTGATTAAATAACATACTATGTAAATTACATGCTTGTGCTGATAATGGTACATCGTAAAAACTTGGAATCTCCTGTTCAGACCGCATTACAGAATGGTCAATGGCATTGTTTTAACTTTTGTTATTTGTTTGGTTATGGTGATGTAGAGAGTAAATATTTCATATGGAATTCCTATTAGGATGGATGAATTGCTTTTGGAATATTTGGTCTACATGGCTTGAGCATTTACAGTAGGACTAGAGATGTTCTGGCATGTACTTGTCAAATGGTGGGTCTGGCATATCCGGGTTAGTCTTTGTGCACTCTAGTTGTCAGTATGTGCATATCACTTGTGAGTTTCGAATTCCGATGCATCCACTCATCGCATTTAATTTCCAAACAAACCTGAATTTATACCCCATATTCAGTCGTAATGAATTCCCAGTTAATGATATCCACAAATTCTTGCAGCTTGTTAAACTTCCACGAACTCCTAACGTGGATGACATAATGAAGAAGTATCTAGATTACAGATCAAAGGACAGTTTGTAAGTTTCTTTCCTTTCATCTCTTTGCATCCAATCTTCTTTTATTCTTTTCTCGGGTGCCATTTTACAAAATACATCCATTTTGAATTTTTTTATTGAGAGAGTAAATTAACTTTTTATCCTCACAAGAGTGAAGAGATGGAAGGGATTACCAATGTCACTTCTCATACATTTCTACTGGCTGGTTATCCACTGGGTGAAAGTTGGGGTCTTAACTCAATTATTTGGACCTACAACATTCATAACTTTCAACTTCTTTATTATCTAGAATCCAATTTGCATGTACGCACTGATTTTGGTTGATGGACTATTATTAGTGTGAATCTAGGAAGAAAACTCTTTCAGTTGAAGAAATCCTGAAAGGACTGTGTTGTTACTTTGACAAAGCACTACCAGTAATGCTTCTGTACAAAAATGAACGTCAGCAGTATGAGAAAGCAGTTGCACATGATGCCTCTCCTTCATCTGTATATGGTGCTGAGCATCTGTTACGTCTATTTGGTAGGAACATATAATGCATAGCCAAGTCCATTATTTGTATTCATAATGGTGTATTTCTAAATAGAATTGTTAACATAAAAGTGTTTTTCATCATTTTTGGTGTGATCTTGAATTTGTGGTTTCTCATGTTTATGTTCTACTAAATTACTGATAGAGATTACTTTTATGTTTAATAATTATGTTGAATTTGTAAATATCCCTTCCAATACATTAAAACCCTTGATTCCTTTCCTTCCTTAAGATGCATTTTTATATTGCCCTTGTATAAATCATAAATTGTGTTTTTAAGTGATTATGTACTCGGTATTTGAAAAAAAGAAAAAATTATCCATGGTGGATTACCTGTGAAAATTGAATTTTCATTGCGATATACTTATCTGTAGTGCAGCAGAACATTATGCTGGTGCTTTGGATACTTGGGCATGTGGTGGATGACATTGCAACAGTGCATGTGAATGCCAAATGTTTTCTGAAATTCATCATGCTGAATATTTTTTGGTTGCTTACTGCAGTTTTTGCAGTTTAAGCTTTTGTTATATTGAGTGCAAGTCATCATAAAGTTTGAACTTGAGATGTTATTTTTCTGGTATTTGCAGTTAAGCTCCCCGAGTTATTGTTGAATGCTAACATTGAAGAGGAGACACTGAAAGATTTGGAGCAAAAATTGGTCGACTTTCTCAAGTACTGTCTTCTACTTGCTCTCCTAAATAGATATTCGATTGTATATTTCCCAACAAGTACCTGACTTTCTTATTTTTCGATGTCATTTTTACTTTTGCTGATTGATCATACATGCTATCATGAAGGTTCCTACAGAAGAATCAGAATGCATTTTTCCTCTCTACCTATCATGTATCAGATGATGTTGAAGCGAGCACCAACAAACCAGATGTCTAAGCGAGGGCATACTTGCAACAATTTGTACATAATACCATATAACTACAGCTGTTGTGCGATGTCTCAGCGCAGTTTTCAACTTCTGCGCTCCAAAAGCTGTTGATGTAACTGGTTTTCAACATATGCTAGTGTTGCACGTATTACAATCCTCTATGTTCATGTAACTGGTATGTCAAACTTTAGAATATGTAACTTATATAGTGAGAACATGCCTAATGCCTTGTAAAATTCCGGGACATGGAATGTATCCTTTGTGCAATGATAGTTTTGCCTGCCTGTGGGCTGCGACGTTTTACTGATTTGTTCTCGATAAATTTTGGAACCGTATTGGTCCATTTGGGTATGCAGATTTTTCTTTTTTGGGTTGATTTAACCTTATCTATGAAATAAGGGTTATTAGGTCTATTAGTCCCTGAACTTTGACCCAATTCGCATATTGGTCCCTCAATTTCCAAAATCGTTCCCGTGGTTCTTCAACTTTAGTTTCGTTATGACAAATGGTCTTGCCGTCAATTTTATTAACTTTTTCTGTTAAATACTAGAGCAAAATGATATTTTTAAATAATAAATAATTTTTTTTAAAAAAAATAACAATAAAAGAAAATCAAATAAAAAAGGGAAATTGAATTAGATAAACCATAATCAAATATACTCACTTTATAAATACATATGTATTGACCCTTTATCCCCTCAAAAATACATTTTCTGAAACTCAATTTCTCCCGACTCCTCCCCTCTCTCGCATTCTCTTAAATCTTGCCCAGGCATGACTTCATAGAAAACAGAGAGAGCAGTGGCCACGGCGACGACGTTGATGGATTCTCCAAAGCCTGACCCGGACACTGACACTGAGCTCGATACCAATCCAAACCTTAATCCTAACCCTAATTCTTCAAACTCGTTAGTCCCTGCCTCCTCCAATGGCCCTGATGTCTGCCTTCTCAAGTTTGCCGGAGATTCTGCTGGCGGGGCATTCATGGGCTCCATTTTTCACTACGTCCTCTCTGTCTCTCTCTGTCTCTGTCTCTCTGTCTCTCTCTCTCTCTCTCTCTCTCTCTCTCTCTCTCTCTCTATATATATATATATATATGTATATATGTATACAAGCGTATGGTGCTTAATTGTGGTGTTTCTATATGGGAATTTGAGTGGTGCTGATATAGGATTTCGGGTGTTTGACAAAATATGATTTTCGTTAATAGTGTTTTGGGCTTTGTGAAAGGGAGTGAATTTTCTCTTTCTGACTAACGAGCTATTGGAGTTTGTGGTGGGTTTTAATTAGTGTTGCTAATGGTTGAGGTATGCTAGTGTATTGAGATGTGAAAATGTGGTTATGGTTGAGGTATGTTAGTCTTTTGTATTTTTCAGTTTGTATCATGTGGGTTTCTGTTGAGTATTGATATAGTGATTCTTAATATGCTTTCGGATATGTTTTCTGCTGAAATTCTTTATATGAAGTGTATGAATTTTGAATTCGAAATTGTTGCATTTGCCTTATCAAAACTTGATATGGATGCAAATGGGTCTTGTTTTAAAAGTGCTATGATTTTGCTATATATATGTGTGTGTGTGTTTGTTTGGTTTTTGGAAATATTGAGTTGGCTGCCTTGATTTAGTTTGAAAAGCTGTAACCTTTTTAGAAGCCTCCAACTCATCTCTGCCGCAGTGTACTTGGACACTGCTTATAAACCCATAAATAAGCATATATCTTGTAGATGACTACAAAGTCAGAGCCTTTTCTTAATTTTGTGGGAAAATATAGGCATCAGATCAGCCTGTGAATGTTGTAGCACTAGAATATCAGATAATTCAATTCAATTGGGAAGATTCTATCAGCCTTAAACATTAGTCTTGTGTATATTTTTATTATTTTAATATAATTGAAAATCTGGAATTTGTTGGAATTGTTTTTTTTTGCTTGCTAAAACCCCTTACTATGGTTAAGGCTGTCAGGTAGGCTATGTGTTGGGTCATTCAGGCTGAGTGTGTGGCTATAACTGCAAGAGCCATATTTTTTTGGTGGAAGAAAGAAGGGTAGGGTTCTAGGAAGAGTAGAAGGATATTTGAGAATGTAAAGGGTGAGGAGATGGATTATCTGTAGTAGATGGTTCGCTTTCGGGCATCTCCATGGACTTCTATCTCTTCAAATTTTTGGGATAATCTTTCTCTGCTATATTTTCATATTGGATGGTTCTTTGCTCCAATATCTTGTCCTTTTTTTGTAATATTTATTTCTCTTGAGATATTTGACAATTTTTCTTTTTTTATGATAGTTGGACCTAGATTTTTGCCTTATGGAAGATTGTTGTCGTTGAGAACCTTCATCAATTTGGCTTCTTTGTTTTTTCACATAATTTCAAAAATTCAGTATGCGGGTTGTGTAGAAACTGTCTTTTACATGAAATCAGAAAAGAATGAAATTCAAATAAGCCTTCTTTGTATGCTTCAACTTATCCAGGTTGTGGGTTGGTTATTACTTATTTGGATGCAATCTAATGAGAATGAGCTATGTAGCTTTTCTTTCTAGTCTCAGAATACAGCAAATGGGTCTATCCAGTCTTTCTTGTGCATAATATTTGTTTAGAGTACTAAATTTTTATTATCTTGAACTGGATACTCATCTTCCTTGTTGATGGCTGGCTACTTCCTGAATGTCAGTGATCAATGCCTAACTCATCTTCATGAAGATACCTATTTTTAGCTTTCCCATGTTATGATAAATAACAAAATCAATCACAACAAGACCTATTTGCATCCATATCAGGTTTTGATAAGGCAAATGCAACAATTTCGAATTCAAAATTCATACACTTCATATAAATAATTTCAGCAGAAAACATATCCGAAAGCATATTAAGATTCACTATATCAATACTCAACAGAAACCCACATGATACAAATTGAAAAATACAAAAGACTAGCATACCTCAACCATTAGAGAAAACCACAATTTCACATCTCAAAACTCTAGCATACCTCAGACATTAGCAACACTAAACAAACCCCACCAAAAACTCCAACAGCTCGTTAGTCGAAAGAGAAAATTAACTCCCTTTCGCAAAGCCTGAAACACTATTAACGAAAATCATATTTTGTCAAACACTCAAAATCCTATATCAAAACCACTCAAATTCCCATATAGAAACACGAAAATTAAGCAATTAAAGCATAACACTCCATATGCATGTATACATATATACATATATACATATATACATATATATATATATATATATATATATATATATATATATATATAGAGGACTGTAGCGAAAAATGGAGCCCATGAATGCCCAGCCAATGAGTCTCCGGCAAACTTGAGAAGGCAGACAGCAGGGCCAGTGGAGGAGGCGGGGACTAACGAGTTTGAAGAATTAGGGTTAAGGTTTGGATTGGTATCGAGCTCAGTGTAAGTGTCCGGGTCAGGCTTTGGAGAATCCACCAACATCGTCGCCATTGCCGTTACTCCCTCTTTTTTTTATGAAGTCATGGCTGGGCAAGATTTGGGAGAGTGTGAGGGAGGAGGAGTTGGCATAAGTTGGGTTTCAGAAAATGAATTTTTGAGAGGATAAAAATACAGATGTATTTATATGGAGGGTAATTGGGTACTTTCATGTTACAAAGTGAGTATTTCTTATTGAAATTTATAAAGTGAGTATATTTGATTATGTTTTATCTTTAATGATTATCTAAGTCAACTTCCCAATCAAAACCAACACAAAAAAATTCAAATCATCGTCCCCGACCCCATTCCAATTCCCCCACCCCATCTCATCATCCCCACTTCCACCGCCTCTCTCTCTCTCTCTCTCTCTCTCTCTCTCTCTCTCTCTCTCCAGGCTAAGGGATCCAAAACATAATAATACATAAACTCTCTCTCACCCTCCCCTCCCCTCCCCTCTGCATCAACTTTCTCTTTCTCCCTCCCCCTCTCTCTTTTTTCCAAATAGAAAGGCAACTCTGACTTCGATAATCAGAAAATTTTGTGGGTAATTTTTTTTCCCATTTTGCAACAATGAGTTGCAAATATGCACTTTGATTCTTGATATTCTTTCTTGGTGGAGGTAGGGGAGCAACGGAAACAGAGAGAGACAGACAAAGAGGGGCGGGGATGAGGAGGTGTGTCGGGGGTGGGGTAAGCTTTGGCTGTAGTTATCAATACTATATTTTGCTTTAAGAGCCTCTATCTTTGAAGCATCAAAGATAAATCTCTTTGTTACAACATTCTGCTTTGTGATACCAGTCTTTGGATTAAACCCAGATATGTTTCTTGGTGGAAAGAGTGTGGCTGATACAAATTGGGGGCACACTATATGTTCATCTTGTTGTTTGGCAATGGCTGCCCAAATTTTGATGAACATGAAAAATGACAAAGCATCTGCAATCTTGTGGGAAAGGCAAGCACCAAGAGCTAAGTAGAGCAAGTAAAGGAGAAGTCTTTAGAAGTTCACAACTTTTTTTCTTTGAACTTGAATTTAGGATCCACCTGAGAGACCCAAAGGACAAAACCCTCCTGGTATGGTCACTGAGGATTTTCAGCGAAGGACCATGTCTGGTACTCTATGCCCAGAAGGAACAATTCCAATTAGAAGAACAAGAGAGCAAGATATGATGAGAGCTAGCTATGTTAAAAGATTTGGAAGAAAATTGGGAAGGCATGTCAGAAGAGATAGAGGAGGTGGGGGAGATCGCGGTGGGGTTAGTTGGATGGCTGGGTAAGGGGGAGAAAAATCTGGGTGGGTGGGGGAGTAGAAATCGGGATAGAGGGAGAGATTTATTTTTAATTTTAATTTTTTAGTTTTTTAATATTTTAATTAATTTAATACAAAAATACTATTTTGCCTCTGCATTTAACAGAAAAGATAACAAAATTGACAGCGTGATCATTTGTCTTAACGAGACTAAAGTTGAAGGACCACATGAACGATTTTGAAAATTGATGTACCAAAATGAGAATCGGGTCAAAATTCAAGGACTAAAAGACCTAATAACCCATTAAATAATGGAGGCGTATTTAGTGCGGCAGATGGATTCTTCCAATTTTCCCCAGCGTTGGTTCTCCGTCAACCCAATCGAAGACATTCAAAACCTTTTCGGGGGCGTGGTCCTACTGCTACAGACTAGTATTTTACTTCTTCTTCAAATGCCTCCGAAGCAGCCAGTGCCCCTTTCATTTCCAATGGGTACTCTGTTTCTCATTTTTCTTCTCTCTCTGGCCATTCATTCTCCACCTTCTTCTTCAACCTCAGACTCTTTGAGCAGAGGCTCCTCCCTCTCTGTAGAGAAACCAGAAGATGTTTTAGTTTCAGCTGATGGTGTTTTCACTGCTGGCTTCCACCAAGTGGGCAACAATTCATTTTGCTTTGCCATTTGGTTCACAGAGCCATCAATCTCCGACCACTATCGAAACCGCACCGTTGTCTGGATGGCCAATCGTGACCAACCGGTGAACGGAAAACGCTCAAAGCTCTCCCTCCAAAAAACTGGTAACCTCATCTTAACTGATGCGGGTCAGTCCATTGTTTGGGCCACAACCACTACTTCTCTCTCACCAGCTCACTTGAGCCTCCAAAACTCTGGTAATCTGGTTTTACTTCACTCGGGGAGTGTCGTTTTATGGCAAAGCTTTGATTCTCCAACTGATACCCTCCTCCCACTCCAACCCTTCACCAGAAAAGCAACACTTATCTCCACCAGAAGCCAGAGCAACTTCTCCTCTGGTTTCTATAAGCTTTTCTTCGACAATGACAACCTTCTCCGTCTTCTTTTTGACTGTCACGACATTTCCAGTGTTTATTGGCCCGACCCTTCTCGTGTGAGTTGGGATAATGGAAGGTCCACCTACAACAACAGCAGAAATGCCATGCTTGATTCCTTAGGCAGTTTTATCTCATCAGACAACTTGACTTTTCTGTCAGCCGATTATGGCACAAAGCTGCAGAGAAGACTGAGGATTGATTTTGATGGTAATGTTCGATTGTATAGTCGAGAAAATTCAGGAGAGAAATGGGTAGTTTCATGGCAGGCCATCTTGGATTCTTGCATGATCCATGGAATTTGCGGAGCAAACAGCGTGTGTAGCTATGACCCTGGTTTTGGTAGAAAATGCTCATGCCTTCCAGGATATCAGATTAGAAATCATACTGATTGGTCTTTTGGGTGTGAACCACAATTCAACCACTCTTACACCAAAGTTAATGAGTCCAGTTTCCTAAAACTTTCTCAAGTTGAGTTCTCTGATTACGATTATAGCTCCTACGAAAATCGCAGCTATGGAGAGTGCAAGAGCATATGCTTGGACCTGTATCACTGCAGGGGGTTCCAATACATATTTGACGGTGAAAGTGGTGTTTATAAGTGCAACCCGAAGACGCAGTTACTAAGTGGTCGCAGATCGGATTTACAAGGATACCTCTATCTGAGACTGCCTAAAGCCTACCTCTTCTCTAATCACTCTGACATGAAGTACCTAAAACAATTTGGGCTTAATTGCGCAGACAGAGTTATTTATCTTGACCGGCAGTATGTAAAAAAGCGTGTTAGTAAGCCAGTAAAATTCCTGCTCTGGTTTGCCTGTGGATTTGGAGGGTTTGAGATCATTTGTCTCCTTTTGTTTTTCGGTTTGTTTAGCAGTAGAACCCGCAAGCAGGATAAGCATGATGGATACCTTCTTGCTGCAACTGGGTTCAAAAGATTTAGCTATGCGGAGCTCAAGAAGGCGACACGGGGTTTTAGTGAAGAAATTGGAAGAGGTGCAGGAGGAATTGTGTACAAGGGTGTATTGGCTGATGAACGAGTTGCAGCAATTAAGTTGCTTAATGAAGCTATTCAAGGAGAAGCTGAGTTTCTAGCTGAAGCTAGCACCCTTTGGAGGCTGAACCATATGCACTTGATAGAAATGTGGGGATACTGCTCAGAGGGAAAGCAAAAGCTGCTTGTTTATGAGTACATGGAGCATGGTTCCTTGGCACAAAATTTGTCTTCCAATGTTCTTAATTGGGAGAAGAGGTTTGAGATTGCTGTAGGCGCAGCAAAAGGTCTTGCTTATCTGCATGAAGAGTGCTTGGAGTGGGTTTTACACTGTGATGTCAAGCCTCAAAACATACTCTTGGACTCGAATTACCAACCAAAGGTGGCAGATTTTGGCCTCTCCAAGCTATTCAACAGAGGGGAGCTTAAGAACTCGAGTTTTTCGAGGATAAGAGGAACCAGAGGTTACATTGCTCCAGAGTGGGTTTACAATCTGCCCATCACATCCAAAGTGGATGTATACAGCTACGGGATTGTTGTGTTGGAGATGGTGACCGGAAAGAACCCGACGATGGGCGTGGATGCCATTGACGGGGAGCAGAGAAGACTGATCATGTCGATTAGGGAGAAGGTAAATGGAACTAGTGCTATTGGACCACAGATGGGAAAGATCATGGACCCCTCGTTTGAAGGCGAATACGATGTGGAGAAGATGGAAATTCTTCTAAGGGTCGCTTTACAATGCGTAGAGGAAGACAAAGATGCAAGACCAACCATGAGACAAGTTGTTAAGATGCTTCTACCCCATGACAAGGATTAAGGGTATCACCGTTAGGCAAGACGTTTGGATCTTATGAGGTTGAGAGGCTTCTGTGTGGTGCTTGGAAAGTCTACAGGTGCTCAGCTTTGGCTCAGCAGCAAATATGATGTTAGTATTTTTGTTTAAGTCTTTCCTTCTTGGCAATGTGTACGCAAATATGATATTACTAATGAACGAAATAATTGAGGAATTTTTGGATCATTCAAACAAGGGTATTTCACCGAATTTCCCTGGAACTTGTACTTAATTATCAATTTACCTCATGATTTTTTTTTTTTATAAAAAAAAGGAAAAACTACATAAAATCCCCCAAACTATAGGCCCATTTTCAAGTTCATACCCAACTTTTTAAATTTTTCATGGGCATACCCGAACTCCCCAAAACATACAAATTAGTCATTCTGTTATCCAGTTCGTTAGTAGGGGCGTTAAGTGATGATGTGGCTTCTCTGACGTGGCTTTTTTGGCTGAGGTGGATACCATGTGGACTTAAAAATTAATTAAAAAATTCTTTATTTTAAATTAATTATAAAAATAAAAAAAGAAAAATTAACCCAAAAAAACACACGACATACATCTCTCTCTCTCTCTCTCTCTCTCTCTCTCTCTCTCTCAACTTGTCTAATGTCTCTCTGAAGTCAGTCTGATCCATCCAAACCTAAAACCCTAGACTCTCTGAGTCTCATCGATTCAGCAGATTGAAGAATCCAAGTCAATGGTACATCCATAGATCCACCATGAAACCTCTATATCTATCCCTTTCTCAATCCTGTCTCTCTCCTTGCGATATTTTTCTTCCCCCTCCCCTGAAATTTTCTTCTCTCACCCCCAAAAGAACCCAAAACCCCAGCCTGCAACGAACCCAGAACCCCAGCTCGCCGACCACTTTGCTCTCTAGCCCTCTCTGTCCTCTTTACTCTCCAAACCCCAGAACCCCAACTCGCCGAACCCATAACCCCAGCTCGCCCGAAACAAAAACCCCAGCCTGATGATCTTAATCTCTCTCTCCTCTCTGCTATGTACCCCTCTTTTTCTCTCTGTAAATTCAAAAACCAACAAATCTGGGGAGAAAAATCTTGGAAGGAGGGGGAGAAACAACAACAAAATTTAACTACAATAAACCCATATAAACATAAAATTAAGAAAAAAACAACCCAAAAAAAAAAAACCAACTCCACCGACATTAATCGTGACCTATCCCTAACCATCACCACCGCCACCCCTAAACCAAGTCGCACCGCCCCCACCCCAACCTTCCCAATCCTCATCCCCAGCCCCAACTCCCAGCAAACCTTCTCTCTCCTTCCCCCAAAACTTATCATAATTGACCAACCCAAAACCTAGCCCCCTCATCGGGCGAACCCATCCACACCATAATCACCGTCATGTTCAAATCACATGCATCCACGCTGGCGTCAACTTCGTCTACGCCTCCTTCCCCTTCCACTCTCTCCATGTCATCTATATGACACATATCTGACGAGCGACAATCTCCAAATCTGTCGAGGACACATCCCAAATCTGAGAGAGAGGGAGAAACATATTAGGGTGGTGGAGCTTCATCAGATGAAGCCAAAGGGACGATCTTACCCTGTTTGGCGGCGGGGGTGGTGGTTTGGGGGGCTTGGTTAATGGTTAGTGTAGATGGATGACTGGGTTGGTTGGGGTGTAGGAGGAGGCAATCGGATCGCGAGGTGGGGTTGGAGAGAGAGAGAGAGAGAGAGAAGAGATGTATGTCGTGTATTCTTTTTGGGTTAATTTTTCTATTTTTATTTTTATTTTTTTAATTAATTTAAAATAAAGAATTTTTTAATTAATTTTTAAGTCCACATGGTATCCACCTCAGCCAAAAAAGCCACGTCAGAGAAGCCACGTCATCACTTAATGCCCTTACTAACGAACTGGATAACGGAATGACTAATTTGTATGTTTTGGGGAGTTCGGGTATGCCCGTGAAAAATTTAAAAAGTTGGGTATGAACTTGAAAATGAGCCTATAGTTTGGGGGGTTTTATGTAGTTTTTCCTCACTTAACGCCCTTACTAACGAACTGGATAACGGAATGACTAATTTGTATGTTTTGGGAAGTTCAGGTATGCCCGTGAAAATTTTAAAAAGTTGGGTATGAACTTGAAAATGAGCCTATAGTTTGGGGGGTTTTATGTAGTTTTTCCTAAAAAAAATTAAGGACTCGAACTAAATTTTATTCTCAATTTTCCTCTACCGCCCAAATCCTCAATATTTAATCTAATTTTATGTTAATTCATTAAAAATGAAATTATTTTTTTGAAAAAAATTTAAAAAAAAAAAAAAAAGAAAGAAAAGAAAACCCCTCCTCAACAGTCGTCACCTTTCTTCCCCACACCCTAGGCCTAGCCCTTACACCCACAAAATCACCCACCCACAGAGAGAGATGAGAGAGAGAGAGAGAGAGAGAGAGAGAGAGAGAAGTACGGGTTTCTCTCTTTTCTTTTCTTTTTAATTTTTTTTTGCTTATTGTTATCAATTATTATTTCAATTATAAATTTATTTTATTTTTTAGTATTTAATTATTTTTAACATACGAAATTATCAATTTACCCTCATATGTAACGACAAATTGGATGAAATGTTAAGAATTTGGATGACAAGGGGGAAATTAAGAATAAAATTTGGTTTGAGTCCTTGATTTTCTAAAAAATAAAGTTAGAGGGTAAATTGATAATTAAGTACAAGTTCAAGGGCAATTCGGCAGATTACCCTTCAAACAATGACTTTCTTTTTTTGGGTCGAAGAAAACTTCATTAAAAGCCAAAGCAAGCCACGAAACAAACAAAACAAGGACCGGCGCCCAACAAAAAAGGGCAACAAAAAAAGAACAACAACACCAAAACAAGGCAAGACAAAAAATAAGGAAAGTCACTCCGGTGGACCAGGGAGGCCATCGCAAGAAAGAATCAATCTTACTGCTTGAAGATGAAACATAACCTGTTTGATACGGATGTCTCAGATGAGCCAAGTTAGGAACTCCTTTTTACCACCTTATGTATTGGCATTGGTCTCCGTCAACCCAATTGCAAGTAGAAATCTTTATAGTTGTGGTCCTACAAAACAATGATAGCCACTGTGGGAGTGATTTTCGTCCCCAAAGAATATTCGTCTGCATATCCCTTCTTCCTCTTCACTTCCCTCTCTCCCTGCAAAACAGTATGGAGTAAAACATCACACCCGGGGGGTGTTGGCCAAAGGCCCTTCGATGCCTAAGTTGGGTAAAGTGTTTGCAGGAAAAACAGTAGCTAACAAAGGTATGGAGATTTCTCTAGGGTGAGAACCGGGTGACTGGAGCCTTGTGTGTGTGTGTGTGTGTGTGAGAGAGAGAGAGAGTGTGTGTGTGTGTGTGTGTGTGGCGGCTAGGGTTTGTGAGAGGGGATTTTTGCAGAATTTCAGACATAATTTTAGACGTACCTTAACCCTTGGTGTAGCCATGTATTTATAGGAGCCTCGTAGGCTAGGGTTTCGGAAAAATAATTCCACAAATGGAAAGGAATTATTCTTCCCCAATTTGGAGAGATTGATTTAATTAGGAATTTGATTAAAATCAAATCCCTAATTAGGGAAAGAATCAAATAATTCCCAAATTGATTGGCTTAATTATTTGACCTAGGATTCGTAGATATTTTGCTTCCACAATGCCCCCCCCAGCATCTACATGGCGCGTGGTGGCATGAAAGAGGTGTGAATTAATTATTGGGCTATCCAGCTGTAACTGGGCTTCCTTCTATGACTCGGGCTTCTGAGTGGATGAGGTCTCGCATCCGTTGGGCAGAGGGCGCACTGGACTGCGCTGGGCTCAGGTGTGCATCGTGGGCTTGCGCGCTGGAGTTGGAGATGTGCTGGAGTGGGTGGCATTATGGGCCTGCACGCTAGGCTGGAGCTGGCAGGCGTGCTAGGCTTCTCCTACAGCTTAGGCTACTCCAAGTTGGACCCTTTGTTTTTTTTTTGCTGCTGTTTTTTTTAGCCACGAACTAGGAATTTGACTTGCGGTTTTCTTCATTATTTTCGCAGCTACTCAGCAACCATGCCTTCTGAAGGGAGAAGCCGATCACCGAACTTGGAAGTGCCCTTATACCTGTGGGGTGGCTCCCAGGTATACAAAGAGAGGTTTGTGGCAAATTTGCACCGTGTCACCACCAAGGACCAGTTCAAAACATGGTGTGCTATTTTCAACTCTGCCATTCCGAAGGATGTGCATGCCAAGTTGGCGAAGCCCTCATCCGACAGTGTACCTAATGTGGATCCGAACAATCCATGCCCCAGAATTATCACGTTCCGTCCCTTCTACTTCTCGCTGGCCTTCACAGTTTTGCTGTCGAAGTTTTTCAAGGAGGTGTTCTGCGCCATGGAGTGTGCCCCGAGCCAGTCTACTCTGAATGTTTATCGGGTAATCATCTGCTTTGAAAATCTAAGCCATTTTTTCAAGCTAGATCTGACTGTGCTGGAATTCTTATATTTCTTCAAGGTGAGACGCTACGAGAAGTATGCTCAAGTTCGTGTGTGCAAATGCCAAACTATTTGACAGTCTGAGTCAATGCGATCATCTGTGGCACACGGAAGTGCTGGAAGTCAGCGGCAGATGGGAAGGGGAGGTCGACGACGGTCCGCTCGTTCCTCTCACTTACTATGATGGTAAGTTGCATCCATTTGATATGCTATAATCATTAAGGAATTCTTTGCTGTGTATCTGATTGACTTCTGTCTTCTGACTGCAGAGAATGACATCCTCAAGAAGCTCGATCTCGACCCGGACATGACCAAGGTTCAGCAAGCTTTGAACATTCCTATCAGGTTTAGTGAATGACACTAGTTACTGTGCGAACATCGGAATGCGGTTGGTGGTCTGCCCTCTGCCAAAGATGTTGAAAGATGGAAGCTGCATGGCTCGGATCTAGATAATCTGCCAGCTGAGCGGGAGGAGTCCTCAACCGAGCTCCCTGAGAAGAGGAAGGCTAGCAATAGATCCGTCCGAGATGAAGCTGCAACCTCACGATCAAGGGATGCTTCTCCACAGTGAAAGAAGCCAAGACCTCCTTCTGCCACGAGTAAGTCTTCCTTAAAGGGGGTCTTGTGTAAGACCTGTGTCTTGGGGAAGCAAGAACGGTAAGCAATCCCACATCGCTTTAGGAGGGAAATGTGAAGTGCCTTATGTGTGGGCACTTCTCTTCCTAGCACGAGGCCTTTTGGGAGCTCACTGACTTCAGATTTCATGGGAACTCCGAAGTTAAGCGAGTTTGGGCTAGAGCAATCCTAGAATGGGTGACCCACTGGGAAGTTACTAGTGAGTTCCCAGAAACAAAATCGTGAGGGCGGGGCCCAAAGCGGACTATATCTTGCTAGGGGAGTCAGGTCGTGACATAATGGTATCAGAGCTGGACCCCGACTGGAAGTGTGCCAGCGAGGACGTTGGGCCCCAAGAGGGGTGGATTGTAAGACCCGTGTATTGGGGAAGCAAGAACGGTGAGCAATCCCACATCGCTCTGGGAGGGAAAGATGAAGTGCCTTATATGTGTAGGCACTTTTCTTCCTAGCACGAGGCCTTTTAGGAGCTCACCGGCTTCAGATTCCATGGGAACTTAGAAGTTAAGCGAGTTTGGGCTAGAGCAATCATATGATGGGTGACCTACTGGGAAGTTGCTCGTGAGTTCCCAGAAACAAAACCGTGAGGGTGGGGTCCAAAGCGGATAATATCGTGCTAGGGGAGTCGAAAGTGCCTCGTCAACGCGAACTGCAAGAAGGTCAATGGCATACATGAGGAAAAAGAAGTTGGTTGACCACATACATCAGGCAGGAGACCTTGACACGTTCTCGAGGCTTTCTCTGGATAATCAAGAAAAAGCTTCCATGTACCATCTTCAAAAGGGGATGATTTTTGCTGTTGGGACCATGCGAAACTCGTGTACTGTTACCCCATCTTCTTCTCTGCTCGACGAGCTGATGAAGAAGAATGGTGATCTGACCGACAAGCTCTCGAATGAGTGGATTGGCCATGATGCTAGGATGTCTGAGATGAAGGAGAGTATGTCTGCGTTGAAGAGTTCTCTTGGCCAAAAAGATGGTGAGCTCAAGTTTCTTGTGGCTACTCTGCTCGAACGCAAAGAGGCACACTTTCGCCTCAAACATAAGTATGCCGCTCTGGCCCAGAATCGTGACAAGCTGCTGGTCAAGTTTGACACTCATGTTGAAGCCACAGAGGCGTCCAAGCATGAGATTGCTATTAACGCGTACAACCTGGGATACTTGGATTGCAGGAATGATGCTTCTCCCTGTTACCCCATCGAAGATGAAGATGCTGAGCAGCTCTATCTTGATCTGCCCCTGGTCAAAGTGAGCAGACCAATGTTGTGGATGTAGAAGCAGTTGAAGAGCAAATGGCTAATGACGTTGCAGTGGAGAAGGACGATGCCAATGGAGGCGCAGCTCTTGAGGCTAGGGCAGGTGCCAAGGAGCAAGCAGCTAGGGTTGCCGAGCAGATGGTGCCAGTTGAGCAGAATGAGGTTGTTGTCAGCGTGGCTGATCAGGAGGTAACTGAGGGTGTAGTCGGCTAAGGGTCATCTGCCTGAGTCTCCTAGTAGATGTAACCCTCCTTGCTATTTTTGTAAAAAAAATTTTTTTTCAATAAGTGGTCTTTAGTCGACCACATTATTTCTTGTTGAACTTGGCCGGTTAGCTCTTTGCTATGGAATTTTTAGTTGGTTTTCAATCTTCAATTCGCATTGCATCTTGTAAGTGTATGTCTGGGGGACATGACGCTTGAAAAATACTCTGTTAAAGAAGCTTGTACTCGAAAGTAACTTGTCTTCAACGGAGGTAAGGCTCGTCACCTGTATGTGTATGTCTGGGGGACATAACGCTCGAAAAATACTACATTTGAAAGCTTGTACTCGAAAGTAACTTGTCTTCAATAGAGGTAAGGTTCGTCGCCTGTATGTGTTGGTCCGTGGAACATAATGATCGAAAAATTCTCTGTTGAAGAAGCTTGTACTCGAAAGTAACTCGTCTTCAATGGAGGTATGGCTCGTCTCCTGTATGTGTATGTCCAGGGGACATAACGCTCAAAAAATACTATGTTGAAGAAGCTTGTACTCGAAAGTAACTCGTCTTCAACGGAGGTGTGGGAGGCTCGTCGCCTGCTTGGAGTCGAGCTGGTAAGCTGCAACTTCAACAATGGCCTTCTTGTTGTAGTAAGATGTGAGCTGCTGCTGGAAAGCTGCAACTCGAACAATGGCGTATTAGGGTCGCAGCTTTCTCATGGAAACTACAAGGGCCAAAATGAGATCTCCAATTTCGAGTAGCAAGTCTTTGCATCGAGGAGAGCTTTTGATGTGTAGAATACCAAATGTTGGACCCCTAGTTCTTCTCAGATGAGAGCTGAGCTGAATGCCGAGTTGGACACTGCCAGGTAAACGAACAAGTCTTCACTAGGAACTAGCTTTGAGGGTATGGGAGGTGAAGTGAGGTAAGTCTTCAGATTCTGGAAAGCTACTTCGCACTCCTCGCCCACTTGTGTTTTTGTCTTTTCTTCAAAGCTTTGAAGAATTGTCTACACTTGTCGATAGATCTTGAGAGGAATCGGTTGAGGGCCACTGCTCTGCCTGTCAGACTTTGTATTTCCTTCATTGTTAAAGGTAACTTCATCTCGAAAATGGCCTTGATTTGGCGTGGGTGTGCCTCGATACCTCGTTGAGTGACTAGGTATCCCAGGAATTAGTCGGACAACACACTGAACGTGCATTTACTTAGATTTAGCTTCATGTGATACTGCCAGAGCAGGCTGAATGCTTCAGCAAGGTTCTTGATGTGGTCTGCACGCTCAGGGGCTTTGACCAACATGTCGTTTATGTAAACTTCCATGGTTTTACCAATTTGCTCCTTGAAAATTCTATTCACGACCCTTTGGTAGGTTGTTCCGACATTCTTCAGCCCAAAGGTCATGACCTTGTAGCAGTAGGTCCCTCTCTCGATGATGAAAAAGGTTTTCGCCTTGTCATTCTCATGCATCCGGATTTGAATATAGCCGGAGTAGGCGTCCATAAAGATGAGTAGCTGATTGCCGGAAGTTGAATCCACGAGCTGGTCGATTCTCGACAATGGGAAGTTTTCTTTAGGGCATGCTTTGTTGAAGTCGGTGTAATCGACGCAAACTCTCCACTTGCCATTTTCTTGTTTCACCTCCAGAACGACGTTGGCTAGTCATTTTGTGTAGGCAGTTAGGAGCTTGTTGATCTAGGCTTTAATGATTGAGACTAGCTCGGGAGCGAAGTTATGTCTCTTTTACACCACTGGCTTGCTGGCCTGGTTTGACATGGAGCCGGTGACAGATGATGTTTGGGTCGATGCAAGGCATGTCAAATGGCGACCATGCGAACATGTCCTTGTTATTCTGGAGGAAGGTGGTCAGCTTTACCTTCTCGTTTGGGCTTAAGCGCGTGCCGATCTGCACTTTTTTGTCTGGCTGGTTAAGATCGAGGGGTACTAACTCAACGTCTTCCTCAAGCTTCTAACCTTTTTCAGGGGAGCCTTCCAGGCAGATTCCCTCGTCTCGATCCTTCTCGTTTGGGTTCAGGGGCGAGCCGATCTTCGCTTCTTCGTCTGGCTAGTCAGGATCAAAGGGTATTAACTCAACGTCATCCTCAGGCTTCCAACCTTTTTCAAGGGAGTCTTCCTAGTGGATTCCATCATCTTGATCTTGGCTCCTTAATTTCTATTGAGAGGTAGCAACTCCTTTCCCTTTCAGGTTTGCTTGTCCGTCGAGAGGTCAACCTGCTTCGTCAGCAGACTGCATCACTGATGTGAACTGCAACTACTTGCTCTTCTTGAGCCATTGGGTTGTACATCTCCTTACCATGGCTTGGTCACTGTTTATCTGCCCGATTCCGCCCCCAAGGATGGGGTAGCGGATCTTCTGGTGTGAAGCGGATGTGACGGCTTTAATCTTGCTGATCCATGGTCAGCCCAAGATCCCGTTATAGGGGATGTCAAGGGTGAGTAGATGTCAAGGTCAATTGTTCCCACCGTGATCGACATGGCCCGGTTGAAGCCAGTGAGCGATCTGGAAAGCTTGTTGATCTTAGGCTCCAATCCCATCTGTTGGATAACAGATAGTTGCAGGATGTTGGATGCGCTGCCCTCATCCATATGAACTCGCTCGACCACAGCTTGTTCAATCTGGATACATATTACAAGGGCGTCATTATGTGGTAGATCAAGCCCAATTAGATCATTTTTATGGAAGCCGATGATTGGAGCTTCCTCGATGGCCGAATCGCTGGTTGTGACTAGGGAGACATAGGTCACCTGCGCGATCTTTCTCTTGCTTTCCTTAGTGGTCAGCCCGAATTCCTGGGAGTAGACTAGGATGGTATTGATCTGTATGACTTTTTAGGGAGGTTCGTTGGCAGATATATCACGATCCTCAATCTACTAGATGACCTTTGTGACGCCCTGAAAAATTCCAGAATATTTTTCGCGCACTGTAAAAATTGCACGGCCCATTTTGAGGTAAGTGGCATTTTTTTTCCAAGTAAATATTGTCATTATGTTTAAGATTAACATATTTTCGAAATTATAAAGTTAGAATTTTGGTGTTTGTCTTCATGGAAAAATAATAGACGTCATTATGAGCTTGTGGTATTTTTTGGATAATTTTTCGGAACTTGGAAGTATTTTTAGTCAATTTTCAAAGTTGAAATATAGGAAATTAAATTAGAATTTCCACATAGCATTTTGTGATTGGTTGGAACCTATCATCATGCCACATGTCAACATCTGATTGGTTGAAAGACTTGAAAAATTAGGGTATATAGCGCTATACCGTATGCATGTTTAATCTAAGTCATAGATCTGATTCTAGATCTGATTTGGACCATAGATCAAATCAAATACTTTTGACTTAATCTAGACATTTCGTTTGGTTGTTGGGAATGCGAGAAGATTTAGACGTGGTTGCTTAAGGTTACATCCATGCTGCCACTGGATTCAGAAGATTTAGTTACTCTAAGTTGAAAAAGGCCACACGAAGTTTCACATAAGAGATTGGAAGGGGAGGGGGAACTAATTTTCCCACTCCTCATTTACATTTATTTTGTTGGCAATTGTATGTTTCCACTGTTTTTTTGTACACTTACACTCCCTTGTATGTTATAGTAAAAAGTATTAAAAAAACAAAATGGAATGTAAGTGGACAAAAAAGGAGTGGGAAAATGAGCACCCGATTATATAATAAAAAAAAGAGAAAACCATTTTTTGATTAGAACAGATGGTTGAGCTGATCCAGCAGATGGATAAACAAGTGTTGCGAAAGAAAAATCCAACCTGTGCAAGTTTGGGCCTCGAGTTCGAAATTAGGCTCATGACCTGTTGTTTCAAAGAGGACGGCGAGACAAGTGCAACTCACCACTTTGTTGTGACATATGGGCTTTTTTTAGCCAAATTCTCTTGTTTGTGTTGGCGCTAAAACTAAACAAATAGTGATAAGACCAATTTATAGGTGATATGGACGGTCGAGGGACCGGGTGAGCTTTCCACGATAGCTTCCTTTTTCGGCAGGCGATGCTGGATTTACGCTAAAGAGAAGAGAGCAGTAGATGAGACCTAAGGCACCGGTGTGGCACCAGCCAAAGGCCTTCCGATGCTAAAGTTAACTTTTGAAGGAGTGAAGAGCAAGTTATTAACAGTATGAAGGCATAAAGTCAAGTAGTCAGTCTTACCCTGTAGTTGGGGTGAGGGGCTCTATTTATAGAGAGTTCTGGGTGTCCTCCAAGTAGACCTGGCATTCGTGTTGACACGACACGACACGATAAGAAAATGGGTTGGGAATGTCCAACAGGAACACGACCCGTTACAATTCGCGGGTAACACGACACGACACGAATCACATGATAAGAAAAATAAATAAATTTTAAAATCTTAAAATAAAATATCTCCAAAGTCCAAACAAATACATTATGTCATTATACATACCCAAAAAAAAAAAACAATAACATTCCAAAAATAGCTTAAAATGTATTAAACATTTACACCAAACTTGAGATAACAAAAAGTAAAAATAACAAGTATGAAGTAGCATAGCATCCATCCATGAACATGATCCAAACTTCAATATTTCACTTGCAATTTTCCTGGAAGAAAAAAAAAGCATAGAAAACTATGAGAAAGTATACAATTATTGAGAAATATTACAAGTAAAATAATAATGGTGGTCTTTCTTTAATTCCCAATAACAGCAAAAGTTCATAATTCTGCTATGTTACAAAGCAATTGAAGGTTTCATATAGATAAGATCAATTTCATTCCTTTGGGATAATTCTAAAATACATTAACTCATTTTGAAGGAAAAAGAAAAAGAAAATCTAAACAACATAACCTGCTCATGGAATAAGAAAGAGAGGGGAGAGACTCTAAGTCTATAATCTAAGGCCCAAGGTATAAATTCATCATGATTATGGCAGGTTGGTTTCATGTACGGGTCTGTGGTGGGAAGATTACTTCACAGGGTTTCATTTGCATTGCAGAGGTTGGATTTTAGTGTATTGTAATACGAAAATTCATTGTTTTCCCAAACAAAAACATGGGCACAGGCACAGTACAAAGAAAGAAATCAAAATCCCGAAATGAAATGAGGAAATTATTATCATGAAAAAACGAAAACTCATTGCGTTAGTTACCTGAGAAGCTATGAGTGTGAGTCCACCATTGTTGCCATACTTTGAAGAGAAGATGAGGACGAAGCCTGAGTTCGAAAAAGAAGAAAAGGTGAGAAGAGAAGAAAAAAGAAGATGAGGTTTTGAGAAAGAGAGACTGAAGGAAGGAGGCGGCTGAAATGAAGAATAAATGAAGAGAGAGAGCTAGGGTTGGTAAGCAAAGTAAGGATTTTTTTTAGAATTTAAAATTACAAAAATACCCCCTTAACGGGTTAATTTGTGTTTTCGCGAATCAACACGAAACGACACGATAACAATTCGTGTGGCTATCGGGTCAACACGATAGCAACACGACCCGATAACATGAACCCGAAAATTGAAATTTTTTTGCGAATTCGTGTCGTGTTAACGGGTCGTGTACGATATTGCCGGGTCTACCTCCAAGTACTTAGTTTCGATGTGGGACTCGTGGGAATGCCTTCCGAGGCTAACACGCATCCCAGCAAAATATCATGGCGTGGAACCCGAGAATGTCCTACATGGTAATTATAGGACGTAGAATTGGCAAGGCGTGCCGAATGCACAAGCTGTTCATGGACCGGTTGGTGAACAATCGGCTGGTGGTGCTAGAGGTGACTGCCGATTGTAAGACTGGACATGTCGGCATGAGCAGCAGAGCTATACCGGGCACAGGATCGGTTGCGGGTGCTGATAGGACCTTCCGATTCGAAAGACTGGGCTTGCCAGTGTGGGCTATGGGGCCTTTCTTGGTGTCATATCCTTTCCCGTGTCATGGCGTGAGTTCGGGGACTTGCATGTGTGTTCGGCATTCTGACCCGGACCTTGATAAGGAGATTTTAGCCATTTCTCCGCGATTGACGATGGTAGTCTAGTAGTCCCCTAAATCCCTTAGTAATGAGGAGCTTGGAAGAAGGGAGCAAACAGTGAGAAGTGCCGAACGAGTAGGAGGGTGAGTGGGAAATCGACCCCGCGCGCCTACCATTTGACGTGGAGGGTGAGTGAAAACTCGTCTCTGCACGCCTACCGAAGCCGTATGCAAGTGGTGTTTGTTCTCATAGGCGGAAGATTTGAAACATTGAGCGCTTGACGCTTTGGCTTCTATGCATTTTTGACATGTGGAGCAAAGAAGCTGAACATGTCATGTTGTTTCGTATTCCGATGCTAGGTTCGTCCTATAAATAGGACGAAGGTAACGATAGAGGGGTTACTTAGCATTTTGAGAGCAATTGGAGCTTGAGAGAGGCAATTTTCGACGAGTTGTGTGCGGCTTAAAAGTTCAAGGCGGCGACGATTTCGATGAAAAGAACCACCGTAGACAAACAAGGTATGTTGCTTGTTTTCTTCTCAATTTGAATCAAGCTTGTAATTTTTCTTGAATTTCGTATGAACTTGCATGAACATAGATGAACTTGCATGAACATAGGCTCTGATGCACTAGGATCGGTAGTTTGATTCAAGCATGGCATTTAGTTTCCATTCGCTTCTATTTGTAGATGTCAGAGAGCGAGTCAGAGTATAGTGATAGCCTAGGGGCTTTTGACAGGGAGTCAACTGCCGATTTCGAATGTACTGATGATGAGATGTTAGAGGAAGCAGAGGTGCCTACCGAGGCTGTGGGTACTTCTCGTCCAATAATGAAGCTGGACATGGATCAGCCTTCGAGGTCCGGTCGCGATGTCGGAGCTGTTGAAGTGTCAGTCGCCGTTCCTGGGGAGGGAGTGTTGTCAATCATCACCGGTTGGCAGCGAGTGCCGATGGCGAAGCCCAAAGGTCCAGTCTTTAGTGTGGACTTTATGTAGCCAAATGCGCTTACCGAATGGTAACTTGCTAGGATTTGGGCGGAGTATCATATTCCGGATTCAGTAGTGATGCGGATCTCTAAACCGCTAGAGTCCCTTAGAGATCCAGATGATGAGGTGGTCTTCTTCACCGATGTTTTCAAACATGGGCTTTGGCTGCCATTGAGACATTCGGTGCAGAAGATCCTAGCGCAAATCGGCTATGCGCCTGGGTAGTTTAACCCAAACTTCGAGATTACACTCTTTGGCACCATAGCCGCGTTCGGTATTACCAAAGAGGGTGAGCCAAGCTATGAACAGTTCTCGCATCTGTATAGTGTGACGAGGGCTAAGAGCTCAGACTAGGGGTTAGGTGCAGTCGAACTGCCTGCATGCTGGCTAGAGGGGGAAGTTTTTGGTCGGCATGCCGAGCTCTCAGAAGACCTGGCATCGACGTTGGGTGCTGGTGTCCGGAGTGTAACATCCCTGACCCGATTTCACTATTCAATCCCAATTATTTAGTCAAATAAATAATTTTGGCGAAATTACAGTTTTGCCACTGGGATTAAGGGTATTTTAGGCACTTTAAAAATTCCGAAAAGAATTTGGGAAATTGAGTTGCGCCGTTGCGTCCGGCTCGTCGAAACGAGTTCGTGGATATGCGGTACACCAAATTCCGGGTTGTAACGATCGAGAAGTGATTAGAAGAAAAAAAAAAAAAATTCAGATTTTACTGTAGCGGCTACAGTAAATGCTACATTGCCGCTACAGTGAAATCGCTTCTTCTTCCCCCCGACGGCTCTCTCTCTTTCTCTCCCATTTTTCTTCCTCTCTTCGGGCCAATCTTTGGCAGGCCATATCTCCCTCATCCGAAGTCCGTTTCAGGTGATTCCAGTTGCTAAATCTTCATCTCTTCCTCCTCTACAAATTCTGCCCATTCCCCCAGCTCAGAAACCCACGGATTTTAAACTGGAGTGACTGAAAGTTCGATGGTTATCGAACTTTCCGACGAGTTTTCCGGCGACTCCGGCAACCGTTTCGGTCGAGTGAGGTATGAAACTTCATCTACTCTTCATGCTCTATCCATTTATGTATGTTTTGTAGATCGGTTTCAAGCCTAGGTTGTTCGATTTAGAAACCCATATTAGGCCGGTTTTTGAGTTGAATTTCCGGCCACTTGCCGGCCAAACTAGGTGTTGCCGTAGTTGAATAAAATGCTCCACTTGTTGAGTTGAACCTATTCCTGAAGTCTTGACCCTTGGTTTGGAGTTTTTCCGGTCACCGGAATTACTATGCACACCCAATTCCGGCGGGTTCCGGGGCACTGTTGTGGTGGTGCATTGTGTCCAAAAATGTTCCCCATGTCGTCCTGAGCGCGTAGGTGTGCTCGGATTCCAATTTGGTTATCGTTTGACGGTCAAACGGATTTACGCCTATTATGCGTTATCCGGGTTCGATATGTTCGGGCCGTCGGATCGGTCTCATTTCCAAGTATGTTGTTCCCTGTACCCCCAGGATCGTGTAGGATTTGACGGATCAAGAATCGGAGTCCCGGATACTCAGAATAATTAACCCTAGGGTTAGGTAACCCGGTTACCGTCCGGTCGTGCGATTGGCGCAGTTCCGACCGCTCGATCGAGACCAAATTGTCTGGACGTGTTTAGTAAACTCGGTTGAACCTTTAGGATTGTTCGAATATGAAATCGGAGGTCGTGGGCCCCGGAGGCCTGGTTGACCTATTTAGGAAGTTTGACCAATCGGTTGACCGTGGGTCTTCCGAGGTGGTCCCACCTGTTGAAGAGCGTAGTTTGACTCTAGGAACTTCTCGGTAGTCGTGTACGCTTACTTTGAGACCCGAGAACTAGTTTCTTGAGTTAAAGTTTGTTGTTGAGTACGCGTATTAATTAAACCGTTTATTCTCTCAAATAGGTACTCTTGCTTCGCGTACTCCGGAAGAAAAGTTCTCTAAGGATTGAGCAGCGTGGACTTGTTGTGAGTGGACATTTGTTTTGAACAAGCATTATTTCAAGGATTGAAATTTGATGCATATGAAATTATTTATCTTGATGATTGGGATTTCAAATATTGTTTAAGTCTTGGAATTGATTTTGATGGAATTATCGGGAAATTTATGCATATAAAACTAGTCACTTTGACTAAGGGTTTTTAATGATATTTTGAATCTTGGATAGAATATTTTATGAAGTTATTGGAATTTGAATTATATTCAAAATTTATGCATGTTTTGGAGTCCCGGTTTATTTGTGGGACATTTAAGGTTATACATTTAATTAAATATTTTTGAGTATTGAATTTGGGACGGGACCATCGTCCGGTAATTTTTGTATACGGTTTGGGTATGGTGAAATACCCGGGAATTTCTTGGGTTTTATATTTGACAAATTGAGGGTTATTGTCATGTTGGTTTTCAGAATTATTTACTTTGGTTATTTTGATTTTGTATTTGGTTTTGGTGCGTATACTTTTACGAATAATATTTATACTTTGACTAAAGGTTTCGGGATTTGGATTTTGTGTTTTTGCGGAATTCTATCTACTTTTCAATTAGGGAGTTATATATTTGTTTCAATTGTGGAACTTGTGTTTTATGGGTTATACTAATTATATTTGATATTGGAAGCTTATGAATACTTTGGGTTCCGGATATAAATATGTTTAGACATTTGTGTATATTCTTATTGTGAATATTTTGGGTGTCAATTATGGACGGGGTAACGTCCGGATATTATTGTGTTCGGGTTTGGGTACGGGCTGAATACCCTGGAATTTAGGGTATGTCAGGGATTATGTATACTAGATGGAGTGCTATTAGCACCACTTTATGTACCTCCCCGGATACTGGTTACTGAAATGGATACAGGATACAACGGAACCCGGTTCACCCTTGGCGGGGTGTTACTGTAGGCCCATGCCGGGCAGTCTGCGCGCGTAGGACATTGTTTCAGCCGCACATTATTGAGGTATTTTCTTTTGTGCGTGTCTGGGAGTTAGTCCCCAGTTAGGACGGCTTGTTCCCTGGCTACGTGGTTGTGAAAGGATTTTTCTCCGTGTAGTCAGTCAACAATCCCCTTGTTGGATTGTTTCCCCGGTACAAGTATTGGTCTAAGAGTCTTACTATTTATATATGTATATATATATATACCTATTACTATACTCACATTCTTATTTTCTGTTAAGTGAGGATCTTTCCTTGCTTGATGTGCCTACGGGCATTGCGTCGGGAAACAGTTGGTTGGGAGTTTGGGTTTTCTTGGTTTTTAGTCGTTTTGGTTTTATATTTTATGGTGTAGACATCCGTAGTGCATCTTTCGGTATTTTATTTTATGTTGTAGCTACACCTTGCATTTGAATAGCAATTGTGTGCCGATTGTATATGCATTTATATGTTATGCCGAAGCGCAACCAAGCAGGAGGTGAAGCCCGTTGAGCACGTGTGAAGCAAGATTGCTGAAGATGATCGCTATTTCAAGACGTTGCTGAGCTTCGCTAATTTTTTTAAGGCGGGCTTAATCACCGAGGCCGAGCATATAAGAAAGGATGAGGAGAAAGAGAAATAAGAGAGTTGTGTTTTGTTGCATGATGTCGTTCAACAATTGTCTTTCGGTAGGTCTTCTATTTCAATCTGTTTCAATTTCTTTCATGATGTCGTTCAACAATTGTCTGTCATTCCTTGACTGACTTGTGTTTTGTTGCAGTGGCTGGAGGAGGAGCCATGTCCAATGCTACAAGGCGTGGTTGGAATCTCGAGCTCAACTGAAGAAGAAGGGGGAGACCTCGAGGCCAACGGTGAAGGGCCAGCACCAACCAGAGGCTCCCTCGGCTGATGAGGTGACCATGGCCGAGCGCCAAAGGCAGAAGAGGGCCGAGGAGGCGGAGGTCATTTGGGAGGTCTACCTTCAGAAGACCGGTAAGAGGCAAATCAAGGATGCCCACTACGGGTCGTGCCGTTCGTCAATAGGCCGGCTGTGCCTTCCGACTCCAAGCTGCCGTAAGTGTACTTTGCGATCAGTGTTTATTCAACTGTGCTTACATTCGGTACCAACTTATGATTTGTTGATTCGGCAGGCTGACATGGAGATGTGGCTCTGCATGAGGCGAGCCCTCAATACCGCTGAGTGATTCCAGAAGAAGTTCAAGGATAGTCGTGCCAAGATTGCTAAGGCTGGCAAAGCTATCCAAGACAAGGATCGGCGCGCTGAGGAGAATGCTGCTAAGATTGCGGAGCTGTCGTCCAAGTTAGCGGCGGCGGAGAAGGCAGCTGTCGTGCCTTCGGCTTTGTCAGTCGACAGTGTGCCGTCAGCGAGGTAGGCGTAGATTGAATCCATCCAGCTAGGAGCATGCTGAATGGCATGTACCTCAGCTGCCGTAGTGATGCCAACCACGATAGAGAGTCGGCATGGCGTTTTCGGAGCTTGTGCTAGGTAAGCGGCCATTAACTTGTATTTAGCTTTAAATTCGGTAACTATCTGGTTGACGACTAGCTGGGAGTCGCTACAGATTTTGAGTTGTTCGGCGCCCATGTCTTTGGTGAGCCGAAGGCCTGCTAAGAGAGCTTCGTACTCGGCTTCATTATTTGAGGCCTGGAATTGAAATTGGATGGTGTCACGACCCGACTCTCCTAGCACGATATTGTCCGCTTTGGGTCCTGCCTTCACGGTTTTGTTTTTGGGAACTCACGAGCAACTTCCCAGTGGGTCACCCATCCTGGGATTGCTCTAGCCCCAACTTGCTTAACTTCGGAGTTCTAAGGAATCCGAAGCCAGTAAGCTCCCAAAAGGCCTCGTGCTAGGAAGATACGTGCTCACACATATAAAGCACTTCACCTTTCCCTCCTCGAGCGATGTGGGATTGCTCACCGTTCTTGCTTCCTCAAGCTCACGGGTCTTACAATCCACCCCCCTTGGGGCCCATCGTCCTTGCTGGCACACTTCCAGTCGAGGTCCAACTCTGATATCATTATGTCACGACCCGACTCTTCTAGCACGATATTGTCCACTTTGGGTCCCGCCCTCACAGTTTTATTTTTGAGAACTCACGAGCAACTTCCCAGTGGGTCACCCATCCTGTGATTGCTCTAGCCCCAACTCGCTTAACTTCGGAGTTTCAAGGAATCCGAAGCCAATGAGCTCCCAAAAGGCCTCGAGCTAGGAAGATACGTGTCCACACATATAAAACACTTCACCTTTCCCTCCCCGAGCGATGTGTGATTGCTCACCGTTCTTGCTTCCACAAGCTCACTGGTCTTACAGATGGCATATTCGATTGTCGTCTGATTAGGTGCCGTCAAGACTAGGCATGCTCCGCATCCCTGCAGACTGGATGAACCGTCCACTTGTAGTGTCCAAATGGGGATCTTTGGGTTGAATGGTCCTTCGGCATGTGGGAGGCTAGGCTCTACAGAGGGTGGTTCAGAGAGGAGTTCATTTTCTGATGGGAGCATGAATTCAGAGATGAAATTAGCTACGGTTTGCCCTTTTTTTGCAGGTCTGGGCTGATAGTGAATGTCGAATTCACCAAGCTCGATGGCCCATTTGATTAGTCTCCGAGACGTCTCCAGCTTCTGCAGGACCTAACGTAGAGGCTGATTGATGAGCATGAGGACAATGTGAGCCTGGAAGTATGGCCGAAGCTTATGCACGGAGATGATGAGGGCATATGCGAGCTTCTCCAGCTTCAAGTACCGAAGCTCAGTGTCTTATACGGCGTGGCTGGTGTAGAAGATCAGAAGTTCAGTTTCGTCGGGTAGGTTACCTCCCGGATGAAGCCGATTGTCTGTAACTTGTACATTTCAAGCCTCATAGCCTCATAGCCTCATACCGTTCGACGTCGTAGGCTCGTCATTTCTAACGGATTAATTTGAAGGTGGGACAGATGCTGAGTTTGTGACTGATGAAATCCGGGGAGATGACGGGTATGTAGTTGTAAGACCAGGAGAAGATTTCCGAATTGGCCCTAAGGAAGGTGAGGAATTCGGCTCGCATGGACTGACGGAGGGTCGTGCCGATTCTGATTTGCCGATCGGGTTGAGCATGCGGGGTGACAGCCTCGTCCCATGGATCGTCGGTCTAATCAGTCCCCCTGCCGTTCGGCTTGGTATTAAGGGAGATTGAAACTGAGTATGACTCTCATGGCGTTGCCCTTGCCGATTCCTTAGTTTCTAATACGTAACACGTCCGTGCACTCAATTGATCCCCACGCACTTGGGCGACGCTAGAGTGCGTTGGAAATTTGAGGAGGAGCATGTGTGGTGACAACATGGCTTTCATTCTGGTAAGCGCTGGCTTGCCAATGATTGCGTTGTAGGCTGTTGGGCAATCAACAACCAGGAAGTGAGTGTAGATGACGGATCTTCGAGGGGCTGTGCCGATGGCGAGTGGTAACTAGACGTTCCCGATTGGTTCAACAACGTCGCCCAAGAAGCTAAGAAGAGGAGTGATATCCTTGTTGAGGTGTTGATGCTAAATTCTGAGGGCATTGAAGGCATCAACGAAAAGCACATTAACCGAACTACCTGTATCGATGAGGATTTGGCCTATGTCATAATCGGCTATGTCGACCCAAATTATCATGGGGTCGAAATTGGGGAAGATAATGCATTTTTTCTCTTCTTCGGAAAAGGTGATGGGCTCCCAGCCGATTCGTCAGACCTTGCTGTTGCGTTATTCGGTTACACTAAGAACTTGAGGATGCCGAACGACATGCATATAGTTCTTGATAGAGCGATTGCTGGTTTCGACGATGGGCGCTCCTCCGCTGATCATGTTGATCTGCCGGTTCACTGGCTGCTCTGGAGCGGACCTTTCGCTCAGATACTGATTCAGTTTGCCTTCACTAATGAGGTGTTCGAGGATTTTCCAGAGGGCGATGCATGATTCCGTATCGTGGCCTCACTGGTGATATCGGCAAAACACGCCAGTGTCCTTGTCGCTTCAGCAAGGGAGCTTCCGGTTGTTCGGCTTCGGAATCATTTGATATTCGTTCATGAGGATGCTCTCGTATGTGGTGTTGAGTAGAGTAAAAACTTCTTCCGGTCTATTCTGCTTTGGACTTTTGAAGTTGTTTCGGCCACAGGAGTCCTTGCCGCGTTTATTCCCATCCTGTAGATTCTGGAAACCGTCCTTCCGTTTGTTTCCTGCCACGTAAACACCGGTCACAAGGGGTGCCGTTTAGTAGGCTGCTGGGTTTGTCATTTGGGCGGATGGGAATCGATCGTAAGCTGGCACTTAGGTCTAATCCGTAGGTGCTGATGGGCAGGAGGATGCCGAAGGCCCGCCCTTGGAATTGAAATGCTCTGCTTTGGCGTGGATGGCTGCTTGTTTCATCAGCTCGTCGTAAGTCGTCCAGTTATTACTATGGAACGAGTAGCTAAACTGGGACGATCAGAGGCCATTCTTGAAAGCACCGAATGCTGCACGGTCATCGATTTTCGAACACCGAGAGTATTCATGGCTGAACCTGGCTGCATATTTCCTTAAAGGCTCGTCGTCCCATTGCCGGATGGTATAAAGATCATCTGCATAATAGAGACGATCGGTCTGTATCATAAAATGATTAAGGAAAGTTTGTTTTAACTAATCGAATGAGTTAATCATACCTGGCTCCTGTCGGTAGAACCAATTCAAAACAGCTCCAGCCAAGGTGAAGGGAAACAGTAGGCACTAGCCTTCCTTGGTGAGCCCCTTGCAACCCAACGCCGATTGAAAGGTGTGGGTGTGGGTTACAGGATCCTCAACCCCTATGTAGAACGGTATCCGGAGGGCTTGGACGTCCTTCTCATGTCTAAAGGTTCGGATCTGATCAGTGAACGATCCTGGTTGGACTTTACCCTAGGCCGATTGTCGAGACTGGTTCTGTTCTTCTTCGATCCTGTTGATCTTCTGGAAGAGAAGTCGGATGGTGGGATTGATAGGTGGCATGTCGTCATAGAAGCGCTCCACTAGATGGTGGGTGGTCAGTTGGCGAGTGTTGCACTCCCGGCTCTCACGGCCTGCCGTTCGGCAGGTATTTCTGTCGTGACCGTCGTTCTGCCAATAGTCTTCTTCGGTTGTCCGGTAACTGCGGTGATTTTGTCGAGAGGGTCCTGGCCCTGCCGATCGATAGGAGATAGTGGTTCCGGGTGAAGTCGGAACGTAGTCCTGGCCCTCCAGATCGATTGTGTCGTATCTTCGGTGAGGGGGGGACTGTGGTTCGAGTGCATCCAGGCCCCGATCATTGAGCCTTGCGTTGACCGGGATTGGTGATGGTTGTCGTTGCTTGCGCCGATCTTTGAGCCTATCCCGACAGTCAGAGTAGACTCGGTATTCCTGGTGTTGTTCCTCCGATGAGGGTACGAATAGTCGCCGGAAGGTGGAGAGCTTGCCTGCTACTAGTTTCCTTCACTTGTCATGACCGTTCGACTTCGGTATGCTTTTGAACGACTGCTCCTGCTGAAGCTGCATGGTCTGTTCAAGGCCATCTTGCAGTTGGGCCAAATGCTACTGCTGATCGTAGAGCTGCCTCTGAGTGTCGTCGAGCTTGGAAGATAGGATATTGTTGTGCTCATGCATCTTCGCCATTTCCTATCGTAGGACTTCCATTTAGGCTTCGAGAATGCTCTGCTGAGCGGGAGTCTCCGTTCGAAGTGTGCCAGGTGGAGCAGGGCTCGCTCCGCTGGCGAGGCCGATGATGGGACCATCGGCAATGAGGGATAAATGTGGATTCATCTTTTGCTCAAGAGAGATATGGGTCGAATATGATCGCTTCCCATAGACGACGCCAATCTGTTGGCGCTAAAACTAAACAGATAATGATAAGACCAACTTACAGGTGATGTGGACGGTCGAGGGACCGGGTGAGCTTTCCGCGAGTGCTTCCTTTTTCAGCAGGCGATGCTGGATCTATGCCAAAGAGAATAGAGCAGTAGATGAGACCTAAGGCACCAGTCTGGTACCAACCAAATGTCCTCCGATGCTAAAGTTAGCTTTTGAAGAAGTGAAAAGCAAGTTATTGACAGTGCAAAGGCATAAAGTCAAGTAGTCAATCTTACCCTGTAGCTGGGGTGATGGGCTCTATTTGTAGAGTTTTGGGTGTCCTCCAAGTACTTAGTTTCGATTTGGGACTTGTGGGAGTGCCTTCCGAGGCTGACACGCGACCCAGCAAAATATCCTGATGTGGAACTCGAGAATGTCCTACATGGTAATTATAGGACATAGAATTGGCAAGGCGTGCCGAATGCACATGTTGTTCGTGGACTGGTTGGTGAACAATCTGCGGGTGGTGCTGGAGGTGCCTGCCGATTGTAAGACTGGAATTGCCGGCATGGGTAGCATAGCTATACCGAGTGCAGGATCGGTTGTGGGTGCCGATAGGACCTTCCGATTCGAAAGACTGGGCTTGCCAGTGTGGGCCATGGGGCCGTTCTTGGTGTCATGGCTTGAAAGACGGGTCAGATATGGTACAAACAGTTTGCTTTGACTTTTTAGCATTTAAAGTTTTTTGGATATTATTGAGAATTTTTGTATTTTTCCCTTTTTTCCAATTATGATTTCCTAGTGTCCCTAGGGTTGCCTATGTATAAAAGGGACCCATTAGTGTGTCTCTGGATTATTATTCATTCAATAAATCTTCAAGTTTTACTCAAATTCCTAGTGGATTCCCGTTTGCTGATGTATTCAAGCCTTGTTCTTAAAGGTCATCGTCAATTTCCCTTTCCCTTCTAACACGATGAGTCAATTTCTTAATTGTTATTTTGATTGGTATTGTTAGTTGTTTTTGTTTCTATAGGGGAGTTGCTAGGTACCTTCATATGGCGGCACTCCCGACCTTGGGAAGTTCCATTACGACGTCTAAGACCAGTTTTTCTGAAGTGTGTGACTTGTGAAATTTAAATAATAAAAAATTGGTGGGTAAAGTAGAATGATCAAATGAACCCTTTTTTTCCTGTAACACAAGTGAACATCAAAAATTTTCTTTATTGAAATTTGAACTTCTTGCATTTAGAGGACATCAAGGTTTTTTTTTAATTTTAAATACCTCGAGGTGTTCCCACACTCGAATTGTGGGATTAATCTCCGCTTGGGGTTTGGCTTGCCCTTGACCACAAAGTGCTTCCAACGGGTTTCGAACCCCTGCCATTGAGGCATTAGGTAGCTTGTCAGCTAGAGCCCTGGCGGACCTATTATGTAAATGTCTTTGTCATTTTACTATTATTTATTTTTTATATTACTTCATTTACTTAAGTTTACAACGTAAATAAAGAAGTATCCCCCCCCCATTTGGTTTCAAATAAAAATACTAGAAAATTAAATTCCTACTAAATCAAAATATGACAAATCGGTTTTAGTGCAAAATACGATTTAGGCTACTAATGATGGCTCATTAAGTCAATATATACTTCTTATTAAAATCTCATAAAATCAAGGTTTCTTATTTGATGTGTAAGGAATAAAAGCCGTCAAAAATTATCTTGAGAAAATTATTATTCCGAAAAACCATTTTTCATACTTAGCCAATATTTTTACAGAAAACAATTTTTCATGATATGAATGCATAAAGGAGCTATCACATAAATTTATGAAGTAAGTCTATAGTAAGGCAATCCAAGAATAGAAACAATCCGAAGTAAGGCAAACTCGAGGAGGAAGAGGATGTGCAACGCACGACTCCAGATATGATCAATTATGATTTGTTTATTTAATGGATAATTATACAGAAAACATAATGCGACGTTTTCATGATATGAAACCCCATCGACAACAATTGTAGGTTATTTGTAATATTATTTTTTTCTATGACTTATGAATGACGTTGATATTGTTTAAATTATAAGGATATTTGGTTGGTAATTTTTTTATAAAGCTTTTAGCCCTTCAAAATTTCACTTCCGCTCAAAAATTTCTAGATCCGCCATTGAACTGGAGGTGCTAGTTTGCCAACCACACCACAAGGGTGGTTGGACTTCAAGGTTTTGAATAAATGACATGCGGTCCTTCATGCAAGTTGCAGGTTTTGAATACTGAACATCCAAATTTTTCTCACAGGACTAGTCCACCACAGCGTGACATGCGGTCCTTCATGCAAGTTGCAGGTTTTGAATAGTGAACATCTAAATTTTTCTCACAGGACTAGTCCACCACTTGACATGCGGTCCTTCATGCAAGTTGGAGCCTTTTTTTTTCTTTTTTTCTTTTTTATCCAATGCAAGTTGGAGCCTAAATGCCTTATATATGCACACAACTTTTGCTTCTTTGTGATCACATTAGGGCAATGGACCATGGTTGATGGTTGCTTCTGATTTCCATTAAATTCATGGCTGCAACATGCTTCTTCCTTGTCCTTCTTTCTCTGGCACTATTTTCTCCTTTGGCAGTTTCATCAGCATCCTATACTGATTTGAGCGCAGGCTCATCTCTTTCAGTGGAAAACCCAGCTGATACCTTGACTTCATCAAATGGCATGTTTTCAGCTGGTTTTTTTCAAGTGGGTGAAAATGCATATTCCTTTGCAATATGGTTCACAGAGCCATCCCCAACTCACAGCCTCACTGTGGTTTGGATGTCGAACCGTGACCAGCCGGTCAACGGTAGGGGCTCCAAGCTCATCTTGCAAAAGCATGGTAATCTTATTCTAACAGATGCTGGCAAATCCACCATCTGGTCTTCCAACACTGTTTCCAATTCATTCACCAAATTACTTCTGCATGACAATGGCAATCTTGTCCTCCTCACTCTGCAAGGTCTTGCGTTGTGGGAAAGCTTTGCTTCACCAACAGACACCCTTTTACCTCAACAACCACTCACCAGAAACACAAAGCTTATCTCTTCAAGAAGCCTCACCAACTATTCCTCTGGCTTCTACTCGTTTTATTTTGACAATGAAAACACTCTCCGCCTTCTCTACAATGGCCCCGAGCTTTCGAGCATTTACTGGCCTGACCCTTGGCGTATGAGCTGGAAAGCTGGGAGGTCCACATACAACAACTCTAGAATTGCCATGTTTGATCATTTGGGCAGTCTAAGTGCATCAGACAATTTTAGCATTTCGTCCGCGGATTATGGTGCAAAGTTGCAGAGAATACTAAAGATGGATGCTGATGGTAATGTCCGATTTTACAGCCGAACACAGCAAGGAGCTACATGGGTTGTTTCATGGCAAGCTATTTCTGAAACATGCAGAATTCATGGAATTTGCGGGGCTAATAGTTGGTGCAGCCATGTCCCTAGTTTTGGTAGGAAATGCTCATGTCTTCCAGGATATGAGATGAGGAACAAAATTGATTGGTCTTATGGGTGTCAACCTCAACCTGCAGGTGATCATTTCAACCTGTCCTGGTCCTGCAACAATAGTACTGGTACTAGTACCGCTGCTCGGGATGTGTTCGGTTTTATGCATCTTCCTCGTGTCGAATTGTATGGCTATGATTACGGGTTCTATTCAAACTACACCTTAGAAATGTGCAAAGTTTTGTGCTTGGAATTGTGCAACTGCGCAGGGTTCCAATACAAATATGACCCCTGGGATGGTATTCATAACTGTTTCCCTAAGGCTCAATTGGAAAATGGACGCCGCACGCCTGGTTTTGATGGAGACCTCTACTTGAAACTACCCAAATCCATCCTTTCCTCCTATAATGCTTCAGCTGAAGAATCCAATTATGCGTGCTCAGACAAACTCACAAGACCACTTGACAGAACGTACGAAAAAAGTGGTCCAAATGGTTCTGTCAAGTTTATGCTTAAATTTGCATCTGGGCTGGGAGGAGCTGAGATTGTTTGTGTTTTTCTTGTTTGGTATTTTATGAATAGAAGAACCGGCCAAGAGCCAGAAGATTCAGATGTGGTTATGCAAGGATACCTTCATGCTGCAACTGGATTTAGAAGATTTAGTTACTCAGAGTTGAAAAAGGCCACACGAGGTTTCACAGAAGTGATTGGAAGAGGTGGGGGAGGAACTGTATACAAAGGCTTATTGTCTGATCAAAGAGTTGCAGCAATCAAACAACTGAATTGTGCTAACCAGGGGGAAGCAGAGTTCCTTGCAGAAGTGAGCCTCATAGGGAAGTTGTACCACATGAATATGATAGAGATGTGGGGATATTGTGTGGAAGGAAAGCATAGGCTCTTGGTGTATGAGTATATGGAGCATGGTTCTTTGGCAGAAAAGTTATCTTCCAATGTGCTTGATTGGAAGCAAAAGTTTGAAATTGCTGTGGGGACAGCAAAAGGTCTGGCTTATTTACATGAAGAATGCTTGGAATGGGTTTTGCACTGTGATATAAAGCCTCAGAACATACTTCTAGACTCTAATTATAATCCAAAGGTTGCAGATTTTGGACTTTCCAAGCTACTAAACAGAGGTGAGCAAAGCAATTTGAGGTTTTCAAGGATCAGGGGAACCAGAGGTTACATGGCGCCGGAGTGGGTTCAGAATATGCGCATCACTTCCAAAGTGGATGTTTACAGCTATGGGATTGTGGTGTTGGAGATGCTGACTGGAAAGAGCCCAGCAGAAAGTGTTCAAGCAATAGAAGGTGGAGAGGAGACACATGAAAAGATGATGGTTACATGGGTGAGGGAGAAGATGAATGGAGCATTTGCAAATGCAGAGAGCCAAAAGGGAGATGATTATGAACAGGATAGACTTGAAATTCTTGTGAAAGTGGCTCTTCAATGCTTAGAGGAAGACAAAGATGCAAGACCCACCATGAGTCAAGTTGTTGAGATGCTTCTACATCATGAAAACAATTGATTAGTGTTGATGCTCAAAAATGGATCTACACTTCTGGGCTCAACTGTGATGTCTTCGCCTTCAGCAGTCCCCCGGACCTGGTGAGCTCAGCCGATCTGTAAGACAAGAAACGATCGGTAAGCCGGATAGGCACCGGTGTGGTACCGGCCGAAGGCTCTCCGATGCTTAAATTAGAATAAGTACGGAGTGGATAGCAATTTTAGCAGAGTAATAGCTAAGTGGCCGAAGGCTCTTGATTACCTCCTTCTTGGGGCTTGTGCCTGTCTTTATAGATCTTGGGTGGTGCGCATTTTGAGTATAATTTCGATGTGGGACTGTAGACATTGCATAATTAGGCTCCACGTGTCAAGTGGAAGATTCGAGATTTGGGCTGTTCTTCAAGGGTCTTCGGTACCCTAGTTGCCGATCGCCCTTCATGCCGATGGCTATGAATATCCGCGTGTAAACTTCTTACTGGTAGTCTAGATAGGGTATAAACAATTAGAATGGTGGCATGCTCATACAATTATTCTCTGCTTAAATATGTCTTGCCTGTGGACTGTATGATTTTGATTTTAAAGAAACATCAGAAGTTACAAGAATAAAAGGTGTAAATGCCAAACTCCATACTTCCAACATCCAAGTCTAGACCACTGCTAGGTCATTATGGGAAAAATATTTAAACTCCCATCTGGCAAATTGTTGCACTTCCAGATACATTTGTGGGATCTGATCCAATAGAACCTTGGGCTGGGTTGAGAAAATAACAAAGACAGAAAAGACCCAAGTTTATATAAAGTCAAAGCATATTGGGCGGGCCTAGGTGATTAAGCTTTTTATTTTTTTTATTTTTTTTAAGTATGAATTCTGGCGTTCAAGGTCTAAATTTTGACATTTTAGAGCGTGAAGAAGTATGAATTCTCAGTCAAATTTCCTTTGAGGGTGCTGCCATGGTAGCTACTGCGTGGTCTCTTGTAGCACCCAAGACCAATTCTTTCTTCTTATTCTTACTCTTATTAGTTTAATAGAAGCAAATGCAATTGGGTAGTTTTCAATCATATCAATGGTAGTTAGTTTGTCCCAACCTCAGTTTTTCTACGCTGGCGGCAACGACGAAGCAACTATAGAATTTCTTTAGTTTTTAGCAGCTTGGTTATGAGCACGAGATCAATAATTTTAATGTTTTTTCGGACAAAGATGAGTTATGTCACAAATACTATATTTATATAATATATTATGTATCCGTCGATATGTCTGGTTGTGCAATTATGATATCTCATTTTTTGTCTAAATCAAACAAAATAGTCCAGTGGACCAAGTCGAACACATCGTGACATACATTATATCATATCATATACACATTAAGCGTTTGACCTTCCAGACCAATCGTCACAAATTCATACAAGTTGTAACCTTCCTTTTTATAAATGCAACTGTCTTTGCTTCTTTGGGGATCAGAATAATTGGCAAAAGCTCTGTAGCACCGTTATGTGATCAATCATGGACGCCTATGTGGTGTTTTTGTTTCTTTTGTTGGCACTATTTTCTCAATTAGGATCATCAGCATCCTATAGTACAATGAGCATGGGCTCATCTCTCTCTGTGGAAAATCCAGCTGATATTTTGATCTCACCAAATGGCATGTTTTCAGCTGGGTTTTTTCAAGTTGGTGAAAATGCATATTGCTTTGCAATATGGTTCACAGAGCCATCCCCAACTCACAACCTCACTGTGGTTTGGATGGCAAACCGTGATGAGCCGGTCAACGGTAGGAGCTCCAAGCTCACCCTCCAAACAAACGGAAATCTTATTCTCACAGATGCTGGCAAATCCACCATCTGGTCCTCCAACACTGTTTCGGCTTCATTAGCCCGATTGCGTCTCAACAACACTGGCAATCTTGTTCTACTCACTGTCAAGGGTGTTGCTTTGTGGGAAAGCTTTGCTTCACCAACAGACACCCTTTTACCTCACCAACCACTTACAAGGAACACCAAGCTTCTCTCTTCAAGAAGCCTCACCAACTATTCCTCTGGCTTCTACTCACTCTTTTTCGACAATGACAACACTCTCCGCCTTCTCTACGATGGCCCCGAGGTTTCAAGCATTTACTGGCCTGATCCTTGGCTTCTAAGTATCCAAGCTGGGAGGTCCACTTACAACAACAGTAGAATTGCCAAGTTTGATAACTTGGGCAATTTTAGTGCATCCGATGATTTCACCATTTTGTCATCGGATTATGGTGCAAAGCGGCAGAGAATAGTGAAGATGGATGCTGATGGTAATGTTCGAATGTACAGTCGAAAGCAGCCGGGAGATACTTGGGTTGTTACATGGGAAGCAGTTTTGCAACCATGCAAAATTCATGGAATTTGTGGGGCTAATAGTTGGTGCAACTATGTTCCTAGTTTTGGTAGGAAATGCTCATGTGTTCCAGGCTATGTGATCAGAAATAAAAATGATTGGATTTATGGCTGTCAACCAGAATTTAATCTGTCCCACAACAATAGTATTGCTGCTCGTGATCAGTTTGATTTTATGTTCATTCCTCGTGTTGAGATCTATGGGTTCGATTTCGGGATCTTTTATAATTACACTTGGGAAAAGTGCAAAAATTTCTGCCTGGATTTAGGAAACTGTACAGGGTTCCACTTCAAATATGACTCAGGTGGTGGTGGTTTTTATAATTGCTTCCCAAAGATGCAATTACGAAATGGATACCGTTCGCCTGGTTTTGATGGAGACCTGTATGTGAAACTACCCAAATCAATCCTTTCTTCCTATAATGTCACGGAAGCTGAAGAATCCAACAATATTTGCTCAGACAAACTTAAAAGAGAGCTGGACAGAATATACCAAAAAGGCAACACAAATCAGTCTGTCAAGTTTATGCTGGAATTCGCATCTGGGCTAGGAGCACTTGAGGTTGTTTGTGTCTTTCTTGTTTGGTTTTTTCTGACTAGAAGAAACGGTGGAGATCAAGTAGATTCAGATGATGTGGTCACACAAGGCTACCTTCAAGCTGCCACTGGATTCAGAAGATTTAGGTACTCTGAGTTGAAAAAGGCCACAAGAGGTTTCAAAGAAGAGATTGGAAGGGGAGGGGGAGGAATTGTGTACAAAGGCGTATTGTCTGATCAACGAATCGCGGCAATCAAGCAATTGAATGGTGCTAAACAAGGGGAAGCAGAGTTCCTTGCAGAGGTGAGCCTTATTGGGAAGCTGTACCACATGAACTTAATTGAGATGTGGGGATATTGTATGGAAGGAAAGCATAGGCTTTTGGTGTATGAGTACATGGAGCATGGTTCCTTGGCTGAGAAGTTATCTTCCAATGTGCTTGATTGGAAGACAAGGTTTGAAATTGCTGTGGGCACAGCAAAAGGACTAGCTTATTTACATGAAGAATGTTTGGAATGGGTTTTGCATTGTGATGTGAAGCCTCAGAACATACTCTTGGACTCTAATTACAACCCAAAAGTGGCTGATTTTGGATTGTCCAAGCTACTAAACAGAAGTGAGTTTAGCAACTCAAACTTCTCAAGAATAAGAGGAACTAGAGGTTACATGGCTCCAGAGTGGGTTCACAATATGCCCATCACCTCCAAAGTGGATGTATACAGCTATGGGATTGTTGTGTTGGAAATGCTCACAGGAAAAAGCGCAGCGGAAAGTGTTCATGGAGTAGAAGGTGGAGGTGACACGCAGAAAAGGATGCTGGCTACATGGGTGAGGGAGAAAATGAATGGAGCATTTGCAGATGCAAAGAGCCCAACAGGAGCTGAATATGAAAAGGGTGAGCTGGAAATTCTTGTAAAAGTTGCTCTTCAATGTATAGAGGAAGACAAAGATGCAAGACCCACCATGAGCCAAGTGGTTCAGATGCTTCTTCATCATGAAAACAATTTATTGTAATTATTAAGGGTGACTTGTTCATAATAATGGTTTGATTTCTTCTTCTGCTCAGATCAATCTGACCAGCTGACTGTGATGTTGGTAATAATACATGTATATATCTTGATTTCTTCTTTCTGCTCAAATCTATAAAATTTGCATTATTGAAGTATGATAATCTATAAGCTCTTTGTTCTGGTATAGAACGAAAATAACCTCATTCACCTGTAATTCAATTTCAAACAATGAAATGGAGGGCTGTTTGTCACTTTCGTTAAAACTTTTAATTGACACAGTATTGAAGGATCAATGAACCTTGAAGGAAAAGGAAATTAACATTAAATTTTCATAAACCCACGCATATCAATTGTGTGAACAAGTTTGGATCCCCCTCTTCCTTTGCCCTCTTCTAAAAGACACGTAAGGCCCATCACCCTCACCATAAAATGACATAGAACGACTCTATTCACAATAAACGCACAATAAGTTCATGGGCTTTTGTAAACTTCCAATTAGACAACTCTACAAATAAATATTAAAGTTCTTAACCCACAATTAGTTTGGTTCGATTTGATTTAGCATATTTGGAAATCGTTTAAACCAACCAAATCACTTATATTATTTTCATTATTTTTTACAGTTTGACAAAAAATTTTATTCGTTATCACCTAAATTAACGTGTGACATAATCAACTATTTAATACCAAAAACCAAAATTCCTAAACCATTCGAATTTGACTATAAGGTAAGAATGAAGTATTGTTCAATTTGCAGTATCAACTTTGGTTTGATAAAATATTTGGTTAATTGCTTGCTATAAAGATAAACTAGTTTCGTTTGATTATGCTACTATATAATTTGAGCTCCAAACCGAAATAATTTGAACCATTATGTTTTTCATTATTTCAATTTGTGATTTGAGCCCACCCCTTTGCTGCTCAATATATTAATATTTCAGCGTCCCACTGCTTGCCTCCTCATTATTTCCACTACTCGGAAGAACAAAAGTCTAACGGCTACAATGCTCATAATCACGTGTTTTCTTATTTCATGCATGATTAATTATTATTATTATTATTTTAATTCATTTCAACTGTAAGATATGCAATTTGCATAATCTTTTTTTTGGGTTATATTGAAAGAAAGAAACCCCACTGATGTTCAATCCAATGTGCCATAAGGGGAGGGGGAATCCACACGGCTGTGGTGGAACCCATTGGCACAATTTGCATAATCTTTAATCCAAGGCAGATGCTTAATTTCTCCCCAACGACAACATTTCAACCGCGGCGGCTGCCATTGCAACAACCCAAAACAAACGAATTGTCAAAGGAGTACAAATTAAACCAAAAGCCCTTATATAATTCAAACGCCTTCTTGCAAGTTGCAACCTTATACTTTTATATGCAAAATCTTTTGCTTCTTCTGTTAGATTTTCTTTATAACGTGTTCAGTATCTTTCACACAATATGAAATACGTGAAGACATACCTAGCACCATCTTTCTTGAGTACACGACCTCTGAACTCATTCAACTGCAGCAGCAACAATCCTTGCAAGAACAGGAACGGCTCAAGACTTCTGCTCTCTCTCAGAATCTGTTTCAACTCTCTCTTTATGATGAGATTAGGATAGAGAACGTGTCTAATGAGAGTAAGGCCTTAAGCTTATATAGGCTAGGTCAAGTCGTCTCTACTCATCACCGAGGGCCGACTTGTTTAATCTTTCAAGCCCACCAAGCAGCAGTTCACACAAATAAGGAAACAAATAGGACTCCTTAATAGACCTCAAAACATTTCCTTATTCCATAAGGTTTTGGGCCTCAAGGTATAACCTAATTTAAACTCTTATCAAAACCTGATATAACTTAGTATCTAGTGCACCGATCTAAATAGGAAACATAACATTCTCCCACTAGATCAAGCACTAGAGCACTAAGCTTCTGTATTCCAAACGGTTTTGATAATCTTTATTTGGCCATGAGTTTAAAACAGTTAAGTCTTTCCCTTCAAGCTACAGTGAAAATCGATTAGACAAAACGAACTATAGACAAGCACTGCTCTCTTTATTAAAAGCAGGCCATCTATAATCACATAATGCAATCTCAAAACACATCAAGCACCTACAACATGAACCTTAATATGTACTGATCCGTAGTGTGAATCTTTATGCTTTTCAGTACATTCACCCCTTTACGACTTAGCAAGAGTCAATCCGCAATGTTATTAAAACAATAGTATCTCAAAAGAGATCATAAACTCACATGCATAAACAAAATTGCATAATAAGTTTAAACAGCTAAATAGTCAAAATGGTAGAATTTATTCAATAGTGAATAAAACTATCAACCAAATTAACATCCTTAAATGCAAATCCCTCAATCCAGAAAATAGCAAAATTAGACATACTAGTAAAATATCATAATGGGAACAAGACTCCCACTAGATTGCAGCATCAAAGCTAGGGAAAATCCCATGGTCTCAACATGTCTTAGAAAAGCTTCTGAAGACAGAAACTTTGTGAACGGATCTGCAATCATATCTTTAGTTCTAATATGATCAAACCTGACTAGTTTATTGGTGGTCTACTACTAACAACACTGATATTGTCTCCAACTTAACCACCTACAAAGCCCAATAGGTGTGAGGTTTTATAACAAAAGGCCTCGGTGCAATTAGTAGTTGAACCATTCATTATATATTGTATTTCATTTAGTCAAGTTTCTAATGTGGGACTTATATTCTTCAACATTGTGGGGCTAATAGTTACTGCACCTATAATCCTATTTTGGGCAGGAAATGCTCATGCCTTCCAAGCTATGAGATGAGATATAAAAATGATTGGTCTTATGGGTGTCAACCAAATTTCAGTTTGTCCTACTCCTGCAACATCACAGCTACAAGAGATCAATTTGGTTTTATGATCCTTCCCCGTGTTGAAATGTACAGGTTTGATTACGATATCTATTATAACTACACCTTGGAAAGTTGCAAACCTCTGTGCTTGAAATTGTGCAACTATACAGGGTTCCACTACAAATACCATGTAGGTGATGATCAATATGACTGTTATCCCAAGACGCATTTATGGAATGGATACAGATCACTGAGTTTCATGGAGATCCATACATGAAACTAACCAAGTCAATCCCTTCTTCCTATAAAGTTCCAGCAGGACAACCCATGGATATGTGCTCAAACAAACAAGACAGCTTGACAAAAAGTACCCAAAAGGCACCACCAATGAGTCTGTCAAGTTTCTGCTGCATTTTGCAGCTGGATTGAGAGGGGTTGAGATTTTTTGTATCTTTATTGTGTGGTTTTTTTTTTGTCACTAGAAAAGGCGGAAAGCGAGAAGATTCAGACGTGGTCAGTTAAGGTTACATTCATACTGCCACTGGATTCAAAGGATTTAGTTACTCTGAGTTGAAAAAAGGCCACACGAAGTTTCACATAAGAGATTGGAAGGGGAGGGGGAGCTAATTTTCCCACTCCTCACTTACACTCATTTTGTTGGCAATTGTATGTTCCTACTACCCTGTTGTGCACTTACGCTCCCTTTTATATAATAGTAAAAAGAATTAAAAAAAACAAAAGGGAATGTAAGTGGACAAAAATGGAGTAGAAAAGCAGCACCCTATAGTGTGTGTGTGAGAGTTTAGTATGCTTATCGCCCCTTTCAATAGGAAAGGTCCTCAAAAAAAAAAAAAAAAAAAAGAGAGCCATTTTTTTATTAGAGCAGATGGATAAACGAGCGCTTGCGGAAGAAAAATCCAACATGTGCAAGTTTAGGCCTCGAGTTGAAATCGGGCTCATGACTTGTCGTTTCAAAGAGGATGGCGAGACAACTGCAACTCACCACTTTGTTGTGACATATGGACTTTTTTTAGTCAAATTCCATCCTTTGCTTTGACTTTAGCATTTAAAGTTTTTTGGATATTATTGGGAATTTTTGCATTTTTCCAATTATGATTTCCTAGTGTGCCTAGGGTCAAAGGGATCCATTAGCGTGCCTCTGGATTATTATTCATTCAATAAATCTTCATGTTTTACTCAAATTCCTAGTGGATTCCATATGTATTAGCTTTTATATTTCCTTCAATTTATCCAAATTTTGTTACAACTTCCTTAGCACATTGTTAAAAATTAAATAAGAAAAAACGTCATTTTTGTTGAAAAAATAAAGTTTGTTTCATGACATTTTTATCATAAAAGTGATATCATCATTATTTTGTGTTTAACAAAACATACGTCCTCTTTGAAAAAAAAATATATATATATATATATATATAAAACTTCAGTTTTTATTTTCTTATTTAATTTCTTAACAAGGTACTAAGAAAGTTGTAAAAAAAAACTAGCTTGTTATTAAAAAGAGTTAATACGTTTAATAAGGGTAAACTTGGAAAACAAAAACTAGTTGGTGTGATGCATTAATAACATTGTTTTAAGTGTAAGGAAAGTGACACTTGTCATGAGAAGAAGGGAGAAGGTCTAAAAGAGAAGGTTAGAGAGAAAGTTGCTAGCATTCCTCTTATCTTTTGCTTGCTTACGCACTTCTTTGAAAGGTTAGATCTCTTGAGAAATTTCCACTATCGTGTCGTGTGCAAGGACTTGTCAAATAGTAATATAAACTGTCCAACTAAAATAATAGACAGTTGACGAAAAGGATGTTTACAGTGTCCACGTTCTCGATCGAGAATGACAATTGTTCGTCATCGTCAATTTCCCTTTCCCGTCTAACACGATGAGTCATTTTTAATTGTTATTGTTTCTATAGGGGAGTTGCTAGGTACCTTTGGCACTCCCGACCTTGGGGAAATTCCCATTGCGACGTCTAAGACTAGTTTTGCTCAAGTGTGTGACTTGTGAATTTAAAAATAAAAATTGGTGGGTAGAGTAGAATGATCAAATGAGCCCTTTTTTTCCTTGTAGCATAAGTGAACATCAAAATGTTTCTTTATTGAAATTTTAACTTCTTGCATTTAGAGGACTTATATATGCACACAACTTTTGCTTCTTTGTGATCACATTAGGGCAATGGACCATGGTTGATGGTTGCTTCTGATTTCCATTAAATTCATGGCTGCAACATGCTTCTTCCTTATCCTTCTTTCTCTGGCACCATTTTCTCCTTTGGCAGTTTCATCAGCATCCTATACTGATTTGAGCGCAGGCTCATCTCTTTCAGTGGAAAACCCAGCTGATACCTTGACTTCATCAAATGGCATGTTTTCAGCTGGTTTTTTTCAAGTGGGTGAAAATGCATATTCCTTTGCAATATGGTTCACAGAGCCATCCCCAACTCAAAAACTCACTGTGGTTTGGATGTCGAACCGTGACCAGCCGGTCAACGGTAGGGGCTCCAAGCTCATCTTGCAAAAGCATGGTAATCTTATTCTAACAGATGCTGGCAAATCCACCATCTGGTCTTCCAACACTATTTCCAATTCATTCACCAAATTACTTCTGCATGACAATGGCAATCTTGTCCTCCTCACTCTGCAAGGTCTTGCGTTGTGGGAAAGCTTTGCTTCACCAACAGACACCCTTTTACCTCAACAACCACTCACCAGAAACACAAAGCTTATCTCTTCAAGAAGCCTCACCAACTATTCCTCTGGCTTCTACTCTCTTTTTTTCGACAATGACAACACTCTCCGCCTTCTCTACAATGGCCCCGAGCTTTCGAGCATTTACTGGCCTGACCCTTGGCTTATAAGCTGGGAAGCTGGGAGGTCCACATACAACAACTCTAGAATTGCCATGTTTGATCATTTGGGCAGTCTAAGTGCATCAGACAATTTTAGCATTTCGTCCGCGGATTATGGTGCAACGTTGCAGAGAATACTAAAGATGGATGCTGATGGTAATGTCCGATTATACAGCCGAGCACAGCAAGGAGCTACATGGATTGTTTCATGGCAAGCAATTTCGGCACCATGCAAAATTCATGGAATTTGCGGGGCTAATAGTTGGTGCAGCCATGTCCCTAGTTTTGGTAGGAAATGCTCATGTCTTCCAGGATATGAGATGAGTAACAAAATTGATTGGTCTTATGGGTGTCAACTTCAACCTGCAGGTGATCATTTCAACCTGTCCTGGTCCTGCAACAATAGTACTGGTACTAATACCGCTGCTCGGGATGTGTTCGGTTTTATGCATCTTCCTCATGTCGAATTCTATGGCTATGATTACGGGCTCTATTCAAACTACACCTTAGAAAGGTGCAAAGTTTTGTGCTTGGAATTGTGCAACTGCGCGGGGTTCCAATACAAATATGACGCATCGTATGGTGTTTATAATTGTTTCCCTAAGGCTCAATTGGAAAATGGAAGCCACACCCCTGGTTTTGATGGAGACCTCTACTTGAAACTACCCAAATCCATCCTTTCCTCCTATAATTCTTCAGCTGAAGAATCCAATTATGTGTGCTCAGACAAACTCACAAGACCACTTCACAGAACGTACGAAAAAAGTGGTCCAAATGGTTCTGTCAAGTTTATGCTTAAATTTGCGTCTGGGCTGGGAGGAGCTGAGTTTGTTTGTGTCTTTCTTGTTTGGTATTTTGTGAGTAGAAGAACTGGCCGAGAGCGAGAAGATTCAGATGTGGTTATGCAAGGATACCTTCATGCTGCAACTGGATTTAGAAGATTTAGTTACTCGGAGTTGAAAAAGGCCACACGAGGTTTCATAGAAGTAATTGGAAGAGGTGGGGGAGGAACTGTATACAAAGGCTTATTGTCTGATCAAAGAGTTGCAGCAATCAAGCAACTGAATGGTGCTAACCAGGGGGAAGCAGAGTTCCTTGCAGAAGTGAGCCTCATAGGGAAGTTGTACCACATGAATTTGATAGAGATGTGGGGATATTGTGTGGAAGGAAAGCATAGGCTCTTGGTGTATGAGTACATGGAGAATGGTTCCCTGGCAGAAAAGCTATCTTCCAATGTGCTTGATTGGAAGCAAAAGTTTGAAATTGCTGTGGGGATAGCAAAAGGTCTGGCTTATTTACATGAAGAATGCTTGGAATAGGTTTTGCACTGTGATGTAAAGCCTCAGAACATACTTCTAGACTCTAATTATAATCCAAAGGTTGCAGATTTTGGACTTTCCAAGCTACTAAACAGAGGTGAGCAGAGCAATTTGAGCTTTTCAAGGATCAGGGGAACCAGAGGTTACATGGCGCCGGAGTGGGTTCAGAATATGCGCATCACTTCCAAAGTGGATGTTTACAGCTATGGGATTGTGGTGTTGGAGATGCTGACTGGAAAGAGCGCAGCGGAAAGTGCTCAAGCAATAGAAGGTGGAGAGGAGACACATGAAAAGATGATGGTTACATGGGTGAGGGAGAAGATGAATGGAGCATTTGCAAATGCAGAGAGCCAAATGGGAGATGATTATGAACAGGGTAGACTTGAAATTCTTGTTAAAGTGGCTCTTCAAAGCTTAGAGGAAGACAAAGATGCAAAACCCACAATGAGTCAAGTTGTTGAGATGCTTCTACATCATGAAAACAATTGATTAGAATGGTGGCATTCTCATACAATGGTTTAATTTCTTCTCTGCTTAAATATGTCAGACTGTATGATTTTAATTTTAAAGAAACATCAAAAGTTACAAGAAAAAAAGGTGTATATGCCAAACTCCATACTTCCAACTTCCAAGTCTAGAACACAGCTAGGTCATTATGGGAAAAAATTAAACTCCCATCTGGCAAATTGTCGCACTTCCAGATACATTTGTGGGATCTGATCCAAAAGAAACTTGGGCTGGGTTGAGAAAATAACAAAGACAGAATAGACCCAAGTTTATATAAAGTCAAAGCATATTGGGCCTAGGTGATAAAGCTTTTTAAATTTTATTTTTTTAAAGTTCAGGATTTGAACTTTGGCATGCTGAAGTTTGGGCGAAGTTTTGCATTCTGGCGTTCGAGGTCTAAATTTTGACATTTTAGAGCGTGAAGAAGTATGAATTCTCAGTCAAATTTCCTTTGAGGGTGCTGCCATGGTAGCTACTGCGTGGTCTCTTGTAGCACCCAAGACCAATTCTTTCTTCTTATTCTTAATCTTATTAGTTTAATAGAAGCAAATGCAATTGGGTAGTTTTCAATCATATCAATGGTGGTTAGTTTGTCCCAACCTTAGTTTTTCTACGCTGGCGGCAACGACCAAGCAACTATAGAATTTCTCTAGTTTTTAGCAGCTTGGTTATGAGCAAGGTCTAAAATATCGATAGTATTGGAAATATCGGTAGTCCAAAAATACGGAAATTTAAATGGAAATATCGGGATATTATCGATATTTCGGTCCATGTCGTCGATATTTTCGATATTTTGGTCCATGGAGGTCTAAAATATCGATAGTATCGGAAATATCGGTAGTCCAAAAATACGAAAATTTCGGTGAAAATATCGGGATATTATGGATATTTTGGTCCATGGTTATGAGCACGAGATCAATAATTTTTATTTTTTTTGGACAAAGATGAGTTATGTCACAAATACTATCTTTATATAATATATTGTGTATCCGTGAATATGTCTGGTTGTGCAATTATGATATCTCATTTTTTGTCTAAATCAAACAAAATAGTCCAGTGGAGTCGAACACATCGTGACATACATTATATCATATCATATACACATATAAGTGTTTGACCTTCCAGACCAATCGTCACAAATTCATACAAGTTGTAACCTTCCTTTTTATAAATGCAACTGTCTTTGCTTCTTTGGGGATCAGAATAATTGGCAAAAGCTCTGTAGCACCGTTATGTGATCAATCATGGACGCCTATGTGGTGTTTTTGTTTCTTTTGTTGGCACTATTTTCTCAATTAGGATCATCAGCATCCTATAGTATAATGAGCATGGGCTCATCTCTCTCTGTGGAAAATCCAGCTGATATTTTGATCTCACCAAATGGCATGTTTTCAGCTGGGTTTTTTCAAGTTGGTGAAAATGCATATTGCTTTGCAATATGGTTCACAGAGCCATCCCCAACTCACAACCTCACTGTGGTTTGGATGGCAAACCGTGATGAGCCGGTCAATGGTAGGAGCTCCAAGCTCACCCTCCAAAAAAACGGAAATCTTATTCTCACAAATCCACCATCTGGTCCTCCAACACTGTTTCGGCTTCATTACCCCGATTGCGTCTCAACGACACTGGCAATCTTGTTCTACTCACTGTCAAGGGTGTTGCTTTGTGGGAAAGCTTTGCTTCACCAACAGACACCCTTTTACCTCATCAACCACTTACAAGGAACACCAAGTATGATAATCTATAAGCTCTTTGTTCTGGTATAGAACGAAAATAATCATTCACCTGTAATTCAATTTCAAACAATGAAATGGAGGGCTGTTTGTCACTTTCGTTAAAACTTTTAATTGACACAGTATTGAAGGATCAATGAACCTTGAAAGAATAGGGAATTAACATTAAATTTTCATAAACCCACGCATATCAAATGTGTGAACAAGTTTGGATCCCCCTCTTCCTTTGCCCTCTTCTAAAAAACACGTAAGGCCCATCACCCTCACCATAAAATGACATAGAATGACTCTATTCACAATAGACGCACAATAAGCTCATGAGCTTTTGTAAACTTCCAATTAGACCACTCTACAAATAAATATTAAAGCTCTTAACCCACAATTAGTTTGGTTCAATTTGATTTAGCATATTTGGAAATCGTTTAAACCAACCAAATCACTTATATTAATTTCATTATTTTTTACAGTTTGACAAATTTTTTTATTCGTTATCACCTATATTAACGTGTGACATAATCAACTATTTAATACCAAAAACCAAAATTCCTAAACCATAAGTATAGTTCAATTTGCAGTATCAACTTTGGTTTGATAAAATATTTGGTTAATTGCTTGCTATAAAGATAAACTAGTTTCGTTTTGAGCTCTAAACCGAAATAATTTGAACCATTATGTTTTTCATTATTTCAATTTGTGATTTGAGCCCACCCTTTGTTGTTTGAAGAGCGTATCTGAAAACTTTTTATAGTCAAAGATACTGCTCAATATATTAATATTTCAGCTTCCCACTGCTTGCCTCATTATTTCCACTACTTGGAAGAACAAAAGTCTGACGGCTACAACGCTCATAATCATGTGTTTTCTTATTTCATGCATGATTAATTATTATTTTAATTCATTTCAACTGTAAGATATGCAATTTGCATAATTTTTTTTTGGGTTACGTTGGAGGAAAGAAACCCCACTGATGTTCAATCCTATCCTATATGCCATGTGGGGAGGGGGAATCCACACGGCTGCGGTGGAACCCATTGGCGCAATTTGCATAATCTTTAATCCAAGGCGGATGCCTAATTTCTCCCCAACGACAACATTTCAACCGCGGCGGCTGCCATTGCAACAACCCAAAACAAACGAATTGTCAAAGGAGAATTAAATCAAAAGTCTTTATATAGTTCAAACGCCTTCATGCAAGTTACAACCTTTTCTTTTATATGCAAAATCTTTTGCTTCTTTGGGATTAGACTACATTCATTTGCTAATTACCTACTATGATTTCAATTAAACTCATGGCTGCTACATTTTTGTGCCTTGCACTTCTTTTTCTGTCACAGTTTTCTTTACTGGCATCATCAGCATCCAACAATTTGAGCCTGGGCTCATCTCTGTCAGTGGAAAATGAAGCTGATACCTTGATCTCACCAAATGGTCTATTTTCAGCTGGATTTTTTCCGGTAGGCGAAAATGCCTATTGCTTTGGAATATGGTACACAGAGCCAGCCGCCCCAGCTCAAAACCTCACCGTGGTTTGGATAGCAAATCGTGACGAGCCAATCAACGGTAGGAGCTCCAAGCTCACCCTGCAAGGAAATGGTAATCTCATTCTAACCGATGCTGGGAAATATACCATTTGGTCCTCCAACACTGTTTCAAATTCATTAGACCGATTAAGTCTCAACGACAATGGCAATCTTCTTCTGCTAACTCTCAAGGGTGTTGCTTTGTGGGAAAGCTTTGCTTCACCAACAGATACCCTTTTGCCTCAACAACAACTTACTAGGAACACAAAGCTTGTCTCTTCAAGAAGCCTCACCAACTATTCATCTGGATTTTACTCTCTTTTTTTTGACAATGACAACACTCTTCGCCTTCTCTACGATGGCCCTGAGGTCTCAAGCATTTACTGGCATGACCCTTGGCTTCTAAGTTTGCAAGCTAGAAGGACAACATACAACAACACTAGAGTTGCAGTTTTAGATGCCATGGGAAACTTTAGTGCATCAGATGGTCTTATTGTTATCGCAGCGGATTATGGCGCGAATTTGCAGAGAAGATTGAAGGCAGATGTTGATGGTAATCTCAGATTGTACAGTCGAAAACAGCCCGGAGATACTTGGGTTGTTCAATGGCAAGCTATTCAACAACCGTGCAAAATTCATGGCATTTGTGGACCTAATGGTTTGTGCACCTATGATCCTAGTTCTGGCAGAAAATGTTCATGCCTTCCAGGCTATGAGATGAGAAACAAATTTGATTGGGCTTATGGATGTCAACCTGCAACTGATGGTTTCAATTTGTCCTGCAGACGTAGTGATCGTGATCAGTTTGATTTTATGTACCTTCCAAGGGTTGAATATTACGGATATGATTACTCGATCTTTGTTAATACAACCTTAGAAAAGTGCAAAGCTTTATGCCTGGAGTTGTGCAACTGTCCAGGTTTTCACTACAAGTTTGGTGGTGGTCATCATAATTGTTATCCCAAGACCCAATTTCGAAATGGATACCGTGCCCCGGGCTTTCTAGGAGAGCTGTATCTGAAACTGCCCAAATCAATCCTTTCTTCCTATAATGCTACCACACAAAAATCCAATATGTGCTCAAGCAAGCTCACAAGCCAGCTTGACAGAACATATGAAAAAAGCAAACAAAATGGTTCTGTCAAGTTTATGGTGAAATTTGCATCTGGGCTGGGAGGATTTGAGATTGTTTGTATCTTTGTTGTGTGGTACTTTGTGGCTCGAAGCGGCGAAGAGAAAGAAGATTCGGATGTAGTTACACAAGGCTACCTTCAAGCTGCCACTGGATTCCGAAGATTCAGTTACTCAGAGTTGAAAAAGGCCACAAGAGGTTTCAAAGAAGAGATTGGCAGGGGAGGGGGAGGAATTGTGTACAAAGGCGTATTGTCTGATGAACGAATTGCGGCAATCAAGCAATTGAATGGTGCTAACCAAGGGGAAGCAGAGTTCCTTGCAGAGGTGGGCCTTATTGGGAAGCTGTACCACATGAACTTAATTGAGATGTGGGGATATTGTGTGGAAGGAAAGCATAGGCTTTTGGTGTATGAGCACATGGAGCATGGTTCCTTGGCGGAGAAGTTGTCTTCCGAGGTGCTTGATTTGAAGACAAAGTTTGAAATTGCAGTGGGCACAGCAAAAGGACTAGCTTATTTACATGAAGAATGTTTGGAATGGGTTTTGCATTGTGATGTGAAGCCTCAGAACATACTCTTGGACTCTAATTACAACCCAAAAGTGGCTGATTTTGGCTTGTCCAAGCTACTGAACAGAAGTGAGGTCAGCAACTCAAACTTCTCAAGAATAAGAGGAACCAGAGGTTACATGGCACCAGAGTGGGTTCTTAACATGCCCATCACTTCCAAAGTGGATGTTTACAGCTATGGGATTGTTGTGCTGGAAATGCTGACTGGAAAGAGCCCAGCAGAAAGTGTTCAAGCAATAGAAGGTGGAGGGGAGACCCAGAAAAAGATGATGGCTACATGGGTGAAGGAGAAGATGCATTGTGCATTTACAGAGGCAGAGAGGCAGATGGGAGCAGATTATGAACGGGGTAGACTTGAAATGCTTGTTAAAGTGGCCCTTCAATGCTTAGAGGAAGACAGAGATGCAAGACCTACCATGAGTCAAGTAGTTGAGATGCTTCTGCATCATGAAAATAATTGATATGTATATAATATATGCTGGGATGTCTGTATGTTGTTGATTTTTCTTAATTCAAAATTTGCATTTCCAGGGAATAGGGAATGAATGTCTAATTTCTCAGTCTAACAGAGCAAGTGTGACAAATTGTATTTTAGTCAACATATCCGCCCAGCCCCCAGTGGCTGAGAATTCCCCTTGTGATTCAAATAAACAAGATTTGAAAACAAAATGACCAGACTGGGCCAGACCCCAATTAATACGTTGACAACTGCGTTTACTTGAGCTGTCACCATTTCATCTCCGTAGGACTGACTACAAAGACTTCACAGCTTTGAATTTTCTTTCAATTAAGATTATTATTGTTAATTCTTCAATTTTTCCATTTTTAATTTTCCAATTTTAATTAGAGAAACAAGATTCCCCGATAGCCCAATTTCCATCCACCCAGTTGGCCTCCATTTTATTATATGAGAAAAGCCTCATCATCCGCAGTTCGTCCCTCTGTACACTACCAAAATTATTTTCACTACAATTTAAAAAGGCCCCAAATTTAAAATTTAAAAAAAAAAGGAAATTGACGGAAATTTAATTAACAGAGTTCATGCTGCTTTTGGGCTAATTCCAAACTTTTGGTTCCGGGTCGGACTCTGGATCATCTCGATGATCTCTTACTAGGACTACTACGTCGTTCTATTCGGTTGCTGCCGCTACTCGATTTTGCTAATCCCAATACGCTTTACGACGGCGTTTCTAATGGCTTCGGTGTGCATGCACAGCCCCGTCTGCTCAACCCCAGACATGTAGTTCCTCACTTCCTTTCTGATCATCTCCTGCATCACATCCAAGAATTCTGAGCTGAAGAACTGCTGATCGTACCCCATCTCACTGTTTTGGTTGCTCTGACGTGGGAGCTGGGCTCCCGCCACGGCGACTGCTGCCTCTTGCGGTTGTTGTACCATCGAGGTCGGGCTCACACCCGGGTTGGATCCGAACCCGGACGCCAAGTGATTCGACCCGTCACTCGAGTCGGATCCAGGCAGTGAGAGGCTGAGCGAGGTCGGCGGATCGACAGCCGAAGACGAGGCCTCCATCGGCGGAGCAATGAGGGGTCCGGTTCTTGCAAGCGGCCTGAAAACTTGAGTTGGCGACACAATACCGGGCAGACTCGAATCGCTCATATCTGATCCGGACGGGCTACCCGGGTTCAAATAAAGACCCGAAACCGCCGTAACGGCACCGACACTGGCGGATCGTTTGTGAGCCGGATGGGAATGGACGTCGGGGGTCAAATCTTCGGACATGGATGAGCATTTGCGCTTAAGCGTGGAGTTCCAGTGGTTCTTTATGGCGTTATCGGTGCGACCATTGAGCAAGCGAGCGATGGTGGCCCACTTGTTCCCGAACCGGGCGTGGGCCCGGATTATAGTATCGTCCTCATCAGGACTGAAAGGGCGGTGCTCCACCTCCGGAGAGAGCTGGTTGCACCACCGTAGACGGCAAGACTTGCCAGATCGACCAGGGATCGATTTGCTGATCAGAGACCAGTTTCTGGGGCCGTAGTTCTTCACCAGTTTCTGTAACGCTTCGTCTTCTTCGGGGCTCCACGGACCCTTTATCCGATCCTCTACTTTCTTTGTGGAAGCCATAGAAAGTCCTTAACCTTCTTCTTCTTCTAAATTATTTAAGCTAAAAAAATGAAAACAAATCTAAGAAAAATAATAAAAAGGATAATTTAATTTCAGTTGAAAGTTTTGTACAAGAGAGAGAAGGGTTTAAGAAGGAGGTGGTGGAGGCTGAGCCTCACCTTGTTCTGAGAGAGATGGGCGTGTTACAGGTAGGGTATATATACGAAAGGATAGAGGTGACCGATTATAGCCGGTGCGAATGACCGGTCTTAGCCGTTGCGCGAGTGGGGATTCTTCCAGGCAAGGCAGTTACTAGCATACAGCTGTTAAACTAACACGCGTCGCTTCCTACCCCCTCCAACTTACACGTAGAAAATATAATCACTCCATCTGTTTTCGCTTTTTTGATTATTTTTAAAATAAGAAAAACAAAGAAACAAAAAAGTGAAAACCAAAATTAGCTTTTGCCTAATTGCCTACTCCTCCCCCCCCTACTGTTCTAACTATTTCTTTTCTACACACTAGAATCTTGTAAAGGTCATCTCAAAGCTGAACATGAGGCTCCTAGACGATGATGATGATCAAGGGTGGCCCCACATCCTCAAGTTGAATGCATCTTCACTAGCTTCAATCATCAACGTGCACTTCATTTTTTTTCCGTATAATTTCTTATTAATTTGAATATTTACCGTTTAACAATATTCATTAAATTCAGTAACTATAACTGAGAAGTGAGAGGAAAAACCGTAACAGTAAACAGTTGAAGGGCTGGGTTCCCACCGCGTCTCTAAAACCGCGGGATTTAAATGTTGAATGACCGTTTTGGAAGTTAAACGGTGATTGGGTAGCGGACGTTAACTTATTATTTTTTCTTAATTACTTAATTTGAAAACAAACGTGGGGTTTAAGATAAAGAGAGTGATCTTATCGGAAATTTTAAAATGTTTTGAGAATTAAACTTAAGATTAAAGCTTAATCAAAAGAAGAGTACGGTTCGGTTTAGTTGGAAGGTGGGGTTAGGAATTGGACGGGAGCGTAAGCGGATGGATGACTTTGACCAAAAGCCAGGCTGGCGAGCATTTTGCCCGGTGGGGGGGGATATTTTCTAATGGGAATGGGAAACGGACGCACGGAAGTGCTGAGCTGGATCAAAAAACGACAAAGTTGAGTAGCAGAATCGGGGGAGGAACGGTACTGAAATTCTGTCAGTCCAGCCTGTAAAACCCGGGCCCACACTCCAGTGGACAGTGGCCCCTCCCCACCGCTAACTGCCTATTTCTCCCACCGACACGTGTCAGTCACGCTCCCCTGAACTGCCAAAACGAACTCCACCGTCTAACCAGCTGAATTTAATGCTATGCTGTTTGCTCCCTTCCTGGTTGCTTCGTCCGTTTGGACTTTGTTATATTTATGTGGAAATTAAATTTGAATCTGGTGGAGGTGTTCTTAGGAATATTATAGTAACGTGTTACAAACTTACAAGTTACATCCAATCTCATCATTAATAGAAATGTAATCTTCTATATATAAATAAATGCCTCAACAACAAGATAGTCTGGTGTGGCGTATTATAGCTACTCTGTATTTTCATTTAACCATAAACAAATAATATGTTAGTTGTCACTTAACCTACTATCTACAAAATAATTGAATTTAGGTACATTGGATTGTTGAAGCGGTTATTTGGATACAATTTTCAATATGATCATAACACCGTCATATTATACTTTTAAAGTAGTAATGCTTCTTCAATTGTTCTATTTTACCCTCTTAACCTTAAATTTGATGTTTAGAGACCTTCTAATATTTCAAAATGTGTCAACGTGCCTGGGTTGGTAGCCTCCGTCACCGCCCTTATCCCCGATAAAAAATAATTTTGGGGAATCCTCATTCTTGTTTTCTTCGAGTGGGGGTACCTACCAAACTCACCCCGGATCTCCAATTTTGTATTAAAAAAATATTTCTCCTACACTATGACACTTAAATTTAATTTGAAATTATCATTCAACTCAATTACATTCAATTGAATTATAAAATTCAACTCAACAACTCAATTTAATTTGACAAAACCCAAAAAAATTGTATTATATCATGGCTATTTATTAATTAAAAATAAATACATTACTTATCATGTCATTATGGAGATGGGACATGGATTTATGTCATCCCCAAATGTGTCATTTTCTGTCAAGTCTGTTAATTAATTTGTCAAATTCATGGGCATTTTTGTCCATTCAATTAGAATTTGGTTTGACCCACTTTAACCCTAATTGCCTCGATCCATTCTTCCCTCCATACCTAAATTTCACAAATTTTCATCTATTTTAGTCCATTCAAGTTAGTGTTTGGTTTTCATACGGTAAATTCAATAGTTTTTGCATAACAAAGATGACTCTTTGTAAAGTAAATTGATGTTTATGCCTGTAAAACTATATGATGAAAATGAACACAAAATTGTAACATACTTGATGAAATGGGGCACATTCACACGTTTTGAAAACTAACATGAATTGTAACATACTTGATGGACGGGAGTGAGTGTATTAACACTTTTTGAAAGATTAGGAGGGCTCAAAACCAAATTGAAAATTTAGAGAACAAAGTGCAATCAGATCTATAATTCCCGGAGTATTGCTAAAATTTAATATATGTTAAAATAAAATTGTAACGTAAATATTTGTCAAATTATTAGTTCCGTGTAAAGGGACATGAAGGCAGGAGCGTGGGAGTGAATTTGGGAAAGAGAAACAGAAACGGAAAAGCAAAGAAAGGAAAGCTACAAAAACAAGAAAGTAAGAAAAAGAGGGAGGGGAGGAGGAGAGTGACTAGTCCCCTATCTTCAACATGCAAAATTCGTTACGCGGGAAACAGCTGTCTATAATTTATTTATTTTATCCGCGTATGCACGAACACTGTTACGGTTACCCACGCTATCTCACGTGCCAACCCGCACCGGTCTTTCCTAACTACCTAACCCTGTCCTTTACCCGTACTCCTCACGTGACCTCGTCTGCCACACGAGTGCACCGCACGTGAGGACCGCACCTCCACGCCCCACGGCCACCACCACTTGATGAATATAAAAGTCCAAAGTAACGGTCAAGTCCTCACCTGCCCAAGGTACTGATGGCCGCCTAATGTTGGAGGAGCCACTAATTTATAATGCAACTTGCAATGTGAATGCGATTTGTTAATTGAACGTCCGTCGTTTTATAGTTAGGCAAAGGCCCAAAGTGCATGCCTCACTCAAATAGTAGATTTTGATTTGCTGCTGTTTTTTCTTTCTTTTTTTAAAGACAAGTTGGCAACAAAATATCCCAAATAAAATACTAATAACAACGAGGGATATTGTTTAATTAATTTTGGTATATGCTCATACATGCGATCCATGTGATTTGTTAATTAAGGTTGGAATTAATTTATGGGTACGAATATTAGCCCAGAATGTGGGGGCACTGCACTGGGACCTCTCCACTGGTGGATATATACAATGAATTGCATAGCTTTTTAGCAACACCATATGCTTTGGATTCTTTACAAGCAATAGCTTCTCCATTGGGTTTAGTATCTGTGGGACAATTGTACTCACCTTTTAGGTTTTAACAGTATGTAGAATAGAAAGACCAGCTATATATGTACATGTCGTCGTACTCGTACTCGTATGTTAGAACATACGGATCTTTAACCGTACATTTTGGAAGGACGCATTGTTTTTTATTGATTAACCTCCCTCCCCTCCATTATATAGTTATTTGGGTTAATTCGATCTTCTCCGCTATTTTCATTTACGTACGTACAGTCGTCACATCAAGTTACGTTGGTGGATAATATATCCCACTTGTGTTTTTAGACGTTGGATGGTTTTGGATTTTTGGTGTTTGGCGTTGAGCCAGCTTGTCCTTTAATGTTTTGGATGCCATTTTTAAGCAGCGATTCCAGGGCAGACTCATCTTTTCTGTTATGTCCTCACCTTTGTATTTGTAGCACTCATATTTGTCTAACAATCCAACGGCTGGATCTTCCACAAGTGCCTCTCTCTATATACGAATTGGATCCGTCGGCGGTGATAGCATTGTATTAATTTGCGGGATATAAACAACTTGTACGTGCTGAGAAAAGTCATGCATGTTAAAGTGTGTCTCCTAATTAATCAAGGAGATTTATTTCCTTGATTAATTAAGGGATTTACTTTCCTTATTTTATATAGTTAACAAATAATTGTATAATTAGGAGATACTATCCTAATTGATTACTATTTCTATTTTCTTGTAAAACCCACATGTAAATTCCTATATATACCTCCTTATGGAGAAGAATACAACTTAACCAAAAGCATTCAAACCCATATTCATATTTTAGCATGGTATCAGAGCAATCGATCCTCGGTTGTCTCTACATTCTCATATCAAATTTCTCATATTCAAATCCCAAATCCCTAAATCAAATTCCTCATATTTAAATTCCAAATCCCTAAATCAAATTCATCTTATCAAAATCCCTAAACACATACCCTCAAATCTTATACACATACTTCTCAAATCAAATTCCTTATCAAATTCAAATTCCTCAAATACAAATCTTACATATCTCAAATCAAATCCTCTTATCATATCCTTACATCAAAGTCCTCCAATCAAATTCCTCAAATTCTTAAATCAACTTTTACTTCCGCTGCGATGTCAAGACCCCCTACGATTCTCTCCCGCCTTGAAGACTCACAGAAGCATGCGTTCCATCCTGCTGACCCAGCCATCCGGACTCATGCTTCCATCGTCACCACCAAAGGCTCTGTTTTTCATACGTCCTCAAAAAAACACACATGGATCATTGCCACCGGAGCCACTGATCATATGACCTTTGATCCTGGACAAATTACCACTCATACACCATCTCCTCAATCGGTGGTGTCTAATGCTAATGGTACCCCCTCCCCCGTGATTGGGGAGGGCTCACTCTCTCTCTCTGACTCTCTCAAATTGGATTCTGTGTTGATTGTTCCGTCTTTACACCATAATCTCTTGTCTGTTGCCCAAATTACTACGGCTTTGAATTGTACTGTAACTTTTTGGCCGAATCATTGTGTTTTTCGTGACATCCTCACAGAAAGACGATTGGTTGTGGTACTCGGCGGGGCAAACTCTACTACTTGGACTGAGCGCCGGATAGTGAGACCAAGGTTGGTCAAGCTTTCACAACAAGTGGAGCTCGTTCTGAGGGGGAGAGAGACAAAATTTGGTTATGGCATAAACGTCTTGGGCATGCCTCATTCGGTTATCTTAAGAAGTTGTTTCCATCATTATTTTCCAGTCTTGATGTTTCCGACTTCCAGTGTGATACGTGTGAATTGGCTAAGAGTCATCGTGTCCCGTTCCCATTAAGTTCAAATAAGAGTTTGGTTCCGTTTTCTCTTATTCATTCTGATGTTTGGGGACCTGCTCAAGTTACCACTCCGGCCGGAGCTCGATGGTTCGTCACGTTTATAGATGATTGCACACGCATGACTTGGGTTTCCCTTCTCAAAACTAAAGGGGAAGTCAGTTTAAGATTTCAACAGTTTCATAAAATGGTGGACACACAGTTTCAGGCCCGAATCCAAGTTCTCCGTTCTGACAATGGAGGAGAATTTCTCAACCATGATCTTAACAAATTCTTACAAAATCATGGCATCATACATCAACGCTCATGCCCCTACACTCCCCAACAAAATGGAGTTGCTGAAAGGAAGAACAGACATTTATTGGAAGTAGTTCGTGCCTCTCTCTTTGGTGCCAATATGCCTCGATCTTTTTGGGGAGAAGCCGTCGTCTCTGCGGCATACATCATCAATCGGATTCCCTCCAGTATTCTAAATTTCCAAACACCACTTCAAACACTTCACCACCATATCCAAACACCTCAAACACCAAACCTAGAACCCCGAATTTTCGGTTGTGTTGTATTTGTCCACTTACATGATCACCAACGAAGCAAATTGGTCCCTCGAGCCGAAAAGTGTGTTTTCATTGGTTATGCACCTCATTAGAAAGGATACCGGTGTTATCATCCTCCTAGTCAGAAGGTCTATACCTCCATGGATGTTGTGTTCCGGGGAACACGACGTATATTTTTTAGAAGCACAGGAGGAGAATCAAGAATCAAATACTCCCCAAATTCTTGATTTTTTTCCCCAGGAAACAACTCTGCTTCAAAACGACCGGTCGCCAATTGATTGCGACCGGTCGCCCCCCCTTAGTTCTTCAAACCTGGAGAACCTGCTTCAAAACGACCAGTCGCCAGAAGAAAATGTTTCGTTGTCTCCACGCTGTCAAAATCAGGAGGAGGAAATTGAATTTCATGAGATTTTGCCCGCTTCAGCTCCAGTACCACACCAATCACCTGCTGAGGAAGTCATTCAGGTAACATCTTTCCCTGAAACTGATAACACTAATGAAATACCCCATGATGATTTGATTTCAGAAGGCACAGAGCCTGCATATCAACTTCCAGAAAGGAAGAACCGTGGCAAACCTCGAGTACAATATGAAGCAGATCTTAAAGCCAAGGGGAAATATCTCATCAACAATTACATATCTCTCAGCAGATTATCAGAGGCACGTGTACACTTTGTAAAGCAATTGGCTGACATACCTGTCCCCAACAGTGTTACTGAAGCACTAGAAGACCCAAAATGGAAAGAAGCCATGAATGAAGAGATGCGAGCCCTCCAAAAGAATGTCACATGGGAACTCGTGCCCTTACCTCATGGAAAGAAGACAGTAGGATGCAGATGGATTTATACTGTGAAGCTCAAAGCAGATGGATCCATTGAAAGATATAAAGCTAGATTGGTGGCGAAAGGGTACACACAGAAATATGGGATAGACTACCAGGAAACCTTTGCCCCAGTAGCCAAGATTAACACTATTAGAGTCCTATTATCTCTAGCAGCAAATCTTGATTGGCCATTACATCAGTTTGATGTCAAAAATGCATTCTTACATGGAGACTTGGAAGAAGAAGTATATATGGACTTACCCCCAGGATGTAATTCAGCTCCTGACAAGAAGAATCACGTTTGCAAGCTTAGAAAATCATTGTATGGATTAAAGCAATCTCCCAGAGCATGGTTTGGCAGATTTACTAAATCTATGAAGAATTTTGGATATACACAGAGTAATTCAGATCACACCCTGTTCGTGAAGCGTGATGGAAGAAGACTTACTGCACTGATTGTTTATGTAGATGATATAGTCGTAACTGGAAATGACACTGAAGAGCAACTGAAGCTGCAAAAGTATTTGTCTCAGGAATTTGAGATGAAGGACTTAGGTGATCTAAAGTACTTTCTTGGAATTGAAGTAGCAAGGTCAAAAACTGGTATATTTCTGTCTCAAAGGAAGTATGTAATGGATCTACTCACTGAAACAGGAATGCTTGGGTGTAAGCCGGCTGACACACCTATTGAGATGAACCACAAGTTGTGTGAAGATATGGACCAAGAACCAACCAATAAGGAACAGTATCAACGCCTTGTTGGAAGACTGATATACCTGGCACATACAAGACCAGATATTGCATATGCTGTGAGTGTGGTTAGTCAGTTTATGCATTCACCTAGTACTTCTCATAGGAATGCAGTTGATCGAATTTTAAGATACTTAAAGTCAGCCCCTGGGAAGGGATTAATGTTCTCAAAAAATAGAGATCTTGAAGTTGTTGGATATACAGATGCTGATTGGGCTGGGTCAATTACATATAGACGCTCTACTTCTGGTTACTTTACATTCGTGGGAGGTAACCTAGTCACTTGGCGGAGTAAAAAACAAAATGTGGTTTCTCGGTCTAGTGCAGAAGCAGAGTATAGAGGAATGGCTCAAGGGGTTTGTGAATTATTGTGGATCAGAAAACTCTTGACAGAATTGGGCTTCAAACCTGAAAAGCCGATGGAGTTGCATTGTGACAACAAGTCAGCTATTGATATTGCTCATAATCCAGTTCAACATGATCGAACCAAACATGTTGAAGTGGATAGACATTTCATCAAGGAAAAAATTGAGAAAAAGATCATCCGCCTACCGTTTGTAAAATCAGAAGATCAACTGGCAGATATCTTAACAAAAGCTGTTTGTGGAAGAGTATTTTATGACTCACTTACCAAGTTGGGCATTGGTGACATATATGCACCAACTTGAGGAGGAGTGTTAAAGTGTGTCTCCTAATTAATCAAGGAGATTTATTTCCTTGATTAATTAAGGGATTTACTTTCCTTATTTTATATAGTTAACAAATCATTGTATAATTAGGAGATACTATCCTAATTGATTACTATTTCTATTTCCTTGTAAAGCCCACATGTAAATTCCTATATATACCTCCTTATGGAGAAGAATACAACTTAACCAAAAGCATTCAAACCCATATTCATATTTTAGCAATGCATGCACCGTGAACTTCAGGGTCTTCTTCGATAAACATAAACCCTAGCAAATGATGTTAGAACCCTCGTCGGTCCTCAGGTTCCTTTGCTTTGATGGTTAATTGCTATATCCAGGCCCTTGTAGAGCTGGATTTTGTCACAAATTAATGATTTCGACGTTAACGTGAGTAGCTAAGTCCATAGAAAGTTTTGTCCAGTGGAAGGTAAGAAGGAAGATAGCTAACTCCTCTTATTTTCTTACGACATTATCAAGATTTAGTTTGCAAATCGGATAGTAGGTTGAGTAACTTAGATGGCGTGTTTTGATACTATAGCATATCATAATATCCAACGGTTGAAGAGTCTTCTTCATGCACAATTATTCCAATAAGACGTTTTAAAGAAACAAAAATATTGAGAACCTCAAACAAACTTAATAATATTATACACCCCTCCTCTTGTGGGGGAAAATAGAAAAGATTGTTGTATACACTCTCAAAAGACTTATCTGCAGTCCAGTAAACAAATGCATGGGCCTAGTCATGCTTCACCTTTGGCTGGGCCAAAGCCCGACCCAAATGGGCTCACAGCCAGCAAGCGAAAAAGAGATAAATGTTGCTAAGGTATCATCAAAAGTGTTGCCATGACGCTTAGGCATTGAACAGGGCGGCATCATTCTTCTGGCTAGGCATTATTTGAGCATTGACTTGGAAGAATCATATGACCTAGCAAACAAAATTGCTTTCAAAAATGGGAGGAGCTTCCAACTTTTGAGAGAAAGAGAGAGAGCCCACACCACACCACTCTGTCCCCACACGATGCTGCTTTTCGTCTTGCTCTTCTTCTCCCTTGTGGCCCAAGCCTGCTCGGCATCTCAACCAACTACCCCCCACCCACACCAACCACAACAACAAAAAACAGAGCAAGACACGAAAAACATATTCATTCTCGCCGGGCAGAGCAACATGGCGGGACGGGGCGGCGTCGTAAACGACACTGTCACAGGCATCGCCACCTGGGACGGCATCGTTCCGCCAAAGTGCCGCCCCAACCAGTCCATCCTCCGCCTCAGCGCGGACCTCACGTGGGTCGAGGCACGTGAGCCTCTCCACGCCGACATCGATGCGAAAAAGACCAATGGGATTGGACCGGGCATGGCCTTTGCCAATGCGATCTTGGCGGCTAACCGCTCTGGCGCCAGTGGCGTGATTGGTTTAGTGCCCTGTGCAGTGGGGGGGACCAACATAAGCCAGTGGACACGTGGTTCTTTCTTGTACAATCAGATGATCAGGCGAGCCAACGCTGCGTTGAACAATGGCGGTACGATCAGAGCACTGCTCTGGTATCAGGGTGAGAGCGATACGGCTAACAGAGAAGACGCCAAGTCTTACAAAAACAGAGTGGAAACTTTCTTTGGGAACGTCCGCTTGGATCTACAATCTCCAGCTCTCCCAATAATCCAGGTACCATTAATTAATTACTTAATTTAATTTCACTCCTTTTCTTATCTGAAAATTCTGTGACTTGGGTTTTCGATCTTTAGTTTCAATCTTGGATTTGCTTGTTAATCCAATCAAAAAACTTCATATAACATGCCATTTGGTGCTTCAATGAAAATGTAAATAATTTATTAATTTTATATGCTTCTTTGTTATGTCTGCAGTAGGTAAGGTATATTTAATTTGGACCATTCCCAAGAAAAGCTAGTACAAGTTGGTATTCTTAATGTGATAAATATACATACATATTTTAGGGACATTTTTATGCGGCTCATCACGCATTGTATTCAATAATCTGAACCGTCTAGCTTTTATATATAATTTTAATAGTTATTTAAAATCAAAGCATTTCCAAGCATAATTGATCATAGGCTAGGCAAGCATTGGTTTTATGAAACAAATTATTCATACAAGTTATGGCTATCTGCATGCTGCAGCGTAGCTAGCACGCATTGGTTTTATGAAACAAAATAAATCAAATAATGTCGTTCATTTTTGTGACATATATGTAGGTGGCTCTAGCATCTGGGGAAGAAGCAGCTTTCATAGAGATAGTTAGGGAAGCCCAACTGGGAGTTGACTTTCTAAACGTGCGAACCGTTGACGCCAAGGGTTTGCCATTGGAACCTGATGGCTTGCACCTCACTACCCCAGCCCAGGTTCGGCTTGGCCAAATGCTGGCTGCTGCATATCTTCAATTTCTGCCAAGCTCCTCCACTACCGGTACCAGTGATGCTCCTAGAACACTTTCTAATTTTATTTCCAATTTGGTAATTTTTCTGCTTCTGAAAATTTTCAGCATAATCACAAGCTAACTTGTTAGTTCCTTCCTTCGTAGTGTCCAAAATTCAAATTGTTTGGCTTTAGGGTAAAGGCCAAACTAATGCCCTGTACTCCATGCCATATATATCAATTTTTGGAGATGCGATAGCATTAGTGATAGAGTCATGCACCCATAATGGGTGCCACACTCAATAATGTCCACGCGCAATTGACGGTAGCATATTCTTAATTCTAAGAGCAATTCCAACGACAAGCCTGTGCCAGAGCAGAGGGGCCCCAAGCCACATAATCTTGCTTTGTCCTATTTATATAGCTCAAGATTATGACAGTTTTTTTTTGAAGTAAGTAGGAAGCTATGCCCTATTTATATATATGTGTGTCAATCAAATTTCATTGGAATGTTAAGAAGAGACAATAAGCAAGAAGGATGAGCAGCTGCTTAGCTCACCTAACAAGCTGAAATGAGCTTTTCTCATTGCCCTTCTAGTTCATCTTAGAGCCCAATCCACATACTCTTGCTTTGTCTTTTTGGGTCACAAATCTACCTACCGGTTGTTGAACAAACATCAATCTGGTCAAACACCGCGAACTTTGGAGGAAATTAATGAGCGGCAATGCTAATCAAATCATTGCTTGGGTTCAAAAAAATCTAACAATACTCTGCAGTCCGCTTTCCCACCTCAGATATTAATTCAAGCTGCCAACCCAAATTTATGATTTTTTTTTCCAAAATCCATATTTATGATGCTAAAATTAGTTAATATACCCTTTTATCAATAAATTGGTTAATATTTATTATGCTAAAATCAATTGATAATACGGAAAATTACCAAAACCATAATATTGCTTGTTAAATAAATATGGGATATTACTCTACACTACACACATCTTCTTTTTCTTTTTTCTTTTTCTTTTTTGCGGGCCATTCTCCATTCGGTAAACGTTGTGATCACTTGAGCTTCACTGCCATGCCAAATGTAATTACCGCCTCATTTGGAAAAGTTGTGCTCAATTTTTCATCATTTACTCCACGTGAACTGTAACCCAATATAAAATCACAAAAAAAAGAAAGATAGCACGAGCAATAATTATTGTGCGAGGCATGAAGAAAAGAACTCTGCCTCTGCTCACACAGAGTAAGCAAGCACTCTGCCTCTGCTCACACAGAGTAAGCAAGCAGCAGAGTGAGACAAAACCCACATAGGAAATGGCCATTGTTGTATTGGCTACTCTATTTTCTCTGTTGCTAGCAACCCAATTCAATGTAGGCGCTTATGCTGGCAGCAAGAACATCTTCATCCTCGCAGGCCAGAGCAACATGGCAGGACGAGGAGGCGTCAGTGGAGGCAAATGGGACGGCAATGTCCCGCCCGAGTGCCAGCCCAAATCGTCAATCGTCCGACTCAGTGCTCAACTCAGATGGGAACAAGCACATGAGCCGCTCCACGCTGACATTGATGTGGGCAAGACATGTGGGGTTGGGCCAGGCATGGCTTTTGCCAATGAGGTTCTCAGAGCCAGGGGCTCAGGATTTGGGGTCTTGGGTCTGGTTCCCTGCGCTGTGGGTGGGACGAGAATCGGTGAGTGGGCTCGAGGGACTCGGTTGTATAACGAGTTGGTGAGACGAGCCACCGAGTCAGTCAGGGACGGTGGAGTCATCAGAGCGGTTTTGTGGTACCAGGGGGAGAGTGATACCGTGAACAGAGTGGATGCTGAGGGGTATAAAGGGAATTTCGAAAGGCTTGTTATGGACCTCCGTTGTGATCTTAAGCACCCAAATCTTCCTGTCATCCAGGTTTGCATCATTTGCTCTGCGTTTTTTTTCTTAGTGTAAACTACTTTAGTGCGGACTCACCAACTGGTCTAACTCACGTCTATGCTATACTCTTTTTTTTTAACCCATAAAAAGACTAAGTTGTTTAAAAAAGTTTATGCAGGGAATAATACTTGTGCCAAGAATGTTTCTTTTCGGTAAGATTTGAAGTGCCAAAATCATGTTGGAAATGTATTGGTGTGACATGCATGGTGATTGTGGATTGCAGGTGGCATTGGCATCAGGAGAAGGGCAGTTTGTAGATGTAGTGAGGAAAGGTCAGCTGGATGTTAAGTTAGGCAATGTCAAATGTGTTGATGCAAAAGGCCTGCGTCTGAAAGAAGATCACCTCCACCTCACTACCATATCTGAGGTCCACCTGGGGATCAAGTTAGCTCGTTCCTTTCTTAATTCTTTTGGGCATCACCTTTAATCTGATGTGCCGAAATGGTAACACTCTGATATTGGAAACTTCTTAAAATTTGCAGTTCCTAATTTGTAGAATATTTATTTCCAATATATAACTATTATTTTTGTTGGAGGACGAGTAGTAGCGCAAGCGGTTAAGGCACTTCCCTCATCACCCAGTGATCCTGAATTCAAAACCCCCCACCACTTGTAACATTGACAACACCATAAAACTAATATTTTTTGTTGTAACTTGTGAATACAATGTGGGTGTGTCCAGAAACAATTATTGGGTTGGCTCGCCATAAAATCATTAGTGACCTATTGGGCCTATTTGAGCCTTTGTGGGCCTTGCTTTATAAGGTTATGGGCTTTTCAGTACATTTATCCATTAGCAGAAAGTTAATGTCGGCAGAAGAATCAAAGTCCCATGTTATATAACAGGTGCAAGATTGCCATTGGCTCAGCGATTTACAAAATCTTGTGGTGAATTAGCCACCGTCACAAATTCACAGTGCTTGTCCTGATAGACGATTCAGACGCGTGGACACAAAACGGACAGCTCACAGGGCACGTGTCAGCACCTGGTAGTTTTGAGCTCGACGAACTAAAACTATATGTATGTGCCTTCGCACACTGATTTCATTTCATATAACTAACTGTCAAAGTTGAATTTTGCAACATGAGTACCCCGAAAGTATAGAAATTTAACCCATAGTTTACTTTTATGCCATATGTTTTTTAATAGTATTTGGATGAATTGTAGTTTTGTTGTCATTAATTAGGCTGGGTTTTTGTTGGGTTTTGCAGGTAACTGAAGAGAAAAAGGAGCAAGGTGGAGTGGAAATCAAGGTGGTGGACACGGTTGATTATCGATCACCGGCAGGGGAAGACAAAAAACCCACGAAGGAGGAGGTGGAGGTGATTCATGAGACTAAAGATGGGGCCAATTCAGGGACTGGAGGCGGCAGTGTCCTTGCTGGTGCGGCAGCTGCAGTTTCAAATGCCTTTCAATCCGCCAAGGATGCAGTTTCTGGCAGTGCCAAAGATCAGAAGACCACTAAATGACTGAGACCATCTCATCATATCATTATATTAATGTAACATGTGCTTCTTCGATTGGAATTTGAATGGAGAATAAAGACTGTTTTGATTTGAATGTTTCCAACCAGGCACTCAATTTTTTCTTTAATTGGTCAAAATGGCTCCCCACCCCCATTGTCTTCTTGGAGCACCTGGATTAGACATATTTGGCCCAATAAAAAATACAATTACACATGAGCAGGACACAGCCTAGAGTCCCTCTCAAGTTTAAATTCGTTCCACCACAACCAAGGGGAGAAAAGGGAAAAGGGACAAGCAAAAACAAAACAAAGTTTGGACATGTTTTGACATGGCATTGACAACCATTAAATTCCCATTTTCTCTTTCCTTATCACAACTCTCACCCCCTCTTCCTAGAACAGAAGAACCACTATCAACATTTCCATCAATATTCATCTTATGCTGCATAATGATGATGATGGGCGCACTGTACTACACTCTCAGTACCTATGTGCCTTCTTTCATATGGCTTGTTTATCCACTATATACAGTTAATTAGCAACGCTTATTCAAACCCTTTATATGCCCCTTATCATCTTCTTCTAGGTAGACCGGCTTGTGTCCGATTCAACCCACTTTCTTAATAAGTTGTTGATACGAGCACGATTCAACCCACTTTCTTAATAAGTTGATACGAGCACAATCCGTTAAGGTAATAAGTGAAATAAATCAAACATTAACATGACCCACAAGACGAATGGGTAACACAACACGACTCGTTTCATATGTTTAGAATTCTAATTAGTGCTGACCTTGGCCTAGGACTACAGCCCGAGGCCTAAAGCTGATGGGGCTCAAATTTTTTTATAGAAAAGTTGATAGAGGTCCAAAAATCCAACCAATAGTTGGATCTAGTCCTCGAATTATTGTTTGTTGATACAAGTCCTTTGACTAGTTTGCCATGTAGATTACATTCCATTTTTGATATATTGATTCATACTTTTGTATTTAACTGATTTGTATTAAAAAAAATTTGTTCCTATTATAGCCCTATTGTCTAAAATGAGTAAGATGAGAATTTATATGCACGTTTTTCTTTCTTGTTCTTCTATCTTCTTCTTTCTCCATTTCTTATTCGTTCTCCATCTTCTTCTTTTCTTCATTTATATATACCCTATGGTAGAAAATGTTGATCATGTACGCTCAATTGACAATCTGTACATTGCCACATATAATCCCAAAGCCTCCTCGTGCTGATGATTTTGAATGTGACCCAAGATCATGGCATTCCATGTTACAAGATTCCTTTCCCCTTTAGTTTTCTTCAAAAAAGTTGTAGGTAATTATTTTAATTTTTGTTCACCCTATGGTAGAGGTATAGTATATACTCTTGTAGATAAATTATCCTATGGTGTAGGTATATTGTCATATTGCCTATTGCATAGGTATATATGTGTTTTTTCATATTTTAGACAATGAATAATAGTATTTTATGTACATTTTTTTTATAGGTAACATACAATTTTATTTGTCTATTTTTATATCTGACTTATAGGTAGTCTTCTAATTTATGTTCCTAACTTATAGGCAGTATTCTAATTTATGTTCATGACTTATAGGTAACACGATTTATCACTAAGTTTTTTTCGTTGCTAATAAGAACACTATTTATCTATATGTTAGGTACATAATTTAATATGGGTGCTTGTCTAATCATTAGTATAATATGTTGGCCTTTACTTTCATTGATTAATTTGTATTTTACCCATATATTAGGTAAATATTATCAATGAAAGAATTCAAAATTTAAATTATGAAATTCAATTACGAGTAAATAATTCATTAAATTTAGATTTTCAATATTTTCCTTATTTATCTCAAAGGGTAAAATCGACACAATAAAAAGAGTAATAAAAGTCAAACCTACATCTAAAACCAAAAACGTGAGGACTAAACCCAATGACAGCTAATCGTTTTGGACCTAGATCTAAGAACCCCATTTTTTTAAAGTCTATGTATATGTGTATATAAAAAAAATAAAAAAAATAAAAGAGAGAAGCTAAACCGCTTGGAAGCAGTCGTATCTGTACCAAAGAGAAAGCCAAATCAATCACTTTTTATATTCTCAAGAAATTTACTGAGGAAGCAAAGTCAATTATTAATTATATAATATAAAACAAAATAAACAAAACATGGGGAAATCAACAGACCTTCTTAGCCAAAAAAAAGACCTTGCTAACGTATCAGATCTTCTCAGAAGTTAATAACACAAGCAACGCAAGCAATTTTTTGTTGTTGTGATTCTCATTTTCTCCAACACAGAGTTGGAAAACAAATCATCCTCAAGCTAGACCAGTGCCTTTCTTTGAATGTAATTTTTTTATATAGATAGATATAGATGAATAAATTTTGTAATTTGTAATACATATTTTTTTAACTTTTTTTTCTTTATTATTTGATTCAACAGAAAACTTGGTTGGGATTCTTGTTCTTTATAATTGGAAGTTTTTTTATTATTTGCTATTTTTATTTTGTAGGTACATGTGGTGATTTTTGCTTTGATTAATTGTGGAGGATGAAAAGAAGATTGATCAAATCAAGATATGCTTATGAAGATTGGGTGGAGGAAGCATGTATACTCAAATACGAGGTTTTTGTTTTTGAATGCAATGTTTACAATGCGGGGTACTCTTTTTCTTTTGTTTGGGGTTTTGTCCCATTGGGTTTTCCCCAAAGAATGTTTTAATGAGGCCCCACAGTTTTCTTCCTTATCTTTTATAAATTCTTATAATTTTAATTAAATTAATTAGTTGATATATATTTTTTTTAATTTTAATGTTTAATTTGTATAAAGGGGCACGCTTGAAAAACCCAGGACCGGCTTTGATTCTAATTAGTATAAATAATTGTGTTTTCAATAACAACATAAGTAGAATGCATTTTACAAATAAGTTCATTACTCAAACATATATAAGAAAAATGTAAAGAAAATGTTGAAATTACATAGTCAAGACCTTCAAAATAAAATAAAATATTATAACTTAATTTCTTAACAAGTTACTAACGTGTTTCGATATAACTCCGATTAATTACCATTCGATATAACTTAATTTCTTAACAAGATATGCTTATGAAGATTGGGGGGGGGTGGAAGCGCACGGGGATTTTTGGTTAATTACCATTCTGTCCCTGACACAATTTTAATCGTAGCTTCTTCAATATAACTCCGATTCGAGCCCACAATATATGCACGAACTCGTTATCAACAAGACATGTTAATACTTAACATTAATACTGAATCTTTTTGTGTTGCTAGAGAAATTAGCTAAAAGTGACAAATTGTTAATCATTAAAGTGTAGAGACTCAAAAGAAATCAATAAAATTCACTTATATATTGAAAAAATCTGCTTCCAAATGTGATTTTCAAGAGATGATCATAAGAATCATCGGACTTGATTCACCTCTTACGAAATAAGTACGGGCGTCAGAGGGTATGAAGAAGTTGTTGGGGGAGCATATAATCCAGTCAAGTTGTGAGGTGGATAGTAATAGCTTCTTATAAAAGGCCAAGAAAGATCCAGCCAAGTTATGGCCTACTAACACTGTCAAAATCAACCCTAAGTTGTCCAGAACTTACGCGTGGATGGAGTATTTTCTTCACAATCAATATGGGCCAACTCAGTTCATACTCATATGCTTTTCTGCTGTTTCCCTTTTCCTTTTTCATTTGTCATGAGAATAAAAGGGAAAACATTAGATTTAGTAGGTCAACTTGCTTTTAGGCTTTATCAGGCTGTGGTATCAAACAATTGGAAAAAGATAAATCACTATTAACAATTTGACAAATACAAAGCCTTACAACTTTTCAAAATTTCTTCTGTGCGTTGATGATAAATTCATTTGTCAACTTGTGAGAACAAGAATTTTCCGGATACCCTACCGAAAATAATGCACATTTATTTCCATCACCAAATCTTGTTTCTCATAGATTGCCCCAAAGAATTCAAATTTATTATCTCAACAAATAGTCCTTTTCATCTCATTCAATAATGCCTCCATGGAATTAGCGGTGCAAATGATGCAAGATGTTTTAAAATCATAGGCAGGTGTATGTCTTTATAAAGACTAAAATGTAGCAATGGTCTCTTAACTAAGACCCGACTTTACTTTTCATCATTAATCTCCAAAAATAGCTACAATCGTCCTCTAACACCACTCGACATGTGATACATATTTTAGGGGCAAATAAGACTTTTATCTAACCACCACTCTTTCTACCCAATGACATGCATGTGATATATATTTTAGGAGCAAATAAGACTTTTACCTAACCACCACCTTTTAAACCGCACGCCAGCACCACACCCCCTTATAAATGGTAATGTGTCTTTTGGTGATTTATGGTGTTATGCTAATACTAGGGTTTCAGCAAACAAGTCGCGGTGTGGGGTTGATGGGAAAAAATTATTTCTAATATTTGATATAAATTTCTCAATTTGCACTTAATTTTGACATAAAAATTAAACAAAATTTACGAAAAGACCAATAATGCAACACGATATCTAATTGAAGGACTATAACAATTTTTAGGAGTGAGAGACGAAAAGTAAAGTCGGGTCTTAATTCAGGACCATTGCTACATTTTAGCCGTTTATAAATGCTCAATAGTTCGTGTATTCCGATTTGTATATACCCTATAGTTTGGTGTTTCCTGTGGTTGACCATTTATAAAATTACATATAAGATGGTAATAAGTTGCTAATAAAGGAACTAATAAATCAAAGTTTACGAAAATGCTTTAGGCTTTTATTTCAAGATTATCAGTAAAGTGCATGGCCCACTTAAACTACAACTTACACCTAATGTGGCATGCCTTTCCTGATTGTAGAGAGCCTCCTCTCCAGATACAAGCTATGCAGTATCCAGAACGCCACCAACAACAACAAAGCAAATCCAGAAAGAGAAGCCTAGATACAACTATTTCAGTATCCAAAGCAAACCCAGAAAGCTTTTCACTTTCAAAGCCTCTCACTGCTCCCAAATCCCAACCTCCATGAACCCATCCTCAGTTGCACAGCCCCTAAACATCCCAGTACAATTAAACCCACATGCCACTTCCCCTTTGTTGGACACCGCAATGAGCCCGGCCTTCCCATCATCAAGCCTCTCTTTGATCACAAAGTCCACAGCTTCCTGTAGGCCCAGGCCCTTGTATTCCATCACGGCTGCCACCTCACGCGCCAATGTACCGCGAATGATGGCCTCGCCCTCTCCCGTGCACGAGACCCCGCACAAGTCACCCGCATACGTGCCCGCACCAATCAGGGGTGAGTCGCCAATGCGGCCCGTCATTTTGTTCATGAGCCCACCAGTGGAAGTGGCCGCAGCGCAGCGCCCCTGGTTGTCCACCACCACACAACCGACAGTTTCAGGGGCATACACGCTAATGGGGAGCCCGTTCATGTGCAACGGGCTCTCCACACCTGAGCTGCAACTCTCCATTCCAAGTGGGATCCTGTAATCAAACTGCACGTGACCAAAATTAAGAGTGGTTTAGTGTCACTCATGGACCACACAACCATATTATTAAATTAATTAAATGAAAGATTAATCAAAAGATAAATAGATACCAAGATGGTGTTGGCTTCCTTTGCTAGCTTGAGCATGCCCACATTTTCCTCGGTGATGAAATATTCATTTTCCACAAGCTCAACTCCCTAACACGTGACACCAAATCCCATTAAGATTCCACAGAGAAAAAAGAAAGGAAGATCTTTGTCCAGAAAAATATGTATTAAAAATAGTAATATTATTATTAAATTGTTTTTTACATCCAATATTATTATTAAATTGTTGGGTTAGGAGATCTAGTAAAATAATTATTTAAACGGACGTGTGGCACTGGAAAGAATAGGTGGAATCTTCGCACTAGATTCCTACACCTGCTGAAAAAGAAAGGAGTTTTTTCTTTTCTTTTTATAGAATCAAAAGAAGACTTTGGTTCTTCGATTTGGTATTGATAAGTATAGGGACCAAAGTGTAAATATACAAACCTGTTGCCGGGCGAAGTCTTCGGCGCCGGAGAAGGCGAGGTAGGAATGAGGGGATTTGTCCATGACGAGACGTGCCAGCGAGATCGGGTTCTTAACGGTGGTCAAGCCCGATACGGCGCCGCATCGTCTCTTGGGCCCATCCATGATGCTGGCTTCCATCTCCACCGTCCCTTTCTCAGTGAGGGCCGATCCACGGCCGGAGTTGAAAAAGGGATCGGTTTCCAATTCCCTCACCTATTTTACACAACAAAAATAGTCAGTAAAATGCCATTTTTGCAATACTCTGTTAACTGTACACTGGTGCATAAAAATATATATATATAATAATAATATAAAAAAGTCCAGCATGCATGATTGTGCGCCAGCTAGCAGAGTAAAATAAGGAGTGGACAAAGTAAGCATGCAAACTAAGACAAAACTAAAAACCCGGAAACATAAATGGAAGGTTTTTTTCGTTATGTCCGGGAGAATTCTCGGGACATGTTTGGTTACAGAGAAAGCCCACAACGCAAACACAAGAAATGAGATTTTAAAAAAAATCAAACGGATTAAAGAATGGCAAAAAAAAGGTATGGGATTTGATTATAATTGAAATGTGGAGAGAGAGGGACGTACAACAAGCTCAACAACATCAATGGCGGCGAGATCGGAACGAAGAGCAGAGATGCCGAGATTGAGGCAGCGAGTGAGGAGTTGTTTGGCCTGTTCCTGACGCTCCATCGGGAGATTGGGGTCCACACCAGCGCCGCCGTGCACAGCTATTGCCCATCCGCCCATTTTCTCTTTCTCTCTCTCTCTCTGTGTCTGCCTGTCTCTCGCTCTCTCTGTGTCCTCTTTCTGGACTTGCTTTGCTGTCTCTCTCTCTAGCTCTCTCTCTCTGTGTTGTGTTGTGGCTGTGAGTATGAAGGGGGCTGAGGGAGGTTTATATAGGCGCTGGCGGACTCCAAATGCCCTTTGTACCCGGATCTTAAAATTTAATTAAATTAGGTGGGGAATCTTCTGTTTGGCCCAAAAAATAAAATTGCAAAAATGAAAATTAGGATTCTTTGTTACAAAAACCGAGATAAATCGCATTTGTGTCTGTGCCTCTGCCCACCACTTGTTGCGGGAGGTCTTTTTTTCTTTTTGCCCTTTTTTTTTTCTTTCTTTCTAAGCTCTGCCTTTTCTGATCTGTCCCACATTCAAAAGACGTCTTTTCGTGTCCTAGTTTTGAGAAGACCACATTTTTTTACGTAAATGCACGAGCTCAATTTAATTTGGTGTTTCTCTACAATTTTCCCTTTTCACTTACTATACCAGTTGTTCACACAAAAAAGACCACCCTTTGTAACTCTTATATTAAAGATATAAATTCACCTATTTTTCAACTTTTATGAAAAATTTAAATTTGAATATATATTAATAATTAATCTAGTATTATAAAATAATTACAGACTATATCATCTACCTTAAATGTCAAATTACTTATTTTTAGCATTTATATTTATTTACTTTGAATTTCAGAACCTATTTTTTGAACCTGTTCTTTCTGGGTTTAAATACTTAATGACAGTGCTCCAAGATTTGAGCATAAAAAAAAAGTTTCAAGCAAAAATAAATTAATGGACACACACCAATATGCATAAATAACCTAATACATATAATAATATTATAGCTATATTCCCAAAAAAGTATTGATCAAGTACTTGTTTGTTGGAAAATTATGGTGATACATGCAAAAAAATAACCGACATGTCTAATACATGATAGGTAAATTGTTAAGGACATATTTATGTAGAAAAAATAGGTACATTATTTATATATACAAAGATAGGTGCATAATTCTTAAACTAAAAAAAATATTGGTACATTTACCCTATATTATATAGGTAAAAATATATAGGTAAACTATATAATCAACACAATTAATCGAGGAAAGGTAAATTGTAATGAGGGGTATTTTTGAAATCTAAAAAGTAAAATTAATTAAATTTGTAGCTTAATTAGATAATTGTCTTAGTTGAATTATAGTCATCGAGTTTTTCTTATAAAAGTTAGGATTTTATGTATAGAAAAATAACGTGATGCGTTGTAGACAAGAAAAAATGAGTTACGAGACGAATAGATAAATTTACTATAAACAAGAATACTTACTATACTAATTATTTACTATAAACAAGAATACTTACTATACTAATTGTCACTAGAATCAGAAATATTGAACATGCAAAGGTAGGGTTGGCCGAGTGGTAAAAGTTGAGCGAGTATGGAGTAAATTTTTACATGTCATGTTAAATTTACCAAAAGATGGTTAAAAATAATCGTGTGATCTATAATTTACTAATAATTAGGGGCGGAGCTAGAATTGTAAAATTAGGGGGGCCGAAGTAGAAAATACAAGTATATAATTACATGTTTAGAGCTAAATATTTTTAATTTAGACATGTCTAATTTGTTTTAGAGGGAACTTTTAATTAAATTATAAGTGATTTATTATAAATTCTATATGTTATATATAATATAATATAAGAGATAAAAATTTGGGGTGGCCAGGACCACTCCAGGTCTAGGAGTGGCTCCGTCACTACTAATAATAATGATTCATCATTAGATTTTCTTCCATAAAATAAGAGATCATGATTTAGGGTTTACTTAACCGATATGCTTTGATGAGTTGACGAATTTCAAACTCATCAACTTCCCTAATCTGGCTTAAGCAGCAGCTTAATCGAGTACTTAGGTCTAGTCATGAACAACGCAACACCTGCAGGTTGTATTATAGGGAAAAAAAATATTTGAGCCCCGACACTCGTGCAAATAAATACAAAGAGCTCTTCCCAAATTCTTACATTGAACGTGGGCTAATAATTTAAGGACAAAAATAAAGCCTCGGTCGACTAACCATTTTGTTGCTTTCTCCTTCTTGTGATATTTGTTTAGGCTTCCCCCTTTGCCCTTTCTTTGTCGAAAAAGAGTTATTTTAATGCCTTAAGAGGGTTTTCAATTGTTCAAATAATTTCAATTTTTATTTATAAGTTTGTAGTTTCAAAACAGAATCTTTAATGAAGATATGGGCTTAGTCAAGTTGGCTAGAGTGAATGTGCTCCTTACTCAGCATCAGAGTTTGAATTCATCTCCTGGTAATTTAGATTAATTTAAAAAAAATTATCACTTGTATCAAACAGAATCTTTAATTTTCTACAGCCTTTGGTATCTTGAGATATTTTCATGCCTAACTTTAATTGAATATATAAATTTCATGATATTAAGAGCCCAAACCTAAAATATGCATGGTGCAGTTGTTATTCTCTTCTTGTTCAAATGAAAGTGACTTGTAAAATTTCTAATTCAAGTGACCTATGAACTTCTAATTTCACGTGACTTTCTTTCTTTCTACATATTTCTTTATGACAAGGTTGGTGGGGCGGGCCTGGCGGCGGACCAAAATTAATTTCAAAGGTGGTGGGTCCCTCCGACGCTGGATTTTTGTATTCCCCACATGACCATTATCAATTTAATTATTATTTAATTATCATGTGATAATGAAATGATAAGAATGGTGATGATTGGCTAATCTTGCTTAGGCCGGTGACAAAGTGAGGATGTAGCTCTCATATATGCATAAGGCTCATTCAAACATTTCAGCTAATTCAATTGAAACTCATATGTTATTTCGCAAAGTGATATGTATGCAACTTTGATTTAATCTATGATTAGGATCTCAAGTTTCATTTGTATAGAAATTTATTTTCAAAAAATTCCTGACCATAAGATTAAACAAATACTAATTGACGAATAATGATGCACTCCCAAAGTTGGGGACGAGATAGGGCACGTCAGCAACACATTTTAGTTATCATGTACATTGCACCTACTAATTCCACTTTTGTACGTTGTTTGTCTATTTATTTATTTTTTATAAATATCACGAGGTGTACCCACATTCGAAGGGTGAGATTAATACTCACTCGGGGTTCGACTTGTCTCTGGCCACAAAATGCTTTCAACGGATTTCAAACTCTTGCAATTGAGACATCAAATAGCTCGCCAACTGGAGGTGGCAGTTTGCCAACCGCACAACATCTTGTGGTTGTCGTTTGTCTTTTTGACTTTCTAGTGTAACATCAACAAATTCACTAACACTTTAAAAATAATAATTTATTTTTCCCAAATTAAGCTAATTCCAGACCCCCCAAAAATCTAAGTGTAAAAGGTCACAAAAAATCTTGAAATGTATAATCTTTGGTAACTATTAATTTGTCATGAATATGTTAATGGGATAATTTGACAAACCTAAACTATTTTGTTTATAAGTGTTTCTAAACATATTCTTGCATACATACTTGCCATCAAACTTGCATGCTTTTGGGACGAAATCACCATTTAACATGAAATTTATGATTGGATGTAAGACAATGCTGTGTGTGTACAAACAACCCAAGTATTTTACCAACCCTTTTGTCTTTCTGCCGACCTGTGTCCTAAGGTGTGAGACGATCATGTGGTGTAGATGTAGTTTTTGGTTTTTAAATGTGAGGGTGTGGTGTGGCCACGTCATCTGCCTTGTACCTATGCTATATCTATGGTTTATATTTCATCTTGGCCTAACTTTGGTATAGGTGGTGGGGTGAGAGCTTGAAAATTTTATATCCCCATTCATTCATATATTTGGTAATTTCTTTTTGTCTGTAGTTAGAAATTGGTGCATGCATCCCCATTTGAGCACGTAAACATCCATTTTTGGGATAACTTGTACCTGCTTCTTACTGTCCTAAAAAAGCTTTCTTTTTACTTAATTAACTAGTGCTAATCAATCAATGATCTGCCTCTAACAACTTCGAGTCATATGTCATCTCAAGTTTCAACTTACTTATCACTAGATTAATTATGGGGTAATTGGGATCCACATGTTCTATTTGGTGCTTAAGAAATTTCCACTATATTCAAGTATGACTGTGTATGCGTCATTTCTTGCTAACTCACCACACTAAGGTCATTGTTTGAGAATGACACTCATATTTGGATATTGGGTTTAAAACCCTCGTGATCTCAAAAGGCAGTGCCCGTTTGACATCTTTATATCTATACACATATCACACATAAAAAATAGTAGAGTTATCGTACGTATCATTCAAATAAATAAGGATATGTAATGCACCTTATTATCACCTTACCAAACAATTTGGAGAAAATATTTAGGTATTGACAGCATGCAATATTAAACAATATAACAATAAAGATTGAAACTATCAACATCAAGTAGGTAAGGCAGGCAGGCAGCTAGCTGGTTGTAAGTTGTAACTTGTTAATGGCAATGGAGGAGTATGCAGAACGCATTTCCAAACAGAAACACTTTTGAGAACGGAGATGCAATGCATGTAGGCATATAATATTAAAACACAAACATAACATAATAAAGTGCAAAAATACTTTTGATGGGTTTGATGAGAGATGCATTGTAAATTGGAAAACGTCACGTCGTTCATGGGCGGTGGGTGGGTGGGTGGCTCCTACGACTGCAGTTTAGAGAGTGTAGAGCCACGGAAACTTCAAATATGATACCTCTCTCTCCCTCCTCCTGCAATCGCTTTCTGGGGTCCACTGCTGAATTGGCAAAGGCTCCCTAATGGACCCCACTGTGCTTTGTTGTGCGCTCCAAAAGATTCGCATCACATGTTCTGTCCTATTCTCATGCAGTATCTCCCAACTTTCCGCTACTCATTCTTAAAAAGACAAAAGGACCCCCATCTCTCCCCAACGAAGTGGCTTCTCAGCCTCTGCTGCCCCCAGTTAAATTATTTACTTAATTAAGATAATTTAACTAAAAATGGGTTTTGTCCCCTGTGTTCTTTGGCCCCTAATCCTCTACAGTTGGCCCTTTCGGCTATTGTGGGGCGCAAGTAAAGTTTCTTTTTCCTTTAAACTCAGTGTTGTTAGAGAAATATTATTTTAACTACACCATGATTAGGAAAATCAAAAGCTCATAATGAAATGGATCCATAGATCTTTGTCAATCATTTAACCTTTTGTCGGCTTTTTTTTTTCAGTAAAAGGAACACTAAAAGAATCTATACTATAAGCTTTTTAGGTAAAAATGTCAAAACAAATCAAAGACTAATTTTTTTTAAAAAAAAATACAAGTGTTAGTCTAAACTACAAAGGGAGGGGTTTCTCTCATGGCGGATCCAGGATTCTCGGTCATAGGATCATAGTGTAAAAAGTGTAGAAGTTTTTAAGGCTAAACTGTTGAGGTATTTTTAGGACAAATGAGTCATTTTCTATCCAATTATTTAGAAAAATAAAAAAATTTATTTATTTCACATTAAAAAAAAAAGAAACATGGGACTACATTAATTTTCAAAAATTAAAAAAAAACAATTTTAAAGCTTAAAAGATTAATTTTCCTAATGTTTTTGTAGATGAATTTCCTCTTGATAATTTCCATGAATTTTTCAGTAGAGGGACAATTTTAAAAGGCTAAAGACTTGAAAAACAAATTTAGACAACTAAATAACCTTGAAATTTAAATAATATTAATGTCATTTATAATTAAAACAAATAAAAGTACATTTGATTTGGAGGTCATGAGATAAAAATACAAGTGATTACAAGTTTGGGGTAATTTTCGATGAATTTTTCAGAGCACATATGACTTTTTATTGAATTTATGAAGTTAGTCCAATTAAAAATAGACATGTGGCGCCTTGCTAATGGAACATTTCAAAAGGAATTAAAATGAGAAGTGCTGGATTATAACCCCAAACACACTGAGTCTTTCTTCTTCGTCGAACTTGCTCTGCAACTTCAATTCTAAAAGTTGTTAAAAACTTCTAAAATTCATAACTTTGGTTGTGGGGCTCCGATTGACGAACTGTTTTCTTCATGAGATCGAGCCCAACAATCTAAAGTAATATTCAGGGTCTCACACAGCAGCAAACAAAACAACCTTTGTGGCCTTTCGTCGAGCACCTTGCGTGTATCTCTTGGGGTCGTCGTTCTGCTCGCCATGGGGTCTGCTCAGGCCTCCACAGACTGTCCATAGCCATTTTTCCGGTCAATTCGTGGGGTCAAGCGACCCCTCTTGTCCCTTAATCTGCCCGCCCCTGGTTTCTCTCACACATACATAACAAAGATGTCATTGAGATTCGAACCTCATACCTCTGATTTCAAATTCATTTTCCATTGAGTTAGACCCGTTGGCATCAAAGATTAATCATCTTTAGTTAGGATATTACAATTGCATTAGGAATATACGACATGTGAAACACCTACTAGATATACAAAGTAAACATGAAATTAGCTACATTGACTTAAAGATGGATTTAAGATGGCGATATGCGAGACCATATAAGTGGTGGATGTAAAAAGGACCACTTAACTTGCACCTCATAGGAAACAGAGAGAGAAGAAAACAAAAGGTTAAGTACCATGTCAAAATTATAGACAAATAACCGTTGAAGTCTTCTTCCATCAATCTGTCTATCACCCACCATATATCTATATATAGAGTAATGATTTTTCCACTCTCATTTTATCCACTTACACTTTCTTTTTTAATAATTTATATGTTCTCACTCCCATAATATCTTATAATAAAATGTTAATAGGGAGTGTAAGTGGATAAAAAGGGAGTGAGAAAATCATTACTCATATATGTATAGTCCCTTCTATTGAGAGATTCTCCAAGAGTCTTGATCTCTTGGACTAAGGGTCAAAGAATTCGTGGTCACTCACCGTTGGATTTAAATCTAACGGCCCAATAGATTTTCTTAAAATGAGTGCAAAAGTAGGTGGGCCGTTGGATTTAAATCCAACGGTGGGTGACCACGAAATCCTTGGACCCTAAGGGTCCAAGAGATCATGACTCGATTCTTCAAATAGTTTTATTTGAGAGACACCCTTTAGGGTCTTCTACGAAATTTTTTTCAACAATCCAAACCATCTATTTTTTAAGTGTACATTAATAGATCATTCTTACAAAAAATTAGACAAATTGGAAACTATTTCGAAATTCAATTGTATATTATAAAATCAATTAACACGGTACTTCAAGAAAGTACTAAAATTTCAATAACTCAATTGAGTGGTCAAATGATATCGGATTCAAGCGATTTTTTATAGAGATAATATTTGAATGAATACTTACAAAATAGACAGTTTGAATTAGTAAAATACAATGTGGAGTACACCCTACAAGAATATAGAGGGTTGATTGGCCTTCCTAAAATAAGGTTGATTCTCTAATTGTCTCTTATTATTATCACCACTAGTAGTGTACGAAGAACATGGGCATGGCACTTGGGTTTTGTTCCGTCCCTGTATAAAAGTAAAAGGCAACTTATCAAACAAAACCCTAAATATCAACGGACGAACCAATAGAATGTGAAGCACTTGGATTTGTCCCAATGTGGTGCGTGCAAGTTGCAACCACCGATATCACATTAAGATAGGACATCAAGGACAGGTGCTTTTTATATGTCCTATCAAAATAATCAAATGTGCAAAATAAAAAGCACCTGTCCTTGATTATTATCGAGTCGTTTAATACTTTTGCACATTTGATCCATACAATATTGTATGAAATATTGTCCTTAACAAAACAATATCAGATCTGTGTTCAAATTTAATCCATACAATATTATAATTCTAGTGGGGGCGTGTGGGTTCGACGAGCCAAAATGTCCAATTCCATCTGAATGACAAGAGGCCAAATTTCCATGCTAATCAATGTCACCAATTTGGGTCTTTAAGATCTTTGAGTAGTTGGAGGACCTCATAAAATTTAGATTTTGAAAGAGATGGAACAACCAGCTAGCAACAGAAAAATGGCCAACTCTCTCTCTCTCTCTCTCTCTCTCTCAAAGTGGGCACTGGGCTACTAGCTACTAGACTGAGACGAACATGGACCTTTCAGAACAGCTATAACCAAACAATACAAGTTTGGCCTTATTACTTGAACATTCTTCTCTGTAGTGGCGGAGCCAGGATTTCACATTAGAGGGGGTCCTTCATAAACTTTGTCTTTTCTTCATAATTATTATAAATTTCATATTTTAAATTGGTTAAATACTAATATCATCATCTACACTATTAAAGACTTCAAAAGCTTTAAACAAAAAAGGAAGAGAAAGAAAGGTTAAAACTTTAGAAGTTTTTAGTACAAGTATTATAAACTAATCTAGAAGATTTAAGTGAAATGAGTAAAAGAGAGACCAAATAATTTTATAATTAATTTGTAGACCAAAAAACCTAATATATTATTTTATTATAAGATAAATATCCTAAAATTAATATAATATATTATAATATTATATATCATATATAATCTACATATAAAAATAAACAAATTGGAGTGGGGCCTGTGACCACACTGGTCCCATGCTGGCTCCGCCACTGCTTCTGTGTGGTGTATGGTGCCCTTGTCGCCTGATGAGTCGACAAGTATTCTTGACTCTTCGACTCTTCGTTGAGGCAATTCAACACACACACAGAGGTGGACAAGTGGGAGGCAGAAGAGAACAAGCCCAACATATTCCTCACCATATCTAATTTAATGCACACTAAATGCTTAAATTTACTAGCACCCAATATCTTGTACTAGAAATATAGCATATTTTGAGATGGTTTAAGAACTTTTGGTACTAGACTTTGAGGAATGAGCGACCTATAGACTGGATTAAGATGATATATGAAATATTATCGAGTCGTTTAATACTTTCATAAGATGAAGCATGGTGGAATGTTGAGACCCAGTATCCCGCATTGCAAAAATAACATAATAACTTGGGATTGTTTGAGAGCTTGTGGAGTACCATTTCCTTTAGAAGCAGATTTTATCCATGGCTGTTATAATAAAAAAAATGATGATTATAGGGTCTCTTCTTAATTTTCATGTGAGAGCCCAAGTTCTGTTGTCCAACACTCTTAACAGATTCCAATGGGGTTAATCATGATGCCCAACTCTACTTGGGTTAGGCCTTAACTGTACGTATGAACCTGGGATTGGTCAATTGTGTAGTCAAAGCCGTACATTCTAACAAAGCCCAATTCATGCAGAGACTTGAATGTAAATCTCAACACTTCTTTTTTGACCAATTAGTTATCAAAGTACCTTTCTTCTTTCATGCGGGTCTTCACTTCAATTATGTAGGGCTCATCTTCATGGACAATTCCCCTGTGTTGGACCCCAGAAAGGTGAACAAATTGCAAAAGTGGTTTCCTGAAAAAACAGAGCTAAAATCTCTTTCAAATTTCAATAACAAGAGATCGGGAATTCGAACTTCAAACCTCTTTTATTATTAGAAAGAGAAAAATCACTAGACTAAATAGTTAATTGATATTTGATTATTTCCGTTGAAGCTTCAATGATATTTAAGTTTATCTTTAGTAATCAAGTTTTGTCCAAGTCAAATTGCCAATTAACATTCATGATTCATCCATATTTAGTTGCCTGTTTTCTGCAAAAATAATATGTCAAATGTAAATTATATCTTATACCTCGCAAAGGGTATGGCAATTACAGGAACCGTAACTCATCCATCCAAGACGAAGAAAAGGGTGAAGGAGACAAACAACACATAAGTTCAACAAGCATAAATGGTATATTAATTAACTTATCCAAACACGCCTGCAGAGGTGGATCTACACAGCTAAAATCTAGTAATATTGCCTTCTTTTTTCCCAGCATAGCTGGACGCTTGAGGAGGCCTAAAGGTCATTTGCAGACTCATTTCATGGTATTCAGATCTTCTATCCTTGTTTTTGTCTGTCCCTCCCTATTCCTTTCTTCATTTTTTGACACCTGGCATCCCACTTAACCCTACTCCAACTCCGTTATCTTTTAATAAGAATAAAATAATTAAATTATTCATCATCCCAAATCTTCTTCACTGATCTCCTCCACTGAAGTTGAATCGGAAATTTCACCTTCTACATCTTCAACCATTTTGGCACTCTCATCTTTGCCCATCGGACCCCTAGGGTTTCTTCGATTTCTTTGATAGGATTTTCACAATCTTGTACAAAATTGAATTTTTAGGGTTTATTTTTTGTTCTTTTATCTTCTTTTTTCCTTCCAAAGATCTGAATATTAGCACGGTAAATTAGATTGGATTAGAAGAAACAAAAACAAGAGAAGAAAGATTGAATTTTTGTGTGTAAACATTGGTTTCAGATTTGTTTGGCAGAGTTTTGAGATCAAGATCTTGGGGATTATTTACGCTCTCTTTTCGACTTGAGGGTCTTTTTGGGGTCGTCTTTGGAGAATGTATGGAGTCTATGGATCTTGTTGTTTCACGTTTGTACCTTCTTGCTTCTTCTAGGATCTTGATGTTTTGACAAGAAAAGAAACGGGTCAGAATCAGATAAAAACTTTGATGCAGTGTGAAAACGTTGAGAGAGAGAGAGAGAGAGAGAGAGAGAGAGAGAGAGAGAGAGAGAGAGAGAGAAATGGTGAAGATTAATGGGACCTGAAAATAGTCGATTTGAGGGTAAAAGCCATAGTTGTTGACGTGTTGAGGTAATGGCATCGGAAATATTGGTGACTTGTTAGACATTTTCTTTGTAAGTTTGGTTGTCTTCCTAAGTAAAGATGAGTTTTTTGGTTATTGGCTCTGTGAAAGTAGAGCAAAGGGAGAAGAGAGAAGGAGGAAAGACAATGAGAGAGTAAAGGACGGGGATGAATAATTTAATTATTTTATTTTTATTAAGAGATAACAGAGTTAGAGTGGGGTTAAGTAGGATGACAGATGTCAAAAAATTAAGGCATGATCAGGAAGGGACAGACAAAAACATAGACAGATGATATGAACACCATTTCATGTATCTCATCTCAAGACAAAACCACTGCCCCCAGAAACGAAAAACACTTGTGTGCAACGGGAATAATACTACTTTCTATTCCGTTTTATACAAATTTTTCTGCCCAGAAACACTCAGGTTCAATTCTGTTACTCTACTTGTAAGTAATTATATTTTTGTACCTTTTGAATTTCACTGTAAAAAAATGTTAACACTGCAAAATGTTTATAAAAAACAGAATGAAGAATAAAGGGAAATAGAAAACAGAAAATTACTTACTAAACCAAACCAAACCAAAAAACAAGTTTAATTTGCAAGATTGGACCACTACTGCTGCTGCCACGGCTGCTGAAAGCTGACCAATACACTATCATAATCATATTGTGGACCACTTTTGTACGGCCATGGCATTGGCCGCATGGTTTGGCCAAAAATAATAGACCCTTATTTTGTTTTATTTTGTTTTCAAACAGATTATGTAAATACTTTCAAAGCATGTGACCCAGCCAGCTCCATGCATCTTCCGTAAAAACAAATTTGGAAGAAAAGGCAGTGCAGTGCAGTGCAGGGCAGGGCTGTCTTGACTTGTTAAAAAGTCTGAGAGAGCCTCTGAAATCTGAATGGTACGTTTGGCATTTCATGGGAAAGTGACAAATTAAGCAGCCCAGATCAGTCCAGTTCAGACCAGCCCAGCCAAGCCGATTGGATGCCAATCCTGCGGTTTAGATCATATGGGATAAAATAATCCAACTGTCCTGCTGCTAGACTCTGCGACAACTGCAACCAAACCTGGGATTGATATGAATGATGATAAAGATGTTGCGAATTAAACCAGTTATTTGGATACATATTGGGATTTATGGGATAGATATATATAAGATAGATAGAATAGAAGGGCCGCCTTATCATTAAGCCACTCACAAGCAGATGTTTGATTTTTCATATATTCATTCATCATCTGTGCCAAATTCATGTAACTTCAAGGTCCCATCTCAAAGATCTCTAATAATTTGAACCAGAATGGGTCCACTGCATATAGATATAGCTGGGAAACCAATATGTGAGGTATATAATTTGTAAACAAAGGCAGGTATGTAGCTCAAATGAATAAGAATATTCACCCCGCATCGTCTTCAATAACGCTTGTATCGAAAAAAACCAAAAAAAGTTGATGGTAAAAATTTAACGGACGTAAAACCTGTGTGCGAGGGATTAATGAAAATCTCTGACCCAACTGTAGTTGCGCCGAATCAAAGGTGAAGGACGATGTTTCAATAATTTTAAACAGAAGTGAGCCCCCCATAACTTTAAACATAATAGCTTCTCGCATTGAACACCTCCAATATTGATTGAAATTTTTGTTCGCATTCTCAATAACGGAACGGTTGTAAATAATTGACAAAATTATTAATATGAAGGTATAAATTTTGCAGTTGTAACCATACATACTTGAGCAACTAGTCAATTGAATTGTTGCAAAGAAAAAAAGAAAAAAAAATTGAGGGGAAGAAAAGAAGAACAGGGGTGAGCTTTGAGGAGTTTAAAGAGGGCAGCAACCAAGAAAGATGAGGAAATGTAATATGCTGGAACCCATTGCTCTCCCTTTCTTTCTGGACTTTTATCAAACAATCCGTATGTTATCAGTGTCTTTCTCCCTTTTTCTTTTTAGGTTGAAAATATGCGTACAGTCTAATAGTCTATGCCCAAAAAGCAAGCAAAGTGTTAGGAACAACAAAGACATCTCATACAAAATCAAAAGATATTGTTCCCCGATTTCAGCATTCCCCCCACTCCCCTTCACCTTTTCTTTATTTATTTTTTCTTTGTGCACATGTTTTTTTTCTCTTTAGAAAAACTTGTATGAAACGGAAATATCACTGTTTTACATAAAACTAATTTCTTCTTAATCTTCTAAATTCTCCACTTTCTTTTTTGGTTCCTCTTTTCCATAATTCCACCTTTCATCCACGTGCTCTTCTTCTTCTACATAGACTAGGCCAAGAGATTTATACACAAGTGCGACACTTCAATGCAATATTATATGTATTATTATAGTAGCAATTACCAAATCTAGCAATAAATTACTTATATAGTATATGAGAAGGGTCAATATATATCAACGGAAATTTGAGCTAGCTTCTTATTTTATATTTACTCCGGCAATCGCGGTGATTAGGAGATTGATTAAATTGTACCTAAGTAAGCTCAAACACTAGGCATGCATTAAATTGTTTCTTGTGGGAGCTAGTAGAAAGCACATGTAGTGCTTATTATGGGTGTCTTTTGTGAATGATTAACCACTATTAAGTGAGATCGATCGGTCCAATTCTGGCCTAGAAATGTGGTGGGAGCAAATCTAAATCTCATTTGCTAAGCAACACATATATAAATGCATAGTACAAAGGTCTTTCTCTATTATTTGTAGCTCTAGTTTATAAGAGAGACATTCATGCAACGGGGTAGCACTTTTTGTTATCCCTGCTTAATAGCGCAATGACTCGCGAAATAACTTTTTCACATATCACTACATTATTCCCAATTACAAGAAAAAATTTCGGCTAGTTGACCTACCTAGCCTTGTTTGGTGGGGGATGCCATGCCACTTTTAATAAGATACTAAAGCTAATAAATGTATAATTACAAGAAATGCACTTTGGAATATATTGAATGGTCTATTTTATATCAATGTTAATATTGATATAAAATGGTCCATTAATTACTACTACAAATAAAATTAATAAATATTATAGGAGCTTATAGGTGGGGAGAGAGGCAAGGCATGCATTGAAAGTCGAGGTGGAGGGTGTTAGAGATTTGGTGGGTTACACCTGTTGGTCTTGTTCAAGTGATTAGGGCAAATTTCAAACACAAAGTCATACAAGATTTAGCTCATCCATCGAGGTCAAACCTCCAACTTATACTCACAATATTTTCCAACACCAAAAATGCTTGTGGCCGACAGCATGTTCCTCTAACAACATGCATAACAGGCCTTTCCTACCAAAATTTTCATTTTAATTCTTCAGGAAATCAGACCACAAGTGTTATTTTCATGTCTCAATTATGCAGAAATTTTTTGGGGTTTTTTTTGTTTTGTTTTTTGGATTGCCGACTGCTATTTGCTACTAACCAAATGTTATCGTTGGGTACATATTTATACAAATTAAGAATGATGAGCAATGAGAAGCTTATAATAATGTGGAAGAAAAAGCCACATAGATATTTTTGTTTTCTTTTTGTTTTTTTCTTTAGAAAGGCCATGCAAGAGAGGCTTATGAGTAGATATATAATAATACTGCCTGCTGCAAGTACACTCTTCATTGCTATGTTGATGTTCTTAAAAACTTTCCCCCGGATAAAATGCAAACCATCTCTGTTTCCTAATCCCATATATCCACCATCTACAGAACTGTCCAGAGATCATTGAGTATATGGATTGGATTTGGTTGGGGAAAATTAGGATGAAAGTTTCAGAGATTGCATGCAATTTAACAAATCGCATAATAACATAAGTACTTATTAGACATGGAAATACTTTTTTTGGGTCGTTAATGAAAAAAGGTGGGAACCATTTGAGGAACTAGCGAGGGATGAAGCTGAGAATCTCTGCATTTGGGTTGTGGCTGAGCTTCCTCTTCTTTGACAGAGGCTCTGGTGAAGATGAGACTGATGAGGCCACGGCCCACGAATCATTTGAACTATCAGAGCTAAATGACATGTCTATAACTCCATTTGGACTGCCAGGAATTGAACCAAACTTGCGCTTGTTGGATGGTTTGCCATGGCCTCCTGATGATGACAATTCCAGGACAAGCTTATAGCAATCATCTACTTTGTCCTGTATAAGATTCAATCAGAATTTGAGAACTTAGATAAAAAATTCAAACTTCCTATGTTTTAGTATAGGAAAGATTGGTACTTGGAGATTCGGGTTAAAGGGTGAACAAACCTTGTCAATTCCGAGAATGCCCAAGAGCTGGTTTTGATATTCGACATGTAAACAGGGTTCTATATTGTTGACAACGTGCAGCATTGTAGCAGTGGCCACTACAGATGGAAGGAAAGACATGAACCTAGAATCTGCAATTTTAAAATTCAAAGAAAAGGCCAAGAATATTGTAAGAAAAAGGGTTAAAGATTTCAACTTTACTATGTTTGTTGTTTATGTTATTGCAGAAAGGGATCAAGTTTGAGAATAAGGGAAGGGCAAGATTTGGGATGGCATTACCTGAAATGAGATTCAGAAGGATGAGCTCACATCTCTTGAGAAATTCCCAACAGAGATGGTGTTTTAGCCCAAGCCTCCTTGTGATGTAATCGACAAATGAAAGTGGAGTGACAGGGTTCATCTTCCATTGAAGTGTGGAGAGCACCAAAATCTCCATTCTCTTAATAGTTCTAGCTTCAAAAAAATACTTACTGTCTTCCACCTTAAAAAAGTCAGAAAAACCCAGATTGGTTTAGCAAATCAGGACATGGACACAAAAACACAAGCTTTAAACAATCAAACATGAACATACTTGGAAGTCCAGTAAAAGGGGAACTTGGGTCTCCTCCACTTTGGCAGCAAGAGAGAGACAAGCCACAGCAGCAAGCTGGGTCGTCCATGGCTTCTCAATCTGAAACTGGAGGCTGAAGAAGAACCTATCAAAGTAATCCACAGCAAGAACGACAGTGAGAGTAGAGAAAGAGAAGTGGGTAATCACTCTCAGCATCCAATCCACTGCCTCTTTACGAGCCCCAGACACAGATGAGCTGATTTGGAGAGGTTTTTGAAGCTCACCATTTTGTTCTGCTTCTTTGGATAACAATGAGATTAGCTCATCGTTGTCCCAAAACAAGTCTTGCTCTAGCAAGATTGGAACTTTTATTGGCCTATACGATGAAATATTGCTGTAACAACAACTGTCTCCTACAAATTCATCTTCCTCTTGGAAATACTCCACTACACTCGCTTGCTCCTCCAAATGCTCTTCTGAGCAATACAGAGCATCCAAAAGGAAAACTGGGTTTTGTTCTTCACTTGATTCTAGTTCTTGCTGATGATGATGTTGATCCATCTTCTTCTGAGAAGAAGAGGTTTGGTTCATTACTTCATGAACAGGCCAGAGGCAGAAAGTGTGAAGAAGAAAGAGAGGCCTGAAGACTCAGCCTTAGGCATCTCTCTCTCTCTCTCTCTCTCTCTCTCTCTCAGTATTCTATCTGTCTGTGATTGAAAGAGCAGAGCAGTAGGGAAGAGGAGGGGAGGGGGACTGAGCAGTGACCACAACCCACTCTGAAGGATGCGGTTTTATTTATATATAACTTGTGGATAGTTTGTTTGGTTTTGTTTTTCCCTTCCCACTGTCACTGTAAAACTCTGCTCTTTTCAATTGGGGAGCTCGCGTGCCTAAATCCACCGGACCTTGATGCATAATGGGCTATGCAGCACAACAAGTTGACACGTGACATTTGTATCTTCCTCTCCTTGCATCTCAGGCACACCTCCTATCAACCCCCTCTGATCAAAGTCGTCGGATGCCATGAGCCGTCCGATCAGATGACCATGTGATGAACATGCACATCCACACCAAATATTAATAAAAAAGAATGCTTTGAGCTGGTAGAGGGGGGTATGAGTGGCCAGACACGAGAGGATCTTCTGCTCTGCGCTTGTGTTATTTGTGGGTGTTTATTTAATTATTTTTATAAAATTTGTATTTTGTTTTTCTATTTGTTTTTATTATCAGAGGATAAATCTGGCCTTATATTTTAGTCTCGGATACATCAGAGTGGGTGAAATTGGCGCGAGCGGGAGCCCTTCGCGCGAAAAACAATTTACCCTCTAAATCTGGTGCACATTGCAACAACCAAAATCGGTGCCAATAAATTTTTTTTTAAAAATTTTCTTTCCCAATTCAAATATTATAAAATATTATTTGCAACGACAACAAATGAGCTGGCAGCCTTGTGTTGTGTAGGTTAGACACAAGATTGCATTGCCATTTTTGTATTGTGCTCTGTTTTCACACCCTTTATTATTTTACACATAAAATTTGTGGTGCAAAACAACTTTGTGTAGGATTTAAGACCGTTGTGCATGAATCGGTGTCAGACTACGTGCTTTTGGGATGAAGCTCTCATATTATTCATACATAACGTTATGTATAATATTATATCATCTTACTTATTTAAAATATAAAAGAAAAATAAAAGAAAAGAGTTGGCTCTCTCGGATGCCTTTGCTTCTGCAGCTCATATATACAAATTATCTCCATATATTATTAGACATTCAAGCGACGTGGGAGTGGGGCTAGGTGAGATATTGATATGGTTAGGGTGTCAAGTGTCAAGTATTTAAAACCATGTTGTAGATGCCTATCTCTATGTTGGGTGCCATCAGCCATGACAATTGGTCTGTTTTTTTTGTTTTTCTGAACTAGGTAGATCTTAATTTTTAGGTATCGTTACATTTTAGCCGAACAAATAGAGGAAGTTCGTCGTAGATGGTAAATTGTAATAAAATTTGCCTATATACTTGTCTATAGGTGAATTAGGAGCTTTTTATCATTGACTATGTATGGTTTTAATTTATACTGAAAAATTCGTAATAAAGATTTTGGTTTGATTGGTTTTGGTAAAAGGAAAAGTGAAACTTTATACATATAATTTTAAGCTTTACCCTAGAGAAGAAGTAAAGGCATCCGGGAGCCAACTCTTTTCTTTTTCTTTTCGTTTCTTTATTTGTTTCTTTAAATATTGATGATCCTATTTGTTGCAGGGTTATTTTTCCCGGTTTGCTATCGTATTTGAGACACCCTAATGTATCAATTAGCTCTTAATCTAGTGTTACTTCTCTTCACAATGCTATCAAATGTCTCAAGTTCGAATCTCCTTCTTATATTAACACAGAACGCATAAGGCAGATTATAGTCACATAACTGAACTGTTTTGCATGTAATGAGTTTTGAATAATCCAATTAAGTTTTAAGAAGATTATAAGATTTTTGAAGGCTCATAACTGAACTGTTTTGCATGGCTGTTTTGCTTTCTGGTATTAAGCGTTCTTTAAAATTTCAGAGATCAACAAGCCAAGTTTAAAATGAATATTTCTTGGAATTACAAACTCCCCAGCAGCAGGACAACTCAATTCCTCTTTTGTACGAAAAGGTAGTCTCTCTCTGCACTGCACTCAACCATTATGTTTACAGCAACAGCCAGCAACAATTACAGATGAGAGAGAACACACTATGTGTCTATCACTGTATGTCTTCAAGCTCCTCAGACTTATCTTCCCTCCCTCTATGCCATGTAACACTAATAAAAACAACCCTTTGCTGAGTGTTTGCTGTCTATGTTGCTAATTCAGTACTCTACTCTACGTGCTTCTTAACAATAGGGACGCGTGGAGGGCTTTTAGGTCCTTTTACACGAGAAATTTTTCAGTGAGACCGTTTATCCCACATACATATTCTACTACGCACTAATTCCATCCACGCATGTTATAATACATGTTTCCGTTATTAATATCCTTATAGCATGTTGATTAACCGACAAGGAACTTGTAGCTCAAGTGTTTAAGAGCAATTGAAGTCATGTGCTCGAATCTTCCCTTCCATAATATCGCTTGTATAAAAAAAAACACGATGATTAACCTTATAACATGTTGATTAATAAGACTAGAAGAAAAATTTTCCCCCCTTTCTATTTTTGGTGTCGAGGTTTTCTAGGGCTGAGTGTCTAATGATACTGAGATGTTGCTTTAATTTTTTTTTCTTCTTTTCTTGGTCCTTTTATAGGGTACAATCTCCAAGAAATGAAGCTAGAGAGCGAAAGAAGATAGTGTGAGGACAAAAAGTGTTGGTGCTATAGCAGGTTATACACTGAGACTCCATCAATGAGATTGTGATTTGTGGATTTGTGGTGGTGGTGGTGGCGGAGGTTTCCAAATTCCAACCCCAACCACTCAAATATCCCTCTAAAATCAAAACTAAAACTGAATAAAGGTTGGCCCTGTTTTACCGTTAGAAAGCCTTCAAAGCAATCTCCTCTTTTTTTTTTTTTTTTTTTTTTTTTTTCTAATTTACCTTTAACTTTTTTATACGATCATTATTAGCATTTTTTTCTTTCCTAAAGCAAGCAAGCAAGGCCCTTTATTGGAACTCATCAAACCATCGTCATAGCTCGCAGTCTATAGCTGATAAGACCATCACAAGAATCACAGCCCTTGTTTGTTCGTTCAAGATCGTAGAGATCTTTTAAGCCCCATGCTTACTAGCAAGCAAGAGAAAACTCATCATGCCTATTACATGGGCTTTGGGAGAGAGGGGGGTTGAGGGCCCACATGGATCTTCTCCTTCCAGCTGTGGGCACTCTCCATGGAGAGGAGGGGCCCAGCCAGAATAGTCCGAACCTAATCATAATGTTTGTCTCATAATTATGGCACCACCCCACAGAAGTTACTCTTATTGATTGTAACTACTAGATGATGATAGACGAGCGTCGACCTGTGATTACTCGAGAGGCCAAGATCAGCCACTTTTCTCTAATTTACCTTTTTTTAATCTCCAAACACCATGCATGCATTATATGCTAAGAATCATTACAGGTAAACAGTCCTTACACTAAACTAATCTAATTTACGGCCCGATCAACTACCCTAATCCACATATGCAGTTAAAGTTTGTATACGTGTAGAACTGTGATTTGTTTGTGAGAAAGACAAACGTAAAGAGACTTAAGTATTTTCCCATTATTGGTTACCCAATAGCTTCTACAGTGAGTCTTTCTTAGCCACCCTTGAACCCGCTAGCCATATGCAGAGATTGTTATGCTAAACAAGTAATCGACAGAGAAAGAGTAGTTCAATCCCTAATTAATGCGCAGCACCTGTTTACTGTCATGAAACTTGATAATTTATCTACCCATCTGCAGCTAGGGACAATAACAAACCAACAATAATGCAATATGCTTCTACAGAAACACACCCTTCCCTTTCCCTTATGGAATTGCTTCTTTACAAGCATAAAGATACAGAGTTTTTATTTATTTATAGCATGGCAGAGACGATTTCGAGCTTTATTTGCTGTTATTCACTCTTTTGTAATTGAATAGTACAAAGCAATAAAAGAGGGGGGAAACAACTGGTTTTTACCATCTTTCTGTTGTTCAAAAATTAATGCAAAGTAAAGCTTATGGGTGGGGAAACATTAAAGTTGAGAATATTCTACCAATTTTAGACCACAAAGCATTAAACAGCTTACAAAAACAACCCAATATCGACCAAGATCATTACTATCGAATAAATGGGTAAAAATGTTTTATTCTTTTACACAATTATCTGGTCATTTTCTCTACGACTAGATTCGTGCCTTCTTGTTTTATGCGTTTGTTCACACAAATTCTTGTTTATATTGCATCATGTATGTTCTGACATTTCGGATAATTTATATAATTTGCAATTACCCGACTGGTCTAGCAATGACTTATTTGTGAATGGTGTAAGTTCTATTTCATCCAAAATTTCACTCTGCAAAAGTAATCTTCATACTAAAAGTATTTAATTAAAATAATTATCTTTTCCCCATATGTTTAGAGAATATATTGAAGTATAAGTTTTTAATTTGATTCTGGGTCTGGCTAGTCTAGAATTTGCCAAGAAGAAATGATGTTTTGTCTTCAATACTACTAACCACATTTCTGCATACACAAAACAGTTGTACACTTGCCCTGTTTTGACTTATAAAAAGCCAAGTACCAGCTTAGACAGCGTGCCCATCTGATCTGAGCTTGACTCTTTTGACTCATAGTACCAGTTTCAACAACTTAATATCTAGTAGTCAGTCAAAGAATGGGGCCACTTGGGTAAATAATTTCAAATAATCAGACTTCTAACTAAATGATACTAACTAAACTGATTTGAACCAGTCCTCTTGGGTGGTCCATGGAATTCCAGACACATTCAGCATCCAACTATTACCAAATACAAACACAAAATTCAATCATCAGTTTTTCTCACAATTGCAATGTTATGGTCTCCTTTGAAGCTCAGCCAAAAAGCTACAAGATCATAAGATTGAACATCTTAGACTGATGGAATAAATTGGCCCAACTTCTGAATCGCAGACATAAGGAACTATATAATTTCCTCCATCTAAATTCTTTAATTGAAGCTACAACGCATGACAAAGTTTCTAAACAATGAGAGAGAGCCAGGTTGTTGTCTAATGAGCATCGAGGACCTGAAGGTATTGAGCTAAGTAGTTCAACAATCCTATAAAATTCTCAAAGGCAGTTAGTTCCTAGGACAGACAGAAAAACCTCACATGTCATATAAATTGGAAAATATGATCAAGGCCAACGAAAGGAAATGCCAGTCAACAAAGTGAAGTTCACTTCAATCATTTTCTTCGTCCTCATTCTTAAAGATACATTTGAGTGTCAGTCAAGGATTATCTACTACATTGACATTTTGTGGATCTAGGCTATATGTGGGTCACAGTACCCCTTCGCTAGAAAAATTCGAATTTCATATCATGCTGATATCTAATTACCAAAGCCAAATTAAACTTCCATACAAGCATTGCAAGTGATACGCATTTAGCCACTACCACGTTTAAAATGTTCTCGAATGAATCTTTCTGCATGGGATGGGTACTTATCTCGGATATATGCTCGAAGACACTTCTGGTAAGAGAAGTCAATCCATATACCATCGGTTCTTATGACAAACAGGCACCTTGAGTGTCTAAATTGGGGATGTCGATCAACCTTCAGCAAGAGAAGTTAGACAGAATTGGTTAATTCTCCTAGGCAAACACAACAGTGCACATAATACAGAGGTTGATAAGAAATGGAAAGGATAAATACCGAGTGAGCTGACTTAGCTAATAACATATTACTGATAACAATTAGAACTTGAAAACTCAATGCCAACCAATAATCATTTTCAGTTCTATTCAAATTAAATGACAAATCAGAATCAGACTGAAAGGGGAGAGTGTGTGTGTTTCATTTCATGGAAATAGTCATAGAAAGAAGGATTTGTCTACTTTTCAACGTAATACCCATTTCTGGACCAAACTCACAAGCAAAAGGTAGAAAAAGAAACAATGAGACTAACATTAATAATAGTTCATTCATCAGTGTCCAAAACCATTTAATTGTGTTGAAAAGGAATGAATAACAAAAAACAATGGAAAGTAAGGCCCAATAGTCAAGGATGAGTTATCAGTGGATCTCGAGTCCCTCACTGTTGTTATATTGCTCAAGACATGTGGCTCTCAAAAATGTTACTGGCTAAAAAATCGCAAATGCGCGTAGCCCACTACATCTATTGCACGACATGAATGATCTCACTTACACAGGGGACGAAAAGAACTTTTGGCCTAGACAAATGCTTTTCTATTGACATAAACTTCTTAGCTGTGTTTGTTTGTGCAGTGCTATTCGCATATATCTTCTTTATAAAATCAAAATCAAAACTATTTGCGTGTAATTCAGTTTTAGCTATGTCATAAGGGTTAACTGCTTATAAAAGTCAATTTGCAAGTATTAAGGCTTGACTGCTTATAAAATTCTGGCGTCACGTGCACCATGGTGATCAGTGGGGGAGGGGAGGAAGAGGATAGGGAAAGGAGGAAGGGGAAGAGGTGACAGGAAGAGAAGAGAAAGGGAACAAGGAAAGAGGAAAGAAAGAAAGAAAAAATAAGAATCAATAAGGGTAAAATGGGTGATACTATAATTTCTTTTCGGCCATAAAGATTAGGAGGATTGCTGTTAATAGAATTACCCGAGCTATAATTAGGAGCACAAGTGAAATCTTATACCTATGTTGGAGTCGATGTATACCTATGTAAGAGTTTGATTAATTAAAATTAAGTGTTTGGTTTATGGAAGACATGCTTCCCTAGGTTCCCTCCCTCTACCTCTGTCTCTGACCCTGATTAGATCCTGCTCCTGCACACCATTACCTTCACATGTTCACTTGAACACAAACTTGCTAGCTGCTTTAACCTATTTGCCTACCCAAGTCAGTTACTCTCCTCTCTAATCCCACATTGCTACCACAATCTTTAGGCCTCCATCAACCCGTCAAAACAACCAAGACTTTTAAAACTACCTGCTGCCAGATTGCAGAAAGCATCTCTTCCAAACGTCTTCAAGTTTTAGCCTTCAAGAATCCATATGAATACCTCAAAACTAATACACAAACCCTTGGTTTCAACCCTTCAAACCCATATTTCCCTAACCCAAAGACCATCACGAAAGCATCATCAGACTGGCTTCCTTAAACAATCCTACTTCAAGACTTGCATACACACACTAGTGGTGATTGGTGAGGTGACTCACAGCAATGCGGCTTTCAAACCATCCTTGATACCACCACAAATAATTTCGTACCTGACTACAATTTTACAAGAGACATTCATTTTCCATAGATTAGTGACACCAATTTCATGTTAAATCTTTGAACCGACACAAAAATTGGTTCGGCAATCAGCATTAATACTACACCTAATTAATCAGAGGCTGAAAACAAAATGGAGGCGTGCACAGATGTTCACAAAAACCAGAGGTGGTTAAGGCTTCCAAACCATCCTTGACACTATAGCAAACATATTGATACTCAAATTCAGTAAAAAGAAAAAACAGAAGCTAATTAATATTACACAAATTACGCTTTTTTTTGTTTTGCCAGTATCTTGTACTGTTTAAGGTATAAACATCATGTACAAATTTAAAATTCATATTGAAGAAACAATCCCCATTTGAATTAATATGATAGTCCAACTCCAACAAATAATCTATCACTGGTATAGAAACTCACCATGATAGAATCAATTCCACAGCCAATTTTATCCTCAGAATGAGGATGATGAGCAAGAAGCCTTTCCACCACAACCTTTTCATCTTCAGCTGACAGGCGCTCACCATCCATATACCTGCAAACACCACCACAAACCACTAAAAACCAGCCACCATAGCTTCCAACAAGGTTTACATTGAAACTGAGTCTGGACCTAAGCTCATAGCGTACCTGTCAGAATGGAGAATCTCCTTGGCGAGCAAAACGACGGGTTCGACATCGTTCAGAATCTCCCCTTCCTTATCCTTCCATTTACAGTAGTCAGGGTCGTCCCACCTCGGGTACTTTGGCGCCTCCTTCACGCTCAGCACTCCTCTCTGGCTGGGCTTGTCTGCAGAGGATAATACACCCTCAGGCCCCGCCGCCCGAGTCGACTCGCTCGCGCCGCTGCACCACGCCCTACCACTTTGGCTCACCAGCCCGAGGCCCAGGCGCCGGTGCTGGACCCGCACGCAGAGGAACGAAATGCTTCTGAGCAGCGTAGGGTTGAGAGTGCCCATTCTCGTCGTCATCTCATCGTTTGAGTGGCGGCAGTGTATCGTGGATCGTGGTAGTGACTAGACTAGCCAGTCGATGACTCAGTGACTAGTGACTGATGGCGGTGGACTTTTTCGGAATTCTGGTATTTGTTTCGGTCTTTTTCTCTCAACAAGCCCATGAAAAGGCCCAATTGCTCGTGGAACAGAGATTGAGGCGCATGGAATTTATGATGGGGTCCGTCAATTTTTAAATTTTCTGTTTCTTTGTCTTAGCCCAATGCCTTTTGTAGCTTTGTGTTGAGTTATTTTGAAGTCCTTATATAATGTCATATTTTTAACCGTTTGATAAAACTAACTAATTTAATTCAACGACTAACCAATTTAATCCAACGGTTAAAAGATGGAGTCTTAGATCCATAATCATGCTCGCTATTTTTTTAGTTAAAATTTAGCTAAAAACACTATAAATCTATTTTAGGAGCTCTTTATAAAATTTCAACTCCAACCATATTCCTTAGTTTAAAGAGTCATAAATATTTTTAATTTTTTGAATAAAGTGTAGACACAAAAGCAACAATAAAAAATAGTTGGCATTAAATAAATGCTTAAAATAATATTAAATATAGAAGCGTTTAATTATAAGGAGTCACTAGAAGTATTTTCTCTCTCCTTATATTTAGGAGCTCCTAAAAATCTCCATATTTTAGGAGCTGGATAGGGAGCATGATTGGAGGTGAATTTTTTAAATTTCTCCCTAAATTTTAGTTAAGGAGGTGGTTTATAGAGTCCATTGTAGATGCTCTTATAAAATTCTACGCTTTGTGTAAACCTAAGAACATGAACTAAAGACCGAGGGGTTTACCTTAGTGGTGAGGTCCCTCCCCCTTCCCCTTTCCCCTTGGTCACCCATTCGAATCCCAGGATAAGTGATCCCCTCCCCAATTGCTGTACGCTGTAATTCAAAAAAAGAACATGAGCTAAATATTACATGGGCCATTGTGCTGGATTTGGAGCTGGCAAAAATATCATGTGAATTTGAAGTTTTTTTAAAATAAGAGACAATTTTGAGGATAACCTTGTTGCCTCCTCACAAATGATGAAATTGGGTGTATATGAAGAGCCAAGCATTGTTCATATAAAAGTAAATTAACATAATGATATCTACTCTATATGTGCATAACACACCAAAAAAAAAAAAAACTCTTAGGTCCAATTGGTTTGCGGATTAGAAGCATGGATATTTTATTTTATGCGTCAAACTTATTAATGGATGCGAATATTGTCAAATCAATTGTGCTTTTAAAAGATGTTCATACCTTTTTTTTTTCACCTTTAGTGATTTAAGAATAATTTTTATCGTTACGAATTTATTCATATCACATGTAAATGACTGTTAGGACAGGCTCGTTCGGGAGTGATTCTAGAAGGAGGAGAGCATAAGAGAAGTACCTCTTGCACTTTTCTCTCTAAAATTTATTGAAATCACTTTATTATCTATGAAAATGATTATTGGTTTATCCAAAATTACTCACAAACGAGCCTTTATTTACATAATTAAACTATACAAAAAATAACATAATTTTACACAAAACTTCTGTATATGATGTACTTATTAGCACGTGTTGGTGGAAATCACGTAACTCTTCGCCTCACGGAATAAGAAATATTGTCAAGGAGAAGAAAAATATAACCTTTCATGTAGAGTAACTTTATATGAGTTTTGAAAGGTCAATGACTGTAAATTAAAGATGTTTAAAATCTTATGTTGTATTTTAAAAGTTTTTTAAAATACAAAAAATTTGAAAACGTACTTGGTATTAAATTTCAAATAAACAAATAACAAAAAAAAAAATGTTGCTAGGATTGTACATTAATTTTTTAAAGAAAATTATGATTTAATCTTTACTATAATCATACCATAATTGTGAAGAGGAGTGAGTGAGTAGCTCTCTCTAGAGTCTAGTCACTAGGATTGTACTGGTTTTGAAAATTGCACGCCGTGGATATTTTTATTTTCAGTAAACAGTTGCCGTTGATCATTCCTCTTAATAAAATAAAATTCATTTAACAATTGTAAAAGACGACATACCTGAATTGTCGCTATCCACTACTAACTTTAAATATTTGGTTGGTTTTATTTTGCGTAATAACTTCAAATTTTTAATTGACCATTTCCATTTATACGACTCCGACGCGACCAATCATAAACAGGTAGAAATTTAAAATCAGGGTCGCGGGTCCCACAACTGGACAAGCAATAAGAAAGAGTCCACAATAATCACATGAAAGCGCCCGCTTTTGATTTTTATCTCCCTAGTGGAAATACGACTATTCCATTTGCCAAACAACCAAGGAAAAAATAGAAAAGAAAAGTTTGACAGAAAAAGCCAAATGCTATCCGATTTCAAGTCCGCCCCCTCAAACATTTCCAGAGAGGTTGCAAGTGGCTCAGAAGGGCTCCTCTGCGGAGCTATCTACGATTAACCACGCCGAGGTGGCAAAGCTCGACCGTTGATTCCCAATTGGTCGTGGATGGGCCAGTCAGCTTCGGCGGTCGCAATCCCAAGTCGCCGTGAAAGCAACCGCGACGGCCATCGCTCCAAGCCCAAATCGACGGCTGCGATCTGCCCGATGGAGGCCGACGACGAATCTTCTGAGATCGTCAACGCGGCTTATGACTTCATCTCCGATCTTCCGGACGAGTGCTTGGCTTCTATATTTCAGTCCCTCGGCTCCCGCGATCGGAAACAATGCTCTCTGGTCTGCCGCCGGTGGTTGATGATCGAGGGACAGAGCCGTCACCGTCTCTCCCTCGACGCCAAATCAGATCTCCTCCCTTTTATCCCTTCCCTCTTCTCTCGCTTCGACGCCGTCACCAAACTCGCCCTCAAATGCGACCGCAGAGCTGTTAGCATCGGCGACGAAGCGCTCGCCCTCATTTCTCTGCGCTGCCGTAACCTCACGCGTCTAAAGCTCCGCGCGTGCCGCGAGTTGACCGATGCCGGCATGTCGTCGTTCGCCAAAAACTGCAAGGCCTTGAAGAAGCTGTCGTGCGGGTCGTGCACGTTCGGAGCTAAAGGAATGAACGCAGTGCTTGACAATTGCTCGGCTCTGGAAGAGTTATCAGTGAAGCGGCTTCGCGGCATCACGGACGGAGCCGCAGCCGAGCCGATCGGGCCCGGCGTAGCTGCCTCGTCGCTCAAAACGATTTGCCTCAAAGAGCTCTACAATGGACAGTGCTTCGGTCCTCTCATAATGGGCGCGAAGAATCTGAGGACTCTGAAGCTTTTCAGGTGCTCTGGCGATTGGGACAAGCTGCTCCAGGTGATAGCAGAGCGAGTCACCTCCATGATTGAGATCCATCTAGAAAAGCTTCAGGTCAGTGACGTAGGCCTCGCTGCCATCTCCAATTGCTTGGATCTGGAGATTCTACACCTGGTCAAGACCCCTGAGTGCACAAATGTAGGTTTGGTCTCGGTCGCCCAACGCTGTAAGCTTCTACGGAAGCTTCACATTGATGGCTGGAAGGCCAACCGAGTCGGAGACGAAGGTTTGGTCGCGGTGGCCATGAGCTGCCCTAACCTTCAGGAATTGGTGCTCATCGGTGTGAATCCAACGAGAGTGAGCCTGGAGACTCTGGCTTCGAATTGCCCAAACCTAGAGAGACTGGCATTGTGCGGAAGCGACACCGTCGGCGATGTTGAGATTTCGTGCATTGCGGCGAAATGCGTAGCGTTGAAGAAGCTTTGCATCAAGAGCTGCCCGGTTTCGGACATCGGCCTCCAAGCGTTGGCCAGTGGGTGCCCTAATATGGTGAAAGTGAAGCTCAAGAAATGCAGAGGAGTGACAGCGGAGGGTGCCGATTGGTTGAGGGCAAGCAGGCCTGCGTTGGCTGTGAATTTAGATACAGGGGAAACAATCCAAGACGCCAGTGCCAGTGACGGTGGGGCCAACGATAATAACGCCGTCGAGTTGCCGGCGGCGTTGGCCATCCAACCGGTGTTTCTGGGTATTGCGTCATCGAGCAGTACGAGGCGGTCGACGACGTCGTTTAAGTCGAGGTTGGGACTATTGACTGGGAGGAATTTTGTGGTTTGCGCCCTGAGAAGGTGGTCAAGTCGGAATAATAGTTAGTGTTTTTTTGAACTATACACAGAACAAGCTTCCTGGAGCCGTGTCCATTGCTCATTGCTCATTGTTTTTTTTCTTCTTTTTTCCTGTATTATTTGGATTCTGACTTTTTTATGTACTTAATTTGATGCTGTGTGCTGTTGTTTATTGCCTTTTGTCAATCCAATCTTTCTTCCTCCTTTTGTTTTTTCTTTTGTTTTTGCATCTCTTTGTTGTTGAAGCTTCCCCCTTTTAACACCATTTCCATTTTTGAACATGCACAATATCCCTGTGCATCATCAAACTTTTCTGCATGCATTTATATCTGTGTGTGTTTAGGAGCTCAAGCAAAAGCCAGGGTCGATTGTTCATATGGTAGTTTACTTGAATTGTTCTATTCTTGGGAGGTGCGACGAGGTTGCTTTTGTGAGTGCAAGGCCACTAATACAAACTAAACCTAGGAATGTATTCACAGCTAAGGCCTCAGTCATTCGGTGGGTAGGATAAAGTAGTAGGATTGAATTAGCCTAAAGGGTGAAATACAATTTTGGTCACCGAGGTTTGAGCCAAAATCAAATTTAGTCATTGTAATTTTTTTTTTCCCGATTTCGTTACTGTATTTGAAGTCGTTAACAAATCCGATCACACCGTTAGATTCCGTCAGTTTGGCAGGGTTTTTATTGTCTTTTCCTCCTGGTCGCCTTTGTCCTCCTCTGTTTTTCCAACTCTTGCAGGAAACCCAGCAAATAAGAAAACAATGGAAAGCTATGCGTCAAGGAAAGCTGGAGAAGGCCTAAGGGTATTGATTCACGGGTCAGGTGAAAGTTTAAGGGATGCTCGTTGATGCCCAACATTGGCAATGGTTCAGACAAGAAGACTCACCACTTTCTCCCTAAAAGTTTAAGAAATTCGTTCTGCACAATGTCAAAGAGGTTGAAATCCTAATGATGCACAATAGGACTTACTGTGCTGAGATTGCACACAACATTTCCACCAAGAATAGAAAGGAGATTGTCTAGCGTGCAGCACAGTTGGATGTTGTTGTTACCAACAAATTTACCAGGCTGCGCAGCTAGGAGACGAGTGAGATTGTCTGGTGCTTCTTCTCGCTGTAGGTACCCCTGAAACAGAGGGAGAGGGAGAGGGAGAGGGAGAAGCTGATTTTGACCCAAAACCTTCCCATAGACCCAAAAAAAAAAAACCAAAACCTTCCCACCTCAAAGCCCTAACTCTCTCTCTCTCTCTGCCCCGAGAAAATTCAAAGCACAGAAGAATGTCGTCATCTTCATCCTCGGTGCTGGTACCCTCACTTCAATGGAGGGCTCCATCTCAAAACCCATAATTTCCTTACTTTCCATTACAATCTATAAACACTTGTATTAGTAGTTGATGTTGTACTTAATTTTATCATCACCCTGATCGCATCAGAAGCAGACAAGCAACCCATCAATCTCTTTCTCTGCCCAATTCGCCTTATCAACCCATCAATCTCTTTCTCCACCCACTCCACCCAAACTGACAGAAATTGCCCCGCCAAATCAACCCCCCTCTTCCCAATTTCCAATTCTTTTCAATTTCACTACTTCAATAAAAAACCCTAATTCTGAATCAAACCAAAACCCCAACCTGACCTACCAATTCAGTCAAACCCACTTCACAATTTCCCATCCCGACATAGAGACCATTTATTTGTGCCACGAGTTTAAAATCAATGGGTACTCGCTCGCCAAGGGCATGGGAATCGGCAAGTTCGTCGTGTTCGATTCCTTTATTGTCGGTGCAGTGGCGGATCTAGGATTCAAAAGTCAAGTAGGCGAAACTTACCTTAAAAACTCGACGGTACGAGTGAATTTCATTCATAAAAATAAAAAGATGCAACTAGTCATGGGGGACATAATGAACCTTAGCCTCAAATATGCATCTCTATACATAAATGAAAGCTTAACAACAAAAAAAAAACTATATATATAAAACAAGTAAATCCAATGCAACACAAAACTAAACTATTTAAATCTAAAACTTTACTCTACGAGACTAAGAAATCTTAAATTCCTCAATTATCTCTTCATTATCAATACTATTAGCAAACTCTCTTTCAATGTGGAGGATCATGCAATCAGCAAGGAATTCATCAGCTATGGTGCTCCGAAGTCTATTCTTAATAATTCTCATTCATGAAAAAGCTCGTTCCGTTGTTGCTGTAGAAACAGGAATAGTCAACTCCAACTGAACCATTGTTGCTGTAGAAACAGGAATAGTCAACTCCAACTGAACCAACCTGTACAACAAATGGTAGTTTTATGCCAAAGTTGTTTCCACCAATTGTTAACATAACTGAGGAAGAGTGATGATTTTTTTAAAGTAGGGAAGGCAATGCATATCATTTTGAAAATACCTCAACTCAATTTCTAAAGCTATCAAGTCACTTGGAATGAAATCAGCATGATAGAATTTCTCAGCAAGTTTACATAGATGCTCAATATTGAATGATTTGAAGGAATTATGAGGATCCAATGCTGAGCTAAGAATAAGAAGTTCAATTGTTTACTCTGGAAATCTGTCATTTAACTCCCTCAACACGCAATCTATCACATCATTAAATACATCAACGCGATAGTAATGTTGAACTGTAATAAAATCTTTTTGTTGACAAGAAGTACGTGTACCCATCATATAACGAGAACTCATATTAGGAAAATCAATACCATATTGTTCACAAAAATGATACCACACTCATGAATAAATCATCCCAGCCATATGCCCTCATATCTTGGAACATCAATTTTGTGTTTTCAGCAAAATTTAAAGCACTTACAATATCTTTAGTTTTTATCACTAGACAAAAAAATTTGGTCAATCCCATAATTTTATCCATCAAAAGCAATGAAAACACAAATGGGAGGCATTCTACTAGATGAGGCTTGACAATGGGAGAGTCGGGAAGATTTTGCTCATCACAAATGGGAGGCATTCTACTAGATGATGAACCATCATTCTTTTTCTTAAAAATAGAGAACAAATTCTTTGTTTTCTTGGAGGTTCTAATTGTGATCCGACATAATAAAAGATAACATATTTAATCAAATATCCCAACAAAAAATCAAACAAATTCTCATAATAGCATCAATGTCTTTAGGTGGGGACTGTCGAGTGTTTGCAGCCAGCCAATAGGGTTGCTTTGCTTCTTTTGTTTTTTTGAAGTATAAGTGGGCATGGGGTTGGGAAATGTCGGTTGGACTGGACCAATAGGAGTTTATATTGCTTTTTATTGTTTTTGTTAAAGGATAAAGTTTGAGTGGGCTGGGTTTGAGTAGGAAGTAGAAATTTGATTGTATTGAGTATTGGGTAATTTTTGGTTTGGCAAAAAATGGAGTAGGCAGCTGTCTACCCTGCCCTTAGGGTGGGACCGCCCCTGTGTCGGTGGGTATCAGGTGTGGTGGTGGGTATCGGGTGCGTTGGTCTAGTGATGGTTTGCTGCTGGCCTCCTTTGTTTGATCTTTTTTTTTTCCTCTTTCTTTTTCTGAAGTCTTATTTGCTGGGTTTCCTGCAAGAGTTGAAAAAACATAGGAGGAAAAGACAATAAAGGCCCTATCAAACAAACGGAATCCAACGGTGTGATAGGATTTGTTAACAACTTGAAATACAATGACGAAATCAGGAAAAAAAAACATCACGGAGACTAAATTTGATTTTGGCCTAAAACCCATTGACCAAAATTGTATTTCACCCAGTAGTAGGATTGGATTGAGCTTGATCTCACCATAATCTCATTATGTGCATATTTTTGTAGGATTACTCATTCTACAAAATGGGTGGGATATATTATCCCACAACTCCCGCCCATTCGAGCTACTAGTTCCAATGAAGACTGCTTATCATTTTCAATTCAATATAATCCAATGCAGTGCGATCCTACCTCCTAATCTAATTCAATTCTAGTCACCAAACATGACCTAAGAGTAAGAGAGATATCTTCACATTGCTCTTGGGCGACGACTGCTTTCATTGAAGACTCTTGAGTCACCAAAATGATGGCAAATTCCTTTTCTATCGTCCACGATTGAGCAAAGATAAGCTAGAAAAATCCTTGGAACCAACAAAAGAAAGATTGGCTAGAAGCTCCTTGAATCTTTACACAAGGCCTCATTTCAACACAACCGTCATTGGAGCAACATAAATTGAAAAGCAATCTGGTCTAAAGTAATCGCATACAAACGAGCATGGTGACATGTAAAGATTAAAGTAACAATGATAAACGGGCTTGAACTACATGTTCACTTTCGAAAAAGAACAAAAAAAGAAAAGTAAAGGATTACTGCCATAATTTCTCGTTTATCTCACTGTTTAGCAAAGAAAAATAAAAGAAAAGACTACTCGGATAGATGAATAATGTTGTATCCTTTCTGTGTTAATGACCAACACCTGTAGAAACATAGTTAAGCTAAGTTTGAATGATAATGTAAGGATGATTAAATCCTTTCCTTGAACATTCGTTGGAGCATTTGCTGTCTCCGTTGCTGGAACTGTTGGTATCTTTAACTGAAGCAAATCTACCAGTATCACGGGAGGCATTCTTCTACTCGGTTTTCTTCTCCTTCTCAGCACGCGGCTTCGGCTTTTGGTATATAATTATCTGACTCAGGAGGGTAGCATTTGTTGCAATGCCAATTACAGAGCCCAGCAAAACTAAGAAAGAATTAAGGAGAACCAAATGATGAATATATATGCATACATATGAAGAAAGGAATACCAACACCATTGTTCTTATTTTACCCTATTCTTTTTCGGGTGATGCACACAATAGAAAATAATTATTTTCTCTGGGAACTGAATCTTTTTTTTTTTGTGTGCAAGCGATAGTCTAAACTATAGCAGATAGAGATTTCTCACACACACAACTATGATGTCGTGGGGATTGGAACCAGAGACCTCCGATCTGCAAGTGAAGGCCCTTTCCCACTGGGCTAGACCCTGTTGGCCTTTGGGAACTGAATCTTGGTAGTCATTTTAGGGAAAAAGATAAGAAACTTAACAGTAAGAAGTAGGTTCTGTATCACGAGGGGAGAACCTGAGAACTTGCCACTTCTATACAGACTCAGACTACCAAAACAAGTATAGCTTTGCTCTAAAAAGCATTTAGGAACGATAAAGTTACCACTTTGAAAATGGGCCACTTACAGCCATAACCTTCTCAAAACCTACATGCATGATAGCCATATCAAATAAAAGTGCAACTTAAGTCCAAGAAACAAGGATACCGCTTTTTGGTGCTGCTTCTTGGATGCTGGTAAAAACTCTCACTGCAAAAGGAAGTTGATAAATTCGTGAGTCTGCCCAAATACATAATTTATACTCTACAGCCTACAGCCCTTTTAACATGTTTAACGTACCCATAGAACCTCCAAAATTCATGAAATTGGTTAAGAAGCTGAGCTCCCCTGTACTTTTATTCTGTATAAGAAACAATTAATCAGTATCAGAAAAGTAGCTAAAACAGGTGTGAAAACTCAAAGTAGCTAAAGATTGAATATGCAGGAGATTAAATGGATTGGTTGCCATGCCAGAGATAATCTAAGCTCAGAATTACCTCTTTCGGAGACACTCAAACTATACCCAAATCCTCACCTTTATAAAGAGAACTAGAGAACCTATTTAAATTTAACCCCACAGAGCGCAAAATTTACACATTCATTTAGGCAAAATGGTCAACGTTCAAAGGATGGGTGATGGATGGAGTGAGTTAAAAGACACAGCAACAAGAAGACCCAACTAATGTATAAGATTATCTGCACCTTGTGCCTTACTAGGGCAGCATTTATATTGTCATCAATAGACCATATATGCAGGCATAAAGGAAAGAATTTTGATTCTCTGCTTGTCTTCATATCGATTTGTTTTAAATCTGAGTTTTGTATCACAATCCAAGGGTTCTCCCAAATGGTTTAGGCTTCAATAGTACAACTCAAAGATACATGATAACCCTCAAGCAGATGAGCAAGAACCATAAGGACAAGCCAAAAGAGTGCCCACCATAGTACTTGTGTCTGGGACTTCCAGACTCGCTCTAATGCATATTCATTATGTAAAATTATCCTTCCAATTCAAAAATTAAGATACAGTTAAAAGTAAAATAGAACACCCAATTTAAAAACAAAAAAGGCCCTTCATATTTAAACTTACAGAAAAGTTCGCCCATATCTGTGGGATCTTAGCACATAGAAAAATTACATGCTGGGATGCCTGTAAAAGGTTGTTTCCACATTAGCAAAGCTATGGATAATGAACCACAGATCAGAAAAAATAACATCATATTTGCGAGTATGTAAATTAGCTAGACTACAAAAAAGAACACAATACAAGACATGGAAGGGCTGCTTACATATAGAGCTTCAAAGAGAATAGGATTGATTTGACCAGCTAATATGGTTGGTGCTAGCGCACAATATCTGGAAAACCATCATATTAAGGAGGAAGTTGACTGCATTTCTCAATTATACAGAATGAAGATTAGGAGGAAAAAAATAGAATGCCAAGACTGAACTGATTCTCAAGCAAGAAGGATACAGTAATGCCCTGATCCACGTTTTCATACCCACAGGTTGGGAGTAATAGTAGATAATGGCAACTAATATTATAGCTGTAAAAGACAAGCATAAGAGGAACTGTGTTAGATCCTTTGTGATTGCCATAATTCGCTCTTCCTAATGCTATGAAATTGCATGCAACAGGATCAACAAATTTACCAAGAGTTTACAGCTCTTTGTGTAAAATTCATGATACTTACTATAATCAATAAACCACAAGTATTCACCACAAAAATGAAATTCCTAAGATGGGTCAATCACATAAGGCTAATCTGGAAAAACTCACTCACTCTCCGCCAAAATAATGTTTTTGTACCACTACTTCTACCCTCACATCCATAAGAAGCATTTCCCTAGAATAAGTTAGATTGACAGAAAAGTACAAGAAGCCTTTGACATACCTTGGATCAGAAGAAAGGCCAATTCCCCATAAGCTGAGAATGGAAGCCCTTTATGAAGACAATATGCCAGAGCAATGGTGTACCCAACTACTTCAAGCTCAAAAGCCACAATACTAAGACCTCTCACACTTCCATGTTGCAAAATTTTCATTATCTGCAAACAAAGAACAAAAGCATCATATCATGTACAATGCCAAACTAAAATCAAAACGATTATATAATTACATGGTGCAACTTCTTTCAGGACGTTAGCTAAGTACTACAATTCGTTAATCACTTCAAAGTCAACGAGGAAGATTCTCTTCCTTCAGACGAGATTGATGCCCACAACTTGCTGTCAGTAAAATTTGAAGGACACATCATATGGAGGTTTTAAACTATCAGTTTTCAAGTTTAAACTGGGGCACTTCAACAATGGAGTCCTAAAACTGCAAGCTTTGGACACGCACAATTCATTGACCATAAGTATCTGGATTCTGGGTTTAGTTCTGAATGTAACAATTTCAAACCCTGTACTAAAATGTCCATCATACAAGCCAGCAGCCTCGAGAATTCAAACAATAACTAAACAAAATCGACGGTACCCATGTCAGAGATCTGTCATGAGTCACCTTCTGTTCTTATAAAAACAATTAATTTCAACAAAGATTACAAAATGAAAACAGAAAGGTGATTGCTTTAACAAATAAACAATGACACAAAGAAAGCAAAAGAAGAAGAAAGAAAAGTGCCTGAGGGAGCTTGACAGTGGTGGAAGCGGCGACGATGGCATAGCCGAGGAGCTTTGAAATAAGGGGCAGCAAGCAATCCTTCTCAGGAAAGTGACCGTTGGCAAGAGCCCCCACCGCACAGCTGAAATCGATTCCAAGGACCTTCATCGCTGTGGAAATGGATCCTACTCCCCCAAGACTCGACCTTTGTATTTGTCTGAGGGACTCGTTTGTAACGACTGATTACTTAAACCAACCAACTAACAAAAGACCTCTTTTTTGTGACTATGGGTGCTTCAGTGTTAGTACAGACGCGCGTACGCCAACCGGTACATTGTGATTTGTTTCAATCTCCTCTGATAATTACTTTCATTTAATTTATGACAAACTAAACTAAACCCCCTAACTTATAAGGTTATTTTCAAGTTTATGTCTAATTTTAGAGACATTTACGAGTACATACTCAACGTCAAGGAAACCCTACAATTTGACTCCTCCGTTAGTCAAACTGTTAGTGAACCTGTTAAATGCTGACGTGGTGAATGTGGGCTCCTTTTTGATAACGTGGACTCCATGATGGCAAAATATATAATAAAAAATTATCTACTTTTTAAAATATTAAAATCACTATTTAAAATTTTATAATAAAAAAATTTAATCTCTCTTCTCTCCTCTCCACCTAGCCCCTACCCAACGAAGCCATCCCGATCCAAACCCTCCTCGACCTCATCAACTCCACCATCTTCTTCCTTCTCCGCTCCTCCCTCACCATCCACTCCATCTCCGACTCTCCCCACTAAGCCCATGAATACCATGGATCAAAAACCCAGAAACTCATTCCTTCACCATCTCCGACCTCATCAAATTGGACATAAAGCCATTCTTTCACCATGAATCAAAAACCTAAAAACCCAAAATTGGACATAAAGCCACTTCTCTCCACTGACCATGAATACCCAAAACCCAAAATCAAAAACCCAGAAAAATGTTACAAAAGTAGTGCGGCCATTTTCTTTCTCTATCTTCATCTCCTAAATGGATCGTCCTCCTCCTCTTCCAGTTCTGCTACCATGGTCTGGCATTTGGCCAATGTTGTTTATTTGCTTGAGCCCGTTTACGAGTTTGCTGCGATGAAGAAGAGCTATGAGCTGCTGAAGGGGAATATTGGGATGGCCTTTTTGCTGGTGTTTGGGTACTTGTCTATTTGTGGGGTTATCAGAGGCGTTTTCGAGACGGTGGTGGTGCATGGCGGGGAAGATTATGGGGTTTTTGTGAGGATTGTGGTGGGTGGGTTTTTGGTGGGTGTTTTGGTGATTGTGAATTTAGTTGAGTTGTTGTTGCAAAGTGTGTTTTCTGAGTTCGTCTAGTTCTCAGAGAAAGAGAGATATATATATTATAGTTAATTTTTGGTCCACGTGGAAGTCTACATCATCAAAAAATGGGTCCCACTTTTGACACGTCAGCATTTTACGAATTTTCTGACGATCTCGCTAACGGATGGGGCAAATTGTAAGGTTTCCATGACGTTGAGTATGTACTCGTAAATGTCTCTAAAATTGGGTATGAACTTGAAAATGACCCTATAGATTAGGGGGTTTATTGTAGTTTGTCCCTTAATTTACAATAATAATTCGTTCATATAATTAAACATAATTTGGGGAATTCTCCAATAAGTATTTAAGTTAAGTATTGCTTACATATTTCTAATCTCGGCCGTTGAATTGTCTTCATTAGATATGTTGGTATATTTAATATGCAATCCAATGGTTTAGATTGGAAATATGTAACTAATCATTAGCATAAAATACTTATTGAAGAATCACCCAACATAATTTTATAAAACCATATATTAGAATAACTTTTTTTTTCTTTTTATCAAAGCCTCGAAGCTTGGAACCGTGTATTTGATATAAAATCTTAATTCATTATCTCACTCTTTTGTTATCACTTGAACTAACTCAACAAACTTTTATCATATTATTCACTAATAAGCTCATTACGTGCATTATGAGTTTATTTTACAAAAGAATACTTCACCTACTATCAAATAATTTTCATAAGTTTTACACTAGTGACTTGCCAATTCAAGAAAATCTCAATCCAAATATGTCACACTCAATGCTCGAGAGTGTATTGCACGTCAAGTCAAGCATCTTTGTTTATAGTCATTTTGCCTGGCTGGTGTTTTCTAATACCAAAAGCCAGAAGCAGCTGAGGTTTGTGTAACTGGGCTTGCGTTAACATAAAACACTAACTCGAGCTTGGGCTTCGCTTCAACTAGCATCATTTTTTTCAGTTGTGTAAGAGCTGTTCCAGCGGTTGCCCCAGCCCAGGCAACAGGGAGCCTAATCCCCTATTTCACGTTCCAGCGGTAAGCCTCAGCCTAGGTAGTTCGTGGGTCCCAGCAAACCAAGCCAGCCCAAAGGCAAGAATAACATGGGTTGTTGTCTGGGTTTGCTGACGTTAACGATGACGTCAACAACGAAATAAAATAAAAAATCGGAAAAAAAAAAACCAAAAATTTCAGAATTTTTTAAAAATAAATATCTAGTCATATTCTTCACTTCCCATACCAAAACTCTATACAAATTCCTCTCCTCATATCTCATGTGAATAGTGGTTGTCATGGCAATGGGTGGAAACACACAAGCCTTTTGCAAGGGCTGATACTATTCATGTGAATAGTAACAGCCCTTGCATTGCCCTTGCCTCCCCTAGCCCTTTGCCATGACAAATGAGTGGAAGTGCTCTAAGTGAGACCATGAACTAAACAACAAATCATAAGGTCATTTTATTGATGTGAATCGATTTCGTTTGGTATTTTCATACTTGTAGTCTGCAGTCCTGATCACATTAGTTTATAGTAAAGACCAAAAAAGTTTCTTTAATTATAAAAGCATCATTGGTGGATCATCATTTCTCTTTATACAATATAATAATTTCTATCTTGAATTTATATTTACCTAGAGATCTATAACGTTTCTAATGAATGCTTCTTTCTTTTTTGAAAGTTTTCCTATAAACCATTTTGATTGTTATTAGAGCATTTTCTATTGGACTCAATGTTTGTTGAAGATGATGCATTTGGTTCATCCTTTTCTCTGGTGGGTGGGTTGGTGAATTGGCAAGTCACAAATGTGTGTGGTGTGGCTGTCAAAAAGTAGGGCTTGCAGGGAAATTCTGGGATAATGAAGGTTAAAAGTTTATTTTGCTCTGTAATTATGCTGTTGGCTATTTGTTACAAACAATCACCTTCCATTTGCTTAATTGTTTTCTGTCAGTTTTGTAATTAAATAGTTTTTTTTGTCAATGCTGTTGCCGTACCTAAGTCCATTGATTGTTGCAGAGGCAATTAAAGGTTCTATTGGTGCAGCTATGGTGATCAATGCTCACCTCTTGCGTGTTCCTTCATGAAAATACAGCCCAAGCCTACACGCTTTATGCTGCCAAGTTGATAGGTGGTCCAGATCACATACAAAGATGGTGATGATGACACATACATTATGAAAATATCAATTTCCAATTATCATACAACTTCTCTTCATGATCATGTCTAGCCAACTGGATGAGTCATAAACCCTAGCAATTGTTGCTATATATTGAGCTTAAGGTGGACTCAAAATGGATTTGATAAGCACATATTTTTGCTGTTACTTTGTTGCTGTTCATGACAACATAAGCAGCAAGAGCTAGTAAACAGAGTCTCAGTGAACACATTGGCATTACATTGATCTAGCTAACCCTATATGTTAAAAGTTGATTAAACATCCATCACAGTTGCAGATGAGGGACCGCTGTAAGGACAAAGTTTGGTGCAATTTATAGTGATGGAAGTGGAAACCAGTCAGGATTTGAAGGACCACTGCAAGAAAATAGACAAACCATTACAGTAAAGTTAGCTGCTCAAGCTTAAGACATTATGATGAGTTTTTAGAACAAAACCAAGGATTGTAGCTGAGCATTCCTAATTAGTCTACACTTGGTTGGGTTTTGTATAATTTAGCTTAGAATCAAGATGGGAATTTGATTAAAACTTTCTGTGACAATTTGATATTTTGGTATTTTGTACCTGATAGGGTTTAGTGCAGTCAATAATTCTTCCTTTCTGAATCGTAAATATCCAGGCCCCACCATGAAACCAACTCAAAGGGCCACTGAAGAGTTGGTTTGGTTGGAGGCTTACTCTCCTAAGTCCCAACACTCCATGTCTGCGCGTGGACATTGGTTGTTTGTTCCCATCCCAAGTTTGCTCTTTGCCTTTTTAATTGTGATGGAAACAAGAGTAAGAGTACAGTGTGCTTGCTTAACTCTAAAAACCTCTTTCTCTCTGTCTCTCTGTGAGTATTTGTGTGCGTGTGACAATGGAAAGTGGACTTCCCATGCTTAATTGTCTCTTGCAGCACACGCTGAGGAGCCTCTGTTCGTGTTCAAATTCTTCTAATTCTTCCAAGTGGGTTTATGCTGTCTTCTGGAGGATCTTGCCTCGGAACTACCCTCCTCCAAAGTGAGAAATTTTACTATAAAAACGGAACCAGTAGAGCTCATGTTTCATTCTACTCTCATGAAAAGCTTATGTTACAGTAAGTCACATTGCTTTTATTGTTGCATTGCAGGTGGGATTATGGAGGAAGTGCTCTTGATCGCTCCAAAGGAAACAAAAGGAACTGGTAAAGTAATTAACAAAGAATTGGGAGAAAACACCATGTTTCTCATGCTGATGATTTTTGAGTTTTAAGTGAATTTTGGTTTCAGGATTCTTGTTTGGGAGGATGGGTTCTGTGATTTCTCTGTATGTGAGCAAGCAGGAAGTGGTTACATAAAGAAGAGGTTTGGAGCTGATATCTTCTTCAAAATGTCCCATGAGGTCTATAATTATGGAGAAGGGTAAGAATTGACCCTCTAATATTTTTGTTGGCAAGAAATAATTTAAACACAGGGTAGTGACCAGGATGGTTAATTTGCATTATATTGCCTGCAGATTAGTGGGGAAAGTAGCAGCAGATAATAGTCATAAATGGGTGTTCAGAGATACACCAAATGAAGGTGACCCCAGCTTCATTTCCTCTTGGAATGTAACCACTGAACCTGTAAGCAAATTCACTACAGTATTCTTCTCACAAAGTAAATGCAAGGATAAAATTTTCTTTTCATCAATCCTTATTTTCCCTTATCCATTCTTACATGCAGCAACCAAGAGCATGGGAGTTTCAATTCAAATCAGGCATACAGGTTGTTACTTTCAAAATATTCGAAACTGAAGTAGCTAACACAATTCATCAGCTCTTAATAGCTGATCTAGTCCTTTTCTTTTTCTGAGTTTTTGCAGACCATTGCACTCATTTCTGTTAGAGAAGGCATAATTCAACTTGGCTCATTTGACAAGGTTTGTGTCTCTGTCTCTTTTCATTTTTCTTTCAAACTTTTAGCAAAGTCTGAATTGTTGACTAATGGAATTTTTCAGATATTGGAAGATCTCAATCTGGTAATCAGCATACAGAGGAAAATCAGCTACCTCCAGAGCATACCAGGTGTTTTTGCCAGGCAAAGACCATACCTACCTATCCAGCATCCCTACATCCTCAAACCAAATAACCAGATGATTGGAGGTCAAGAAACAGCTTTATCAGTCTATGACAAGCGCCAATTGACCGGGGTTAAAAGGTTGTTCAATGAAATGGCTCATGAAACCCAAATAAATTTGGGCTGGAATAATCCACAAAATGGGCTAGCAGGATCACCCCATTGGCCAATTCCACCTCTTCCACCCTCCCTTTCATGCAGCCTTGGAGATCTTCTCTCAAAGCTACCTTCAGTCAATTTCCCATCCTATAATGCTGCTGAAGCTCCTGACACAGCTATGCTTATGAACAACAGCAGTTATGCAGATCAAACACTGAAGGCTAGTGGTGGCATTATGAAAATAGAGTCATCCTGTCATTTAGATGTAGCTCAAGAAGAAAAGCACAGCTCCATAAACCCTAATCTGGGTTTGGAAAATGGTGGACCTGTAAGAAAGGGAAAGACTTAGGTGCTCTAAATCTTGATTAATTATAAACCTACAAGTCCACAATGTATTTTTATGGTCAAAAGGATGGTTTTGTTGCTTGTGACTGTGTAGGTAAATTGCAGCTCAATCTGCCTAATTGTGCTCAAATGGGCTTTTGTTCAAAAAACAATATTTGTAATTAGTCATTTCATGCAATAATGTTTGTAACATGAGAACATTTCTACGTGTCTCCTAATTTGGTTTCAATCATATGGGATTCAGACAATATATGATTACAGAGATAAATACAAATCAAAACATAATTATGGTTCAAGTCCAAGCTTAACTACCTACCTTAAAGTTAGTTGCTGCTGATTAAATATGATGCTCCATCTGCACTGATTGAGGGTTTTGGCATAGGATCGATAGAAGCAGGGTGGGGTAAGACTATTGTGGCCTATCCCTATCTCTTTGGGGAGTGGTCTTGCATTATGTTGAATGGTCCCCAAAACCAAATTGATGATGAAAACTGACAAGAGATTGTTGGGTTGGAGATCAAAGATTATTTTTCATGAGACATATGGTATCTACCTCCCGGCAAAATGGATGGTCCCAAACCCCAATCTTACAGATTTTTTTTCTTCATCTTTTTGAGTGAGTATGGTACTAATTATAAGTTGTGACTTTAGTGAATACTCCAGAATAGCTTACGGGGAGAAACACCTCCCATGTGCTTTTAGCCATTCGACGTGTAGACTAGACAAGTGGTTCGGGTATCCTATGAGATAGGACATGCTGGTTATGTGCCTATGCAACTTGTCATTTGGAAATTCCCACATCAGTCTTGAGTCTTAACAGGGTTGGACCCATTTTAGTTGGCAAATTTCAATACCAATCCATTTATGTCGATGAAATTCCTCACCAAACAAAAAGTGAATGGCCTGCTTTTCCACAAATGAGGCAAGTGGGTTTATTAAACAATGCAACTGTACAACTAGGAAGGGAGGTCTACAGCCCACTCATGCATTCACAAATATACGAACCAAACTTACGTATTGAAGTGCCCCTCAAGCCATGGTGTTGGCTTCAATTAACAGAAGAATTCTGGTTGAATGAAATCAAAATTCGAAAGGGAAACATCAATTAAATAAAGATGATTTAAACGTGTGCTGATATGAATATTGAGAGAATGAATACCATAAATTGGCATAAAACCAGATGCCTGGAAAAGATAGTGAACAATCGAGTCAATGCAAAATTTTTACAAAATGAATACCATAATTTGGCATAAAAATTGTCTGGCCAAGCTTCACCTTAGTGGTTAATCCGTATGTACAACATAAACTGAATACCAACTGCAAAATATCAATCTTTGGCCAAAGATAGAGTCACTTCACATTTGTGATCCCTTCATCCGAACAAGAGATTTAACCATGCGTATACTGCAAAGCAAATTCCCGATACACGAGTCACATGATTCCAAAGAATAACTTTCAATGGTGATATTTTGTACCCTCTTCAACACTTTCAAGCTGTAAGTCCTTAAGTTAAGGCATTTGCAACAACATGAGAGCCATTTGCAAAAACCCTCTTCTATAGTTAGAGGAAGAAGAGGGTTTTTGCAAAGACTGTCATGGTACTTTTAGAATGGCATGCTTCACCTCCACCAATAGAGACCTCGAAGATCCACAAAGAAAGAGGCAAGAAGGAAATTCTAACGGTGTCCCCTCAACACTGTCTCTGAATTCAGCTGGAACAAGTCCAGATGTTTCAATCCTAAGTTGGAGTACTTCAACATTACACCTTACCGCATTGTAAATCCACGTGATGATTCGAAGACATCATCAGTGATGCATGACGTTTATTTGTAATTCATATGGTGCCTCAAATAAATATAGAACTCTTGTGCCTTTCTATCCTCACGTTGAGTCAAGAATCTATACGATGAACTCGAGGAAGGGAAGATGTGAGGTTTGTACGTGCTTTACTTAATTAATTTGCTTACGAAGCACAAATAGTTTTGAAGAGAAAAATTCAGAGTTAAGAGAAGATTTAGTTGCAATTCACGCGATTTGATATTTGAAGGGTGTAAACACAATTTGGCCAAATGAAAGATCATGTTCCATTATTAATCAAAGTACAATAAGTAGGATCAGAATGAAGCACTTCATAAAGTCGAATGCCAAATTCATGACTGAATTTACAGAACATATTGGTAATTGACAACAATCTATTTGTCTATTGTAAGAACTCAATTTGAGTTCACATCCATTTAGGATTCAATTCGATCAAGGATAAAAGGGAGAGATGAGCTGGATATACCCGGATAAGTTTGATAGAGTTGAAGATCTATCTAACTTGTGGAATATCTATCATATTAGGCTATGGATTCATGAAGTGATAAGGATAGGTCTTAAGGATTCCTTTATGGGCTAGGAACCTTAAGACTCATACCATATAAAATTAAGCCTCGGTCCCCACTCTTGTTGACTCGCAAGTGCACGAGGCGTTGGATAGTATAGCTTGTGTAAGTACGAGGTCGATCCCACGAGGATTGATGATAGATTGATTCAATTTAATTCTCTGCACAAAATAGAAAACCAAAAGAGAATAAATAAAACAAGAAAGAAAGAAAAGAAATTAACTCAAGCAAATTAGTTACCAAGTTCAATTTATATTCTTAGATTGATTCTAGCTAAAGTATGATTAAGCCATGGTGTTTGGTCCTAACCTTGTATTCCTAATTCCCTAATTAGATCCTTCTTGTCGAACCTAAATTAAGCATTAGAAATCCATTAAGCAAAGAAGAATGTTTTAAACAACCAAACATGTATCTAATCCATGTTGACGAATGTCCATACATACTCTTCCTATTCATAGTTCAATTTGAATTAATGCATGATGTCTACTCTTAATTCAAACCAAGATAGCTAACATACAAGTTTTAATGGTGATCACTCATTCAAACAAGCATATTAACTTATAAGCATAATGAATAAGAACAAGAACTATAATTGAAACTTGGAAGCTAATTAAACTTGAAAACTAAAGAAAAGAAATTACATTACAATGGAAAATAAATTACAACTAAAAAGCAAAATGGTTTTGTTACAACAATTGAGAACTAAAAAGAAAACTAAGAGAATTTGAGGGAGAGAAGGAGAGGAGCTCTAGAGAGATGTTTGAGAGCTCCCCCTTGGGGTGTGTTTGAAGGTTAGCCAAGCCTCCTATTTATAGGAGAAGGAAAGCATCAAACTCACATGCCAATATTCTTCTTTTGACAACAAGTTGCATAGCCACCTCAAGTTCACATGAGCATCCATCTCCTTTCATCATTTGGCTAGTTCCCACTTGATGCTTTTGCTTTCTTTATTTCTTACACAACCTACTTCAATTATGACAAATAAACATGCTTCTTCCCCACTATCAACAATAGCACATGCATAGCTAATCATAACCAAGAACTATCAACAATAGCACATGCATAGCTAATCATGACCAAGCAATTTGCAGTCAGCTTGTGGGCTCCATTTGGGCTTGTTCCTTCACTCTAACAAATCTGGAAAAATATGGATCTTGAAGCTCTTTGTCTTATCTTTCTAAGCATATACAGCCCAACTCAAGGAAAAATCGGGAAGGCCTTCAAAAGTCATTTTTGGCCCAGTAACGCAGATGCTGCCGAATTTGACCTTAAGTTGCCCAAACTTGCATAACTTCATCTAGAAGACTCGGAATCATGAACCGTAAAATTCTTCAGAAACTAGACTTCCGTATCTTTCCAATGACGTATGGTTCATTATCTGGTTCTTCCTGAGCAAGTACAGTCCAATCCGTGAAGTTGACTGATCTGCATACACCGTTTTGAGCTAACTTGTCTCCAAAATGCATTTAGTGAGTCGTAAGCTTATTACACTGAAACAAACACAAAATAAATTAAAAGCACAAGTTTAACTAAAAAACATAACCAAATCATAAGTTAGAAGGGTACAAAATGATATGTAATTATGCACCGATCAACTCTCAAGCACCAAAACATACTCACATTCCTACCCATATAGGAGAGATTTAGTGTGCTTAGAGAGAGGAAGACCAAGGCAGATCGTGAAGCAGTTTCAGATCGTGTTGCAGTTGCTGCGCTTGCTCCAATGGCTTCTCAAGGTTAGTACTTGTAGATTACATATGAAGAAGAACTTACATGTGGTATCAGAGCGGTCTTATGCATCTATAGGTCTAAACAAGATAAAACTGAGAAGCATGCATCTGTTTGTGTCGATTTAAAACTGTTTGAGACATGCCATGTTAATACATCAAATCTTGCTTTTGTTTAAAAGATCCTGGACTATGATATGATGCTTGTATGCTTAGGAGATCAAAATTGTTTTAATTCCGCATAAAGAATAAATATCCCATAAAGTATCGCCATGTTTTGATAAGAAAACAATCTGTTATTGCTCAGTCCACAGATGAGTGATGATTGGTTGTTTTATATCATCTCAAAGCATCGATGGCAAAATTGTGTCATAGGGTGCAGCAGTTGGATTTCTCTGCTTACAAGTGTGAACTCCAATTGTTGTGCTCTATGATAGAACAAGAGAACTCATTAGCTGTTGTGAGTGATCGAACATTACTGTCCACAGACAGTGAATCGTTTTGATAAAGGAAAATCACACAGTTCATGTTGCTAGACTTGTGAAGGTAATTAAAGGCATAAGATATACTGTCCACAGATGTATGTCATATGTGCATAAAATTTTAAGGCTAAAGATTAATTATATTGCAAAATTTAATGTTTTTCAGTTGTGAATCCCTCTGCTATCAATTTGATTAAACCACTGACTGGTAGCAATTTTAAGAAGTGGAAGAGAGACTTAGAGATAGTTCTAGGTCTTCTAGATCACGATTTAGCATTGAGAGAAGAAAAACCTGTGATCACTGCTGATAGCAATGCTGAACAGAAGCAGAAGTTCGAAAAGTGGGAGAAGGCAAATAGGATATGCCTACTTGTCATGAAGAAATCCATGACAGAATCCATCTGTGGAGGCATTATTGAATCTGAGAATGCTAAGGAATTTTTGGAGGTTATAGGATTGAAGTTCAAAGAATCCGAGAAGGCAGAAACTGGTGCCTTGATGACCAAACTTGCAACTATGAAGTATGATGATGTGGAGGACATGAGGGTTTATCTTTTGAGCATGATAGAGGTTGCAAGCAAGCTGAAGGCCCTTGAAATCCCCATAGCCGACCCTTTCCTAGTTCACCTTGCTTTAAACTCACTTCCATCTCAATTTGCTCAACTGAAAGTGATTTACAATGCTCAAAAGGACAAATGGAGCCTCAATGAACTGATTTCAATATGTGTCCAAGAAGAGGCTAGAATGAAGAAGGAGAAAGAAGTAAACACAGTCCATCTCACAACCAATGCTCCAAAAAGACACCATCCTAAGCCAAACTCATCTGCTACTGCCAATAAGGACAACACTAAGGCTAACTCTCCACCAAAAGGTTCCAATGCTCTAGCTGTTAACAAAACCAATGTCTTTAAGTGTTATTTCTGTGACAAGGCAGGTCATCTTAAGAGGGAGTGTCATAAGTATAAGCGTTGGGTAGAGAAAAAGAAGGCTAAGGGTAAATCAAATTCTGTTTTAGTTTGTTTTGAGTCTAGTTCTGTCAATATACCTTCTAATTATTGGTAGATTGATACTGGTTCATCAATCCACATTGCCAATTCTTTGCAGGACTTTATAAGCCAGAGCAAACCAAGTAGAGACCAAGATCATGTCTTCGTAGGAAATGGCAAGAAGGTGGCAGTTCTTGCTGTAGGATCAGTCCAACTTCAATTAGTTTCAGGATTTTTGTTAGTTTTAAAGAATGTTGCTTATGTACCTTCCATGAGAAGGAACTTGATTTCAGTATCAAGGTTAACTAGAGAGAAATTTGTTTTCTGTTTTTCTGATGTAGGATTCGTTTTGAATTTTAATAAAAATGAAGTTGGCAATGGAGTTTTAGTTGATGGTCTCTTTAAGTTAAACTGTTCACATTCAAATAATGTGTTTGCCATTGATTCCATAGGTCAAAAATGATCTCAAAACAATGAAAATTCAGCAAAATTATGGCATAAGAGGCTAGGCCATGTGTCTATTAAAAGAATGAAATACCTTGTAAAAGAAGAAATCCTTCCATCACTAGATTTTTCAGATTTTGAAGAGTGCATTGAATGCATTAAAGGAAAAATGACTAACTCTAGAAAATTAGGATCCACTCGAAGTCAAAAACTCCTTGAAATTATCCACACAGACATCTGTGGTCCTTTCCCAGTTCCAACCATAGAAGGCCATAGATATTTCATCACCTTCATAGATGATTTCTCCAGGTTTTGTTATATCTATTTGATCCAAAACAAATCCAGTGCTTTTGAGGTTTTTAAAGTCTTTAAAAATGAAGTAGAAAACCAGCTTGAGTCAAGGATCAAGGTCTTGAGATCGGATAGGGGTGGAGAGTATTATGGCAAGTATGATGAGCAAGGTAGGCATCCTTCACCATTGGCACGATTTCTGCAGGATTGTGGAATTGTTGCTCAATACACAAACCCTGGAACACCTTAAGAGAATGGAGTTTCGGAGAGAAGGAATAGAACCTTAAAGGATATGGTGAGAAGCATGATTTGCAACACTGATCTCCCTATTTTTTTGTGGGGTGATGCAATTAAAATAGCAAATTACATTCTAAATAGATGCCCGAGCAAATCTGTTCCTAAGACTCCTTTCGAGTTATGGAATAAGAGAAAGCCTAGTCTTAACCATTTACATGTTTGGGGTTGTAAGGCTGAAGCCAAAGTCTATAATCTTGAACTTGCTAAACTTGATCCAAAAACAGTGAGCTGCAGATTTATTGGATATGCTGACAGATCAAAAGGTTTTCGATTCTACTGTCCTAATCATGTAAACAGAATTGTGGAGACAGGCAAGGCAAGATTTATAAAACATGATGACAGTGAAGGAGTTAATAAAGACTTTGTCTTTGAAGAAGAAGGTGAGATAGGAACAGAAACTGTAAATGTCACAAATCAAGTGCTGCATTTACCATTAAGTCAGATGTCCTTTCAAACTAATGCACCAACTGAACCTGTAATGTATGATCAAGATATGGGGGATTTGAAGGGGGAAGAGATTGAACCTGGGGCAGTAGAGAATCAACAACTGCCACAACAAGAACTGAGAAGATCTACAAGAGATAGAAGACCAAATGTGCTGCCAGATTTTGTGTATTTGAATGAAGCTGACTTTGATGGTATTGAATTTGAGGATCCATTAAATTTTAAGCATGCTATGTCTAGTGAACACTCTGAGAAGTGGATTGAGGCAATGAAATCTGAGTTAGAATCCATGCAAAGTAACAATGTGTGGGAGCTAGTTGAGCCGAGACAAGGAATTAAACCTATTGGATGTAAGTGGGTGTTCAAAACCAAGAAAGACTCTAAGGGTAACATTGAGAGACACAAAGCAAGGTTAGTGGCCAAGGGTTTCACACAACAAGAAGGAGTAGACTACAATGAAACTTTTTCACCAGTTTCAACAAAAGATGCTTTTAGGATCATAATGGCACTTGTTGCTCATTTTGATTTGTTTTTACATCAAATGGATGTGAAAACAGCTTTTCTTAATGGAGACTTGAGTGAAGAAATTTTCATGCTGCAACCTGAAGGTTTTATAGAAGAAGGCAGTGAGCATTTGGTATGTAAATTGAAGAAATCAATTTATGGCTTGAAGCAAGCCTCAAGACAATGGTATCTCAAGTTTGACAAAATCATCACTTCAAATGGTTTTGTCGAAAATAGATTGGATGAGTGCATATACTTAAAATTCAGTGGGAGTAAATTCATTTTTCTAGTTCTTTATGTAGATGACATCTTGCTTGCTAGTAGTGATGAAAGTCTTCTATATGAGACTAAGAGTTTTCTTTCCATGAGTTTTGAAATGAAGGATCTTGGAGAGGCATCATATGTGTTGGGAATCGAAATTCACAGAGATAGAGAAAAGGGGCTGCTAGGTTTGTCTCAAAAGGCATATATTGAGAAGGTGTTGAAGAGATTTAACATGCTTCAAAGTAATGGAGCTGAGGTTCCTATTTCAAAAGGAGATAAACTGAGCAAAGAGGACTGTCCAAGGAATGAAATAGAAAGAGCAGAAATGAGAGATAAACCATATGCTTCAGTAGTAGGTAGTATCATGTATGCACAGGTGTGCACACGACCTGATCTAGCATTTTCCATTAGTGTATTAGGCAGATACCAATCTGATCCAGGCATTGCACATTGGAAGGCTGCAAAGAAAGTGTTGAGATATATGCAGAAAACAAAAGGATATATGTTAGTTTATAAAAGGACAGACAGCTTGGAGTTGGTTGGCTATACAGATTCAGACTTTGCAGGATGCAAAGACACTTCTCAGTCGACTTCTAGCTTTGTGTTCATGATGGGAGGAGATGCAATTGCTTGGAAAAGTGCAAAACAACCATCTATAGCTACATCTACTATGTTTGCTGAGTACTTGGCGTGTTATGAAGCTACTTCACATGCCATGTGGTTAAAGAACTTCATAGAAGACCTAAAGGTAGTAGATTCTATAGAGAGGCCTATACAGCTGTATTGTGATAACAAGGGAGCAGTGTTCTTTTGCAAGAACAACAAAAGGTCAGCTGGACTCAAGCACATGAAAGTGAAATATTTGCTAGTAAGAGAAAAGGTTCGTGAAGGGTCGACTACTGTTGACTATATCAACACTACAGAGATGATCGCAGATCCCTTGAACAAAGCAATTCCAAATAATGCCTTTCATAGGCATATGACTAATATGGGATTGTTGCCCAGCTTTGAAGATGCATTAGTCTAGTGGGAGTTAAAGTCTTGTTCTGTTAACTGTTTTGCTTAAGTTTTATTTTGTTGTTTGAGCTAGTACTCTATATGGCATCTAGTTAAATTTTTCTAGACAATTTGGATTTTTAAATGAATGCAGTTTCGTTTTATTAAATTTGCAATATAATTACAGTTTGCCATTCAGATTGTAAAGGTATTTAAGGTACAGGTAGAATCACATGTGTTGATCATAAAGAGGACCATTCATATGATGAATGAATAACTTCGAAATTAGATTGCTCATCATGTGATGTTGAACATAGCTTGTTGGTACTCAATGTATGTATTATTGCTTACTGTGATTATGGGTGGATGATGCCATGTAATGGCTATCGTGCCTGTAGTCCTTGAGTTGGTAATATCTGACAATGAGTTTGACATGGATATTATTATCAAGCCATCTTTCCAAATTGTGCACATAAGGTTATGATTTTTGATCTTTAAAGAAGAGCCTTGAATGGATGTTTCACTCAAGTGGGAGAATGTAAGAACTCAATTTGAGTTCACATCCATTTAGGATTCAATTCGATCAAGGATAAAAGGGAGAGATGAGCTGGATATACCCGGATAAGTTTGATAGAGTTGAAGTTCTATCTAACTTGTGGAATATCTATCATATTAGGCTATGGATTCATGAAGTGATAAGGATAGGTCTTAAGGATTCCTTTATGGGCTAGGAACCTTAAGACTCATACCATATAAAATTAAAGCCTCGGTCCCCACTCTCAAGCACCAAAACATACTCACATTCCTACCCATATAGGAGAGATTTAGTGTGCTTAGAGAGAGGAAGACCAAGGCAGATCGTGAAGCAGTTTCAGATCGTGTTGCAGTTGCTGCGCTTGCTCCAATGGCTTCTCAAGGTTAGTACTTGTAGATTACATATGAAGAAGAACTTACATCTATAACTCAAATGCATGATATAAAAATAGAGCGCTATATACATACAAATCAGCATATGAAATAAACCATAACACACAAACTATCCATTTCTTGGAATCTAAATATTGGATATGAGAGAGTGAGCAAGTATGATAAACGAAGAAGAAGAATATCAAGGTGCCCTGATTTTTCTTCCTTCCTAGCTTTTGTTACCACTTCATGAAAGCACTGAATGATAAGCTTAAGAACTGCTCCTCTTGCCACCACCAATTGCCCAGTGAGGTTTAGCAGGCGTGCGCTTCAATGCCTTCACTCCCAGTGGATTGTCCTTGCTCTGTTGCAAGCAGAAAGGAATACAATGTAAGCAAAAACTTGGTAAAACCCATCTAACAATGTGAGCATATAAAATTTTAGGGTGTCTTACCAGTTGACAGGTTCCTGCATTGACATTGCAGATTGGATAGTCACTTGGGCAGCAACTATAATGGTCATCACAGCAAGTGGCGCCCTCAAGTGGACAACATCCCCAAGCAAAGCAGTAGTTTGCATACTCATAAATACAGCAGCAGGTGTTGCTGTCAGGGCAGGAGAAGTAATTATCACAAACTGACGGGGGCTGTACCGGAGACGGAGGAGATGGACCAGGGTTCGGGGGGTTCAGGCCACTCTTGACTGGATAAGAAGCCTCCATTGCAATTCCACATATTCCATGTGCGGTGTTGCCCAGGTTACGCTCCATCCTGATGTAGCCTTCCTCTCCCCAGCTGCCACCCCATGAATTTCTCACTATCCAGTAATCAACTCCTTTGTCTGTTCCATATCCCACAACTGTAACACCATGGTCCAATGATGTTCCACACCGTCCCGTAAATACACCCTGAAATAGCATTTGAAGCAAAGAAACAAATTAGTTCACTCGCGTTCGTATTGTCAGACAGCATAAGTTTGGTACGAGAACATTAATCATTCTTCGATGACAAGAAAGTCTGTAAGTTAATAATTAACAGGAGAAATGATAGGCTAACCCAATTGATGCAAATGCTCAATATACAAGCAGAAGAAAGATTTTGTGATATAAAGGGAAGAAAACTTACAGAATTATATAACTGGAAATCCCTGCCACCTCCTTCAATGGCAACAGCAATTGGCTGATTGGCAACAGCCTTTTGCAATGCTCTCTCATCGTATGCAGGAACATCTTCATAATCATCAATGGAAACCACCTTGGCATTTTTCTGCAAAGACAACAAAAGTATGAGAATATAGCTCAAAATTTTCAGCCATCTGTTCTGTTTTTGTTTAAAACATTAAATTACAAAAAAACAAAACCAACCCTGTAGGTGTCACAAATGGCATCATATCCTTTGTAAGGATAATCCTCTTCACTGTCAATTCCACCATTGCTGATGATGAACTCGAAGGCATAATCCATGAGACCTCCATTGCATCCTTCATTGTATGTTTTGTCACAGTCTACCAGCTCCTGCTCAGATAGTGAGAGGAGATCTCCAGTCACTAGCTTGTTGATCCCTTCCACTGAAGAGATTGTAGCGAATGCCCAGCAACTCCCTTCAACATAAAAATCAATGAATAAACTTAATGACATAAATTTGCACTGAGAAAAGTTATTATATCATTAAATTAAGCTCACATTAGCAAATATAATATCTAGGAGGAATATCTGTTAGGCCATCTCCAGTTATAGGGCTATAAATTTAGCCCTCCAAAATATTAATTTTTTAAAGAATAGTGTAGGGCTAAATTTTTTCATCTCCAGCCATGCAGAACTATATTTTAGAGTCCTTTATAATTTATTATTTTGAAAAAAACTATGGTACAACGCTCATGCATTCTAAAACTATGTATTGTTTAATTTAATTGAACTACTATTTAGTAACAATATTTCATATATGACACGTATACGTTGATAACATTTAAAAAGACTATTTTTTAAAAAACTTATTCTAACAGCTAGCTGACATCATCGATGACATCAGCGCGCCTTTAATATTGGCTGTTGGATATGTATTTGCAAGAGATGTTTCGTGCTCTTTCCCACACTTAAAATTTCTCTTTTTGAAAAGCACATGCATGAGATCCACAAAAAATTTGGACTATGCCAAAGTTGGGTTACAATTGGCCTGGTTGGAGGGCTAAATGGCCAAATGAGGCTCTCCAAATTTGGCCAAAATTTTTTTAGCCCATGACTATAAATAAGTTTTGCATTATTTTAAGGTTATATTTCGCCTATGGCCATGGCTGGAGATCGCCTTTTCTATTTTTGTTTACGCCTTTGGTGTTGGGCTTTAGACCTATGTGGGTCGCTATTAGTAAAAGCCAGGGGCCCTCAAGCGTGAGCATTGCGAGGTCCCTGTGGGCCACGGCGTAATTAGTTCTCTCATCCAAAAGCTCAGGAAGATTCCTTGATCTCAAGAACAGCCATAGGCAACAACGTCCCTGTGGGCCCACGGCGTAACTGAATGATCCGCATGTTCTGAAGGTCCAGCTGAAAGCCTACAGCTCAGCTGTCAGCCTCGTCACCAATTGTTTTTGGGTAATATTAGGCTTACTATATTTTTCATAACACATTTATACCACCTCTCTAATAGAGGTGGAGCCCACCAATACAATGGGTCTACCGAACCAATACAACGGGGCCCACCTCTATTAGAGAGGTGGTATAAATATGGTATGAAAAATGTGATAAGTCTAGCATTTCCCATTATTTTTAGCGGTCTAATTGAATAACCAAAACATGATTTGAAAGCCAAAACCCTTTGATTAAGCAAACAACCAATCAGATTATCAAAGTCAGCTACTCCCTAATCACATACCTTTGCTCTATCTCCAAGCAAGCAAGCCCAAAAGTCTAAAGGGAAAATGACCACGCAACATCACCAAACATCAAAAATTAGGTAGTTGTAGATTAGGCGAATTGGCCATGACAAGGAGTCTGCATCTTAGTATACAAATTCTAATCTCCTTCTCCATAAATTAAATTAATTTAGACTATGACTTATAACGAAAAATACTATCAAACATTAGAAAATAAAATAAATACTAGAAGTATTAAAAAGTAAAAAACGGAGTAGGAAAGTTGAAACTTACCGCAGCGCCCTTGGTCTTTGACGGGGTTGACTACGCCCTCCTTCCTCCAATCAACGGAGTCGGGCAACGAGTCGCCGACACGTGGCGCGTACCGGTCGCTCTTGGTGTTCCGGTTGGAGAGCCTCTTCTTCTGAGCGCGGGTCTTGGTGCCCAGGAAAGTGGAGCGGTACTCGTCGTTGGACAGATCGGCGAACCGGTTCAGACCGAGCTTGTAGCTGAAGTTCTTAGCGTTGTGGTCGTCGATGTACCTGAGGTTGTCCTTGAAGATCTGGAAGCGGCTCTCCTTCTCCCCCAAGCCGTTGTAGGCTTTGCCGTGCTTGGCCAGCCACCCTTCGTATATTGACATCACCTCCTCGTCGGTCCTCCAGCTCGACTTCGACTCTGCGACGACGTTTTTGTCGTCGTAGGAGATGATCGACATGTCGAGAGCCGAGGACAGGGTGAAGATCGCGAAGAGGAGGACCGCCATGGTCGACGAGGATCTGTACGGTCCCATGTTTTTGCTGTGCTGTCTCTGTGAGCGAAGGAAGTGAATGTGTAGGAGAAAGTGGCGATGTGGTGGGGTGCTTATAAAGGGCAAAAGGAGGGTGCTGAAGATTTGATTTATTCTTAATAAAATGAAAATTACATAAATACAAAAATAGAGAAGTTGTTGTAATTTGATATTACTCATATGAAAAAGGAAATACCCAAAAAGAAAGTGGACGTGACGAAAACAACAAGGAGTGTGGGGCGCATTTGGATGAGATATGATAGGCTGCAGATGGAGCCCAATTCCAAAGCCACTGCCAATCGCTGTGCGCCGAGGGAGTTTAAAAACAACTTTTTTTTACCTTTGACTGAGGTGGATGACCGTGGTAAAAGAGAAGAGTTAGTCTTAGTAGAAGGTGGTGGGATTGCCACGTAGACAGTTTGGCTTGGTGGGTTGTGTCGTATTATAGCGTCGTATGAGTTGGAGAGTGTCGGAAAGAGACTGATCCATTTGTCCAGTTGTAATTTGGGGGGAGGGACCTACCCCAAAGATCGGAGAGACTTTTCATGTGGCTTGCGCCAATTTTTTCCTTCCCTTTCATTATCAGCTGGGCATTGGGTCACGTCGCTTGTAGTTTTTTATTTCCTTTTTCAATTTTTTAATAGGATTAATTTATTTCATTAAACTCATTTTGATAAACTTTTTTCTTCTTTAATTTTTAAGTTAAAATGGAGAGGATTATTAATATTGATTGTATGTATTATAAAAATAAAAGCAATAGGGAATTGGGTCGCTGATAGTTTGGAGTTGCAACCTTGATTTGGGGGTCTGTTATTTTGATGATGCTCCAGCCTCCAGCCTCCAGCCTCCAGCCTCCCGCCTAGCTTGGTTCTATTATCTTGGATGACTTGTCACTTAGTGGGTTCGGTATTTAGTTAGGTGTGCTGTTTTTGGAGTTTTTCCCCCTCTTTATAGTAAAAAATAAAATAAAAATGAAAGCATTGGGGTTGGCCAAACAAAATTGACAACTATGATTGTGGAAAAAAAAAATGCTTTAACCTTTTTTTCGGTGAGTTCATGCACCATGGGTTGGATATTAATATACCATGTAAATTGTAATGCATGCACCATGGGTTGGTAGTTGGTAGTTTGTAGTTTGTAGTTGGTACTTGGTTTGGTTGAGAGAAACCAAAAGGAATTTGGCCATCTTCAAACTCTTATTAATTACAATGATGTTACATCCCATTAAAAAATGAAATAAAATAATGAATTACATAAAGTGATGTGATGATTAGAGGGCCAGCTATATTAATTGACAAAATACAAAGAGGTTAATTGCCACTGTGTCTGTGTGGTGTGGCCCATTTAAGCAAAGTAAATATAACATTTTTTTGCGACGGTCCAAATCAATCGATCCAGTACCCATACACGACACGAAAGTCGGTCAAGTGGACCCTGTACGAGCCTTGCTGAGGGATGCAAGAATATATGGAATGAATCTGACAATTTTTTTCTTTTCTTTTTTGGTAAGACTGACAAATTTTTCTTTGCCAAGGAAAACTGTAACCTTTCCGACCCAGAAAATGAAAAGGAAAACAAGTTATGTTGGTTTGGTTCACATATTCTTAATAATTACTAAAAAATTACAAAAACTATGAATTATTTTAGGAAAGTAATAAAATGAATAAAGGGCATTAGATTCATTGTACAGTTTGCGTGTGCGATTATTCAACATAAAATGAGGCGTGAAGAATTATGAAACATAAAGATTCGTCGACAAATGTGGAGGGCAGAAGCAGAGCAGCAGCCTAACACATAAAGATTCGTCGGCAGATGTTGAGGGCAGAAGCAGAGAAGCAGCCTAACGCAACAAATTCCACGATACCATACTCTCAATTGCCCAAATAAATCAAACTCAATCTTGGGTCAGCCCCATCGTGTGTAACTGTAAGAGATTACTCTAATACTCATTCCACCCATTCATAAACTTGTCGACATTATTGTTAAACAATTAAATTCATCAACTCCTCAACATGACCTCTGACGCCATTGTGCAGGACGGTAGTGGTCCCAGAGGCCCGCACAGTAGAATTTCACAAAGATCCAACAAAGTGGGACGCGACATGAATGTCAGCTCGTCACTTCTCTCCACTATAATGCACATCCATCCAAAGTCATTACTGGTGTTTGTGTGGCTTGCGTCTCTCAAGTGGGAGTGAAACTTGATTGGAACGGGAATAAGACTATTTTCTTATTCCTCCAATCACACACTGCCATGTGGAACAATTTGTATGCGTGACCGCGTGTGATTGGAGGAGAATAGGAAAACAATCATATCCCTATTCCAAGCAAGTTTTTTTGTTCAAGAGGAGGAGGGCACATCATACATGAAAGTGCATGCGTTTGATGCTGTGATCTCCATCCATTACTTTCGTCTCGTCTCGTCTCTCCTCTAGACTGCTTGTCCATTACTAAATTTATAGTTTGGATTGGATTATATAAGTTGATTGGTCCAAATCCAATCACTTGCTTTTCACTCCCATGGTGTGGGATCCATGATATTCGTAGCACCTATACCAACTGCTTGGTCCAAATAAAAACAGGTGGCACTACCTTAATTGGAGCCGCCGTAGGAGCTGTAGCAATTTTAAAAAGAGGCATAATTACTAAGTAATGGATACTCACATAATTTTGGAGTGCCGAATAATGATGGGGATGTAGAAGGCATCAAACGCGCCAAATCATCTTAGGGTGACGAAGGCAGACGTCAAATCATTTGGGGATACCTAAGGCAATGCATGCGTCAAATCCTTTCCACGTATCAGATATGGTACAAACACTATCTAAATAAGCTCTATATGAATTTTTGTATAATATTTCATGCTAAATGAGTTTTTGAATAAATATGTCTTAATTAATTGAATACACGGTGATTCTTTTGAGAGGCAATCAATAATCGTATTAGTAAATTAAGTACAAAAATCATCAGCAACAAGAGCACATATAAATTCCCACGTATGGAGTCAACTGATGATTAACTTAAGCAAAAGAGTAAACTGGTTTTGTCGGTTAAGTTGGTTTGCCATTGTGTGTGAGTTGAGGTACTAGAACTAATTCATGGTACAACTCTAACTGTATAATAAGACATTCATCGAATTACAATAATAAGAATATTTAAGAAGTTGTTTTGGCTAGAGTTTTTTTTTTTAATTCGTTAGTTTTTATATATAATTGGTATCGAAGAAGAAGGAAGATTCGAACACAGAATCTCTAAGTAGTGGGTTAACTATTATGAACCACTTGGCAGGCATGAGTTTTGTAGTGATATGATGATGATGTCGATGAGTGGGTTGTGTGCATGTGCCTCTTATCTCGAGTTGCCTCTCAATCTCAATCTCCGGTCCTTATTACGTATCAATAATTCCACAAGGCAATAAAACGTCACGTTTCTGTATGGGCATGACTAGCTGGTTTTGGAACCTTTTTTTGTCCCTATAATATATGTAGAGGGCGCATTCCTTGAAAGTTTGGGCCTTAGCATTGGGGCTTGCTCTTTGAGCGTTGAGGCCTTTTTCTAGTGGTTTTAGGCCGCGGGTTCCTCTGATCTGACGAACATCAAAATAAGCAAACATAAATCTAACTTTTGGAATCCCAATTATTCACGGGAATCAAATACCACTCCCACAAATGAAGGAGGCAAATATCTAGATTTTTGGAGAACAATCAGCCATAATCTAAACAACATACAAATAATTATCTGAAGAAAATAAAAATAAAAATTGATCCTTCTAAGAAAGCAATTTCAAATCCAAAGTTTGAATTGGACTTTCTTTTCTGGTAGCTAGAGAGAGAGAGGCAGGTCATTATTCAAAATGACAATTACAAAGTGCCGGAGGTTTCAATCGAGTCATAACCTTTACAAGTAAGTAACTATAAAAATTAAAATTTTAAAAAATAGTTCAAACAAAGGCCGAAAATTTGGACTACACCATTTACAAAGAAACTTGGTCGAGTCAAGTCTTGGTCTCTGATGCGTGCATGTGCATCCGAAGTGTCTTCCAGTGTTGAATCTCTCTGTAAGTGTCTTCCAGTGCTGACCCGCATGAACCATAAAAATGCCCAGAAACTCTGTGATTTTGTATATATATGAGAGAGAGAGAGAGAGAGAGAGAGAGAGAGAGAGAGAATTAGGTTTAACTAGATACAATAACCATAATGAATGGAGTTAATTTGGGGATTAGATTTAAATGCTTCACACACAATTTCGAAAGTTAATGGAAAGTTGTAGTTTCTCTTCTTGTTGCCCTCCTTTCCTTTCTATCAAAGAAAAAGTTTATGGAAACTGTGGAGAAGGTAGCATACAATTACGCGTATATACAAATTAGCCATATATGCATGCATGTGATATAGCAGACACGTTGTATTGGTTCTAGCCTTTGTTGTCCAAATCTATAATAATGGAGAAGAAGGAAGCTTCTCTGCAACTCCTCATCTCATGAATTTCTCCCTTTTAATTGGTGCACTTTGTTGTATAGTGGAAGTGGAGGAGGAGGCAATTGACTTTAACTGACGCGTCCAAAAATAAAATAAAACACATAGGCCCCCCAATAGCCATAGCCATAGGCATAGGAGCCCCAGTTCTTCACGCATGCAATAACTACGTAGAAAATATTGAGTTTGAAGTTAAGAAAAACAAGTCTTTGAGTTTGAGCTGACGTCTAAACCGAAATCTTCTATAATTGGTTATGTTTTGAATAATTGGGGTAGGACGCGAAGTTTAAGCCAATTCCAATGGATCCCAAATCGGAAAATCTTCAGCAATTAACGTTAGTCAAAAATTGGGGCCTCCAAATCAACCTTAAAACATTGCATATTTCATGGAAATTTATCACTAACATACAAATTAAATAAATCAAAGTTTTCATTGACCTCCCATTGACTACAGCTTTCTGCTTTCCATATCAATGCCACGCGTATATATATATCCTACTCATTTTCCCATTTCCTACAATTTCTCTCTTCTATATCTTGCACTCTTTGCTTTGCTCGTTTCTCTACCAACTTCATCTGTCTTCTTCTTCTTCATGAAACCAGAATCCTCAAGCACTTTCAAAATCTTCTAGTTCTTCGTCCAAAGGCAAAACCAGAAGCTGGTCAAATGGATACTCTAGTTCTTCGTCGAAACAGGTGACTTCCATTATTCTAATTTTCTTCTTTTGATTATTTTTATTTATTAAGGTCATGGGTTACTCTCTTTTTGGGTACATTGAATAATTTTGAAAGTAATTGAGGTCATGGGTTACTTGGCGTAGCAACTTAGTGCTGGGATTGGTTCGAGTGATTAAAGAACACAAAAAACCAACACTAAGTTAGACATTAACAACATTTTAATAATAAAAATAATAATGACAATAACAACAACAATAATAAAAGCGAGAGCAGTAATTGGTTATCCAATGGCTGCCAGTTGTTTATTAAAAGATTAATCCTCGGAGGAGATTAGGCAAGTTTCATGCTTGAATTATGAAATAATAATCTGATCAATAAAGTCCACAAGCCAGAGAAAGAGGTGCTCCTAGAATCAAACCCTATACTATACAATATTATAAAGTAAATAAAGGTCGTCTAAGTGGGTTCGCAACGTCATAGAATTCTCCTTTCTACTCTAAAGTAGGTCGCGTGGTCTTTTTGTACTTCAATTTCGAATCTATTGGCTTTTGAGGTAGATGAAATAAAATAAGACACACACACAAACACAAAAATGAATGAGAGAGAAGTAAATATGAGTTTTTAAGGTCATGTCAATAATTATATGAATGAATTGAATTGAATGATTTCTCTAACATAGGAGATAGACTTCCATAAGACGGGAACAACATTATTTTAATATCCCCTTCTAATATTGCTATAAAACACATGATAACACTTTCACATAATATAACATTATTGGCTGAGAATAACAAAGATTTTTCTTCGAACTTAGGCAAGAACCTTACATTGGGGCCATTCTACCTTTTTATAAGAAAAAAAAAAGTGGAATGAATCAAATTTCCTGAACTATACTCCATCATTTATGAAAATATACTATTGCACAGTTTGAATTCCCTAAAAAAAAAAAGTGAATGTTTGACCAAAATATTGGGACATTGCCCACATTGGAAAGAAAGTAGAATCCCTATTTCTTCTGGTCTTATTCCCCTTCCCCATTTGTTATTTGCCATGTACACACATCATAGTCAGTTAAAATTACACATGAATGGTCGAGATTCACAATGAGCAAAACGAAGATTATTCCTAGTACTGTTGATTACTTCTCAACTAAAAACTCATAATTCATTAGAATTAGTGGTGCGTAAGTGCGTGACATGTATATAACTGTTAATGTGCACTTAAACTCAATTGTAGGACTCACATGTATCTACAATCCACATGACTAAACCATAGCACGTATCCCATGGTGAAAAGTAGTATCAACGGTTCCAAATAGATTTAAGATTCAATCAAACGGATATTGGACCTTGGTTTTATTGTCGTTGATGACAAGAAGAATCCCATGTGACTTGAGAGTTGAGGCTTTGACGCAGCTTCCAGTGTCTGTTTAAAGTCGAAACCATCTGGTCCCACACCCGACCACTTTTTCTTTTCTTTTATTATTTTTTCATAAGTTTTAATAAAAATTTTTACATTTTTTTGTTTTGGTTTTCCGGCCGAACAACCCCACCACCTCACTCTAATGACTTTTTTTGCATTAAAAGCTGCAAAAGGTCAACTCTACCTCTCTGTCTCCAATTAACCCTTTCCCTCTCTCTGTCTCTCTGATTTCCCTTCTCTGTTCAGTCAGCGATCCAACGGCTAATCCCAGCCTTTTGACCTTATCTATCTCCTTCCCACTCTCTCATCATTTATACACGGTCTCCAAGCGGTTCAATGCCCTGCCAGAACTTTGCCACGTGGAGCAACATCACAGGCCCCTACGTTTGACGGCAAATGAAGAGCAGAGAGAGCCAATGCCTTGTAGCCTTATGAGGAAGGGCATCATCAGTTTGACTCGAATAATCTTTTGCCCTTTTTCTCTGTTTTCCTCTTCTTTTTTCTTTCTTTTGTTTTTGCTTTTCTCGTCATCATACCAAATCTCTATATTTACATTTCATTCCGTTGAGCTTTCAAGTTTTGAAACTACTTGTCTTTCTTCAATTCACAACCAATTTCATGCCGTGTTGACGAGAAATGGCTGTGGAGCTCATGATGGGATTTATTGACAGTTTTGCAGCGCAAATGGAAGAGAATGCTGTGAAGGAAGCGGCCTCAGCTGGAATTCAAAGCGTCGAGAAGTTCATAAGCTTGATTTCGCAACACCACCACCAATTCCAAGACTCTTCTTTTTCTTCCTCATCAAACCCTGAAGCTGCTACAGAGTACAAAGCTGTTGCGGACATGGCCGTGACCAAGTTCAGGAAGGTCATTTCATTACTGGACAAAGGAAGAACCGGCCACGCTCGGTTCAGAAGAGCTCCTGTCACTCCATCTCTGTCTCCACCGCCACCGCCACCGCCACCGCCACCGCCGCCTCAGAAAACAGAGACCCAAATCCCAAGGCCTTCAATTCAAGAACCCCATTACCCAAAAACAGATCAACCCCCTGGTTTCAAAACAGAGCAATCCTCTGCTTTCAAGGTTTACTGCCCCACACCAAGTGTGCGTTTACCGCCTCTACCTCACAATCCCCATCTGAAAACCACGCCTGTTGTGTTGACAAAGAGTGTTGGGTGCGCTGAGAGAAAGCTGGATGCTCCTACCACCATCAATTTCTCACCCTCACCTTCGATTTCGGCTGCCAATTCATTTATGTCTTCTTTAACCACTGGGGATGCTGAGGGTTCTGTGCAGCATTCAATGTCTTCTGGGTTTCAGTTCACAAACATGTCACAGTCGTCTTCGGGCAAGCCTCCTCTTTCTTCTTCTTCGTTGAAGAGGAATTGCAATTCCATGGACGATGTTGCAGCTCTCAGGTGCGGCTCATCTTCTGGGCGCTGCCACTGTTCCAAGAAAAGGTTGGTCCATGGTCATCAATCATCATTATTTTCAATTTGGTTTTAGTTTTTTCAATGTGGGGTTTTTTCAAAATTGCGACTTTTTAACTTGTATTGCTTGGATTTATCAGGAAATCAAAAGTGAAAAGAGTGGTCAGAGTCCCTGCAATTAGTATGAAAATGGCTGATATTCCACCGGATGATTATTCATGGAGAAAGTACGGTCAAAAACCCATCAAGGGTTCCCCTCATCCAAGGTATAAGATTTTCATTCATTCATTCATTCATTCATTCATTAATCTTCTTCGAATTGATTGTGAAGGGAAATTATCGTGTGACATTTAAATTATAATACATATTTAATAAATTATTATTTCCATGTTGAAATTTGAGTGAATTCGAATTCGATAAGCGTGAATATCACATCTGACATTGGAAACACTCAATTCGTTTTTCTAAGTTGTGTGAATCAATAAATTGAGTAACGTAGCCGCTGAGTTTTCTGAATGTGTGATTGCTTTTGTCGCAATGCAGAGGATATTACAAGTGTAGTAGCCAGAGAGGCTGCCTTGCACGCAAGCACGTGGAGCGGGCTCTAGACGATCCAACCATGCTGATTGTGACCTACGAAGGTGATCACAATCACTCCCACAGTGTCACGGATCCAACGCCTGCTCTCGTCCTCGAATCGTCTTAAGTCAACTCATCGAACGGCTCAAAATGTTCCTTTTGTATTAAATATTGCAAGAAGCAAAGAAATTATATGTTTGGGCCACACAATAGTCAACGCTCATTTGCTTTGCACCGTCTCCAAGAGGATTAGTGGGTACGCCTAAGCTGCCTATACAAAACTAGATTCGTCTTTTTTCTTTTCTTATTAGTTGGATTTATTCTTTTGCTGATTTAGAACCTTATATATTATAAATTTAAAAAGAAAAAAGAAAAAAGAAGAAGATATAGAGTTAGGCTTAGAGATGATGGATTTGGTGGGAAGTGAATGATGCTAACTAGTGGGTTTTATTTTTATATTTAATGATGTGCCTATATACTCATTAGAAATGTTTAATATATATGATGGTGGATTTTGCTGAGGATGCCCACTTTTACTACTTGTTCCAATTCCCACTATTTTGTTTTAACAATTGTTGAGGGTCAGCCAATGCATGGCCAGACAGTAGTTCTAGTTTATATGGAAGAGGCATTCATGGGACAGTTGACCAGTTGAGCCCTAATTTAGTAATGGTAAGTTGTGTCTTGAGGAGAGAGAGAGAGAGAGAGAGAGAGAGAGAGATAAGGACTTTGGGGATGTTTGTGATTTTGTGCTGTCAGGTGGTGCCTAAAGATTGTGTAAATTTCCTATATTTTTCAACCAAGTTGCCTTCATGGATTCTCGGTTATAATTGGTTTTGTTGCAGAATCTTGAAATGTTGGTCTCTAGGTTCTGTTGAGAGGTCGTCGGTGACCCATTTAAATTGGTAAGTATTTGGCAAAGTCAATGTGGTCGGTTGGGGGGTGTTGATAGGTTGTCTTTTTGTTTATGTTCAAATCGAAGCATAATCCCAACATTTCTTGGTTACACATTCACTGTGGGTGTGGGTGTTGCTTTCTCAAATTAGAGTATAATGGCAAAAATGTCTTGATTTGTTTGAATTCCTGGTCAAACACGTTTCTCTAGGTCAAATGATTTGTTCCAACCTTTGCTCGCATTTGGAAGGGTTTTCAGTTTCAAGTTCGGTGGAGAAGTTTGCTTCTTTTCATGCTTCTTTAATTTGCTCGGTTTTGTGGTTTTGGGGCTAAACGCCAGCTTGGTTTTGAAGTTATGGCAAAGTTTGTACCTAATGAAAAGGGCAGGCATATTTTTACCTTTTTCTTTTTGGGTTTTGGTCAAACAAATTTTCTGCTGGCTGGCCCAGAAGAAGCCCATATTACCAGGCTAACCTGGTAAATGTCTCAGGCCTGCTTTGGATTTTAACCAGAGATAGATATCACCATCACCAAACCAAATTTAGAGGCCATGTTCCATTAAAGATAACCAAACCCAGGGCCGCTTCTTCTGTTTTGAAATTTAACGTGAAATTCCAAACACCTTTTCCGTTTTAGCAACGAAGACAATATTTATCCCTACATGTTTTTTAGTACAAGCCATACTCTAAAGTAAAGGGTAGGAGGATTTTTCACACACACTATTAAGATGTTATGAGAGTTCGAATCTGAGATCTCTTATTTGCAAGTCAATATCTTTTTCTATTGGGCTATACCCAGTTGGCTTTATCCCTACATTTTTTGTTCTTCAACCTATATGGCATTGTTAATTTGTTATGCTCATCATATGAATGGTACTACGAATGTCATGTATATTTTAACTTCGGTTAGAACAAAAAATAAAATAAAATATCATATCGATTTTGATCAAGAACAGAAGCTTTGAATATAACATTAACCTGCCGGTATCAGAAGGAGCAAATCTTGATGCTAGTTTGAGCTAATGGTGCATTAGGCCCCCAAAAGCTAATGGATGTCGGTAGGTCAAATTTAAACCTGCTCCAGAAGGACAAGACTTGCGGCAGCACTGACGGATCCACATAGGTGCAATGAGGTGTAGTTGCACCTCCCCTCGCTTGAAAAAGCTTTGGTGGTGCCAGAAAATGCCCCTCTGCTAGTGCCCACAACATGTTTAAGAAAATGCCTCCAAGAGGCTCTGTTCTTTGCTTAAAGCGCAAATGATGCATTGTCTTATGTTTTTTTTAAAAAAATTCTGGCCAAAACGACGTAGTTTTGGGCCAGAAAAATTTTAAAAAAGAAAAAGAAATAGGAAACCTGCCTTACCACGATTTATAACTTGAATTGAAGACAAGGCAATTACTAATTAGCCGTGTGTTGAAGAAGCCCAGCCCATACTTTGCGTTGAATTGATGATAATTATTAAGTTATCGCTGAGTGAGGAGCCTGTCACTCTTGATAAGAGCTTTGACTCAACTCAAGGTTTGATATTTTGTTTTCTTCTTCACCACGGCCAGCATTTTTTTTTCTTTCTATTTTATTTTATTTTATATTTTTTATGTTATTTATTTATAATATGTTTATTATTATAATAAATAATAATTGTTATTATTATTATTATTGATTTGGCTCTCTCTCTGTATTTTGTATGATCAATATAATAGCACATGACTCAATGTATGATCAATTATAATTTATTTATTGAATTGATAATTTGATATGCATTTCAATTAGATTAGTTGAAATTGATTTTTTTAGATTAATCTTCGTTAAATTCTAAAGGTATTTGGTTGTCTTATATTATTTTATTTTTTGAACTTTTAATCTTTTATTTATTGCCCATTTCTTGAAAAATTTATAGATCCGCCACTGTGTGGCATGCTGAAAATAATTAAAGAAACAGAACCTTGTTCTGCATTAGATTTTTCTTTTTCTTTCTCAGCGATGAAAAATTAATTATATCATTTGAAATGAACACACTCTGCATTAACTTTGACTTGTGAAGCCATGCTTTGGCTTTATTCTATCTCTTTTGACAGCAGTGGATTGAGGGTCCGGGAAGATCCATGCTATGTTTCATGTTTGCTTAACTGTTTTCATTTTAAATACTTAATGTTAAAAAAGGATAGAATTTGATAAAGAAGGCCAGAGTTATCTCATGAATATGAAAAAAAAAAAATTTGACTTTGAGAGTAAAACAAGTCTCGAGTGTTGAATTAGTGCTTCATAGAGCACCTCATAATTAACTTTTGCATCTTATCCAGTTTTTCATAATATAATAAAAATTAGGTTAAATTATTAGTTGTTAAAAAAAAAAGTGTTCATGATTGAGCATAAAACCCTTGCAATGAGTGCCTTCTTCTATTTGCTCTCCTTTGCCACCTTTTGCTTTGCTCTGGAAAAACCTCTGAAAACAAGCAAATACAGTTCAACACAGGAAATAATGAGAAGCTGTGCTCCCACCAGAGCTTTAGTTTCAATCTCAACCTTCTTTTTTCTACTAACCAGTCTCAGTATTGCCTACTCTGTGACAGACCATACCCACAAAGAAACCCTCAAGCTTGTTTTAGGTGGCCACCATAAGGGAGGCAGCAAAGATAGAAGCCTTAGAAAGCAAATAAGCCCACCGCAAGCACCTCCAGATTTACCAAACACAGAAGAACTTGTGTTTGCAGATCAAAAGCTTGAACTAGTGTACCCAATTATCCAAAAATTCAAGTCCACCATCACCTCAGATCCTCTAGGCATCACCAAAACTTGGGTAGGCTCCAATATTTGCAGCTACAGAGGCTTCTATTGTGACAACCACCCAAACAACAGCTCTGCAATTGCCCTGGCCTCCATTGACTTCAATGGTTTTCAACTTGGGGCTTCTTCACTTGATGGGTTTCTTGACCAACTCCCTGATATTGCCCTCTTCCATGCAAATTCCAACAATTTTTCAGGCACCATCTCTGACAACATTGCCAAGCTCCCCTATCTCTATGAGCTTGACCTAAGTAACAACCAATTATCTGGTCCTTTTCCCAGTGTTGTTCTTGGGATGAGCAGCCTCACTTTCTTGGACATAAGGTTCAATTTTTTCACTGGTTCAGTTCCACCTCAGATATTCACTCAGGACCTTGATGCCCTCTTCATTAACAACAACAATTTCATGCAGAAGCTTCCTGATAATTTGGGTAGCTCTCATATTCTTCTTCTCACCTTAGCAAACAACAAGTTCAGGGGCCCAATTCCACCAGGCATTTCCAAAGCCTTTTCTGCTCTGACTGAAGTTCTGCTCCTAAATAACCAGTTAACAGGTTGTCTGCCTTATGAGATTGGGTTACTAAAGGAGGCCATAGTGTTTGATGCACGCAATAACCAATTGACTGGCCCTTTGCCATTCTCTCTGGCTTGCCTGGAGAGTGTGGAGCAGCTCAACTTTGCTGGTAATTTGTTGTATGGCATGGTACCAGAGGTGGTCTGTGGGCTGCAGAATTTGGTAAACTTATCATTGTCTGATAATTATTTCACAAATGTTGGTCCTCTTTGTAGAATGTTGATTGGTAGAGGAGTGCTTGATCTTAGGAACAACTGCATTCCTGATCTTCCATTCCAAAAATCAATTGAAGAATGTGCAGATTTCTTTGCACACCCAAGGTTCTGTCCCAACATGGGATCTTATACTTACATTCCCTGTAAGTTTCCTCATTTTGGTTCTTCTGCTCCTTCACTTCCTCAAGTGGCACCCCCACCTTGACCTCCTTTGCTCATCTCCAAGACAAGGGTTTGAATTTTTTTAAACTTGTAATATGGAATTTCATAAGACTTTGTTTGCATGGTCATTAATTCTTTTACTTGTAATATGAGAATGAGATGTTTCCTAGATATGCAATCATAAACTCTTCAGTCATTCCATGGATAATGAATTTGCATTAACATCATCAGCTAATTCAAACATGGTCGCTGTGAATTAACAACTGAAAATAAGAAATCAGAAGTCACATGTGTGTATGGAAAAACAAACAACTGAAGGGGAGTGCTAGGCTAGCAACCTTCTCTCCAACCTTCTCTTTTGGACATTCTTCATTATCTTCATGCTATATGTCAATTTCTTCACTAAAAACAATGTCTAATGTATTAATTGCATTATTTTTAGTGTAGAAATTGACACATGTCATAAAGATAATGGAGAATGTTCAAAAAAGAAGGTTAGAGAGAAGGTTGCTAGCATTTCTCACAACTAAATACTAGCTAGGTGAAAAGTAACCTAACCATCTATAGTGGAATCATAAATGCCAGAGAAGAAAAGGTGCTTTTTAAAAAAACCATGGTCCCAAAATCTGTCCAAACAGAGACAAAACAGGGTGCCTTGCTCTGTTGCAGTTCCAGAAGAACCTGCAAGGCCTGAACAATGTCACTTTCTCAGGGAACCCCTCTTTTTTTTTTTTTTTTTTTCTTTTTTTGAGCTAAGTGCTGGTAGGTAAGAGATGTCCTCTAGTTGAGTGAGGTAAGGCAGACGATTCCATGAACTCATATTTCTCATGAAATGTTAAAACTGATTAAGCATTACAATAATATATCAAGACAGCCTTGCCATTGGTCACTTTTATACTAATCATTTGTTAATGGAGAGCCGCACTGCGTATAGCAAGTGGATGATCATTCACACACTGATTGGCCTTCGGACATATTCCACATTGGGTCAGCTATCCAACTTCGCCATCACTTGGCTCATTGCTATCGTTGAATTTTACTTTTAAAAAAATCCCAATGCTTCTAAGATGAGGCTCAGGATGATGCAAATTTTGGAAGTGCTTTGAAACCAATATGGAACTGAGAATCTCTTTTTTTATCAGGTGTCACTAGAAATTCAGACAGGTAAGGAGCACTCAAAACGGCCGTGGGGGATAAGGGTGGCAGAAATTCTATGTTTCTAAAATAAAATTCTTGGCTAGGGGTCAGAGGGGAGACCCAATTGGATTTATTTCTTGCATATGTTAAGTAGGCCCAAATTTGTAGTCCTTCTAAGTTTTTGAACTGCTATCCAAAATCTATGAATATGTCTGGGCCTGTTTAGGGTGTGATGGATTGGATTTTTGCACGGCCCCCATTTTTATCAGTATTGATTTTTGCGTTTTCCTTTTCACAATTATATGTATTCAAAACTTCTGCCTTTGATTTGAAAACTTTACAATTCTAATCTTTTTTCATGTTCCATTATCTTGGGGCCGAAAAAAAGTCGAACATATGTATTTATAGAATCGAGCACATGTATTTAGAGAGTCGGATAAAAGATTGAACATGCCAACGGGGTTTAGTTCAATGAAAAATGGTCTTTACTTGTAGACTGGTGATCTCAAGTTTGAACTCCCACGACACCTTCATAGTATGTGTTTGAGAAACTCTCTTCCCTCTTGTAACTTAGATAATCACTTGTACTAAAAAAACAAATTGAATATATGCATTTTAATTCGAATAAAGCGAGTCATTTCCAGACATTCCTCTTTCAAATTTGTAAACTTTTCCATTTTCTTCTGCATCTTGTTAACCCAAAATACTAGAACGTGGAATGTGAGTGAAAAAAGCACCATCCAATTCACGGACTTTAAAATCACCTGGCATTGTCAAGCGACAAGGTGAGAATTTATCTTTGAAAAAGCACTAGACTCATAGGTTAGGGCAAATGAAGTCAAACAGCCCATAACCGTGCATCAACAAGAGCCTTTTTCCCTTAGGATTTTTTCTTTTTGTTTTCCCCACCAGACAAGAAATGTTCATTATGTTTTTTTTTTTTATAAATTACATATGCATCTGATGTTTACTTAGATTCCGAATTCTTAACTTTTGTGTCTCTGTTTCTTTTCTTTTCCTCCCTTCTTAAGCTCCGGTCCCTTCATATTCTTCCAACCAACCAACTTTTTCCTCTCGAACAGTCATGAGTATAGCTAGTTTTTAATAGCAAAATTTGTCGGAAATGAAATCAAAAGCAAAAATTAAAAATAAAAAAACGTACATATTGGGGTTTCATGAATTTATGAGATCGAAAACTTTCTGTAACTGTACATGTTCAGATGATTAGATCTCCACTTAGGCGTAGGGTTTTTCTTGTTTGACCGACACACATTTCGACATATTCTTGCTCTATAAAATTCATTAGTGTAGTGATTTGGAGCATGTTTCATCCATGATATCCTAGGTTCAAGTCTTAGTAACAATATAGTGTGTGTGAGTTTAGTATATTATCGCACATCTCAATAGAAAAAATCCTTTAAAAAAAAGCATTAGAGTCTGGAAATTCATTCTTAATTTCCTGAAATAAACTTAATCATATACAAACAGTTTCTTGTCAGAAAATCAAAATGACAAAATTATATATATGCTATAATGTTGTTATGTGCGGCCCCATATGAGTATTATAATTATTTCAATTCCACGTTGCACTCAAAATCCTCAATTTACCTCCTCCTTGGCCCCGTCTCCTCCGAGTAATTTTTGGGCTCGATATATCACGTAGTTAGTGTATTATTCACTAAATATAGTACATGTAGAATATTTTTAATGCAGCCTGCTTATGTGTTATAAAAAATAATACAATAAATTATAAAGTAATTTCATATGTCCTAAGTTTATTGAATAGTATACCACCGTGATGTATCCGGAATATTTAAAAATTTCTCGTCTCCTCCTGTCCTTACTTTCACGTGATTCTGAGCTTTCCAGTCCGACACCTGCTACCCCTGCGCTCCTCTTACATCCTTTTGTCACCTTCTGCAATTCCTTGCTCTTCTTTCTTCTCATATTTTTATGTTCTCTGTAAAACACAAAACAGAGCACCCTCTGTTTCTTCAGTTCAACAATGCTCAAGAAATGGCAACCCCTTCTTTTGTCAACCATTGTTCTGCTCTCACTCTGCGCCTCCACAGTTTCTTCTTCCAGGCCTGCACTCACTCAATCACCCTCTGTCTCAGAAGATGATGTTGTTGCTCTCCTTGCATTCAAATCCAAAGCAGATTTACACAACGCTCTTCCCTTCTCGTCAAACACCACCACCCTCCTGCTCTGCCGCTGGACAGGTGTCCAATGCGCCCAGTCCAAAATAGTCCGCCTCATAATCCAATCTCAGAATCTCGGTGGCATTTTCGCACCAAACACCCTGACTCGCTTAGACCAACTCAGAGTCCTGAGTCTGCAGAACAACTCGCTCACTGGACCCATTCCCGACCTCTCCGGCCTCACCAACCTCAAAACCCTCTTCCTCGACCGCAACTCCTTCGTGGGTTCTCTTCCGCCTTCGCTCTCGTCCCTCCACCGCATCCGAACCCTCGACTTCTCCTTCAACAACCTCACCGGTCCATTGCCCGTCTTTCTCATCACCGGTCTAGACCGGCTCTACTATCTCCGGCTCGACTGGAACCGGTTCACCGGACCGATCCCGGCTCTGAACCAGTCCTCTCTCCGAACCTTCAATGTCTCCGGAAACAACCTCACCGGGGTAATCCCCGTCACTCCGACCCTTCTACGCTTCGGGCCGACGGCGTTTTCATGGAACCCAGGTCTCTGCGGCGAGCTTGTAAACAAAGAATGCCACCCAGCTGCGCCGTTTTTCGGTCCAACCCAAGCTCATGAAGCTCCACCTCCCACAAGAGCACTCGGGCAGAGCACTGCACAGGAAGTCCAGGGCGTTGAGTTGACTCAGCCGAGTCGAAAAAGGCACAGAAGAATCGCCGTCATTATTGGGTTCTCTTTAGGCGTCTTCGTCTTGATCTGTTCTCTTCTCTTCTTCGTAATGGCTTTGAAGAAACAGAGGAAACCTCAAACCCACAGGAAGACCGACATTGCGAGTCCGGCAGGCTCCGATGCGCATGCGGCGGTAGTGGTGCAACTAGAGGAGGAGTTGGAGCAGAAGGTGAAGAGGGTACAGGGGATTCAAGTGGTGAAGAGCGGGAGCTTAATGTTCTGCGCCGGCGAGTCGCAGCTGTACTCGCTGGACCAACTGATGAGGGCCTCGGCGGAGCTGTTGGGGAAAGGCACCATCGGGACGACGTACAAGGCGGTGCTGGACAACCGTCTGATTGTGAGCGTGAAGCGGCTGGACGCCGGGAAGTTGGGCGGGACTAGCAGAGACGTGTTCGAGAGGCACATGGAGGCGGTGGGTGGGCTTAGACATCCCAACTTGGTTCCTCTCAGAGCTTATTTTCAGGCCAAGGATGAGCGGCTCCTCGTCTACGATTATCAGCCCAATGGCAGCCTCTTCTCTCTCATTCACGGTAAATGCTCTGTTTTGCTCTGCTTCAATGTTCAGTTTGCTTACTCGGTTGTGTTAACTCAGTTTGAGTTTGACCAATGTTTGATGCTTTGACTATTTTGTGAAGTAAAGAATTTGGGAAACCCAATAGGAAATGGACAGGTAAGCTTTTTGGGTTATCATTAGGAGAATTGGATTATTAGGATATTGTGATGATGGCATTAGATTTGGTTCTTTCTTGAGGTACCTTTTTCTCAATCAACGCCAAGAATCTTTGCTTTTGATTAAGACAACGACGTCGTTGGGAATTGACATGAATAATAATATATTGACCATATTGTTGGCTTGCTTGCCCAATTCACATTACTTGATTAACCTTTTCTTCATAAAAAAATTTACAGATTTTGGATTTTCTCCTTCTTTTTCTTTCTCCTCTTGGCTGGTTCCCGTGATTCCATATATATCTGATAAGGAAAAACTGACTGCTTAATTTGATCTGACTGGCCCTTTGTTTATATTTTCAATCCACCAAGCGCTCAATCTATGTCATCAACACTCTTTGATTCGATAAATTTTGTATGCATACGTAACATGGCCGCGTTGTTCGTCTCATGTAGCGTATATGGTTAATAAATATGCACGTATTATAATATAAGTAGATTAGGTGGTGTTACTGCCACACCGAAAAAATGGTCTGTTGACTATGTTTTCTTTGTTTGAGTCTGGTAATTTCTACATTAAAATTGTCAGCAGTGTTTTTCAGAGGGAGGGATTGGCATACATTACATCCATTTCCAAGTTATTGCTAATTAGCATCCTAAAATTAAGTTCCTAATAATGAATGTGATACATGGGCACGTCCAAAATTGAACTGCAGGAACAAAATCCACAAGGGCAAAGCCGCTGCACTGGACATCATGCTTGAAAATAGCAGAGGACGTAGCACAAGGCCTCTCCTACATTCACCAAGCATGGAGGCTTGTCCACGGCAATCTCAAGTCCTCCAATGTCCTCCTTGGCCCTGACTTCGAGGCATGTCTCACCGACTACTGCCTCTCTGTTCTTGCCACCACCACCCTAACATCCGAGGAGGAGCCAGACTCTGCTGCTTACAAAGCCCCCGAGATTCGCATAAACTCATTGAGCGATCACGATGATCATCAACAAAAGCACCAACCAACTTCAAAGTCTGATGTCTATGCATTTGGGATTTTGTTGGTGGAGCTTCTCACAGGGAAGCCTCCATCACATCACCTAGTTTTGGTGCCCACTGATATGGTGGAATGGGTCATGTCCATGAGGGAAGATGATCAGCATGATCAAGATGGGGAAGGCAATAGCAGGATGGGGATGCTGGTAGAGGTGGCGATAGCTTGTAGCTCAACATCGCCTGAGCAGAGGCCAACAATGTGGCAGGTGTTGAAGATGTTACAGGAGATTAAAGAGAGTGAATCCATGGAAGATGACAATGAATTAATGGACCCCCAGATTGTGACTGGTGTGCCCTAGCCTAGCTAGGGTTACCGCTGTACCAAACTAGGAGTATTAATTAATTATTTTATAGAAAAGAAAATAGATGGAGCACTCATGCTAGCTATATTATTAATTCTTACTTTTTTATGCAGCATTGTTTGTGATCTTTACCTTTCATATGCATGGTGGATGGAGGCACGTGTTTCTCCTTGCCCATTTGCTTTTGCTGCATTGTATATTTATTTATGGTCAGTCTGGTAAGGACCATTCTTCTCATTCAGCTTTTGTCTGCAAGAAAAATGCCCTAACTGATAAGATATTGCACACTTTTGTGCTTACCCAATTTGAGTGGTATGTATTTATAGCGTTTCATTGTAATTTGAGGACTTTTTTTTTTATAACATGACAACTGCTTTTGGAACTCAGCTTGCTCCTCAGTTTTAGGTATGTCTAGGAAGTTAGATTTCATAAACTAAGGAAATAAAATGCATATAAACTGAAGCCAAAAGGAATGGGCATATGCGTATGATTGCTTCTTGTAATTTATAAACTAAATGATAAGGAGCCTTTCAATGCAGTACATGACTGTGTTTCGTAATGGGCTTGTAATCTGAGTGGTTTAGAATGTCCTTGGTGCATCCGAAATCATGGCCTTGTAATGTGTTTAATTCCATTCTTTCCCTGATATCGCTAGTATTATATATAATGAAAAAAGAAAACTGAATCTGCATGATTGTTGAAACTGGACTGGAAGCTGTTATATGGGTTATCCAAGGAAAGAAGCCCAAAATGTAAAGAGGCCTGGAAAAGAATGGGCTGAACTGAAGCCCATAGCATCAAAACATCAATCTTTGAGACATGGCGATGAAGCCTACCGTAACTTGAAGAATTTGCTAGAATCGTCCAGTTTTCAGAGGTTCTTCATTTTTTACCAAAAATATATCAAAATGAAAATCTGCAATCGGCGTACAAATATCATTCAGAGAACAGAGAATGCCAACATGAACATGGACCGTACGGACACGGAGATGATGGAGATGGAGACGACGGCGATTGGGCTGCCGGAGCTGCCTTCCGACGCCGGCCAAGGCGACGTCTTAAGGGACTTTCTCGCATTGGCTCGCCAGCTCCTCAATCAAGGCAAGCCATCGCAGGCCCTCCAAGCGGTAATCTTTAACTTCATCAAGTTTTTATTTTATTTTATTTTCTCCTTCATCACCTTCAATTTTTCTTCGGTTTGATTTGTATTGTCCATAGAAATTGAATGGCATTGATTTAATTTTTAATTTTGTGAGTTTTTAGCATCTCAAATCACTGGAGTGCTACTCTTTATTGAGAAAGAATCTCTTTCTTTTGGTTGGTCTTCTTAGGGTTTGTACTGTTTTGCTAAAAGTGACTAGTTGTTGACAACATTGGTTCTTCCTATTGGATTTTCGAAGCTCAACACGAGTGGTTGCCTTAAATGGTTGGATAGGAAAAGAGAATTATCTTACTTCTTATTTCCAGTGCCTAACCATCCATCCCTATAGTACTGAACAACTGGCAAAATGGTAGTGTTGGAAACTAGGATAGTTATGGAGTTTAGAGGTTGTCATCCCAATTCCCAAATGTGAGACAACCCCTAAATTTAATGTTGCATTTGTAGTCGTGCATTTGGAAGAAAAGATTTGGATTGGAGCTTTTGGTGTAAATTGATTAAGCAGCAATTTGAACACTTTTTACTGATGAAAACCAACTGTGAAATTGAACTTTTTTTCTAAGAAGCTCAATCTTTGGTCCAAAACTCCTCTAAGGTGCTTGGCGCTCTCCGAAGGTTCTCCTGAGAGTTTAGGGTTATCATTTGCTTATTCATCTAATCTCGCGTGGGGCTTTGGTCTGGTAACCCTGTCCAGATGCTATCCTTGGGTACTTGTGTTGTGTGCCTATATGGAGACACTCCAGCATTCATAATAAAACATTGAGCTGCTACGAAGAGATGACATTTGCACGTTGTTGGAAGCCTTAAGAATCAAGGGGAACCTGTCCATGGAGAACCTTCATCACATACTAATTTAGTATTTGGAACAGGTTGTTATGGCAATGAGAACAAGAGGTGGGGATGATGCTGTATTTGAGTCCTTACATCGTGCTCGTGAGCTGTACAGAAGTAGATTGCAAGAAAGCTCTGCTGTTGATCAACTAGCTTCTTTGTTTGCTGAGTGTGCAATTGCTGAAGCCCATCCTTCAAAAACTGAACCAGCAGCAGGTGACGAGGGTGGCCCATCAGTTGGACGTGGACCTGATGCTGACGGAACTTCTATACTAGCAGAGAGTGGCAGGATGCAGATTGTATTGGATGCATTTTCAGATGGGAGTAGCTTTATTTGTTTACAGTGTGGAGGCCTTGTTAGTAATCATCGCAAAGACGAGCACTATGCATACTGGTGTGGCCAAACTTAATGTGCACATGCATGGAGTGAATATAAGCCCTCTTCTGCGATGCTCCTCTAGATGCATCTGATATGTGCCACTGTTGATATGCATCTGTGATGCTCCTCTAGATGCAGATTCTAGTTGCTATTGATTCCAGCTTCTCTAAAGGCCGCATTGTTAGATATTGACACTTAGGAAGCAGAACATATGAATATTTTGGTTTAGGATATGAAGATCTTGTTTCAGTTGGATTGGAGTATATTGATAAAATTTGTTCCCTTGTATGATTAGTTTGGAATCATGTAATACCTGTAGTAATCACACATTTTCACTAGGAAATAGTTAATGAACAAATTGGGCAGATGATGTTGGAAACTTTTTCTTTTTGTATATAAATGGTTTTCTAATCAAGGCCACCAAAGTATGATTGCATGCATATGTCGAGAATATAAATGAAAAGGAAAAGAAAATTAAGAAAATGGCAGAGGAGCTCAAGTTTGATTCAATACCTTTGTTTTATTACAAATAGGCATACAAGAAGCAATCTTTCCAATAGAATGACTATAATGCTTGCACAAAGAAAAAAAGAAAAAAAGAATCTACAAACGAATTTCCCTTTCGTCGAAAACTGTGATGCAACAGAAAATGCTACATGGTGTCAAATGTTGTGCTTACACACAATAAACATTCTAAAGGCTTGGCCCAAAAAGTCACAAATTTGTCCTGGAAAAGAAAAAAAACGCAGAGAACCCTTTATACATATTTCTGTAACTTAAAGGATTTCCTCTCATGTTGTGTTGTTATTAACAGACTATAACATCAGATGGCTCGAATTCTTCTTTCACCAGTATACCACCACTTGCAGTTTTGCACCGTCGGTGTCCTCTTCTAGCTAGACAGTATATCATCGGCAGCATCAACACAGCTTTACAAGATGCTCCGAGTGCAGTAACCATTGCAACATTTTCGATAACAAACCTATGCTTTCCAAAATAAACTCATCCATGACAGTAGCAAAGATCCTCAACAGCTACTTATAGCACACTGCATTATTTTAAAAGTCAAAGTAGGTCAATCACTGTGCTGAGCTATCCTGTTGAACGAACTGATCCGCAGTCATGCACTTGTCACTTACGAGATTCTCGAAGTGACGAGTACACTTCAGAGATCCTACTGCTACAAAGTACATATTTCTACATTTTTTTCGGTTGTGTAACTGGAGATATTATTTTGATACATATGAGATTCTTAATCGTAATTTTATGGTACCTGCACTTGATTCTCTGTTTTCCCATGCCATGCGTTGGGATGATACTTAGGTCAAAGATGAAATTTGGACAACAATAGGCTGGTGACTGCAGAACATCACATCACATCTGACCGAGCTTGTAAACGAGGTTTGGCCCTCATGATTGTTTCATCACTGTGCCTAATCCATTCTGAGAGTCTCCAAGGCTTCTGCCATTTCCATTTGAATTGTACTAACCACTGGTGATGACTCCTCTTCCACCTCCATAGCTTCCCAGCCTGTCCTATAACTGCTAGTTTTTTTGTTGGCAACTGCCCGATGGGTACCATCTGCACTAACAGCAAATCCCGTTTTCTTAGCTGAAAACAGAAAACAGGGCCCAATTCTATAATTGAAAGGAGGATGAAATTGACCTTTCTTGTCTGATCTATGAAAGCTATCGATTCTCTGACAGAGCCGTTAACAATTCCTGCTGTATATTTCAGCTGTTTTTGTGCTGGCACAGAGATTGGGGACAAGGGACCACTCGTGTCATCAGCACAGTGTTTCAGTGAATTGTGTGAGTTCCCCTGATGGTGGTCGGCCTAAAAGTAATAAAGACATAAAAACAATCCTTCACATACTTGAGCCGAGCTTAAGAAGAGTATGAGAAGAAGCATTAGAAGAAATATCACATAATGACTAATATTCTCACCGAGGCTGATGTTGCCAATGCAGTTGCAACAGCTTGCTCTCTCAATTTTAGTTCCTTCTCAACTTCCTTTCTTCGTGTCTCACTCTGCCGCAACAAACCTACGAGTTCTTTGAGATGCTCTTTCATTTCATCCATTTCCATTTCTTTCTCCCATAATTGGCACCTGTCAGCACGTGAAATTATATTTAGAATTTCAACTGCAGAATTTAGATATCACTCATATGATAATTTGCGAGAAATATGCAACGTGGTAGTAAGATCTATTAAGTTGTGAATTTTCTAAAGTATACTTAAATATGACAGCATGATCAATTTATTTGACAAAATTGGGTAGTGATATAGTGATAGTGGATCTATGGTTTATGTTCATTAGTTAATAAGCTAGCTAATTTTGCAATACAACTGACATTCCTTGTAGAGAATGCTATCCCTTTTATTTTATGTTCACCATGTAAATATTATTTTTTGGAAATTAAATTATTTGTTGGAGATTAAAAAAATTCTGATCTCTATCAGAGAGGCAATGAGCAGGTAAAAGTATGGATTATGAGGAACTGATATATACCTCTCCTACTGTGGTCTATCATCTACCCTTCTAAATCCAGTCCTATATGCTTCCAAGTTATCTTTACCAATTACATGCTAATATTTCTTTTTCCTTTTTACATAAAAGAGAGACGCCATAATATGTTGCAGACCTCCTAACTTGACATTTCTAAACCTTTTTCTAGTTTATCATCAAAATAAAATAAAAAATGTTGAACAATGCCAGACTAATGTGTAGAAATTCATATTGTACTTTTCACAACCATCATAGAACACCATAACAAAAATAAAAAGTAAAATCAAATCATTCAGAACACTAGGTCAAAAAAACACCTTGTATCTGCAAGAGAATTGAACATATATTGAAGCAAGTTCTTTGCATCTGCCATTGAGCGCAATTGGTTCCAACGTCCACGGTTGGTAAAGGCACGCTCCCGTTCTTCTGCCTCTGAAAGTTGTGATGCCATCGCTACAAGTGAGTTTGATGATATGCTAAGCATGTTCTCAAGTGAAGATATTCTGGCCATTCTTGCATTTGGTGACATGGAGGACACCCTGAACAAACAAAATACAGAAATAAACCACCAGAGAGAGAGAGAGAGAGAGTAAAATATTTACGTTCTACTATTCCATTTGTTTCATGCTAACCTTTTCATCAAATTCCAAACTATAAAACGGGGAAGAAGACAGAATTATGTAGATATAAGTGTATAATACGAAACATACCTGGCAAAGCCATTCTTTCCTCTTGGTGGACTAAGGCCCTTTGAAGCGAATTCGTTTAATTGCTTCAGCATGGCCAACTCTTCTGCCAGTGCAGCTCGTCTGCATATTACAGCTTTTAATTAATAAACTCTCCAATACTATATACAATTCAGTATTAAATGAACATATATTTATGCATACACTTGACTTTGTTTCTCATATTCATGACGAACTTCATGCACATTCACCATGACTTCAAGCTCGTGATCAAGCCACCGTTGTAAGGATTTCTCATTGCTCTAGTGGTGGAACTTGAGTTAGAAAGATTTAAAATTCGAAGGGAAGAACATAAAACATATGGAAAGAAGAGGAAGCAAAGAGCATTACCTGTAAATGTGTCCCATTTCCATTGGCAACAGCTGGTAAAAGTTTACACAATTAGAAAGTATAAATATTAAAGGAGAAGGCCCATGCTGTGAACTGTGAAGACCCTATGTTATAAAGAAGACATTTCTTCTCAATTGAGGTAATTTTAGAAATCTGGTGATTACATATGAAAGTGAATTTAATCTTTCAATACCTCATCTGAGAGAACCAATGCATTTATGAATGCAATGGGTGTCCAGAAGTGCAGCCTTCAAACGTTATAATATTATAATAGAAAACAAAGCATACCTGAGCTGTCACGAGCAGAAGATTTGCGAGCTTCTAGCAATTCTTTCAGCCTCTTGGTAGCCATTGCAGCCTCTTCGGTCTTTCTTTGAAGAACCTGAAAGAAAGGACAGTATTCACTTCAACTACCATTATATTATGTTTCATACCATGGTTTTAGTGAATTTGTCCCACTTTCTCTGTTTATTGAGATATATCAAGTAGAGGAAATCAACTCTGCATACTAAGATGCCACAACTCTAGGGCCCACGTAGCTTGAAAACTCTCCAATATTATACTGTAACTGTCTCATTAAAGAGAAGTACCCATAACTTCTTGAAGATAGCAATTCAGATAATTTTCCCAAATTAGATTTGATCTTAATAAGGGAAAGTAACACGTCACAGGTTGGAATCTCAGAAGTTTATAATCAGAAAATTACATTGCTGGCCAAACTTAGCATTGAGATCTTTGAAAGGACAACTAAATAAATAGGCAACTGAGATATACTCACCATTTTCTGGCGTTGATTTAATGCTTGCAGCTTATGCCTTTCATATTCATTTCTCCTGCCCTCTTTCCGTAACTATTATAGTGAAAGTAAAACCAAAGTAGGGAGCATGAATTAATACAGGAAATCAATTTCAGTTCAGATGAGAAAGTAATTAAGACGTGGAGATGCTCATTTCCATCCTCTACTGTTATAGCATTGATACATAAATACATACTTAAAGTGCTAACACTTCATAAAAATTTAAATATGCATATACTACTAAATATAAAGGTGATCGGTCTCTGTTTCCTATTACAATGGCCAATGGCTCTCACTCCTGCTATAGATTAATAAATAATAATAAATCATAAAAGATATGTTTCCTTTTAATTGAAAATCCACTGCACTATATTTATTTAATTTTATGTAAAATGACATTAAACAATGGCAGGAGCTTCAGACTTGCGAACTTCCATATAACTTCAAAAGTTAGCAGGACAAGGAAACAAAGGAAAAAAGTAAATACCTGCAGCAATTCCTTCTCTCGAGAGGCTTTCCACTGCCGAAATTGTTCTGCTTCTTGTTTTATCCTATGTTGCAATTGAACCTGGAATTTTTAAAAATATTAAATAATAGCAGTAGATGCAGAGAAAATATTATCCTTATTAGGACAAAACTATGAAGATATTTTAACAGCGTGATGAGTCTAAACCTTCTGTGCCTTTATTGACTGGATTTCATCTTGCAATCGCTTTGCTGCTTCATCACTTTTTTGTTTTTGCTTCAGTAGCTGAACCTGGCTCTCTTGTTTCTTCTTAAGATCCAGAATCTGATATGTAAACATTGTAAAAGATGAAACGTTTGGATTACAAGTCCCCTGCTTATCCAAAGTGAAACAGCTTTCTAGTAGAAAAGTATGGTACCTGTGCCTCAAGTGCCTTTAACTTCTGGGAATGGACATCTTGCAATTTCTGCGCTTGTCCATCACTATTAGCAAGATTTTCAACTTCACCCAGCAACCGGTCCCTCTCTTGCTGCAGTATGAAACAAGTAAAGAACAACAAGTGAATATCAGTTCTCCCAAGAAAAACACCATCGAGTTCAAAGGCTTTAAGTTAACCTGCACAGCTCTTTTCTCATCTTCAAGTTCCATGATTTTCTTTCCAAAGTGTTGCTTGAGTGCCACAGTGTCAGAACCTTCAATAAACTTCATTTCCGACTGCACAGACGTCGAACGTAAAGTCACACATAATACCTCAGAAGACACTAATGTGGTTTTCATGTGATCCCAAACAATATACACACTCAGACCATACCTCCTTCTGCTGTAGACGTTTATTCAATTCATGCAACTCTTTGTCCATAGTATTTTGCAGAAGGTTGTGCTCCCACTCTTTTGCTACTTCCTCATCAATTTCCTGGGAATCACCTGCTACAATATGACATCCTACACTATATGAATTTCCCCAACACTAAAGATGCATGTGGATTATAGGTGCTCACATAGCTGCAGCTGATTTAATTGAGAAAATAAAATGTTGTCAAGGAAGTCCTAAACAGAGATAAGTGATACCTGTTATTGCTTCACCCATTTGGTAGTCAGCCGATTCTATACTTTGCAAACCCCTTTTAAGGCCATCACTTTTTACAGAGCACGTACTACCAACCTGGAAATGAGGTTTTAGATTAACAAATGTACCTGTCTAGCTGATTATATAGGCCGAGTCCTACTTTAACAATAATTCACAACCAAAAAATATATAGATTACAAAGTGAAATAAGAAACGAAAACAAGTTACAAGTCAAAGTCATATATATTAGTACTGGAAAGAAATAAGATAAAAGAACAGCATGAATCTCTACTAGAGCGTGTAACACATACATGACCATCTCTTTCACACTGCTCTACACCAGTGCATTTACTACGGTATTCATGAAGTTCCCGACAAAGATCCTCATTAGCAGCTTCGAGCCAAGTAATCCTTTCCTTGAGAACCTACAGAATTAGTGAAATCGCTTAGAAAATGAAATAAATATATTAAAGAAAATAATAATTGAATCTATTCTTCTAGTACTAAAAAATTAATTGCAGTTTTATCATTTATTCCTTTTTTTATATATAAAATATCACCATACTGGCCACACAATGATGCAACTGGGGTAAGTCTGACCCTTGATGGAAGAATTCCGACACAACGATTCACAGAAGAGTAATATTAATATACCTGTATTTCATCAGAAGAAGATCCTCCTCCACGGGAACAAAGTTCAGCTTGCAAATACTCTAGTTGTTGGCGCATCTTCAGCATCTCACTGGACATGGGATCTCTGTTTACCTGTTACAATAAATCAGAAAAGCTACATAAATGACAATGGCACAAAGGCAGAAATCTGTATCTACAGTGGTAAAAACTAAGAAAACTATGAATAAAAATTTATTCTGAACAACTTACAATAGGCTTATTTTGGATATTGCGAGCACGATTTGCATACTTTAAAGTGTTTAGGGTTTCCTCAGCATTGATATCAGCAGGACTGATGCAGGCTGTATGACATAAGGAAAATCATGATAGTATCAAGTGGACAGACAGATCATGCAATCAGCAGATAGGGTTCTTGTAACATCCCTTCTGCTGTCATTAAACAAAATTGAACTTTCTACATTACACTAACAGTTTTCAACAGCACGTGAGATGAATGAGTGGCAAGATGAGAAAGGAAAATTGAATTGACAATCAGATGTAAGAACTTAGATATAGAGGACCAAACGAGAAAAACAAAGACTTGATAATCCTCAGATTTACGACATTGCTTGCACAAACTATAAAATATTGAGAAGAAAAGAAGAATAAGGTTTTAAGCCTACATACCAAAACAAAATCATATGTGCCTAGAGCAAGCACCAAATTTTTTAACATGGGAAAAAGAAATTTAATAAAGTTACCTATCATAACAGTTCGGCTGTTACCACCAAGTGAGTCCTGCAAAAATCAACAGACGCCAAACCACAATTAAACAACAAACCCTGCTAAACATTTTCACATCATTTTGTCAAGAACATTTGTCACCCGTTCTACCACAAGGTTTTAGAAATTTTTGAATGGAATCAAACCTGCAAAAGCCGAGTAAGTTTACTATCTCGATAAGGAACATGAACACCTTCTTTGCGCTTCTTCTCATCACCAAGTGCACTGATAACATTACCGAGTGCAAGAAGACCCTTATTAATATGAACTCCTGTTTAAGAAAAAAGAATATCCACATGAAAATGTATTACAGAAATGCGCTTTAGACACAAAAAGTAACAAACAATGATATTTACCTTCCTTAAAACGCAAACCATCAGAACCTGTCCTCTTTGCGCGCTCAGACCCAGCAAGATCTACCAAATGCAACTTGGCACATAGATACTCTTCGTTCATACTCTCGCTAACCCCGTTGTTGGCAGAACATGTCGGGTTGACCTTATGCATTTGCTCTAATGTGATGGTGAAGATGGCATGTGAACGGCTATAGACATAAGCATAAAAGGAACAAGTCATTAAACCCAGGGGACTTAATGCAGAACCCATCTTGATAGACAATTGAATCTCAGGAAGATTTTAACAAAACAAGTCAAAAGAAATCGAGAAAGGATTTTGGAAAGGACCAATTATTTCTCAAGCATTAAAAGGCATATATATAGCACATACGTTGTCTTTCCACATTTTACAAAAATTTCGGAAGAAATAGGTCATTTCACCTATGCAAATAAATATTACCAGTTTGTATACATTCCATAATTAAGGAAAAATACATATAACTTAAAAGGAAAAGGAAGGCCTATAAGTTACCTTGATTGATTGTTCATATTTGTACTCCCTGTTGCCCTGCTCAAAGATCCTTGTTCCAGGCAAGCAGCCATTTCTTTTAGCGTACTAACACTGAGTTCAGTGGATCCTGCCAGTGTAATAACACCATTTGATGATTCTCGAATTTGTATTGGTGGCTTTCCAGGGACTGTTACTTTTCCCACATGCCCGTTTGCACCTTCTGGTTTGTTCAAAAAACTAGGATCCAGCAAGTCTCGTACTTCTTCTTTGAGAATCTTTGCATCAAAATATCCTAGTTAGATTTCACTAATGCAATGCGGTACATAAAACATGGAGAATGGAACTTTTACAACAAAATTAAGAATAAAACACCATAACAAACCTCAATAAAAGAAACATGCAACTGGAATTCAGTTTGATGCTTTAGAGTTTCGATTTTGCTAAATAATACATTCATAACTTGAGGGATAATTCCAGTTTGGCAACCATCTCTGAAACCAGTGCCCATGGTGTATGTTTTCCCAGAACCTGTCTGCAGTAGAATAAAAATGTTAACCCTTAGGACACTAAATTGCAAAGGAAGGCTTAACAAAAGATGGTAAACTGCAAGACATGCAACCTCAGCTCTCCATGGAAAATATAAGTACCTGACCATAAGCTAGGACAGTAGCATTATATCCATGAAACAAACCATCAACCAGCGGAGCAACACATTCTTCAAACATTACAGATGACGGCGAACCGGTACTCCCGTAGACATTGTCGAAAGTAAATGAATGTGTACCAATTTGTACCTGCACCATTGTCACAATCAGCACGTAGATTAAACATAAATACGCCCCATGGGTCCAAATTTGGTCCGTAGCACACGTCAGCATTGCTCTCAAGTGAGTTCAGAACCTTAGAATTTGATGAAATAGGTCCAAACGCAAAATTGAAAACCAATGAATGTCATAGGCACCACACATTGCAGATACCAAATGAGAAATGTCACCAATAATAAATAAATAAATAAAGATAAATTTTTTTTCCTTTTTTATTAATTATAATCCAAAACAATTTCTTTCCTTTAATTAGGACCGGAAGGTGCTATGCCGAACAGAAAATCTGTCACCGGTCAAAATCTACGGCCTAAATTCGAGACCAAATAATTCCCCATATCAGCCAATGCCAATCAATAATTCCCAATTATGGAACTAAACAAATTACATGAATTTAAGGTGCTAATGTGAATCCTGATCCAAAATCAAATTGCCAAGTGAAGCATGCAATCCTGAGGCTTACTCAGTAAGCACATTTGGATCCAGATCTCCCAAAAGTTTGATTCTTTTTACTCAGTCAGCTAAAACTAGAGCTTGGTTAGCTCTAGATTAAAGCAAACAAGGAGAGAGAAAGAATGCACCAGAATGGCCATGGAGAAAAAAGTAAGACTTTTTTTTTAGAGTGAGGTACCTGAGGCTTGCCGGGGACGACAGTGACGCAATCTTTACAGCCTTGGAGCTTCTCGTCTCCGATGAGCGGCCGGATGTGGACCGCTACTTTCACACAGCAATCTTCCCCTGCTTCCATGGCTACAACTACAGGGGAAGACAGCGAGCGAGAGGGAGAAAAAAAAGAAAGATTCAATTCAGAGGAGATGAGTGTGTATTTGAGAATTGAGAGATCAAACCGTTCTCATTGTCTGTGAATTTAGTGAGAGAATTGCAGACAGGGAAAGTGATGGAACAACAACAGCAACCAGAAAAGAAAGAATGAAGGAAGAGAGAGAAAGAGGCTCAGCTCAACTCAGCTCTCATTGGGATTTTCATTCAGAGTCAGACTGTGTTTTCGTGCTGTGAAGTGAAGAGTCTTGAGAGAGAGAGAGAGAGAGAGAGAGAGAGAGAGAGAGAGAGAGTAAAAATAGAAAGGAAAGGGAAGGGTAGTTGGGGGAATGAGCGGGTAACTGCTGGGACAACAACCACTATCATTTTCCTTGCGCTTCACTGCACCACAACACACACAGCTCCCTTCTCTAAACTTTTATGTCACTCTTTCCCAAAATGCCCCTTCCTCCTTTCACAACGGTCTCTCACCCTGCCTCCCCCCCGTAAAGGAAGTTGTCCAGCTGTGATTTCTCCACCTCACCCCTGCTTGTGTCCGCGTTATTACAAAGCTTAACCTTTTCTGTTCTTTTGTATTGATGTGGCGTCGGACGGTGCCGTTTTAGGGTAAGGAAAAGCGACGGACACAGCACACCAAAGCCACGCTGCCACGTGACATAGAGTGTTGTAACTTTTTATTAATTGGAGTTTCGTAAAAGGAAGAAGAGTTATGCTACAATCAGTTGCATATACTTTGATGAACGGTAGCAAAATGTTTAATAAAAAGAGAAATCCCAAGGACAAGTCACTCTAGCGTGAATAACTCTTGTTAGAATAATGTTTTGGAGAAATTGTATGTGCTTTGGAAGCACTAGGTGACATGTCAATGCAACATTAAGAATTCATTCAAATTATAATACATGTATAATTTTTAATACATACATTCTAAATGTTAGAAAAACAAACCCCCATCTAACATAACATATCAGATTTTGTGTGAACTCGTAACATCACGTCACGTTAGGACTTAGGGCCACGAAATATAGGGCAAACAGGGCAAGTGCGTCCTGAGAAATTTGGGAGAGGGGGCGATCTAGTGTTGAAAAGTGATGGTAGAGAGGTATTAGGGAGGGAGGACCCAGAGGAGTAAAGCGACTGGACGGAAAGACCAGTCCCACAAATTAGACAGTGCCAGCTGGTGGTCTCCCACATCACATGGCCTTTTAGTGTCAATAACCCGCTGGGCCCCACCCTCACTCTGGGGTCTGAAGAAGACTCAAACACAACACACACTCAGACTCCGATGATGATGGCCCCACGATTTTGCAGAATTTGTAGCAGTTAAAAAGAAAAAACCTCATCTTTTTAGTTTGCTGCTTTAAGGATCATGCTCTGGTGTGACTTCTTTAAAAAAACCCAGCTCATCTCGTCTTGTTTATAGTACTAGATAATAAAATCACCCAAAGTTCAATACATAAAAAACTCTTTTAAGTCTTGTTAAATTTCTTTGAAAGAAATGTGTCTCTCTCTCCACCTAAATTTGTTCCCCTTTGTATGCTATTGATTACAACTATTGTAAATGGTAGGCAAAGCCCTTGTGGTGGTTGCATTATTTATTATTTATTTATTTATTTAGAGGATTTAAAAACAACTGTTGAGAGTAGATGAGCAAGAGCCATCAATGACATCAAAAGTGAGAGTAATTGAAGGTTTGCATTTCAATTTTAGATGGTAGATGCTGATACTTGTTTTGTTTTAATCAAAATTCACAAGGGTTAAACCATATTTGGAATTGGGATCCAAATATCCAATCCATATATAGAAAAAGAAAGAAAAACAAATCTTTAAAAACAAAAATATTGTAGACATGGAGGTCAGCTAGATTATCATACTCAGAATGCCAAACAAATTTTTTTTTTCTGGTGGGCCAAAGTTGGGATATATAATTTCATGATTCCATTTTTGTAGGAAGTTGCAGTACCAAAGTTTTGACACAAATGAGTACATTGCATAATGTGGACAAATATTTCTGGTAAATTTCCAGCTTACTAATATATCATATAATGTTATATACACTTAGACTGAATTTGGCTCAAATCTAGAGCTTTCATTATTATTTTTCAATACAAGCGATAGTCTAAACTATAAGGGGGAGTTGATTTCTCTCACACACACAACCACGGTGACATGAAAGTTCGAATATGAAACCATTGATCTGCAAGTCAAGGCGGCCAAAACTTCCATTATTAAGAACTCTGTTGTGGGGATTGCAATCCCTTTGATGCAGCAAAGGAATGGGAAAATGATTCCTGGGTTTTGGGTTGGGGGTGTTTATTATTATTTTTCTGAAGCGGTAGACTGCAAGTTAAGCAAGCTGCTTCACACACCAATTGTTTATGCAGAAGACCTTTATTCAGAATGAAGGGAAGCAAAGGAAAGGGAAAGCTGAAAAAGATCACCAACACCAAGCTTCCTCTCTGTTCCAAACCTAACTTCCCATCTATTGAATTTTCTGAATTCGACCGTTAGCTTGGATGCAGACCAAGCAACAAAAATGAGGCCCCACTTTATATTTATATTGTATTTCATTTGTTTGTTTGTTGTGGAAGGCTTAAGTTTGTTGATTAACTGTGTAGTTATCCTAATCTCATGTACCTACAAGATGATCTTCATTGACATCAAGGAATTAATGTTAGGCTTAACCAAATCAACTTTAAGGAATTTGAAGTTTTAAACAACATTTGCTTTATTGAATAATGACACTTTGACTACTAAAGCTGGAATTTGAGGCCACAAAAGCTTAAACCTTTTCCATTTAAATTAACTGCCAATATGGAAACAGCTCTGTATCTGATGTGTTCCCTGCAACCAAATCACCATGGCACTGTGTGTGCTGCACTGTACACTAATTTTTTTTTCTTATGATTCTGTATTAAACAAGGCACCAAACTTGAGTTTTTTTTTTTATTGGGTTCATTTTAGTTTGATATCCGAAGGTTGGACCTGTAAGGCATGTTTCTTTTCCTTTTCTTCTGCAATGCTGAAGAAAAGATTTTAGCTTTGGGCCATCCAAATACCCTGCTCATAAAAAATTAAAAATAACTGTAACCCAATGCTAAGCTCTCATTAGACCACGAGGAGAGCCACATGATTTTGGGTTTTTTATTTATTTAAAGTTTTTCATCTATGCTTCAGACAGAGGGCGCTTGCTGCTGCATATGTTGCAGTGTGTTTCTTTATTATATTCCCATCCTTTTTCCTTGTGCTTTCTACCATGTGGAGCTTTGCATCACATGCTTTCACCACCTTTACATCACACCATTATTCCCACACCTCCTTTTGATCCCAAGCTCCCCAATTTTTTCTCTCTTCCCTTTTGTTCATTGATCATCATCACAAGCAATCCTATCTTGTTTTGCAGAATGATTAGCACTATAATTAAACAGATTTGGACTATCTTACAGTCCAATCAGCCACTTCTTAGTCACTGAGACTGAGCAGTGAGCAGTGACGTTGTTTAAGTACAGAAGTCGAATTATGGTTTCATAGGAGAGAGAGATATGATTCCAAATTGCACAATTATTAAAGTGGCCCTCTTGTCTATTTCAAAGTGAATATGCAATCTAATTGTGCTTTCTTTTTAACAGTTGCTTGCAATCCATCATATCTTGTCTTGGATAAACTTTGCAATATTATGCCTCTAAAGCTCTCTCTCTCCATCTCCATATTCCTAGCTCTGAGTGTAAAAAGCATTGAGAGTGGAGCAGACACAGCATGTGCTAGCTCTGAAAATTTTCATCATTAGTTTCCATCAAAATTTGGTCTTAATTAGTACTTCCATGATGGTATTTTTTTTCTAAGTGGTCTTAATACTAGAGCACTGTGCCTGTCTTTAGGTGGGTTTTGGGATTATGTTTATGAGTTAAGATGGGCAACCCTCACCTTACTGACTGTTATCCATTCACATTAAAATGTTAAATGATTGGTGGTGCAAATTTGTTGCTTTTTTTTTCTTTTGGTGGGACCGAGAAATTGCACAACTGGAATGTGCTCTTCTAACTTTTAAGTTAATGAGTCATTCTATAGTGAGGCCTTATATATGGCCCGCACTTCCACTCATTTGTCATGGTAAAGGGTAAGGGTAAGACAATAGCTGTTATTATTTACGTGAATAGTGGCAGCCCTTGCAAAAAGGTTTGTGTGTTTCCACCCATTATCATGGCAACTCAAGGGCAACTAATATTCACATGAGATATGAGGAGATGAATTTGTATATAGTTTTGGTGTGGGAAGTGAAGAATATGACTATGTATTTATTTTTTAAAAATCTGAAAAATCTGAAAATTTTGGTATATTTTTAGATTTTTTTTTTTCGTTGTTGAAGTCAGCAAACCCAGACAAGTTTTGCCTTAGGGCTTGCTGAGGCTTGTGGAGCCCACAAGCTGCCTGGTCTTGCCTTTGCGCGCTGGAGCCAATTGCTGGGCCTAGGCCCCCTCCTGCCCCGATAGAAGCACACCGCCGGAAGTGCTCTTAGATGATGTCTTATATCTTAATCGTTGAATTAGGCTAATCAATTTGATCCAACGGCTAATCAATTTGATCCAACGGTTAAGAGTCTCACCTAAAGGCCATATATAACCTTCACTATAGAATTCTTGGTAAAGGCAATAGCAATTTTGGTCCTTCTCAAATCTTCTTCAAGCCATGACTTTTCAAGTTTAATCACTCCATTGGTGCCAAGGTCATGGACTCTGGCTTTGCCCCAGTGAGGTTCAGCATGCAATGGTGGTTCCACCAAGCGTGGACAGAGAAGGCAGAGGCTGCATTGATCTAAAGTTGCCCAAAAGATTTTCAGTTCAGGCTTGGTGGACGATCTGTTCTCCATTGTGTCATTTTGGGCCAACTTTTTTGATGTTATGGAGGCCCAAAGATCAAATGGTAAAACCAACTAAACTGGAGCAGCCCAACATATCCACCTTACGCAGGCTCCGAATATCAAAAGGAGTAGAGTGGATAGCATGTTCATGTATGCCATATCCAAGAAGGGGATCAAATTGGCCAAACCATCGGCCAATAAATATGCTTGATTCTTGAAAGGCCCTAAAATCTGGTTTTATAGCCCATAAAATACTTATAACTTCCACAACAACAAAAAATACTTTTAACTTTTCATGCTAAGGTTATCTTAAAATGCTATCAAAAGGACTCTACCGAATTGAACAATAGGTGAAACTGTGAGAGATATATACTGGATTTTGAATCATATAAAAAAACAATACATAGTCCACTTTCATTTTTACAAAGGGAATTCTTGTTGAGACTTCAAAATAATAATCATACACCCGAACAAGTGCAATTTATCTCTTATATTTCTATTATAAAACAATGTAATTCCCTCCACAAATTTGCATATAATCCGAAATGAGGTTACAACCCTTTTGTACAAGTCATAGAGCTCAGCCTCAATGACTCGCCCACATCCCAAATTTCCTGTAAAATCCTACATTCAACCCCATTCTCATTTCAAATCACACCTTCACTTCACCTCTAATAACACCCTATATGACTCTGCTTACCAACATGAATGGAAAGAAAAGACCAACATTATGATGTTGGGTTTTATTAGGAATAATTTAGTGTCACAGCACTTTCATTCACATGATATGGACCTCACTTTTTTATTTTATTTTACGAGGACCACGGTGGAGTGACATCTTTATATTGATAGACGCACCATGTAATACGATGAAATAACACTATCCTTAAAAAAAATTATTTAATTGTCTGCCAAACACTATAATAATAATTTAGAAAAAATAAAAATAAAAATTTGTCTGCCAGACGAATAATCAACGTGGTTGACCCTGTCCCTCATTTTCATCTGAATCTGAGAGAACCGAAGGGGAAGAAGAATCACAATCCTCTTCCGTTTGCTCCGTTGCAGCGTCGCCCTCAACTCCTGCCATCACCGCCCTCTCAATCGTCAGGTACTCTCAGTCGTCTCCTCACTGTCTCTGTGTATTTATCTTATACTTAGACGACTGATTATAACGATGAAGAATCGAATTTTTGGTTAATTTCTTTTTGGAGGCAAGTGACTTTAGGGTTTTGTTAGCTTTTGAATCTCATTGATAAATCACCATGCTTTCCTGCGAGTCTTTTGGACGATAATTACGATATATATATATATATGTGTGTGTGTGTCTGTGTGTGTGTTGTGTGTGTGTGTGTGTGTGCGTGCGCGTGCAGAATAGATTTGCATGCAGAATTTCGAATCTACTCTACTAGTTTTAGCTCATAATAATTGGAAAGCTTGATGGGCTTACTTTGAGAACTCTTGTTGTGGCTTGCCTCATCTTAGTGAGCTGAACTATTGTACAATACAATCGTGGAATGACCTTGAGATTCTGTAAGTTTTTGTTACTGAATAAGTAATTAGTGAATAACGGTATTCACTGCAGGGAAAAGGTCTCTGTGCTGCCTATGGAAGTGCATGAGTTTCTACACAAGTGATGCTTGAAGCCTCTTTGCTAATTGAATTGAGATATCGAGTAAAATGGCATCAAGTTTTCTGAACATAGTGAATGCTACTTTAGATTGGGTGACAGCGACTTTGGATGCTCCCTCTTCTCGAGCTATTGTTTTTGGAGTTCCTATTGGCGGTACTAGCTTCTCCAGATCCTAATAACTGCTTATTGCTTACCAACGAAAAATAATGTTTGTGCTGAACAAAGTTTTGTTTATTTGGCCTTTTTCTTGCAGGACATTTATTTGTAGAAGTTCTTCTTTTCTTAGTCATTGTTTTTCTACTTTCCCAGAAAAGTTACAAGCCACCTAAGCGGCCTTTAACAGAGAAGGTTTGTATGAGAGATTGCAACCCCTTTGTCACATTGAATAGTTATCTCTTTGCCTGCACCCTTATTTTATTTTTCAATTTTTCCAAATGAACGGTTTCAGTTTCTTAGTTACTTAACAAAGTAAGGATGGGAGAAGTGCCGAGGCATTGTTATGACTAGATTATACTCCCTAGTGGGGTTTTTATGAAAAAATATGTGTGCGGACAGATTTGGTGTTAACCTTTTGTCTCATTGAATGGAATTTGTAGTGATGCCACTTTACATGTTTTGTGCTTGTCACATTTTAACTTTCCCTTGAAAAGGTTTGGTATGATATGCTTCTGATTTTTATCTGAGGGGTATCCTGGTTTCTTAATTGAACTTGGCTGGTGTATCTGATATCTGTAGGAAATAGATGAGCTATGTGAGGAATGGGTTCCTGAATCTCTTATTCCTCCTATCACTGAAGAGATGCAGTTTGAACCCCCAGTGTTGGAAAGGTGAGTGAGATTAGTCCTAATCTCGTCATAAAATGATCCCCATATTTTTGTGGTCAAAATATATGCTTTGATTTGTATGTACTTTTTCCCAAATTTCTTGAAGATAGAGTGAGACGAGTTCCTTTAACAATAGTGTGTGTTTTTCCCACACAAAATGGTCCTGGATCTTTTCTGCATGTTTTATCCTGGTGTCTAATCATTTTTTTCCCATGTGAGGAAGTTTTGGTGTTCCTTGTGTAAGCAAAACATTTTAGTGGATTTTCTACAAGTCATATTCTAAGGTTTTGGGTGAAAATTGAACAATGTCTTCATTGTTCTAAAGATTTCTGCTAATGAGTGGAATTTATTCAGTGCTGCAGGGCCACATGCAATAATCAATGGTAAAGAAGTCGTGAACTTTGCTGCAGCAAATTATCTTGGATTGATAGGACATGAGAAATTACTTGTAAGGGATAGCTTTTCAAATTACTGATATACTTTTTCTTCATGAATAACTGCTTAAATAGAGCATTTATAACAGTGTCTAATCTCAGGAGTCATGTACCTCTGCATTGGAGAAATATGGTGTTGGTTCCTGTGGTCCTCGTGGGTTTTATGGAACAATTGGTATGCCTCAACTACCATGAGATAAAGCATTGATTTTTTTTTTCTTTTCATATATTTAATATTAGTCTTTTTTTTTTAAAGGTAGACAACTCGCAGTCTATTTTATAATTTTTATTTCATTTTATTTTGTATCAGATGTTCACCTTGATTGTGAGGCAAGAATAGCAAAGTTTTTGGGAACTCCTGACTCAATTCTCTATTCGTATGGACTGTCTACCATGTTCAGTGCAATTCCCGCATTTTGCAAGAAAGGAGATATTATTGTTGTGTGAGTATGCATAATATTGTTCATTTAAAGTATTCCAGTCTCTCTTTTTTTTTTTTTGGGTGTTGTAGAACTTGTTTTGTTTAGTTGAAGAGTTTGTCATGAAAGTAAAAAATATGGATAACATGGAAAATGTGTTATACTTTTAAGCAAATGCTTGAATCTTTTAATCGTTATTATGGTTCAAGATTAAGGCCGCTAAAATTACTGAAGAGTTACTCATGAACCTTATGATTTTACTCTAGCCTGCATTCATTACTATTTTTCCTCTGTTTCTTTGCTTGATTTAAGAACTTTTATTGAAATATGATGCCCACTGGTTTTTTTATTGTATGACTTTGTCTAGATACGTGGAGTTCAATATACTTTAGCTTTGTTTCATATTTTTGAAGTACTATATATGTATGTGAACTTTCTGGTGCTGTACTTTCCTGATCCTAGCATTCATGGAGCTTATGCTGCTAAAAAGCTTGCTTGAAAATTTCTGTTTAAATATGAATTTACATGTAAAGCGGTTTATGTTTCTCCATTTCTAGGGATGAAGGAGTCCATTGGGGAATACAAAATGGTCTATATCTTTCTAGAAGTACAATTGTGTACTTCAAGCACAATGACATGGAATCTTTAAGAAATACTCTGGAGAAAATCACTTTGAAAAATCAACGGGCTAAGAAATTGCGGCGCTACATCGTGGTTGAAGCTGTGTACCAGGTATCTCAGTCTATTAAGTGTATCAAATTTCATTTAATTAATTATTGTTTTTATACTAGCTGCAAGACGAAAATGCAATTTAAAAGCAAGGGCTATTTTAGAAATTGAACGAAGTGTCTTTTTAGCCATGAATTTTGCCATTGGCATTTTAGCATTTTTTGTCCCGAGTTTTCCTGAGAATTGAAGTAGCTGATGCAATTATAAGTATGCTGATTCCTATTTGGAATTATTTTGACTTTTATGTATTTATTATTCTAATCTAAAATTTGCAGAATTCTGGCCAAATAGCCCCCTTGGACGAGATTGTTAAATTGAAGGAGAAATATAGGTTTCGTGTTGTATTGGATGAGAGCAACTCATTTGGTGTGCTTGGAAAAGCTGGAAGAGGTCTCACTGAATTCTGTGGGGTTCCGGTATTTTTCAGAAATCCTTTTTTTTTTCAATGTCCCTTAACTGTTGATCGATTATGTGTATGTGATTTCTGGTGGTGTGATATTGCAGGTAGAAAAAATTGATATTATTACTGCTGCAATGGGACACGCATTAGCCACAGAAGGAGGATTCTGCACTGGAAGTGCTAGAGTCACTGATCACCAAGTATGGTCATTGAAATTTATGCAACTGAATTTTAGTTACTGGAATTTATACTACTAACCAGTTAGTAGATCATTATTGCGTTGGTAGATGCAACACTTGTATGTACATGCAGACACACACACACGCACACTTTATTAATTTTTTTTCTTTTCCAAAATCTCCAAAACAATAAAATTTTGGGGTATGGTCTTTGGCAGCGATTGAGCAGTTCTGGGTACGTCTTTTCTGCTTCTTTGCCCCCATATCTTGCAAGTGCTGCCATTACTGCCATTGATGTCCTTGAGGAAAACCCTGATCTGATAACAAAGCTGAAGAAAAACATTGCTGTATTATGGAAAGGTCTGTTCTTGATCTCCTCTTCACATGCATAGTTTGCTGCTTTGTATTCATCGATAGTTTTCATCACTGTGGTTTACTCATCGATGATCAATTGCCTTGGCATCCCTGTTACTTTGGTAGATCATTTACCACCTGCCTTACACTGTGATGCTCTTGATTGAGAAATGTGCTGTGATGTGCAGGTTTGTCAGGTATACTGGGCCTCTCATTAGCGAGCAATCCTGAATCACCCATTGTTTTTCTTAGACTAGAGAAGTCAACAGGTTCCATGAAGAGTGACCTACAACTCCTTGAAGATATTTCTGACCGTGTAAGTAAATGGTTGTATCTTAATTACACTTAGCTGAATAAATTTCTGCTACTCTTATTTCTTATTCACAATGGTTGTGGTTCTGCAGTTGTTGAAGGAATTTTCCATTTTTGTGGTGACCTCCAAAAGGTCGACCCTTGATAAATGTCGTCTGCCCGTAGGAATTAGATTGTTTGTTTCTGCTGCCCATTTGGAATCTGATCTGCTCAAGGCATCCGAATCGCTAAAAAGGGTTGCGGAATCGGTGCTGAAGGATCATATTTGACTGGTGGACGCCTGATTTCTCTCGCTCACACATGCACTTGTACAGGATCTGGATGCAGGAGCACACCCAGTGTCGTTGTGAAGATGCCCCTCGATGGTTGAACAGTTTTGTAATGCAGACTAACAAAGAAAGGCCTTCGAGTCTGGATAATTTATGCGATAGAGATATGATTAAATTAAAATTGCAGTGTTTTTGGGCCCTTTTTTGACATGTGAACGAAATTAGCATAAAATCAGTCTAGAACACAGGTATTTTTTATTTGTTCGCAATGCTGTGGAAATTTTCATGTCACTCGTGTACATTTGTTGTTCTTGGTGTTGTCTTATGAATTCTTTACCCTTTTAGTGGTAATGAAGGAAATACTAATCATTCTACCTTTTGGATATTCCAATGTGTTTAAGGAATTACTATCTCGGACTCTGGTACTTGTGAATTGAATGTCTTGATATCCTTACTCCCCTCGGATGCCTTATGAACTGAGGCACGAGGCCGAAAAATTGCTTGAGTGTGACGGTCAAACTACTATAGCAGAGTGACTATCACCTATTTTTTTGACAAAATAATATTCTAAATTATTATAATGTATAAAGAGGAAGATCGAATTCGGATGACAGAGACGGTCACACTTATTTGGCCCAGCCCACATTTGCGTATTTTTGTTTTACTTTAAAAGGAAAATAAAAATTAAAAGAAAAAAAATCCCACACCCGTAGGGATGGCAATGGGTCAAATTGGGGGGTGGGTATGCCATTCTCATTCCTATTTCCTTTAAGCTTTTTTCTCTCATCCTCGTCTTCATACCCACAATATTTATATCGGGGATTCCCCATCCCCACTTTCGTTGGGGAATAAGTTCCCCGACCCGCCCCATTACGGAAGAAAAAATCATTATAAAACTACTTTTTTGAAAGAAAAAAAAAGGATTAGAACAAGATAATGATATATATATATATATATATATGTATGTATAAGACAATACAAGAATGATTACATATTGACTAGAACTTAACTAAATATATAAGTAGTGTGGCTTAAGATTCGTATAAGTTATATAAATATATAATATAATAATATAAAATATAAAATATAAGATTTAGTCGTCACAATCACTTTAATATTATATATATATATATATATATTCTAAATGGGAAGGGTTCGGTCCGGATTAAAATACCATATCCGCCCCTCCCGAACACCATACCCAAAAAATTTCTTGTATCCATCTCTAGAGTCATGATCTCTTGGACCCTTAGAGTCCAAGGATTTCGTAGTCACCCATCACTGGATTTAAATCCAACGGCCCACCTATTTTTTCGCACTTCTTTTAAGAAAATCTATCGCCAATTTAAATCCAACTAAGCAATGATCACGAATCCTTGGACCCCAAGACTCTCCATCTCCATACTCGTTTTTTATCCTTCATACCCGACCCATTAAGGTCAAATCCCTACAAAAGGCCCTTACCCACAGAGAAAATTATCATCCCTACACACCCGCGCATTTGGACTGACAATAGGAGCAGAATCCGCGTAAGATTGACTCTATAGTAGTACGGTACGGGTCTACTGCTCTGGCGCATAGAAGTTTCTTGAATTGTTGTACTTTACTCAATCTATAACTTCGTGGATTATCATTGAAATCTGACAACGTAGAAGAAAGAGAGAGAAGCTACATTTGATTGATTGTTTCCTAGCCAGAACAGAAAAGGTCTTATTTGCGTCTTCCTCGCTCCACACACAGAACAGAGAGAGAAAGAGAAGAATGTCTGGAGGGATCGCGCGCGGTCGTCTCGCCGAGGAGCGAAAAGCCTGGCGTAAGAATCACCCCCATGTCCGTACTTACAACCATCACCTAATTCTCCATTTTTATTGTTATCAAATTATTTTAAAATTTCAATTTCAACGCCTTACCCTTTTTTTGTGCTTTAAAATTAGGGTTTTGTGGCGAAGCCAGAGACTGGTCCAGATGGCGCCATCAATTTGATGATCTGGCAGTGCATCATCCCTGGCAAGAGCTCTGTGAGTCCTCTTCTTCTATTTCCTCTGAGAATTTTGCAGGACAATCAAAGATATCGCTAAGTTGGGGCCTTTTGAGATTTTAATTTAGAATTTGTTGTGTTACATTAGATCAGGTTTCAAATTTTATGGGTTTTCTGATACGTATGATCAAAGCCGCCAGAGATTTTATTCTACTTATTCTAGTGGAGTATCTGAAAACTATATAAGAGGGTCTAATAATAATTGAATGAATACTGGGGGTGGGAGGAGTGTTAATTTAATTATAGCAACTTATAACACATTCTACCGAAGATAAGTTCACATCTTTTGCTTCATAGGGACTGACATTGGGAAAGTTAATTTCATGATAGTGGTTACTGGTTGCTGGTGTAACATTCATATCAGAAATTATCTTAACATCTTTTTTGGTTTTTTTGTGTGTTTTGGTATTGATCTTGTTGCTATTGCAGACTGATTGGGAAGGTGGCTACTTTCCACTTACACTTCACTTCAGTGAGGATTACCCCAGCAAGCCCCCTAAGTGCAAGTTCCCACAGGGTTTTTTCCACCCCAATGTCTATCCTTCTGGAACTGTTTGCCTTTCGATTCTCAACGAGGACAGTGTAAGTAATCAGCACTGCTCTAACCGGTCGATGGAGATTGTGGTAATTGGTGAATTCATTTTAATGTGAATATATTTTTCAGGGGTGGAGGCCAGCCATTACAGTGAAGCAAATCCTAGTAGGCATTCAGGATTTGCTAGATCAACCCAACCCTGCTGATCCAGCACAAACTGATGGTTATCAGCTCTTCATCCAGGTTTATACTTTACATTGAATTCTAGTTGCCGCTTATTCTCTGTTGTGACAGCTTGTGAAACTTGACCTATGTTTGAGCAATTTGACCCCAATGTGCAGGAACCGGCTGAGTACAAGCGAAGAGTGCGGCAGCAGGCAAAGCAATATCCACCTGTTCTTTGATGTGTGCTTTTACTATATATGATTATCAACTCACTGATTAGTTCAAGAAATTCATGCCCAGCGCTCTCTGCAAGACTTGATCAACCTTATGAGTGGGTTCTCAGTTGACTTGCAATTTGCAAATTTCATTTGATAGTTTTTTTATAAATATTTATGGTCGTTGCTGCTTTGGCAGTGGACGTGCTGCCATCGTATACTATGTATCATGGTTATTCTCATTGCAATATATGAAAGAATAAAAAATTCGTGGACAGTAGAAGCTCTTATGCACCTTAAAACTTTAAAACTCAGTTTTTGATGTAGCAATGATATTGACTAATATCTTTTTAATGATTGTTTATTGTTGCCATTGTTATTTGGAAAATCACATTCACTCAGTCTGGGTTATAGTTCGGCGGAGTTCTCGAATCAGAACATAGGGAACGGGTTTGTGGCCTCTTTCTGTGAGCAAAGATTGGAATGCATAATGCAATCCAATTCCTTTGAATGCGTAATGCAATCCAATTCCCTTGAATGGCATTCATTTGAATAAGAAAACAGAGGGATTTTCACTTTGCTGTTTAGGTAGATTTTCCCTAGCAAAGCAGAAGTTGAGTGTCATAAATGCCATGAGTATATGCTATGACCTCGCTTCTTGAAGAAGACTCGGCAAGAAGCCCAAATTACTGTTACAATCGGAGCAGACGACCAGTTTTTAATTTTATTTTATACAATCGATAGTAACTACTCTAATTATTTTATACAATTGATAGCAACTACTCTAATGTACGGGAGAAAATAGCGAACTTCTCTTGAATGGATCATGTCTGGCCTTGATCAACTGACTTAATCAATCTGGCCTTAGCCAACTGACTTGATCAACAGAAGTAGGATTTGGACTTTTAATTCATACTCTTTTCTAGAGAAATTTAATTGGTCCTGATCCTGGTCCTGTCTTTCGGGTTAGGGGTAAAATTTAATTGGTCCTGTTTCATAAAATTCATTTCTTTTGTTTCTTTCCTCACTTCTGTCAACCTCATTCATCAAATTGTCAGCTACGTTGCAGCAAGTCTACAATGTACTGCAAGCCCCACCTCCTGCATATCTCATGTCCTTTCTCTCACTTGCACTTTTTTTATTTTATCAAATTCTCTCACTCGCACTTTTGTCAAGCATTTGAATATCCTTAAGAATCACCACGCATCCATTTCAAGCCCCTGTCAATGTCACTAAATTTGCACGTAGTCTGCCATAATTTCTTTAATTTTGTTTCTGTTTTGTGGGCAAGTTGATCTTACAATCAATGAGTATGCAACCCAACATGTAAATCAGACCAACAAAATCAGAAGGAGAGAAAAAAAAGAATAAGAATTTCGGTGTATGAAACTATTTCTATCTATATATTTTCATGACCAGCAAGCTAAGGCAGAATCTACAGATGTAAATCACAGACAGGACAGCAAATCCATCTCACTCCCACAAGCATTGCATATAGCCGATTGCCAAAATCACAGGAAAAAATCTATCCTTGCTGATACTTCTGGCACTGGTTAGTGATATTTGTATGTATATATCTTTGTTTCTATGATACTATGTGTGGGGATCTACCACAACTCTCCAAGACAATCTCAAATAAATCAGCCTCAGATTCCTCATCAAACTCCAGTTCATGGTTTGCAGCACTTGGGTTTTGGCTGCCTTTGGTTGTACATCTGTTGAGCCACTGAGAGTCAATTCTTTCCATTGAGAAGAGCTCCATGCTGTCTTCATAAAAAGCAGCAGCTGAGGATCTCGCAAGAGGGCCAACAAAGCAAGGATTGGGTGTCCTTTGGGCATTGGCTGGTGCATACTTGAAGACACTTTGTCCCAAATTGACCAAGACTGTCATGTCAGTGTTTGCCGCAAGAGTTGGATAGAGGGGAGTGCTAAATTCCTCTGACTTGCAATGGATGACATGGACCAGCTCTGATTCTACAGTGAAGTATACTTTCTTTTGTCTAGGATCAAACCCACACCCAATAACTTTGTCTGTTCTTCCCCATGTTGCCTTTTCTGATTCAAAGACAAGTTTAATCCCTGGAAGAAAAAGAACCCATGTTAAAAGTAATTGTAATGTTCATAAAAATAGAAGTAAACTACACCTACTAATATTCTACCTTTTCTTTTGTTGTTAAAAGTTTTATCAACAACTCCAAACCTACTTCAGATACAATACAACCAACCCAAGGATGGCACCATGCAATGGGTCCATACTAACATTAATTTCCATTTATAATCCATGACATCCTGCTGTGCTGTCAGAGATTCTTTAGGTGAGAGATTTATTTCATTTTGGTGGTTTGCCACTCTCTTTTGTTTCTTTTTGGGCCAAAATAAACCCAAAACTAGAAAACTATCATACTCAGCTGTCCAGAAACAATGCACATTGCAAAGAACACAGCGGTCATCTGTTCATCATCATCATCATCTTGGGTAAAATTCAATGCAAGAGATAAGGGAAATTCAAATTACCATCAAGATGGACTGAACCATTGGAGCCGAATCCGATGCTTCCGGGGTAGCTGCCTGGAAGTTTGAGAGGAAGAGAGCCTCCTACAGTGAGCCCAACTGACAACAAAATAGCCTCACCTTTGCCATGATTGTGATGATCCTCTTTAACACTAAGCTTCAATTCCTCAATTCTGCTGATTCTTTGACTGCTAGTGACATGAACCAAAGAATCTGAACTTGGGTTTTCTTCTTTAGTCTCTTGAATGAGTTTCGTCTTCTCACCTTCCTTCAGCTTCCCATTTGACTCACTCAATTCATCCCCACGAGAATACAAAATTGTGATCTCAAAATAAGTTTCTTGCGGGAAAGAGTTGTTGCCCAAGGCAGGGCCTGGCAAAGGCAGAGCTGTCCTGATCACAGAGGCAGCAGCCGAAGAATTAGAACTGCCTAAATTCAACATCTTTTTCAACCCAGAATTTAGCCTAATCTTCTGCATGAAATCAGCTGAACCTGGACACACTTCCCAGCTTATCTCCGGCTCTGTCTCCCTTATTCTCTGATCACCAACCGCGCACAAACCCAGAAGCCTTGATTTTGTTGAAGGGGATGACATGAAACTTGTGAAAGCGAATCGAGACCATCCATTTTCGACAGCATCAGTGATGGACGTTGGATGATTAGCCCAACTAAACAGAGGCTTCCCTGAAACCCCACGTCGATAGTAATTGTTTCCTGTTGGTCTCTTGCTTTCTAAACCAGCTGGCTGATGATGATGAAGCTTTGCAATCCCAGCTTGCAAGTCCTCAGGTCTAGTATTTTCCGTTCTGCCACCAACACTTTGTCTATTTTTCCTGTAACAATTCCATCGCCATAAAACGAGACCAACAATGACTGCAACAATTGGTATGCACACCAGCACCACCACACCATGTACCAATCCAAACATCTTTTGAATCTCCACCACCCAAATGGGCTAATCAAAGTTATGTTCTTTTTGTGAAACGAATCAAAAAATGAAAAGAAAAGGCAAAGGTTGGTTCTGATAAGAGCAGAGAAATTGCAAGGAGAAACCCAGAAAGGCAGGCGTGGACTAAGACTGGTTCAAGAAAGGCAGGAAGGAAGAGGGTGGTCTAAGCAAACAAAACAGAGGCACATGATAATAAGAGGAAAGAGAAAACATTAAAACATGGCAATGGCAATGGCAAATTGTGGCATGGCACATCTTATATATGTGAGTCCTGTCCTCATAGATGGCCTAAACGTTTTTCAAAGGCAGAGACTTTTAATTTCTTTAATTAATTTATGGGAACCGACAGGCTTTCGTCATTAAAAAAAAAAGCGTTGGTTTTTTATTCATTATTATTATTATTATTTTTCTCGAAAGAGGTAGAGACAGAGGGATGCTTAAGAATCAGGATATGTTGTGTTTTTATTTAGCATGCACTTCTAGAAAGCCAAAAGGTAATAAAAAAAATTAATGAGGGGGTTAAATATTCTTTTTTTGGGGCTATTTTTTCTTGTCTGGTATTCGGATTATGAGAGGGGACATTGAGGTTTTGGGTGCATGCAGGGATGGGGGATGTTAAAATAAAATTACAAAAAGGTGAAAGAAACTGCGGAAATTTATAGCAGTTGGTAGTTACTTGTCGAATGGCAGTTAGTTTCATTTTGCTACCTTTATACTTAAGGGGGCTAAGTATGCTTATCCGCATAATGAAAAGTCAGGAAGTCATCTTAAAAATTCTTCAAACACAATGCTAAAAGGTAATTAAGATTACAAGGATAGACAGAGGCCGTAAGATCGGGGATATAGGTAAAGGTAATCTGTGGAAATTTGTTAGTATAAAAATTGTATTGTCATTTCCTAGACTCTAGCATAGGTTGAGAATTAGTGTGTGAATATGATTTGCTGGAAGATTTGGCGCAACACATTCAATTCCAAATTCTCAAAAGTTCACTGGATCGATATGAGAAACTTGATTTCAGGTAAATCATGACATAATCATGCATTCATTATAGGATTCCTAGTTGGAGTTATTTTCACTCAAGCACTTTTATGTTAGTCCTATTTTTAATAGGATTAGATTTTATCTCTTGAGATTTCTTTCCTAATTGGACTCATTAAAATATTATTTTTCATCCTTGACTTGGAAAGCACATTCTATTAATGCCTAATTGGTTTCATTGAATAGTCCAGTTGAATAGTCCATGTTGAACGTCTATTCACAAGGGTCCTGATATTCATTAGAGTCATGTTTTGACGTATTTCACTTAGAGTCAATGTTGGATCAAATTTGAGAGTCATAATTGAAGAGTGCTTGTGAACTCGTTGGTCTTTGTCTGACTAGGAGAGTGCGTTTTGAATAAAAGAAGTGTGCCTCTCTTTTGAGTCGAGACATCTTTCGACATATGTTTTTTTTGAGCTTATAGAATTTTTAAGAGAAAGCTAATGTGCATATCTTTGTGATAAGTCATCAAGTGTTCCATGTTTACTTGGTGATTTATCAAATTCTTTCATCATTCATATTGCATTCATATGCATGTTCGGTGACTCATACGGTTGGGTGCACTAAGACCGTGGTGGTGGTTTTCCTCCGACGAGCTTGAATCGATCGTGACCAGTATCGAATTCAACATAAGGAGAGTTTGAAGAACTCCGGCGAGCTTGAAGCAATCGTAACTAGTATTGCGTTCAACATAAGGAGTGTCGAAGATCATCTCGTGACAGAAGTTGAATTACGAAGAAGTCAGTAAACATTATCTAGAATGTATCTAGGATAAGTGTGTGAGTACTTCTTATAATCATCATTCTATAGTGGATTTGTGTTGAATTGAGGAGTCCCGTGGATTTTCCCCAGAGGTGGAGTTTTACCACGTAATATAATTCTCTGCGTGTTCCTTTATTTTATGTTCAGCACGTTTCAGGATTAATAAGTCACATCAATCCTGCTACCAAAGTTTATTTTTTGTTTATTGATTATAATTTTAAATTGGCCTATTCACCCCCCTCTAGGCATTGTTAGTCATCCTATAGGTAATTTCAATTGACATCAGAGCCGGTCACTAGACATACTTGGCGAGATCCAGATTATTGTAGGATGGATCGTGCTACATTGAGACAGTTCAAGAGTTTCCTTAAGATTCGAAAGTCTAAGGATAAAGAATCGCGGAACAACTCTGGTATGGATTTTGAGAAAATTGGAAATATTTATAATACTGATGTTGTTTCAAAATATTGCAGATTAAATGACGGGAAAAATTTAAAAGGAAAAGTCAAATGCTTTGAATGTGGAGGTTATGGTCATATTTCTTCTGAATGTGCTAACACTTTGAAGAAGCAAAAGGATGGGAAGAACAAAGCATTGAATACAACTTGGAGTGATAGTGAATCGGAATCCGAGAATGATGAAAAGATAGTTGCACTCATAACCACTGTTAGCTTGGATGAATCATATGAGGGTGATCATGATAATGAAGACATGAATATTGAGTATATGATGAAGAAATATGATGACTTGGTCGCAGCCTCACAAAAACTCAATAAACAAAATGTTGAGCTCGTCAAATATGTTGCTGTGTTGAAGTTGGAAAATAGCATGATTGCAAACGAGGTTCAATCCCCTGACTCAAATTCTGAAAAGGTAAGTACATGTATAAACGAAAATTAATGTTTTTACATAAAAAGCTGATTGATCATAATAAATTAAGGCAAAAAGTCACTTTTGGTCCCTGTAGTTTATCACTTTTACCACAAAGGTCCCTGTGGTTTCAATTTGAACATTTTCGTCCCTGTAGTTTCAATTTGAAACAATTTAAGGACAATCCTAGATTTTTGTCAAATTCTTTTAACTTCAGTTACTTGTGGAGGGGTAATTTAGTCAACAAATTATTAAAAAATTTATTCTTTTAAAAATAAACAATCAAAATGGAAAAATTAATAAATAAAAAATATATCTTCTTCTCCCCTCCCTAGAAGCCTTTGCCACTCTCTACTGTATCTCTCCCTTTTCATTTCTCCACCACCTGATAGCACCCTATCCCCAGCCCAATCCCTACCCCTAGTCGTGACCCACCCCCAGCCCCATCCTTACCGACAACCCAAAGAACGATTGCACCAACCCTCCTCATCTCTCTCTCTCTCTCTCTCTCTCTCTCTCTCTCTCTGTGATTTGGCCCTCCACCTCACCCCACCTCAGCCTGCTAATCATCCCTCCACCACCACCATAACCTGTACCAAGGTATCTGAGTTACTCTTCTCTAACTCTATTCAAGCAAGCCATCGCTGTCTCAGATCATTGGCCGTTTTCCTTCGTTTTCTTGTAAGGTTTCCGCTATGAGAAGATCAAAAGGGGACTAGGGTTAGGTTTGACTTCGTCTTCCATCTTTTATTTCCTTTGTTTGCTGGTTTCTTTTTCATATATGGGCAGTGGAGAGAGGAGCCTGAGAAATTTCCATTTGCACCTGCCTCGCCTTCACCATAACCATGGTGGAAGACACAAGCAATCAAGGTGGGCCAGGGTGAAGAGTAGCAGAGATTTGTGGTACCTGTGATTTACTTCAATCACCCACTCTTCATTCATCTCTTGAAGGAGGATGAGGAAGAGAATGGTTGTGGATCTACGAATATGTGGGGTGTCTTGAGAAGTTTTGTGGTGGGAGAGTGGTGAAGGTTGGTTGCTGGGTGGGTGATATTAGGCACTGGCTTGCTGGACGGTGGTTATGGTGGGATGGGAAGGGCACGGGAGAGAGAGGGGGAGGGAAAAGGAATAAATTTTTGTTATTTATTATTAATTTTTACATTTTGTATTTGTTATTTTTAAAATGAATGAATTTTTTAATAATTTGACCAAATTGCCCTTTACAAGTAACGGAAGTATAAAAAATTTGACAGAAATTGAGAGTTGTACTTGAATTGCTTGAAATTGAAACCACAGGGACGAAAATGTTCAAATTGAAACCACAGGAACCTTAGTGGTAAAAGTGATAAACCACAGGACCAAAAGTGACTTTTTGCCATAAATTAATTGCATCTCTAACCTCTGACAACCAAGCCCTTGAACTTGAACTTAAAACTTCAAAGGAAATGATTGTTTCATTAACCTTTGGTGCAGAAAAAATTGACAAGATGATTAGCATGAGAAGAAGAGATGATGACAAACGAGGTTTAGGATTTGAACCAAGCAATAAGTCTTCCGCTGTGTCTAAAACAAAGTTTGTCAAATCCTCTCTACCTGTTGAACCTGCATCTACTCAAGAAGTCAAGAGGTTCGTTCCACTTTGTCATTTTTATGGCACTCGTGGCCATATTTGACCAAGGTGCAACTTGCTCCACAATGGAACTATAAGTTCAAATTCTCATGTCATGAGAGGAAAGATAGGTATTCAACATAAGATTTCAAATCTTATGAAAAAGGTAAAACGCTTATCCAAACTATCTTCTTTTCATTATTTGCCATCAACTAAGACAAAATTAGTTTGGAGGAAAAAGGAAAATCATAATTGTATGTTTGCCTCCACTAATGTTGTGCATGAACCCGCTGCTTCAGAAACTTTGGATCTTAAATGTCTTGTTGCAAAACCTTTACATAATCTTCGATTTGACACTCTTAGAAAGTCTTTAGGTATTTATTCTTTTCAATAATTGTTTTGATGCATGCCAAAAGACTCTAGTTGTTCTCTTCTCTATTTTTGTCACATAAATTGAATTAAATTCTAAGTACTTTGTTCACCACGTGCAGGGATTGATAAGAGGTATCAATCCTGCTGATGCCTAGGAGTTTTTGTTGATCTTAGATTGGATTTTTGGCGTTGGATCACCTTGGGCATATCAATATTGGGTTTATGTGAATGGTTCTTGACTGTTTTTGTTTTTTTATAAGGTCAATTAAATGCTCTTTATATTAAATCTCATGTCTCACATATAGCACATACACTCTAATCTTGCTTAATAATTTTGAATGAATCCTCACCTTGCCCTTGTCTTGATACTATATTTGCATGGTACTTTTTGCTATTGAGCTCACAAATTCATAACATCTCTTTAATTAAAAGTAAAGTAAAATAAGTACTTGATCCTTGCCAAGTAACCGGGCCTCTTATTTAACCAACGTCGAGGTTCACGTCAAAAAGCTTTGATCTTGAACACATTGTTCCTCTTTGTAGCCTACATGACTCAGGTTATTACATCTTAGGGGTGCTTTAACACCCATTGTCTTAAAGTTAACTGACTTAAACACATTGGTTTAACACCCGTTACATGGGTCTTGTAGAAAGCTTGATAAAGTTAAAGTACAAAAGAAAGGGTGAAAGTGGTGAGCTCTGTATGCATGTTGTATGTATGTTTATCCTATGTTCTTGGCTTGTTCTCGGTTGGACTTTTTCTTTATTATTAAACAAGTTTAGTCACATAATACGAGATTGGGCTTTAATATTTGCTCATTTGATGAACTTTATTTCTTACAAATACTTTTGATTCTCCATTTTATAATCCTTGTGCTTGATTAAACCTTTATGATTTGATGTGCCTTAGATCCTGAAAGGATTTGCTTCAAATGCTTCTAGAAAAATATTGGTATTGGCTCTTCTTGTCTATCCTTATGCATAGTGTTGGCACGTACTTATGATTTTTTTTGTGACATGTATGAAGGAGGAGTCTTGGTATAATGTTGAGCATGGTTGGTGTTTAATTTTGGCCTTTTTATTTTTGTGCTTCAGTTTATACCCCATATTCTTTATCTTTTTTTTTTGGGTGCTATAATTGTCTTCATCCTTGCATATCTTTAGGGGTAGAGTTATTGTTCAAGTGCATAAGATGATATGATCATGTTTATTGTTTTTCTTTTAATGGTGTGTTTTTCTTGATGTGGTAGCTTTTAGTTTTTGTTTAAGTCCTTAAATAAAAAAAATAAAAAAAAATTTCAAACATAGTGTCGTTTTATGCTTCTTGTTTAATTATGTAGCTAGGCTTTGCTTCATGTTGCACTTCGAGCTTTGCGTGAATATCAGAATTATTGAGACGAACACATGATAAACTGAATCTGAGGATTGCAGTGTCATTATCAATCCTGTCAGTTGCAGACATGTAGCACAACATGTTCACAAGAACATTTCCTTGGAAATATGTATGACAGAATGAAGAGCAGAAGACACGTAAACAATTACGTAAGTATCATGTATTATGTTTATACAATTGAACCTGAAATTGTTTATGTTGTTCTTGTATGTGATGAATGGATCTTGGCTATGAAAGATGAGACTTTTGCACCAGTTGCACATCTGGAATTAGTGAGGTTATTGCTCGTTGTCACTTGCCAAGCCAAATGGACATCAAAAGTGCCTTCCTTAGTAGTGCTTTCAAGTAGCCACACACGTTGAGCAACCTATAGTCACGACAAGTAAAGCCCCTTACATGCTTCATTGGTTAATCTCTATGACTTTATATTTTGGGATTCCAACTGATTTTTTCCTCTTATTTTTGCTATTATATATGCTTCCCTATGTTCTTTCTATGCCCATTGGATTTCCTAACAAAAAGGGGGAGAGAAAACTGTGTGAAATTATGCTAAAAAGGGGGAAAGATTGTGTTGTAGAATTAAGGAGGAGTGATGTTGTATTTTTTGCTTTGAATTACTTGTCTTCTCCCACATGCTTCACTGATTTTGTTGTTTCATAATGTGCAGGGATTCAGAGCTTCAAGTTTAGAGTAGGATTTGATTTGTTAAATCCCATGCAAATTCTTTTGAGTTATAATAGTTGTTTTGTCTAGGAAATGCCAAAGGGAGAGATTGTTAGTATGAAAATTGTATTGTCATTTCCTAGACTCTAGCATAGGTTGGGAATTAGTGTGTGAATATGGTTTGCTGGAAGATTTGGCGCAACACATTCAATTCTGGATTCTCAAAGGTTGACTGGATCAATATGAGAAACTTGATTTCAGGTAAATCATGACATAATCATGCATTCATTATAGGATTCCTAGTTGGAGTTATTTTCACTCAAACACTTTTATGTTAGTCCTATTTTTAATACGATTAGATTTTATCTCTTGAGATTTCTTTCCTAGTTGGACTTTATTTTTATTTAAGTTAAAATATTTTTTTTCATCCTTCACTTGGAAAGCACATTCTATTAATGCCTAATTGGTTTCATTGAATAGTCCATGTTGGACGTCTGTTCACAAGAGTCCTGTTTTGACGTCTTTCACTTAGAGTCAATGTTGGATCAAATTTAAGAGTCATATTTGAAGAGTGCTTGTGGACTCGTTGGTCTCTGTCTGACTAGGAGAGTGCATTTCGAATAAAAGAAGTGTGCCTCTCTTTTGAGTCGAGACAGCTTTTGACATATGTTTTTTTTAGCTTATAGAATTTTTAAGAGAAAGCTTATGTGCACATCTTCGTGATAAGTCATCAAGTGTTCCATGTTTACTTGGTGATTTATCAAATTCTTTCATCATTCATATTGCATTCATATGTATGTTCGGTGACTCATACGGTTGGGTGCACCAAGACCATGATGGCGGTTTCCTCTAGCGAGCTTGAATCGATTGTGACCAATATCGGATTCAACATAAGGAGAGTTGGAAGAAATACGGCGAGCTTGAAGCAATCATGACTAGTATTGCGTTCAACATAAGGAGTGTCGAAGATCATCTCGTTACAAAAGTTGAGTTACGAATAAGTCGGTAAACATTATCTAGAATGTATCTAGGATAAGTGTGAATATTTCTTGTAATTATCGTTCTATAGTGGATTTGTGTTGGACTGAGGAGTCTTGTGGATTTTCCCTAGAGTTGGGGTTTTACCACATAAAATAATTCTCTGTGTGTTCCTTTATTTTATGTTTAGCACGTTTCAGGATTGATAAGCCATATCAATCTTGCTACCAAAGTTTATTTTTTGTTTATTAATTATAATTTTAAATTGGCCTACTCACCCCACTCTAGGCATTGTTAGTCATCCTACAGGTAATTTCAAAATCAAACTTTTTTTCTTTGTTACAATGATTGGACTAAAAAGTATGATAGGTCTCAATGTTCATGAAGTATTTTTCCATGGTTGGATTATTTAGTACTATCAACTCTATTTTGGAACCAAATCCACTAATTAATTTCCTTTCTACTTTAGGAGATACGCTATAGAAAGGAAAAGAGATCAAAGATATGGGAAAGGGGATGATAAAAAATGAACTTCTACTCGGCATTTGAACGAGGGAAATAAATATACTGGTAAATATTTATAAATTCCACATCCAAACGTAAAGTTATAATATAGTTTATTTGTCTCATTTGGGGTTTAGCAAGCTTGTGTTTTGGTCAAGCATACTGGGTAGAATAGATGGTGGTGGTGGTGCGTTCAACATTCATAGCACTAAACTGTATTTATAGTACATCAGCCGCCCACTTACTACCATATTTTATTATAATTGTCTCAAAAGGGAAGTTTGAAAATTCAAACCAAAATCCTTGCTTTGATCTTGATGTGGTGACTCTAACAGCTGCTGCTGCCATTCCAAGCCAAAAGGAAGTGATTCAATTTTTAAGAATGGAAGCTAAAGTGAAAGTTAGTAACATGCAAAGCTTCTAATTAAAGACTTAAAAAAAAAAGAACTTTTCTTAATATATATTTGCAAACCGGGATTGGTAACTACTCAACTACTGAAGACCCACCAAAGTTGTTCACTTAATTCCTTATTCTTCATCAGCAAAATTTAAATAAGAGACATAATAAATAATTAGTTATCATCTTGTGACTAATCATATCAATTATATTATATAATTGCCTTGCTTTTGGGGGCTGGTAATCGTTGAGGATAAAGACTGTATTAATAATAATTCTGAAGAAAATTGCCATGAATCAAGGAGGAAATAATCAAGTATATCCTTAGTGTCCGTAGCACAATCTTGAAGGACTCACCAAATTATACATATTGGAGTGTATAATTTTATAATAAATCCTAATTTGGATGATAAAATTCGATGTTTGGATATAACTCAGTAGGTTGAGTTCTTTCATTTCCATTAGTGTGGGCAGAGATTCGAAACTTCAAGGCACCCAATGAATATTTGTATGTAAATCCCCCTCGCTAATCACTTGTACTAAAAAAACTACATAAACCTATGTTCAAAAAAGGTCTATATAAACCATTTAAACACATAAAATAAAGAAATTTGTGATGGAAAGATTGTTATGGACGATACGTAATTGGATTATATGAAGCAATTCTCTCTTCTTCTTCTTTTTTCTGAGCTTGAAAATGGCAAAAGAACCTTTCAAAAAAGGAAAAGAGAAAGTGTATACTGATAAAGAGAAAGAAAAAAGAATGAAAGCCACCATTGAGGATTATGACCTGAAAATAGTAAAGCCTTTTCATGGCACAACATTTCCAAGCAAAACCATCTAAGTAAGAGCTCATCCATTTCATTTGTCTCTCTTCTCACAGACAGAGTTGCCACTAGCTATGATTGGCTAGGGTTTCTTAGGAGGATAATCTTAGGACTTGGGAAACCAAACCAAATGACATTCCACTAGACGTCAAAACTATATCATCATATAATGAGTAAACATTTTTAGCAAAAACCACTAGATTCATGATCAATGAGTAAAAGGGAAATTATCAACAACTACTATAACATTTCAGTCAATAAATAGGATTAATGTTAAGAAAATTGAGTTAAAAAGCGAGATTTTCTGAATGCATTTCGTCTTTAAGAAATATACGACGCAATAAGAATTGTGCAATGCTAAATGAAATTTCAAATGGGAGTGTATTGAGGAGTTCAATTCAGCCGTCTAATAATAACATTTTTATTTATCGAACGACTATTAAGGAATCTTTCACTATAAACCCTCATTACAACACATCACTATAGCCTCACGGTTAACATTGGCAACTAAGAATGCCCATTCATATAATTGTAGGCTTAATTTTTCAGACTGAAATTGTCAAGAAGGCCCCTGAAATTGTCAAGAAGGCCCATTGTTGAAATCCCAATGGATCAATTCGGATATACCCATTTAATATCCCAAACGGATAATAGAGTTGCAGAACGCAACCAAAATAACCAAGCAACTAGACGAAGGCGCGCTCTCACTTACAGTGACGAGTGACCGCCATAAATGAACCATGAACCTCCTCTGCAACCCAATACACACCTTCCCCTATAAACCCTTCCCTCTAATTTCCCTCCATTCCTCCCGCTCTCCCTTCTTCAACTCGAAACGCTCGTTTCAACCCCAACCCATCACCCCCTTAAGCACAAGGACTCGGAGCTATGTTGCTATCAAGGCAGCAGCAAACTCCGAAATTGACATGGTGCGGAACAAGCAAGGCATATACACGCCGAAGCAGAAGAAGGTGGTGATCTTATGGGACTTGGACAACAAACCCCCTCGCGGGCCGCCGTACCAGGCAGCCATGGCCCTGAAACAGGTGGCCCAGCGCTTCGGTGAGGTCGTAGAATCGTCAGCCTATGCCAACCGCCACGCGTTCGATCATTTGCCTCAGTGGGTCATCGAACAACGCCGCGAGCGCAAACAATTAGACATATTTGAGCGCAAGGGTTTAGTCGTTCCTTCTGAGCCTTACATTTGTGGAGTATGTGGTCGAAAGTGCAAGTCCAATTTGGATTTGAAGAAGCACTTCAAGCAGCTGCACGAGAGGGAGAGACAGAAGAAGCTGAATCGAATGAGGTCTCTGAAAGGGAAGAAACGGCAGCGTTTTAAGGAGAGGTTTGTATCTGGGAACCACAAGTACAATGAGGTTGCGAGGTCTTTGATCAAGCCCAAGGTTGGGTATGGGTTGGCCTCGGAGTTAAGAAGAGCTGGTGTTTTTGTGAAGACTGTGGAGGACAAGCCTCAGGCTGCTGATTGGGCATTGAAGAGGCAAATGCAGCATTCTATGAGCTGTGGGATTGACTGGCTGTTCTTGGTTTCGGACGATTCAGATTTTTCGGAGATGTTGAGGAAGGCTAGGGAGGCCAACTTGGGGACTGTGGTGGTGGGGGATTTTGACAGAGCTTTGGGAAGGCACGCGGATGTTTGGGTGCCTTGGATTGGGGTCGAAAATGGGGAGGTTTCAGAGAAGGATTTGGTACCCAAAAGGAGGAGAAGTGAGTTCTTTGATGAGGATGATGATGATAAGGGTGATGGGTTGTTTTCGCATTCGGGTTTCGATGGTGGCAGTGAATTGGACAATGTGGTTGATGAACTTGTTGTTACTAGGTCCCTGTCTAGTGGAATGAGGATTTCCGCGTTTTCGGAAGGGGAATTGGAAGAAGGAGATTGGGTGGAAGACGATGGGGATAGTGAAGATAGTGAGGACTATTTGCTGGATAATGAGGATGAGGAAACAGATGAGGAAGATGGATTTTTTTGATATGGCAAGCTTAGATGGTTGTTGGATCAGGCATGTGATTGAACTGATACTGAGGCCATTTTGATTCAATTGTGGCACTGGTTTAGTTTTTTTCTGAGGTTGAGCAAATATGCATTGGGGTGTATAGGAATATACAAGGAGATGAGGAAGGAATGGCTATTCTAATTGGTTATTCATGGCAAGGATGCACTTGGTTTTTTTCACCATGTAAAGTGTTTATAGTTTCTTCATTTAAGAATCCACAGGATATGTATGGCCAGAATTTCCTTCTTCATCGTACACAATTTGAAGGTTCCAAATTTCTTTCATTTACATTCCCCTTAGCTTAGTATGAAATGAATACTAGTGCTTATGGTTCTGCCCTAATAATTAGTAATCCACTAACTAAATTCTATCACAATTAGCTATCTATGTTTATTATAACATTGCATTTCATTTGTTGTTTTAGCTTTTGAATCATGCTTATTCTTTGACATGCCATTTTGTGGGTTATGGATGCTTAGAAATATACAATTGCAATAGATGGCTGATCAGTTGCATTTTACCAACTGCAGGCATTTCCATTTCCCCTCAATCCCAAAGTGTTTTTTTTTTTCACTGAAGTTTCTTTTGCTAATTAGATAAAGATAAATGATGTCTCGTCTTATTAAATATTATTCGGATGATGTTGTCAAATGCTTTGTATGTACTGATTTCAAATGTTGTTCCTTCTCCATATCTGGAATCACTTGGAAGTACATACATACAATTGTTGTAATAACTAAAACCTGGAATGATTATAATTTTGCTGGGACAGAAATTGGATACCTAATCACATTACGCTTTGATAGATCATATACTTTGTAAGAGTCTACATGCATATACAACAATTCCTCTCAACATTATGGATTGAAAGACCCTACATCTAATAGTATGAAATTTTGATACTGATATGCAAACACTTTTAGTTCCTTCCCACAATTTGGTTCACCCAACATTAATTGTGCGGTTTGCCAAAACAATGTCATGGAATTCTATCATGAAGGCTTGGTGATCGTAAATAGGCTTAACGGGCGCCAATGTTGGGGTTGCAGATGGCTTTCTATGAATCTTCTTTACAGGTATTCATCATTCCTGAGTAGCAGAAGGCCTTATCAGCCTGGTGGAGGTTTCTGGCTATAAGCTTCTGGATCCTAATACAGAGGTCAGATAAGTTAATCAGCAATTTATTTGGAACAAGCGTTAAGATTTTCGATACTATAGTTAGTGTTGTAAGTTGACTATGTGAACTGCTATGTAATTAGTAGCCATTTGGAATAATAATAATAATAATAATAATACAAAGGTAATGCTTCCCATGAATGCGTCAACTCTTTGGATCAAATGTGCATCTTTTTTGTTAATTTTGTTAGTGATTGAATGTTAGAATAGTTATAAGTATGATTATGATATGCTTAAAGGACAAGCAAGATATTCCTGTCCATGACAGAAACTGATATGCAGGCAGAGACAACCTGAAGAAACCCCAACGAGACAACTATTACAATCATTTACTTATTATTTAAATAATATTTTCTGGTGTTTTCACGTTATTATTGTTTTGGGAGGAGGCAATATCCTTTTTTTTTTCCCATTAGTTTCTTTGCTGCCGACTGAAGTCTGAATGAGCCCCACGTCCCACGATATATATAATCTCTCTCAAATAAAAAATAAATAAAAAGTAGGCAAACTTGTCCACGTCGCCCGATGTGTTTCATTTCTAAATGCCAACAACTTTGTCGACAGCCAAAAAAATAGAATTTTTTTTTTAAAAAAAGGAAAAGATTGTAATAAATAACATATTCGTCTTGATGTCCATTTAGGCCAAGCTTAAACTTGAAGTTTTCCATATTTCTCGTCATTTACTCTGCTTTTCCAACCACCAAAACGAAAACGATAATGAATGAATGGATGGATGCAATGGAAATTGGAATTTTGTAAGCTCGTCCTCCATTGGTTGTATGGCGGGTGCCCAACAAAAAACATCGTCCCATGTCCCATGGGCCATGATATCTTTGTATTTAATTTGTTTTTTTTGTAGTTGACAACAATCTAATTTTGTTCTCAGCTGGTAGTGGGGACTTGCGTATGGCCCATTTTAACGGTTAAGATTCGTCGCACCCTATTATGTATGGGCTTCTACATTAGGGCCTAGAACAACCCAAACAAAATATTTATTTACTTCAGTAAAATCTTGTATTTTTTTAAGAAGACTTTTTAATATATATATATATATATATATATATATATATATATGAGTCTTGATCTCTTGGACCCCTAGGGTCCAAGGATTCGCCACTCACCGTTGAGTTATTCTCTTATCCTGGATGTATTAATGTGCGGAACGTACGGATCATCAGTAAGCGGTAGGAAAGCGGGGAGGGGTAGTAAAAATACACTGCGTCCGCACGATAATATCGTCCGGATATCCGCATAAGAGAATTTATATATATATATATGACATAATTTAAACTACACGGGAATGTAAGTTTCTCACACACACACTACGCATATATTATAGAGGTTCAAACTTGAAATTACTAGTCTGGAAGCCAAAAGCATTTTCCTCTTGACTAGTCTACACTACAGGTTGGAATTTGGCGGGGTAGCTCAAAGCGTCGTGGTGCTTCTCCAACTCCAAATATGAGATATGAACGAGTGACAGAGAATACCTCATTCCACTGCTGTTGGATTATATTTTATTGTTTTATGCAGTAAGGCGGTGCCATTGCATCCTAAAACTTTTTCATGGCGTTGAAGTCAATATTTAATTTGACCACCCCGCAATAATTATCCACAAGCCAGTGCACACCTGACACGTACCTAAAAATCATTTCTTTTTAGGTGGCCCCTACCATTAGCTCGCCTATAATATTATAAAACAAAATTTTGTGGAAATAGAGAACAAGTGACAGGTCTTTGGGGGAAATAACTTGAACCGAACTGATTTTATAGTTATCAAACTCTATCTTTTTCCTATTTTCTACAATTCCACTTGTTGATGTTGCCATCTGTCTATGTCCATCACCGACCTCTATGGCCACCTCTTTCATGGTCCTGATTGTTACTTTTAATCGCAAGTGGCAACAAACAAGTTGAAAAAGAAAAAAAATAAAGCAAAACCAAGTGTGAAGAAGAAAGAAGAAGGATCTTTTAGCCCTAATTTTAAAAAAACAGGAACTTTTAGTCAAAGTAGTTAAGGGTATTTATCTCTGTATCATGAGATTTTAAGTTTGATTTCTTATTTCCTAAATATGATTGTAAACAATAGAACTGTGTGAAGATATAGTAAGCTTGTTAAGGTAGTATGTTCACTCCTTTACATCCGAGTTTAATTCTATTTTTGTATATTAGATAGAGTAATTAGAATATATAAAAAAGAGTGAAGAAGAAAAAGCTTTTTTTTAAACTTATGTTAGATGTCAATGAGCCAAAGGTGACTTTTTGCCTAAAACAGAGTATAAAATATTTGATATAAATTCAGAATTGTACTTAAATTGCTTCAAATTGAAATTACAGGAAAAAACTTGACCAAATTAAAACGAAATGGATCAAAGTAGTAAAAGTAGTAAATTACAGGGACTAAAAATGATTTTTTCCAAAAAAAAAAATTAGTGAAGAAGAAAGATACAACAACAACATGAGTATGGTCCAGTTAATTCAGTTTGACAAACAAAACCTGAGCTCACAAAATAATGTAAATTTGTAGTTTTGTGCTAAGTGGATTGCGTACAAGAGGTGTAAACATCCATCCACGTCGGCTCTCACATGCCCACAAAACCGCTTACGCGGGTCCCACTTTTTGCATAAAAATAAACTACAAAATGCCTTTTCATACTCGCTAAAGGAGAAACAGAAGAGAAAAACGAGAGGAGAAAGACGAGAGAGAAGATAGTATAAAACGTAGCGTTTTAGACAGAGAGCTGAGTGAGAAGGGGAGGGAGAGAGAGAAAGGGTGGGAGCTGATGGAATATGTCGGCCATTTTTGGATTTATCTTCAAGATACATCAACGTGGCGGCCGTGCCCAGACGACAGACTAGCAGCCAAGTACGAAACTATCTATCTTTATGCCCTCTATCTGTATATATTTCCCTGTGAATATAATATAACCTTTGGCCTCAGGAATTGCAAGTGTTTTCTGATTATTTTCATTTGGGTTTTTTCGTTTTTGTGTTTTGGGATTATTTAGTTTCTAAAGCAACCACAACAACAAGAACAGCAGCAGATTAAAAGGGTTTTGATTAATATTAGGTAGCTTCTAACTTTTATTGGGATGGAAGGAGAGTATTGTTGTTCATCTTCTTCGTCTTCAATAACCACAACAACAAGCATAGAGAAGCGCAAGCAGAGGCAAAACCAGCAGCAACAGCAACAAGTAGGAGGCAACCATGACCATCGTCATCAAGAAAAGCAATACAGAGGGATAAGGATGAGGAAGTGGGGGAAGTGGGTGGCTGAGATTAGAGAACCCAACAAGAGGTCTCGAATCTGGCTTGGTTCTTACACGACGCCGGTTGCCGCCGCCCGAGCATACGACACCGCCGTTTTCTACCTCAGAGGCCCTTCTGCGCGCCTCAACTTCCCGGAACTTGTGTTCCAAGAAGACGGCCAGCAGCTACACGACATGTCGGCATCTTCGATACGAAAGAAGGCTACGGAGGTTGGGGCAAAGGTAGACGCCGTCGAAACTGCTCACCGCTCACCAATATCGCAGTCGAAAACGACGTCGAGCCTGGTGAATTCCCAGAAGCCTGATTTAAATAAGTATCCCGACCCAGAAAACTCTGATGAAAATTAATTGGAAAAAAAGGAGGTCTTTAGAGAGATATGAGGCTGATCGATCACCAACTGTTTATATTATTTTCTTAATTTCTAGCTCTCTTTTTTATCTTTTATCTTTTGAGTTCTTATATTTATATATTTATATTCATGATCCTAGTTGATCATCACTAAGCTAGTCTACGTGTGAAATAAGTGAAAATATAGAGAAAATAGAGAGACGAGAGAGGTATTCTTGGGTCTGTTCATAGAACAGAATCAAAAGGGTTCTGTTTGATTGGTATAGTTTCTCTTTCTCTTCAATTGTAACATCAACAACAAACCAGCTGAAGAGCAAAAGTTCTTAGTTACTGGTCATCAAGGATGACAAGGAGTTCAAATTCATTTCAGTGTTTGCTTTCTTGAATTATTCCACTCTTGATTTTTATGGTTTGCGCAATCAAGTTATTTTGATATGTTATTTTTCCCAGAAGACAACGTGGTGTTACTGTCACACGCAATAATTTTTCCTTCTCGTTTGGGTTTTGGGTTTAGAGAAGAAATTTGTTAGGTGTGGATACGGTGGCTAGGCCTAGAAGGGTCATTGGCTTGATGCTAGTGCAGCTTGCTTTGCTAGGGCAATTGGGTTTTTGGGCCCCCCAAATTTTACCAAGAGAAACAAAACAGAAAGAAAGAAAGCAACGTTGGTGTGGCCTACGTTTGGTTACAGATACAGTACTGGTACAATCTTGTTGAGTTGCCAAACAAAAAACACAAGTAGATAAGGAGATAAGGAGGAGTTGGGGCACCAAGAAGAAGAGCTGCTTGGTGATGACGTGTGGTGTGAAGTATGATGAAGGAGAAAGCAAGATGGTCCTCCTCAATCAAATAGGTTGTCCCTGTCATTAGACTCACACACTCCATATTTTGGTGGAAGCTTACGACAAAGTGTGTGTGTGTGTGTTTTTTTTTTTTCTGATGATGGATGATGGATGATGGACGGTGGACGGTGGACGGTGGACGGTGAGCCCTTTCTTTTTTCTTGTTTTGTATTAGAGGTGATTAATGAATAATTACTAATTAGTAATATATTTAATTTTGGGCTGTGATCTGTATGGAGACCAAATTAAAACTGAGTTTATGATATGTGTGGGGCGATTCTATTTTCTCTTTTGTTGCCAAAATCTGCGGCTGCCCCCCAACTGTCTTGTAATCAAATTTTGACTTTTTCCCTTTGTTTTAATTTCTTATTGGAATTAAATTAATCTACGGTGTTTATGGATCTTGCAGGGCTTGTTATAGTTTCCCTTCATCTTGATTATAAATCTGCTTAGATTGTCTGTTTGCCAAATGATTAAATCGTACTTACTATATTAAATCGTAAATATAAATCTCATGAAGCGTATGACTTCCAAGAAATATTCGTAATCTTCAACATTCTTTCTTTGAAGTTACTATATGACTTTTGTTTATTAAAATCAAAGTTCACTAGTTTTTTAATCCACAGATGCTTTTTTGGATAATTATCTATTGGCGGTGGGATGTCTTAGTCAAAAGATTTGATAGAAATATTACTATCAAAAGTTCATGAGCTTTAGACTAGCGTAATTTTCGTTTCAAGTAACCCAATAAAGTGATGAGGAAATTTTCATATTATGTCTTCAAATTCTCAATATGAATTATTGATTAGATGAATTATTATCTTAACAGGTAATGTTAGATTGCCAGGGCATGTAAAATTACCGAAAAATTAGTTCCTGCAAGAATATTTTTAAACTGGTAATGCCAAGTTCTGCTTAAACCTGATTATAGTATGTCTTTAAGCCTATGTCTTTTATAATATCTTATCTTTCCTTCTCCATTCGAAATGCCTCACCACATAACTTGACTTTATAGAAAAGGGGCATCTCGGTGGCGTGTGTGGCCAGATGACAGGGTCTCCTTTACAGATAAACATGTACTTTTTGATTCATAAAACCACATTTCTATATATAAAAAAGCTCAGTTTGCTTCTCAATCAAAAACAACACCATTGCATCCAAAACAAATATCTTTAAAACCATTACAGAATGAAAGAATGATTTAAGAATTTCTTCAAACCCTAATCACTCTAGAATCTGGTTTATTAACTCAAGACATGAACCTTCCTTCACAAGTCAAAACCAAACCCAATCGAATCCCAAAGATATTGAGATATTTTGTTAGATGAAGTACTTCAGCTATGTGGCAAAAAGAAGATAGTGCTTTCCCACCAACAAAAGCTAAGACTAAGAGGATCATATAGTAATATTCATTCGGCTCCAACAGTCTAGACTTGTCCAAAGTCCAAACAAAAGCTCACAGCCTTCTGTCCAATCCAATCCAAGGATTAAGTGATTGAGAGATAAGTGTGTTTTCTATCTGCGGTGTTGGATATCTTTTTTAACTGTCACAAGGAAAAGTGAAAAAGAAAGCTGCAATTTGCAATTTTTTATCCAAAATGTTGTAGTCAAAATATAGCCTCCTCATCACCTGAAATATACAAGGGGCCAGTTTTTGAGCATTGACTCTTTTTTTAATAAATAAAATGTCACAGCAAACCATTCCTCACAATAATGCAAAGCTAGCAAGCTACAAGACAGAAGTCAGGAAGCAGCAGAAAGATCTGAATACAGAAAATGACCCCCAAGAGAGTGACAGAAACTAAGTGCCAAACCTTGAATACACTAGAACTCGAAAGAATCAGCATATGCCTGTTCCTATCAACGATCCTTAACATCCAAGGCAATCAATACACAACAAACTGACAAAACCAAGTATAAGGACACACCATCTGTTTTGAGGTATTTTCATCTTCAAGATTTCATGGTGGAGCTTTGCCCATGAGCAGTTCAAAATTCCATGGGTGCATGAAAACATTAATTACGTACAAGGACTTTTCTATAAGATAATGTTTTTTTTTTTACACAAAAAACAAATTTGAACCATTTCTCGATTTATACGTGTCATCCTTGCGTAAGAGCCATGCTAATTTTCTTTGTATCGTTCCAATTTTATCGTTCCAATTTTATTGAATGTTCCCGACATGAACTTCTATAAGATAATATTAAACGGACCCTAAAGAAGTAAATATGAAAATGGCACCCAAAAAAAATTGGATAGTTGAAAGCAATTAGCCAGTAGCTGTGAACTGATGAGCAGTGTCCACAGCAGAATCAGATTATCATATAAATTCGTGTTGTTTTTTCTTTTTTCTGGAGCCTCAATTGTTGTTTGCCACTCAAATGTGTGTCTGGATGGATAGTGGATGGTGAATCAAAGAATCCTGAGACAAGACAAGGCACCTTGTCATCCTAGCTGACCAAATTTTGTGAATTTACAGAAAACTTTGACATGATATTTAAATCACAGAGAGCCAAGCCATTATTTTATTTCATGTTCAACATGTAAAACGGAAAAATCAAGATTATTGTGGACAGATTAGCTAGGGTGCACATGATTCAATTCGATTCAATTCAATTCAATTCAATTCCCAAAAGTAAAATGCAGAAACAATGCATGTGTGCCATAATTTATAGTAGCAGTCAACGTACGTAACAAATTTAAACGCAATGAATTTGTCTACAGCCAACAAAATTAGACTTTGAATATATATCCATACCCATAAACCAATCATCATCATCATCACACGGCTCTAGTTCACGTGTTGGTTGAATGAAAAGCATTAGATATAATTAGGCCCCGTTTGGTAGGCTGGATTGAATTGGAAATTTTCAATTAAAATGGACATGTGTCCTAACCATTATTTGGTGGGCTTAAATTGTGTCTAGGACTGGATATGAGCCTTTGATCCAAGTCCCAAATAATTGGGGCTTAGAAACCCAACCCAAGACGTGGGTTTCGAAGCTAGAGAGCACGCCTCCATCCAGCCATCTCTCTTCTTCTCTCTCTCGTCCCCTCTTCTCTTCTCTTCTTCTCTTTCTTCTCTCCGCTCTATTCTCTCTCCTCTCGCTTCTCTCTTCTCTCTTATCTCTTCTCTCTTCTTGTCTCTCTCTTCCCCTCTTCTCTTTCTCCTCTTCTCTCTTATCTCATATCCTCTCTCCCTTCCCCTCTACTATATCTTTTCCGCTACCATCTAGACCTCAAATCTCGGACGAAAGGCATATGGTGGAAGAACAAATTGGCGAAAGGCAAATTCATAACTTCTTCCTCTTTATTTATATATTTTTTTAATTTTGCAATTTTTGTGGCTATTTTTTCTTCTTCTTCTTTGAGATATGAAGGGAGGTAGCTGAGAAGAAGTCTGAAGATGACGACTTATTCGTATTTTTTTTTGTTGGATTGAAAATTAATTTTGTTGTAATTAATTTGGAAATAATAATAATAATAATAATAATAATAATAATAATAATAATAATAATGGCATACTAATCTCAACTTTGGTGTTGTGAGTAATTTTTCAGTGTTCTCGGTACACCATGTGGCTGGTGTACCATCCACTAGACGGAGAACATGTGTAATATTTCTAATGCAGCCCATTCACATGTCATAAAATATAATGCATTAAATTAGAGAGTAATTCCACATGTCCTCGGTTTATTGGATGGTACACCAGCCACGTGGTGTACCCGGAACATTTAAAAATTTCTCGTTGTATTGCACCAAACAACTTCTTAAAATCCAGTCATATCCCAACCAGTCCAGTGTAATGTAGAAAGGTTAATCCAATCTAGTCCAATCTAGACTACCACAGCAAAAAATAAATAAATAATTGAAAACGGGTGTAGGCCTGGAGCATATCGACCCAACAAAACAACTGAGAATATTTGATGCCCAAATAAACTTCAAGAGAAGACCCCACACAATTCTCACTGTATCCAACATTAAGTATTTCATGATTTGGGCCTTGCATTGGTTCTTCATTAATTCCATCTTAACAAGTCCTTGCAAACCTCAACATACGTTATGCCTACTGTAACTAAATAAAGTTTCTTATAAAAACAAAAAAACAAAAAAAGTAGAACATAGGGTTTTCTTCATTGTGGGTTTCGGTAATTTTTGTGTACTTTGCTTCATATGGTTCGATTGTTCGTTTCATAGGCTCCGGATTTTTGCTTCATAGGGTTTAATTGTTTTTTTTCTCTTCATTGAGTTCGTTTTTTGCTTCATTATGTTCTAATTTTTGTTCATGGAGTCCAATTTTTCGATTTGTTTTCTTCATTGGGTTGAAATTTTAGTTTTATTAGGTTCTGTTTTGCTATGCAGTGTAAAAGACTATTGGTCGACCAAACCATGAATGTAAAAGAAAATTGCTGGCATGGTGGCTTTGATGTGATCTCACAACTAGAGAATACTTAAGATGGTAGAGGTAGGTTGATATGATACAAATAATACTTTGTTCACCAAAAACGAAAAACAAAAAAACCTTATACTTTTTGGCGCTAGCTAGTAGCCTGAGCTCGCTGAAAAATTGTGGTGCAAGTGAGCAGCTCCATTCATGCGAAATTCATTCAACTAATGGACGAGGGGCACGTGGCATTTGTAGGAAGTCTAATTGGACATTGATTTCAGAAGCTTTAAGAAAATAGTGTGACAGCTGCACAGCCGCATATGGAGTCTCCAAGGAGAAGAAGAAGATGACAGAGAAAGAAACTTTTTACAAGACAGATAGAGAGAGAGAGAGAGCTGTCAAAATATCAACTCTTCGAGAGTTTGTGCAAAACACCAACACCGCAAAGCTAGCAGAGAAAAAGAGAGAGAAAGAAAGAGAGGTTAAAAAACAAACCCAATGGAAGAAAAAGAAAAAGGGGGAGGGAAAAAAGAATATATGAAGAAAAGTTTGTATAGTGAGGATCTTTCAGTGCCATCAATTCAATTAATTGTGTTTGGACTGTCATCCATTTACTTCTCCCTCCCCCATACAAAACTCACTTTCCCTACACATTTGCACCCACTTTCCCTTACATGGCACGACCCTTCTCACCATGCGATCATGTTCTTCATCCCACCCCCCTCAACTTTCTTTCTTCTTTCTCTCTTGAGAGAAAAATTTATATAATATATATTTTTTGAAAAAGATAAAGGAGGATGAAAAAGAAACACTGCAGATCCGTAAAGTCATGAGCTCAGTGTGTATAAAGATGCCCCATATAAATCTAGTTGGGAATATATTTCAATCCCAACAATGATGGCTTCTCCAATTCTCACTTTATTTGGCATAATAGAGGTAGAGAGAGAGAGAGTGGAAGGTTTAGTCAGTGACATATGCATCGATCACAACAATCCCTTTCCATCAATTTCCAAGTTAAAAAGGCTTCCAACCCTAGATGAGGAATAGAAAATCTAAAGTCATTAAGCACAAAAGTAGCTGACACATGACCTTTATCTATCACTACTCTACAACTCCATGTACATAAAATTTGAGATAACAAAGATAAAAACGAAAACAAAGCAAAAGGAAAGGGTATAAACCAAAAACAAGTAGCAATAACTAGTTAATAAACTAAACTATTAATGCCTTGCTCTAAAGGTTAAGGGAAATAGTCTATGAGTGCATGACAATATATTGATGTATGTACATCAATATGTTAGTGACTATTAACTGTTGATACATTCATTCGTCTGCAGCTCTTTCATAGAACAGTCAAAAGAGGGAGGAAAGACTTTTGATTTTAAAGCTACAGTTTGGTTTTTAGTGTGAGAGTAGAGGGAGTGAGAAATATACAAGAGATTGATGGGAGTTGAATGTGGTCCATTGACACGTGCAAATGATGGCATTGTCTTGGCTAATGATGGATTCCCACCGCTTCTTCCACTGCGTGGGTTCCCACTCCTATCATGCCACCCAACTTCATCACCCCAATTTGTTTGCATCTCCTCTTTTTCTTTGACCGACAAAATAACCCTTCAAATCAAATTATTTATATCAATCTTGTGCCGCTTAATTTTTAACAAACTCATCATCCTCTTTCTATTCCTATGGCCATCTGATCTGATCTCTGATCTGATCAGTATATGTTTCCATGAATTGGGATGTCCGCAGATCGTAATAATGCTTGATTGGATGTGACATTTTTGGCCAATATCAATGAGCATCATGCATCCTGCTGGCCCTTCATTTGGTAATTCAAAGAAAAGCTTTCGAGATAGTCGTTAAAAATAAGGCCAATCGTTTGTTTGTTTGGAAACATTATCTATGCTACGTGTTCAATTTCATTGCTTCTTCAAACGTAAGGCCCACAAATAATTCAAATTATTAGCTTCGCAAGTTTGAAGGGAAAATGTCCTAATCCTGTGTTAACTAATTTCTTTGCTTAAAATATCTGCAGCAGGGAGGGTAAAATTTAAAAGGTTTAATGAGTGGTCCTTGTTACTTGCATGCATGTAATTATCCAAAGCAACCTTAAAAATAGTAATTTTTGGTTTTATGGATCGACATAGAATGGGTTAGGTGCAGAATGATGGACACCTACCTAAGTAGGAAGCAGGAGCAGATTTGTGTTAAGTGAGGAAATTATTTTTGTTGTCGTGATTGAAGGGAGCTGATAGGATGTAATGATACAAGAAATTTATATTTATTTATGCTTACGTGTGAGTCATGTGTAGCTAATAGCCATTAGCTATTAGATTATTAGCTCATAATCTTTTAATTAATTTCAACGATGGTATGATTATCGCACGCATATACGTCAAAGTAGAATGACAAGTGTCCAATGAAATTACAAGTAATTGGTCACCTCACCTTTCAAAAACGATCTTCCACTTGTGGGAGTATCCAATTTTCATTTTTCACCATGCAAAAGTACACGCAAACTTACCTCTTCTGTCACTCTTATTTTAGCCACCACATAGTACAAGTAAATATTCCTAGCTAGCTTACATAATGAATCAACAACTTGGTTCCATGGAATAATTCAATTTTGTTTTCATCAAATCAAAAACAAGAGGGTCAGGCTCACTGTCCCCTGACAAGGGCTAATTAGAATTAGTCCCAAAATAAATAAAGATTTTTACATCTTGATTTTTCATATAACTTACTAATTATAGTCATTAATAATGTAATTTTTGACTTTTCACTCTTTAGAGCATTGTACTTATTCAAAAATAATAGTTTCACACATTCACTGAATAATAGTTAGTACTGCCAAAATATTTTCAAGATAGTGAATGTATCATTAAAAAGTCATTCAATCAAGGGCGGAACTACCTTAATGACTAAGGTGGGCTCTAGCCTAGAGAGAGTTTTGGGGATTAAAAAAATCAAACCTATATATTTGATTTGTTTTGAACATAGCCCAATATGTATTAATCTATTACTAGTTTAAAAAAGTTCAATTCTTTATGAGTTTAGTTGAAGGACATCAATAAAAATACACATTAAAATAGGTACACTTTCAATTATGTTGTCGAATATATTCTTCATTTTATAATATGTGCTTTTTGGTTTCATTAATATGTATTTGTTTTATGTTAAATCTTATTGGAAATTAGCATTTAGTTATGCACTCAAGGTTCTAGGTCCGATTCCCCTCTCCACAAATATCGCTTGTATAAAAAGAAAAAAAGCATATTAAACATTAGTCGATGAAATTATGAACTAGCATGATTTATATGATTTAATGTATACTTTTATTTCTAAAAAGACTATAGAAACTATAAGGAAAAAAAATTATATCATTAGATTTTAAGGTAATATGATTAGCTAGCCCACCCATTAAAAATTTCCTAGTTCCGCCCTTGCATTCAATCATATATATTATATTGATGTTGATTATACTAGTATAGTATCATGTCTTAAATATGAATCTTTCGACTGTCCCATGTATATTGGATGGTACACCTTAATCATGAGTTTGCTTTCAGGCAACGGGAATTCGAATATCACTTTTTATTATACTCTGCCAATAACATGCGAGATAGCTTTTCCACATGTATCCATATTTGCAAGTAAGTTTTTCAGCTTAATTCCATTTTTTATTATCTATCTAGAAACCATTCCATAAAAAAGGAAAACGATTTCTTGAGCAATTATATTGTCTTTGTTGTATCGGAAGGAATCTAAGCTATCTGAATCCTAACATATGTATCTGACAATTTCTACCTAGCACGACTTTGAGGAGCGATAAGAAATTTAATAATAAAACAATTAGTTCATGTAATGAAACTGTCGTATGTTGGAGAATGGCTACAGTGCAGATTTGGTTGAGATTTGTTGTCCATGTTAAAGTCCACCACGAGTTCACAACAACGAAATTAGCTGGTCCGCAAATTAAACCGAACATGGTAGCTTAAAGTTTTTTTCATAGTCTAGTAGTAACTATTAAAGTTAATTTGTCCATATTTATAACCCAGAAACAAAATGTCACACGTATAGATAAAGCACAGTAAAACAAGTGTGAACGTGAATGTTAAAACTACAGAAATTTCATGCTGTTTTGAGTTTTGCAGTGAAATTTTGTTTCAATTTTAGTGTTGCTTTTGAATTGCACATAATGATGCAGCTTTTTGCAAATAGAAGCTGGGTAATTACCATAAGGGGGAAATCAGCTTAACTAATTCACTCCAAGCTGATTCATCCAACACTTTTACTTCAAAAAATTTTATTTTATTTTATAAAAAAAAACAGACAGAAAATTCTTCACATATAGTCTAATTAAGGTTGGGAGATAAGGGAAGAGTGTCACATCATGCAACCGATCTTGGCACATGAACCCTAATTTATAGGGGATTAAGAAAGATTTTGTCGACATCTGTGCATAAAATTAACATAATTAATATTATTTGTCATGCTCATGCTAATGATGCCTCATTGTCATTGCCTTTAATTTCAATTATATATATCCACATTCACATTTGGTATTGTTTCTAATACCAGCTTAGCTTAAAAGTACGGACTGACTTTTACTAACCTAATTCCATGAACAGAACAATAGTGTTTTTTTGTTTTTGTTTTTTTATGAACAAGAGTTGAATATTCTCTGCAGTTGCTGTGCTTTTGCAGAGCGGTGACACTGACATAGTTCATGGTAAATCTTTTTTCTGGGGAAAAATGGCTTCCACGACGTACGCGTGTTGTTCCAAATCCACATAATTAAAGCACTGCAAATTATGTCTCTGAAGCATATTCATTCATACAAGAAAGAAACTAGATTTCATTCACAAACTCCGTACTTTTTGGGCCCTCATGCAACATCAAATTAATGGAACTTCGTCTCAACCGCATGCACACGCAGGTGTCTGTGATCATGATTCTTGACTGTACACGTGTAATGTGTTCCTAGCTGAATCAAGTATATCTCTGCCCAATCGGCCACACGTGTAATGCTCAATTACCTACTCTCCAACAATTAACTGTGTGCCTGATTGACCGCAGTAATTAACTAGACCCCCCCTGCCTGTAAAGCCAGTTAATCAATTTTACCCTAAACTCATCATTCTATGCTGGACTGGGAATTTTGTAGTTCACCACACATCCATGCATTTATAAAATCGTATATACACATGTATACTTAAGATATATATAAGAAGAGGTCTATGCATAAAAAGGGTAGGTTATTGGTTTATTCGACGACCGAGCCCTTATGTATAGAGATGCTCACCTAATCTTCTAGATCTTGTTCTTTCATCAATAAAATATTATCGCTTTGATTATTAAAAACAAATCGTATAGATATATAGATATATAAATAGATCATGTTCCTCCCTCCTATTGGCTTTGGTGGTGTCAAGGTATTGGCAAACAAAAATTGAATTTGGGCAGAAAGTGGGGCTGGGAACTTGTGAGGGTTTTTTTTATTTATACAATTTGGGAAAATGGAACTACGTACAGTTCCCAAAAGAAAGAGCCAAAAGGATATATTGGCTATTTGGCTGTGGCTTGGCTTGGCATGCAGTGAGTCAGATAGGGATAAGATTGGGTAGGTTGGAGATGCGTGTAAGTTTTTTCAACGTTGTATACGACTAAAAGAGTAAAAATTAAGACTTAGATACGACGGCATTCATTCATATTGAGTTCAGTTGTTTTGGTTATATTTGTTTATATGATGTGTCGTATCTTGAAATTTGAAAAGAAAAGGGCATGCAAATGGCAAAAGGGCAAAGGCTAGTTCCCATTTTCAAGTTCTGGGATTGGAGGAATCTTTTTTCTTTATATTATTATTCTCCTCCCTCTTATGAGCCCCCTCGCTTTATAGTGAAAAAAAGCTGGAGAGAGAGCCAAAGAGGCCACCGAAAAGCATGGACACCTTATCATGAAAGCAAGAAAAAAACGACCCGATTTGACGGGCCAACCCAAACGCATATACACAGCTTAGCTACACACCCACACGCTCATAGCTAGCTAACCCTTCACATACTCATACTCTCATTTCTCATACATATTGTTGCTTTGCTTTGCTTTGCTTGCCCTATTAATTATTGTCTCTCTCTCTGTGTTTCTCATTTTTCATATTTTTTTAGTGTGGAAAATCCCAAGTCAACCGCACCTCATCATTTGGTCTCGCTTGTTCCAAGCACCACCTCATTTCCCACTTTGTCACCTTTAATTCTCTGATATCATGAGCTTCTGTGTCTGTGTTCGGCCCTCCCTATATAATTCCTGCTTTAGCTCTATCATTCAGCCCACCACCCACCACATATGGGAATAAGCAGCATGAAGGTGCACCAGTTCGCACGTGGACTCTGGGAACACGAACCCTCCCTCACTCTTGGCTGCACCAAACGCCTACGCCCTCTCGCTCCCAAACTGGCCAACACCACCGCCGGCGACACCACTACCACTGCCCTTGCTCCTTTCGACCTCAAGAGCTTCATAAGACCTGAAAGTGGCCCTAGAAAACTAGGATCCTCTGATCATCAGGAGAAGAAAGATTCCCCCCACCCCCAGGTATGCTAAAATTTTCTTGCAAGCATACATTACTTCCATGTCCACAACACGTTAACTTATAACCAAACATCTAATTGTCATACTATAAATTTGGCGAACGCATTTTAACAATTATCAATACTTTTGATTTATAGTCTGGCAACATAGTACACCTCTCTAACGTTAGTACTTATAATTATAACATGTGTCAAGTATGATGACATTATTAAACAAAAAATGTAAATGGTTTCAAAGAATAATTATTAAGAAGAAGTGTTGATGGTGCAGGTAGAGACGCACCCAGGAGGGACGCGTTGGAACCCAACGCAAGAACAGATAGGCATACTAGAAATGCTGTATAGGGGAGGCATGCGCACTCCTAATGCACAGCAGATAGAACAAATAACAGCTCAGCTTGGCAAGTACGGCAAGATAGAAGGCAAGAATGTGTTTTACTGGTTCCAAAACCACAAAGCACGCGAGAGGCAGAAGCAAAAACGCAACAGCCTCGGCCTCAGCCATTCTCCCAGAACACCAACTCCTGTAATTACCAACGTAAGTTACACTATACTTAGTTACAAAGTTAAGCAGGTTTTCTTCTTCTTTTTCTTGGTTTTTTTTTTTTTTTTTTTTGTCTAAATTTTGTACATATATTTTGGCTGCAGCTGGGAGAAGTAGTAGGGGAAAGAGAGGAAGATAGTCCGTACAAGAGAAAGTGTAGGAGCTGGGGGTTTGATTGCTCGGTAGAAGATAGTGTAGTTTGTAAGGCGGACGACGTGGTGGAGGGAGGTAGAGGTAGAACTTTGGAGCTCTTCCCATTACATCCGGAAGGGAGATGAGAGGAGAGATGATGATGGATCGATGTGCTTACTTTGACAATATATCATGTGCTTTCCTTTAGGTTTAATTCCTTCTTCTTTTTCTTATTCGTTTCGGGAAAGAAGAAAGACAAGCAAGTGTCTCTTTGTACTGATCTATCTCTCTCTCCCTAGATCTCTGCTACCACTAGATGCCTTTTGGAGCCAAAAGGGTTTGTCAATTGTCACTAAGTGCTCTTTATTTCAAGCTCTCTTTCTCTATCTCTGGCGATGGTGGGTGTCACTGTTTTGACCACAGGGACTTGAAATGTTGAATCGAAGCTTTTTTAGGTTAAAAGCGCGCGGGAAGCTAGATATGGACACTGAAGTCCACGCACCTTCTTCTTCTTCTTTTTTAACCTACTAAGAAGACTATCAACTCTTCGTTTTGATCTTGCATTTCAAAATTAGAAAAGAGAAACGTCCTCTAGCGCCAATGTCAAAAAATTATAATGTTATTTAATTCGCCACTTACATGACTTTCACATAAAGTACCCTATCATTATCATTGATTATTACGAGAGACGTGCGTTACAATTGGTTTTTCATCATTGCTTTCCCTTTTTCTTTTAAGTTTTTCTTATTAAAACAGCTTGCTAGTGGAATTTGGTGGGATCATGGTCATTAGCCGACTGTATCAATCGATGAGATTAATTACATATATAATAGATAATGGGATAATTATAAACAAACCTTTTCTATTGAGATGAACGATAATATACTAAACTCACACACACTACGTACATGGATGTTATGACTCGAACCCATAATCTTTTCTAGGGGATCACTAGTGGGTCCTTTACAAAATTTATACTAGCTAATTTCAAACTTGTAGTTAATTAGGTTCTTAAAATCGATATTAATTATTATGGAGTTTGAGAGGACCACAACCAAGCATTCAGGGCAGGTGATGATAGTAATCAATCGTACGTTCCCAATCCTACAATGAAAGTTTGTCTTATGCATGCATGCAACAGCTTTTGAATGCATATGCTGGAGGGAGAGCTAATTAGATATATATTAATTGCAACTGATTAACCATAATACAATAAAGTAGATTATCTTAGAAGTCCGCTAACACAACATATTGCAACTGGTTTATACAACTATACGCAAGATCTTGATGGGCCATGCATATATTATGGCAATCATGGCAATTCCCACAAGTTGACTCTGCCAATCAACTTTGTTTTTTTGGTGTACCTATAAACTTTGTTTATGCATGCATCAAAAGAGTATAAGAAGGGGGTTGGTCTATCAAAATCCCAAACTTCAAAAAAGAAGGCCAATATTGGTCAACAAGACGCCCAAGTTTTCCAGACATGAAATTAAATCCCAACAATTTCTGTCAGCACAATGAAAATCTGGTAATGTTTTAGTGCGTCGATTCTTCCAATCATATGACCGCATAAATTGACTTGTCATACATCGATTAGCGAGGACTGATCAAACCTGCTTCTTTCATGGACCAAAATTTGTGACGACAAGTGTCTGTTACTATTTATGTATCTTTGGAACTAAAAGAAAGTTAAAATATTTACAAATTATTTTTATAACGGGCCAATACATGTAAAGCTACATAACGCAATAAAGCTACTCATATATTTAAGTGTCGGACTCATCACAAATATATATATCACTAGATCAAATGCTAATTAGTATTCATCTAAACTCTTACTCTCTATATTCAATACAAGAATTCTATAGTGAGAGCCTTATATATGGCCCTTAAGTGAGGTATTTATCTCTTAATTATTGGATTAAATTGGTTAGTCTGATCTAACAATTAAGAGATAAAACCCACCTAGGGATCATATATAAGACCCTCACTAAGGCCCTCACTATAAAATGACTCGTATTAAATATAATTCAAATTGTACTGTTTTTGGGCAAGCGACAAGAACATGAAAATGCAAGGGAAAAAAAGAAAAGAACTTTGAAGCCTTGTTGGTCCAACCCAAACTCTCCAATTTAGATGCATCAGACCCAATTGCTACACAAACCCCCACAAGGGTCAAAAAGCCCATTATTTTTTCAAGTTGGGCTTTCTTTCTTAATTATGGGCCAAGCTGAATACATCACGTGAACTCAAACATTTCTTTGGGACATTTCATATTCTTACCTAATCAATCTCCTGGGCCTAGCGCGTCACATGTCCTATCACTACGTCATCACATACAGATCCCGACTGACCGTTGCAGCCGTTAAAATCCGAAACACTGATCTGACGGCCCATGTTTAGTTTCCAAAATCAAATTAGGGTTTCCCCAAGCCCACAGGCGCGCCGACTCACATATATAAGCTATGCAGTTAACTCCTCAGCCGGTGCGGTGCAGTTTTTCACTCTGCCCTCCTCACCCCAAAAACCCAAAAAAAATAATTTTCAGTTTTCCCGTTCGTTTTATATTTCCGTCGTACCGGTTCGAATTTCGGACCTTCTTATCCCCGATTTTTGCCCCCTCTCCTCTGTATCCTCAGAAAAAAAAACCAAAAATCTGCCAGATTATCACTTCCGGTCCTTAGGTTTTTTTCAACTTTATCGCCGCCGGTCCATTGAACTTTCGTTTCTCGTTGCCTGTTATCTCTAGGATTTATTATAACCCGAACAGAAAAATCTTTAAAAAGAGAACCAATTTGAAGTGAGGGTTTTGTGATTTTGGTGTGATGGCTCAGATTCAAGTTCAGCATCAGCCTCCGGTGACCGGACCGAACGGCGTCGCCGCCAACGCCGGTGGCGCTCCGGGCCAGTTCGTGTCGACGTCGCTGTACGTTGGGGATCTGGACCAGAATGTGACCGACTCGCAGCTTTACGATCTGTTCAACCAGGTCGGCCAGGTCGTGTCGGTGAGGGTCTGTAGAGACCTGAGTACTCGCCGATCTCTCGGCTATGGCTACGTCAACTATAGCAACCCTCAAGATGGTTAGTCTTTCGCAAAAATTTCATTTTTGTAGCTATTTATTTTTAGTTGATTATTGCAATATTGTTGCCTTAAGTGCTTATAATAGCGTAAGTTGTTCGCTTTGCATGTTGAATCTTGCGTTATTGATATGAATACTGGACGAAATGAAAAATTATTGGTTGTTTATGGTTTGATTAGTGGAAATGAATTCTTGAATTCGACACTAGAGAATTTACATTGGTTGAACTTAGCGGTTCGAAGCTTTATGTTGACGAGTTTGATAAGTCGCACATTTAGGAGATGTTAATATTTTGGAAATTGTCTATTATTATTTTTCCCATGGGATAGGTTAGTTTGTGTATTGATTATGCTGGAGGGGTTTGTGTGTGCGTTGTGTGGTGGCTTTTATTTGTAACTTAGACAAAATTTGATCTTTTAAAAAAAAAAAAAATTATGTGTAATTTCACTAATTCATAAAGGGTCACTGCTCCCGTCCCCTGCTGCTTATCGGTTATTGTTTATGCTGTATTTGATTTGATTTTTCTAACTATGCAGCTGCGAGGGCACTGGATGTTCTGAACTTCACTCCCCTGAACAACAAATCCATCAGGATTATGTATTCTCACCGGGACCCTAGTATTAGAAAGAGTGGAACCGGAAATATATTTATCAAGGTATCTGTGTTTGCTTGTATAACGACTCAGATTCCTTTCCTTCCCATGAAGTTTGATGTTGTTATGTCTATTTTGGTCTTATGCCTACTTTGTTCTTTTACATGAGTGCAGAATCTGGACAAGGCAATTGACCACAAAGCATTGCATGATACATTTTCTTCTTTCGGAAATATTCTTTCCTGCAAGATAGCGATTGATGGCACGGGCCAGTCGAAGGGCTATGGTTTTGTGCAGTTTGATAGTGAAGAAGCTGCTCAGAGTGCAATAGATAAGTTAAATGGCATGCTGATTAATGATAAGCCGGTATTTGTGGGACACTTTCTTCGCAAGCAGGAGAGAGATGGCGCTTGGAATAAGACAAAATTCAATAATGTCTATGTGAAAAATATATCAGAATCTACAACAGAAGATGATTTGAAGAAAATTTTTGGTGAGCATGGGCAAATTACCAGTGTTGTAGTGATGAGGGATGGGGATGGCAAGTCAAGGTGTTTTGGTTTTGTCAACTTTGAGGATCCAGATGCAGCTGCGAAGGCTGTTGACAATCTGAATGGAAAGAAATTTGATGAAAAAGAGTGGTATGTTGGGAAAGCCCAGAAAAAGTATGAGAGAGAACTTGAACTGAAGGAGAGATTTGAGCAGAGTATGAAGGAAGCTAGTGATAAATTTCAAGGTGTCAATTTGTATATCAAAAACTTGGATGATAGCATTAGTGATGAAAAACTGAAGGAATTATTCTCAGAGTATGGTACAGTTACTTCATGCAAGGTCCGTGAACCTCTTTCTATTTCACAGTTCCATTTAAAAATGTGGTGGCAGTGACCTGGAATAACATGGTTTTCTTCTCCTGATTTCACAGGTTATGCGGGATCCTGATGGAAATAGTAGAGGTTCTGGTTTTGTTGCCTTTTCAACTACTGAAGAAGCATCTCGAGCTGTATGTCTTTTAACTCAGTTGTTTTAAAATAATAAAATCAGAAAAACATGTCATCAGAAATTACAATTGATTTACCTCAACTGTGTACTTTCAGCTTGCTGTGATGAATAGCAAAATGGTTGTTAGCAAACCTCTGTATGTTGCACTTGCCCAAAGGAAAGAAGAGAGAAGAGCAAGATTGCAGGTATGGTCTACTGGGATTGTTCCCAAATTACGATTGAACTTTGTGGTGTTCTTTCTTTCATTTTATCCTTGTGTTTGTATTTAATTTTTGACAGGCTCAGTTTTCTCAAATGAGGCCAGTTGCCATGGCACCTTCAGTGGCTCCTCGTATGCCAATGTACCCTCCTGGTGCTCCAGGTCTAGGACAACAATTTTTGTATGGGCAGGCACCTCCATCAATAATTCCTCCACAAGTAATTATTTATTTCATCGTCTTTTTAATATGGTTGATTTTCTTTATCAATTTTGATGAATCTGTCTCAATATTTTTGTTCTTAATTATGTAGGCTGGATTTGGTTACCAACAGCAACTTGTGCCTGGAATAAGGCCTGGTGGTGCTCCAATGCCAAACTTCTTTGTTCCAATGGTCCAGCAGGGTCCTCAGGGCCAACGCCCAGGAGGTCGACGTGGGGCAGGTCCTGTGCAGCAAAGCCAGCAGCCAGTCCCAATGATGCAGCAGCATGTCAGTTGAAACATACGAGTTTCATCTTGATGTTTATATGTGATTTCTTTTATTGCATTTATTTATGTTCGCATTTCTCTGTGTTTCAGATGCTTCCTAGGGGACGCGTGTATCGCTATCCACCTGGTCGCAACATGCAAGAAGTTCCATTTTCGGGAGTTCCCAGTGGTATGCTTTCAGTACCATATGACATGGGTGGCATCCCAATGCGAGATGCTGCAGGAGGGCAGGGTGTTCCAGCCTTGGCCACAGCCCTTGCAAATGCTTCAACTGAGCAGCAAAGGACGGTAAGCACATTTCCTTTTTTTCTTGATACTTGAGGCGATGTTTTGATCTACACCAGCCATAGAGTTTGCATTTAGTGACTTGATTTATCTGTTATTGGGTGGACAGATGCTTGGTGAGGCTTTATATCCCCTAGTTGACCAGTTGGAGCCCGAGTCAGCAGCTAAAGTGACAGGCATGCTTTTGGAGATGGACCAGACTGAAGTTTTGCATTTGCTCGAGTCGCCGGAGGCTTTGAAGGCAAAAGTGGCAGAGGCCATGGAGGTCCTGAGAAATGTTGCCCAACAGCAGGCTAACAGCAGCGCTGATCAACTGTCTTCATTGTCTCTGAATGACAACCTTGTCTCATAAATGAGAAGTGTGGCATCTGGTGTTTCCTCGCTATGTGGGGTCTTTGGCAGAAGTTTTCGTTTGATGTTGGAGTGATTGTAGCTTTTTCAAAATTAGAACCTAGACTTAATTTCCTCCTGCTCCTGCAATTTATTTTTTGCCTTTGGTTGTGTAGGATTTTTACCGTTGCTACATTTGGCTTGCATTATGGTTTCATGGTTTTGGTTAATTTAATGACTTTAGAGATTTTCTTTAAAAAAATTTGGTAGTCTTTTCTTATTTTAGTCGTTTTTTTTTTTAAAATTTAAATTTTCCCCTGGATTCTTTTTAGCCTTTCACTATTTATCAGATTCATTCTGGTAATATTCCGAATTCTATTACGACTTGGGAAATGGATGGGTCTAAAATAACGGAAATGATTTGGCGAGTTTAAGGGAACTTGGAGGGGTGTCTTTGGCCGCAAACAATAAGCGCTCTTTGAATGAGACAAGGAATTCTGCTTCTTTGTCTTTTAACCACATTATTAACCAGTTTGTAGAATAAAGTGCTCCAAATTCTTGAATGTTGCCATTGTCCACAAATCTTTGTTGCACCGATAAGGCAGTTTTTTGGGGGTATGCTTCGTTGCGTATCTGATAGGCCACATGGCGTATTGTAGACTTTTTTGGCTTATTGACTTTACGAATGGCTACGAGAGGCTAGCTATTGAATATTTTGGTGTTAAAATGTAAACTTCAAACTTAGAATAAAGACCATGCCTCTGTTGAGAGGCTAGCTAGGTCTTTTGGGCGATTCAGACGGCAACCAAAAAAGGAGGAAGGAAGAGAGAGAACCCACTAGTCATTGCCATCGCACCCATCGCCATCTCAGATTCATTTGGTTGGGTGGGTTTATTCTTTTAATAAGCTGCTGTGTTGTTAATTAGATAATAGGTATATGGGTAATATTGGGGTGAGGATGGATGTATATATTCTTTAATAAGCTGTTGTGTGATTAATTTGTGAAGTTGGAAGTGTCTAAATGGATTTATATTTTGGAAATAGATGCCTAGTGGCTAGTAGCCTACTAATTGTTTTGTATATGTATTACATTATTAATTGTTTTTTATTTATTTATCAAACTTCATTGGATTCACAGGAAATGAATAGTGTGGGTAATAGTTCTAGCTTCTAGTGATGGGAATACTAGTAGTAATAATGGGGAGAATGAGGATGAAATATCAATTTTTCTATTTATATTATTTTAATCACTATATCGGTGTCGTAGCCATATCATAGTTTTTGGAGTCCAACATAGTCCACAATGTTCAATTACAGTCAACAATATTGAATTTGATGAACAGCTCCATGGTATTTGTCATGTTGGTAAGATTAGAATTTTAATTACAAATGGGAAATTTTGATTGGTGAGGTTATATAAAGGTGAATGGGAAATAAAACAATTATTAAAATCGTAAAGAATTCAGATTCAATTCAACAAACCCCTAAACAACATAGTTTTATTAGCCAAACTCGGTCAAGTCATTTTGATTAATTCTATTTTCAAAGTAATAGATTGTTGAGTAATGAGATATACTGGATGGTTGCAACAAAGGGCGGAGTAAGTCAACTATGAAAATAGGATAATTAAAGGCAAGAAAGATATGACTTTGCTATCCTTTTGTAGTTTTGTTTGGTTTGGTAAAACGAATTCTTACCTACCTACCTTTACCTAAAAACGAAAGAAACCTTATATTCAAATTCTTACTTACCTACCTTTACAAAGTTGGAGTGGAGGGTAGATGATACATATATTAGTTGGTAGTTGGTACTTTGTTTCCTGGACCAATATGTTCAAAGTTGGCGACTGAGTCTTCTCATCTTTGCTTACACTACTGGGGCAAATTAACACGTGCACTAAACAATTATATATCCAGGAACTGCAGCCTGAAACGGACCCTTGATCACCACGTCTGCAACTGCATATAAAACCAGAGCAGCTAAGCAGAGATGGAAATGTCAAGAAATTGAAACAGCTCACTGCGAGTGAGTTTTTTTTCTGTAAAATGAATTCCCCAAGTGTCAAATACATTTCAGAATGCTTTGTCCAGCCACACCATGCCTCAGAAGAATCAAAGCAGCCCTTCTACTTGACCCCCGTTGATCTGGCCATGCTCTCAGTGCACTATATTCAAAAGGGCCTTCTCTTTTCCAAACCACCAGAAGCAAAACTGGGACAGGAGGATTTCACCAATTCTCTGTTGGAAAGGCTCAAACACTCTCTTTCCATTGCACTTGTTCATTTCTACCCATTGGCAGGTCGCTTTGTGACCGAGAAGAACGAAGACCCGCCCTTGTATTTGGTATATGTAGACTGCAACAACAGCCCTGGAGCCAAATTCATATATGCAACTCTGGATATGTCAATTTCTGACATTCTTTCACCAACTGATGTGCCTTTGGTGGTTCAATCGTTTTTTGATCATGACAGGGCGGTCAACCATGATGGGCACACCATGTCCTTGCTAACCATTCAGGTCACAGAGCTGGTAGATGGCATTTTCATAGGGCTTTCCATGAATCACTGTCTTGGTGATGGAACCTCTTACTGGCATTTCTTCAACATTTGGTCTGAGATCTTTCAAGCACAAGCACAAGGAGATCAAAATAATTTTGTACCAAACATCTCAAGACCCCCAGTCCTGAAGCGCTGGTTTCCAGATGGTCATGGCCCAATTATCAACCTCCCCTTCAAACACTCGGATGAGTTCATTGGCAGATATGAAGCTCCCAAACTCAGGGAGAGAATGTTTCACTTCTCCTCGGAATCCATAGCCAAACTCAAAGCAAAGGCCAATGCAGAGTCTAATACCACCAAAATCTCTTCCTTCCAGTCCTTGTCTGCCCTGATGTGGAGGTCTATTACTCGTACGCGTGGTTTACCCCGAGATCAAGGAACCAGCTGCAGGCATGTTTCCTTCAATGCATTCCACTCAGAATTCCCAAGTAGTTTTCTGTTTCTTGATATTTTCATTAACATCGATATTTAATACCTTGGTTGCAGGTTGGCTGCGAATAACAGAGGAAGATTAGAGCCACCATTGTCTGGAGATTATTTTGGGAACTCAATGCACCCGATTAGATCAGAAATTGTCCCGGCTGGTGAGTTGCTTGAACATGGGCTTGGATGGGCAGCGTGGAAGTTGCACGAAGCTGTAGTTAACCACAATGACAAGTTGATAAGGAAACATGTTGATGGCTGGCTGAAGTCTCCAGCTGTGTACGAACTGAGTTTCTTCGATCCATTCAGTGTGATGATGGGGAGTTCACCAAGGTTCAACATGTATGGAAATCAGTTTGGAATGGGAAAAGCACTAGCGCCTAGAAGTGGTTATGCAAATAAGTTCAGTGGGAAAGTGTCATCGTACGAAGGCCGTGAAGAAGGAAGCATAGACTTGGAGGTGTGTCTTCCACCTGATGGAATGAGTGCTCTTGAATGTGACAGTGAGTTCATGGAAGCTGCCTCTGTACCCCCTTATTAGTGACAAGTGATCATATGAATAAGGATCATGCAATCTTCATAATGTTTAAGTAGAGTTGAGAATAATATGAATATGCATATGCTTAATTTGGTAGTGGAATGATAAAAAGGAGTGTGGAAGGAAGAGTGAGAAAAAATGAAACAGAAAAATAATATTTCATTAATAAGCACTTATTTCAAAAGATATGAATAAGGTGTATATGGAATTACACATTCAACCAAATCCTTAGACGTTCAGCTAAAATCAATCAAATAATTTGTTAGTGCTATTTTAAACATAAAAATATTGTTATGACTAACTAGATACAAATTACAATGGATGATTGTGTCACATGTTTTATAATTATCCACATAATAATAATATGGAGGCAAAAGCCAAAGTGGCAAGCATGTGGGTGCCTGGGGACAGGCTTAAAACGTTATGGACTTTGCGTGATGGACGTTTCATTCAACCCGTGACTGAGCCCTCACCGATGATAAATTAACATAGAAACTACACAATCATAAATTCAGGATCGAGAACCTGCATATAAACCCAGAGCAGCTGCTAAGCAAAAGAGGAAATACCAAGAAAATCGACTCAGGCAAATCAGACAATGAGTTCCCAGAGTGTAAAACACGTCTCAGAGTGCTTTGACCAGCCACAGCATGCTTCAGATGAATCAAAGCAGCCCTTGTACTTGGCACCCACCGATCTTCCCATGCTCTCTGCCCACTATATCCAAAAAGGTATTCTCTTTGCCAAGCCTCCAGAAGCCATGAATGATCACAAGAAGGCAGATTTCATTAATGCTCTGCTGGAAAAGCTCAAGCAGTCTCTCTCCCTGGCCCTTGTTCATTTCTACCCACTTGCAGGTCGCCTTGCAACCAAGTAAGAAGAAAACCCACCTCTCTATTTGGTTTTTGTAGATTGCAACAACAGCCCTGGAGCAAGATTCATCTATGCAACTCTGGACATGTCAATCTCTGACATCCTTTCACCAACTGATGTCCCATTAGTGGTTCAGTCGTTCTTTGACCATGCAGAGCAATCAACCATGACGGCCACACCCTGTCTTTGCTAACAGCTCAGGTCACAGAATTGGTGGACGGCATCTTCATAGGGCTTTCCATGAACCACTGCCTTGGCGATGGGACTTCTTACTGGCATTTCTTCAATACTTGGTCTGAAATCTTTCAGGCAAAAACTCAAACACCTGGCAGTTGTAGCATCATACCAACCATCTCACGCCCACCAGTCCTCAAGCGCTGGTTTCCAGAAGGTCACGGCCCAATCATCAGCCTCCCCTTCACTCACCCAGATGAGTTCATTGATAGATTTGAAGCTCCCGAACTCAGAGAGAGAGTCTTCCACTTCTCCTCAGAAGCCATAGCCAAACTCAAAGCAAAGGCCAATGCACACTGTAAAACCACCCAAATCTCTTCCTTCCAGGTCCCTGTCCGCCCTTCTCTGGCGCTGCATCACTTGGGCGCGGCGTCTACCTCCAAGCCAGCCAACCAGCTGCAGGCTGGCGGCGAACAACTGGCCGAGATTAAACCCGCCATTGTCGGAAGATTACTTCGGAAACTCACTTCACCCGATCAAATCAGAAGCTGTGGGCTTGGTTGGCGGCGTGGAAGTTGCACGAAGCCGCGGTTAAGCTCGACGACAAGTCGATACGAGGAATTGTTGAAGCATGGTTGCGTTCTCCGAGCGTGTACCAAATGCGTCAGGTTTTCGATCCGTACATGGTGATGATGGGGAGCTCGCCGAGGTTCAACATGTACGGAAATGAATTTGGGATGGGGAAAGCTTTGACGCTTCGATGCGGTTACGAGAACAAGTTCAGTGGGAAAGTGTCGTCGTACGAAGGTCGCGAAAGAGGAAGCATAGGCTTGGAGGTGTGTCTTCCAGCCGATGCCATGAGCGCTCTTGAATGTGACATGGAGTCCATGGAATCTGCCTCTGTACCTCGTTGTTATTAGTTTTAAAGCAAAGTTTTTTGCTGCTCATTAAGGATGGATTATGTTATTAATCCATCGATCATTGTGATGTATGAATAATGTTTTTTGCTGCTCATTATGTTATTAATCCATCGATCATTATGTTTTTTTGCTGCTCATTAAGGATGGATTATGTTATTAATCCATTAATCCATTTTTTGCTGCTCCTGTGTGTCCAGTCCTTCCAAATTGGACACTGAATTCGCATCATCTATAGCACACAGGAGAGACAGATTTCACAAGTGAAAAACCTCATTTTCTATCAGTTGGAAATTTCAAACACCCAAGCCATTAGAAAACATAGTTTTCTTACCGTTTTCCACGTAAAATCTTTACCATAATTCAATTTAATTTTCCTTTTTTGATAAAACTATATTATAATTACTATATGCGGATAGGGAATCGAACTTAAGTACAAGATTGTGAATGCAAATTTTTGGCCAACTAACATATGTGCTCATAATTCATTTTAATTGAGATAACATAGTTCAGGCAAGCCCTCAACCTTCAATTTCCACGTCACTGTGGAGACGAAGTTTGTGAAAGCCCTCCTGGCCCATAGTCTAGACTCCAGCCCAACCACAAACTTAAAAAATCTAGGTGCCAGCCCATAACAATTTAATCCAATCAATACGCACAAAGAGCCCAACCTCTATACATGTTAATTTTAGAGTTGACAGTGGGTCGTGTCGTGTTATGATTATATACGTGTCAATAATGCTCAATTCAAACTCAACTCGTTTAATAAACGTGTATAGTCGTGTTAATCCGCTAATTTCCCGTGCGAGTTTTGAGTCGTGTATTGGATTGACACGCTAACTGGTAGCAATTAAAACACATAAAATAAATCGAACAATAAAGAATAAACAAAGAAATGAGTTAGTGGGTTAGCGGGTTACACGGGTATTTTAGCGGGTTAGAGTGTTACATTCGTATTTTAGCAGGTTGGTAAGTTGACCCGCTATGACCCATTTTATTAAACGGGTTACATAGGAATTTTAGCGAGTTGACCCAAAACTCACTCATTTATTAAATGTGTCATAACGAATTGACTCGAAAATTTAATCGTACAGTTTGACCCACTAATTTTCCATATGGATTGACCCGCTAATATTATGTGCGAGTTTCAAATCATGTATTGAGTCATGTCGGAAATTACCACCCCTAATTAATTCCCAAAATTCGTAAATACACCCACTTATATATTAGGACGTGTAGAACACCCACAAACTGCTGTATTTAATTTTGAATTATCTATCAGGAAGTGTAGAAAATTATATTAATAAATTAAATATTTTAATACTTCCTCCTTCGAAAACAATTGGCAAGTTGACTGACTACAAAAGCCAACAATCACTTTTCTTTTCAGCCTCCCAAAATACTTGCTCTTTGTCTTTCCTACCTTGCTGGATTTTGACCAACACGTGACGGTGAACCCAATAATTAAACTTCGTATTTGGAATTTTCAATGTTTTTTTGTTTCTTTTTTAGGCATGTAATTGTGACATCGAATCCAAGATCCTAACCCAAACGTAATGTTGACTACCCCGGCTTACGACAAGTCGTTTCACTTTCAACGTACACGTAATCCTCAATGAAAACGAGGCGCCATCTGTCGGTTGAAATAGGCGGGAGCACGTACAGCGGAGTTGTAGGCGATCACTACACTGGCGAAGAGTCGCGAGAAAGCTTCAAGGGTACGCTACGTGCGCTCTCTCCTCGCTTCATAAACCCCTCACAGCCCATTTTCATAAACCCCTTCACAGTCCCAGATTCATAAACCTCACAGCCCGAACCGGAAAAAAAAACCGAATAAACCTAAACAAGCTGACGATCTCCATTTACGCATGGGAGATCCTAAAGCGGCGTCGTTGCGTTCGCTCCCTCCCGGTTGCCGATTCTACCCCTCCGAAGAGCAGCTCCTCTGCTGCTACCTCTCGAACAAGAACGACGCCGACCCTGCCCAATCCGGCGGCTACGCTTTGATCAGAGAGCTCGACTTGTACGACCACGATCCGTTTGACTTACCTGACAGCGCTTGCTATTCGTACGGTCACGCGGGGAGGAAGAGGCACTGGTTTTGCTATACGGTTAGGGTTTTGAAGGAGAGGAGAGCGAAGAGCGGGTATTGGAGGAGGAAAGGGAGGGATACGGACGTGGTGGGCCGTGGAGGGAAGGCGGTGTTGGGGAGGAGGACGAGCTTTGTATTTTATTTGGGGAATTCGCCCAACACTGCTGTACGGACTGATTGGGTTCTCTATCAGTATGCTCAGATCGATCATGTAAAGGTACTTTTTTTTTTCCTTAATTCTCCTTTTTTTCTCAAATTTAGTCTAGATCAATGAGCATTGACTTATTGGCATTCGAGATTTTTATCGAAATTATTAATATTTGCTTTCTTGTTGGTTAATTTGGTTATTGATTCATATATGCTGAATATTAATTAAGAAAATGTCACTTTCATTTTTTTGTTTATTTCATTGCTGAATATTTGATTTGAACGAATAATTTTCCATGTCTGATCAGTTGTGAAGAATTTTAGGTTTCTTTGCTTAGTAGATTAGTTATCGAAATTGCCTCATTAGAAACCAAGAGGCTGTGTAACGGTGTAGAATTTGTTTGCATTGTTGAGACACAATTAGAAGTGTAGGTATTGAAACTCTCTGTTGCAAATATATTCATGATGTTCAACCACATGGTTTAGCGGAGCTCTATTGTTATTAAGCATTGTGCCTTATGCTTTACAATTGATAAACCCATTAGTCATTACCGCAGTGTTAAATAATGGCGTGTGTGCACATGAGTAACATGTCCTATGTCTGTCCATGTGCAGGCTTCTTTTGTCCTGTGCCGAGTATTTGTCAGATCTCGTCGTGGAAATAGATTATCATATAATGGGGTAAGTTCTTGTGCTGAAGAAAGTGCTTGCACAGTTCGTCACATTGGAATTCAGCATGATGGATTTCATACTCCCAATATTGTTGAAACTGAAGTGCGTGGTGACAATTCTGCGCATAGGAAGAATGAGATGTTAAATTTTCCAGTGAGACTGGACTGTGAGATAAATGACCGAGTCAAGAATGGGCCAGTTTCTATATCAAGACTTCAGCCTAATGGACAGGTAATGTATTCTAAGCAAACTCTCTTGTTATTACTTTAAATTTGGCTACTATCACCATTTACATGCTTGATAACCTATCCTTCATCAACAACAGAGTCATATCCCAACTACTTGGGATCGTTTACATGCTTGGTCTAATAGATGTTCAATAAATTTCATCATTGGTGCTTGCTATGTTATAGGTGGTGTCAATAAATGGCTTGAAAAAAGTTTTGAAATTTGTATCTTGGTATGTATAACTTGTCCAAAGTTGAAGTGGAGTGATTAATGTTCTTAGCGTCAGACATTTTTCTGATGCTTGTTTTATGATTGAAGGTTTGCCGTCAGAAATATCCACATGATTCCAAACAGATGAAAACAGCATCAACCTATGGTTGGAGTCTTAACAATCTCAGAACTGTCATTTTTTAATCCTTATAAACTGTCCAGTTGTTATTTATAAACTTCATGTCCCAAAAATATTGTATTAGTCAGTGTCTGACGTTGGCAAGACAAGGTGGCTTTTGAGATTCTAGCACTGGAGTAATACTAGTATATACATGTTAGATATCCTGTCATATTACATGCTTAATCTTCTCCTGTTTTTAATTATAATCTTATTTCCCCTAAATTATTTAGATTGCTTTCTGTTGTATGACTGGTGGCTGGTGTGCAGGTCCCGTCATCTGTGCTTGGTGGTAGTAATCCAATATTTTTTGATGATTTGGCAACTGAGGATTTACTTTCCATTGTAGAGGGTGATTTCATAGAGTTGGATGATCTCAACGATTGATCATCCAATTTAGATGTTAAAGCAATTGGATCGTCCTTATTAAACAGAGTCTTAAAGACTGACTCTCATAGTGGGGGATGTTTACCTTAATTTTAAGGCTAAATTATCAGCTGAAGCAACTATTCTGAGGAGCTAAATTGTCACTTGAAACAATTTTCCTGATACTGTGTTTAGATACGGAACAAAGAATGAGAAGGGTCTAAGTACTGAAAACCCTTTACGAAACATTAAATGATGAAACATGCTGTTGGTTGTCAAGTTGAGAGGGATGAATGGCATGTCAACGCCTATAAAGGTAATTGTTACATTTTCTTTTCTATGTTTTATTTTCAGCCAATGCGAGGAAATATTCATTTTGCTTTGGTTTGGGGATGCAGATTTGCTCTTTGCCCAAAAAGAGGCAAGGGCTTCACTGGAACAAGAAAGACTAAAATATGTCTGATGATGGTAAATTCAATATCGAAGCTATTACTATTAGTATCAGCTGCTTCACTGCGTTTCAACCCTGCTGCCTTGTACCTTCCTGTGGATACTTTGAGCTTATGGAAAAATTAGATTTTTCCATCGTCTAGTGCCTTCCCTTCCCAAGGCCTACTTTGCACTCTAAACTACTGGTTTTTATTTATTTGATTCTCTTTCAGTACAAAGATTGAGTAATTTTGACATAATGATGACATTCATTTGATAAATTGTCCTTTTACTATGCAATCTCTTGATGCATAGTTGTGGGAAGTTGTCTATGGTTTTAGTTGATCTGGATTCTAGTTTTTGTTAGTAAGTTCGTTTGCATAATACTTACAAAGTCACATTTTCAGATGCTCAGGTAGGTCTAAAATACAGTTTAAACAACTACATTTTCAGAGGCAAGGGCCGCAAGTATGCTTGTACAAATTGCCCCCTAACGTCTTCTCTTCTCCAACATGCTTGGGTTTCTAACATTTTGTTGCCTGTTTAAGGTTCCATGGTTTCAGCCTTTTGTGCCTAGCTATTAGCTTTCGGCTTAGGTTTTGTTGGCATGTACTTGTTTCTTTCTCTGTTCAGCCTCGGCCATGGCTTTTGCTTTGGGCTTCGCTCTCCTGTTAACAGGCACCTGTTTATTGGGGTCTGCAACGAATATATAAGCTTGGGAACACTTATCGTCTCACCAGAACAAATGGTGCTCCAAAGTCAAACAAATTGAGGCCTGCGTATTGAAAGTCGCATAAAATTGAGCCTATGTAGCTTTTTAGTTTGTCCTTTCAATATTTTCTACTGCATTCTCTCTTTTTTTGCCCAATTCTTGGTAGCTATGATATGAGAAATCATGGGGGTCTAAATGTGTTTGCTTTTTTTGAACGAGTCTGTCTCTTCTAGAACTAACACATGCACTCATGATCTAACACTATTCAGTGTTGACCTTTTGGTTAAGCCAAAATATAGCTATCTATATATGTATCTCCTCTAGTTTAGACTATTGCTTATATTAAATATATATATGTATGTATCCTTTTCTATTGAGGGATCTCTCAAATAATTTATTTGAGGGACACCCTTTAGGGTCCCTTATGAATTTTTTTTCAACAATCCAAATTATCTATTTGTTAAGTATGTATTCATAGATCATCCTTGCAAAAAATTAGACAAATTGAAAACCGTTTTCGATATCCAATTGTGTCATACAAAATCAATAAACACGGTGCTTCAAGAAAGTACTAAAATTTCAATAACTCAATTGAGTGGTCAAATGATATCGGATTTAAGTGATTTTTTGTAGAGATGATCTTTGAATGAGTATCTACAAAATGGACGGTTTGGATTAGTGAAATATAATCCAAAGTGGGCCCTACCAAGGGTGTCCCTCAAATAAGCTTATTTGAGGGATCCCTCAATGGAAACTCCCTATATATATCCAAACGGTCCATTTTGTATATACTCATGCAAAGATCATCTCTACAAAAAATCACTTGAATCCGATATCATTTGACCACTCAATTAAGTTATTGAAATTTTAGTACTTTTCTTGAAGAACCGTGTTCATTGATTTTGTATGACACAATTAGATGTCGGATTTGTCTAATTTTTTGTAAGGATGATCTATGAATGAAGACCTAAAAAATAGATGGTTTGGATCATTGGAAAAAAAATTGTAGGGCACCCTAAAGGGCATCCCTCAAATAATTTTATTTGAGGGATCTCTCAATAGAAGGGGACTGTATATATATATATATATATATATATTATTGTTTTTTTGTTTTTTGGATTGACAATTAAAAAAAAGGGTTAAATACCTTTTTGGTCAATGGGTTTTGCACGAAAATTTAAATTTGGTAAATTTAGCCAAATTAATCATTGTGTTTCCAAAAGTTCACAATTTATAGACATTCCGTTAAGTGTAGTTTTTATTTTATTTTTTTACGAAATGCATTCAATCTTCTTCCTTTAACTCAACGAGTTAGGGTATATTTGTATTATTGAGGTTTAACAAATTATGAGAAATCTTGGGTTGAAATCGGAATTGTGAGATATAAGGTCACATATTGGATTCTATATTGAAGCCTGAATCAATTGAGTGAGAACTATATTGTGACTTTGGATGGAAAGGAAACATTATCAAGGTGATAGAACACCAACCAAAATATATTGGTAAGTTGTTGATTTCATTTTCATTTGGTTTGGCTTTTTATTTTTCTCATACTCACAATTTCGATTTCCATGAAAGATTTCTCCCATTTTGTTAAACCCTAATAGTATAAAGATAAAATATATATTTAAGGGTTAACTGCCGAATTGCCCCTGAATTTGTACCTAATTATCAATTTACCTCATGACCTTTTTTTTTTACAAAATTAAGGACTCGAACTAAATTTTATTCTCAATTTCCCCCTTACCGTCCAAATTCTCAACATTTCATCTAATTTTCTGTTAATTTATTAAAAATATTTTTTTTTGAAAAAAATTAAAAATAGAGAAAATAAATTTATTTTCTGATAAATAAACTGTCAGCCACCAATGCCAAGCATTAAAATCCAAGAAACCAAACTTTTCCTAACCAATATGAGATGAGTTTGTGTAAATGAAGCTAACCACAGTTGCAGCATTCCAATACCCTTGAAAGGAGAAAAAATGCATCCATGAACTTGAAACAAAACCTTACATTTGGTAAGGAGTTCATGTGAATAAGGTAAAGCATTTGTGTTGGGCCAACAATAAAAAGAAAAGAAAAGAAAAGCACATATGTGAAACCAAGGTGATGTTGGGAGCTTGATAATGGCCTTCATAGTCAATCCCATATAAGGCAAAGCCTGCTTTGGCAAGCCTAATTGCAGTACCTGGAAGACAAAAAAAAACAATTCCATGGCATATCCATGACAGATGAAGACTCCCACTTCCTCGACCCAACCCGATCCCTTATTCTCTCCCTCTCTTCCTCTCTTCCTCTCTTCCTCTCTCTTAATCCAAGCGCAACCCCACCATACAACGACCCCCATCCTCACCCGAGATCCACCACCAGCCACACCCGAGACACAACCCTTGCCCTTCCCTCGGCGGCAACAGATCCCTGCTCCCACCCCCATAACCCAAATAGATATGGGTTTTTTGTGTGTTCACACATGTGCATATGGGTTTTTTTTGTTCAAATATGTGGTGGTGGTTTTTGTGTTGTTGTATGGGATGTGTTTGATCTTTGGGTTTAGTGGAGGGAGAGAGAGAAGTCAAAGGAGAGAGAATGGATGGTGGTGTGATTTGAGAGGAGGACATGGGAGGTTGGGAAGAAGGGGGGCTGTGATTCAGGGAAGAACGACTTGGAGAGAGAGAGAGAGAGAGATTATTTCAATTTTTTAAAAGTTTTTTTATTTTATTTTATAGTGTTTATTTTTTTAAACATACAAAATGACTATTTTGCCCTCATATTTTAATGGTAAATTGGATGAAATGTTGAGAATTTGGACGGATGGGGGAAATTGAGAATAAAATTTAGTTCAAGTCCTTAATTTTATAAATAAATAAAAAGTTAGGAAGTAAATTGATAATTAGGTACAAATTCATGGAGTAATTCGACAGTTTACCCTATATTTAACCTTAAAAAAATAGCTATACTATATACTGTGGGATCCAAAAACAGGGGGTTGTTTGGTTTGCATTGATTGCGATTTAAGAAATTGAACCCGATTGCTAATTCCACTATCGATTCTGATAAACTTTAGAAGTGGTTCAAGCTAAAAGCTGACAAATGGGTACTACGAATTAATTTGCAATTTATTCAAATTACAGGAAGCCATGTATATGATAATTTAACCTCACAAGTCAAAATTGGTGATTGCTTCTTCTGACCCTGTAAATTTGCAAGTGGACCTGCGTGGATGTTGATGCACCTCTAATTTCTCTCTTGTATAATTTATAGATGTGTCCATTTTCGCATCTACCCCCAGCACTGACATCCCTCTATAGCAAGAAAATTTTTCCCATTTCCGTTTTATTGTCTACCTCTTTCTATCTCTCTCCTTCTCGGGTAATTGACACGAAAAGAGAAATAAAAAGAAGTAAACAAAAGTGAGAGATAAAAAGAGGTAGACTTTGTTTTGTTCATGCCATTAGTTTACCATGTGCATCTGTGCGGTGCCCTTTTATGTGGTAATTTGGAGCAATTTTCATAATCTTGTCTAGAGAAATTTATCTCTATGAGAATTCATTGCCTTGCTTTGAGGCAATCTTGCTCCCTCAAAGCTACTTATTAAAAACATCTGCCCCGAGTTGGCCTCTCTTCATGTGTCCATATACAAGACTGAGACCCAAACTTTTCCCATGTGCATTATCATTAAGTCATAAGGGTCATGGGTTTTGTTCCCTTGAACTTAGAGAATTCATTTTGATTCAATAACTACACCACCCACCTTTCAGAAAAAAAATGATTTAAGAGAGTAATTGCAAAGATTAGGTCCCATTCTCAGCCAACAACCACCACAACCCTTCCAAATTCAACTGGCTCTCTGTCTATATCTCACCACATAACCCCACTATGCCTTGTCTTGAATTTTTGATGCATAATTGAACCTAATTTTTATCATAGACTATTCAAAAAATATATATATATTCTTCTGGGCTCAGCTTAATCTTAGCTCCCTTGGCGTGTTCCGTAGCTAGAGTTTTAGCCTGTCAAGTTTTCTCCATCGTCTAAAAAGCACCAACATTTCTAATATTCTCTTTGGTGGAGGAATCGTCAAAGCTTATCTCATTAGTAAATAAGATATGTATTAACTAATATTAATAATAATGGTTTTCAAAAGAGCCATTGCGCTTATTTTCGTGGCCTCAAATTAAAACACACACACACAAAAATAAAAATAAAAAAAAAGGGAAAGCAAGCAGCTTTGAAAGGTAAGAGAGAATAGAAAAACAAATGCACAAATAAGACCAAAACAAACGTAAAATAAAGAGGCCCACGATTGAGATATGAACGGTAGGCAAGGCCATTTATAAAAACAAGTTGGAGAAGAAGAGAACCTGCTATTGAGATACTTGTTAATAGGGACACATACACACATTAGAAGGTCTTTCTTCCATTCACACCTCTTTTTAACCAAAGTTACACAAAGACTCATCTCCTCTCCTCCTCCTATTGTCCCTTAAAGGCAAAAAGGAAAATTTTTTAATGTTAATTTAAAGCTCTTGCTGTCTCCAAAATGATCGAGGCATCAAGAACAACCATACCCATTTGGCACTAAAATTGTACCGACAGAATAATTAAAAAAATGACCCATATGGGTAAAATTCTGTTTTGGGATCCCACTATTATTGCTTCTTACCCAAAAGATAATTGATTTTGGGGGTGTTTTGTCAAAAAAATCTTCCAACTATGTCAATGCGAAACAGAGTGCCGAGAATAGTTAGTCAAAATTTTTAGTTCTATATAAAAGCACACCAAGCCAGATCTTTAGGAAGGTAATCATAATCCAAAGTCATCCAGAGGAGTTGGGACCCACGATATCATAGCATGCCACGTGTGCTCATACGAATTCACTATTTTTTTCTTCATGCAGGTATTTTTTTTTTTTAAAAATTAAAAAGGAGAAAAAAACTAACATTTTGTGGGGGCACAAACGAGAAGTCACAACTCAAACACAGCTCAAAGCCATCTCACAAAGTCAGAAAGGGCTCCTCAAGAAAAATGCAAAGGGAAAAGGGGGAAGCAGGAGCTGCCAGCAGCAGAGCAGGGTATGTGAAAATGAGATGGTGAGGCGTGAGAGGGTGCGTGATGATATTGATATGAGAGGGCAACTGGTGCTTGGCGTGAAAGAGCGAGTTGTGGGGCTGCAAATGCGACGCCAATTGGTCTTTTTATTTGTTGGGTTTTAAAGAGAGAGAGAGAAAGAGAGAGAAACTCAAACTAAAACTAAAACCAAAACTAAAGTTTTAAGCTTTCAAAGTTCAACACCAAAAAAGAAAGAAATCAGGACAACCTGCGTGAGCCATTTGGTAAGCGGCCCCCCAACTCCAAGTCTCCAACATATCGCACCTTTTGAAACCCTCCCACAACACAACACCTAGTAGGTGATGTTGTTCGTTTTTATTTTATTTTATTTTGAATTTTAAATTTTAAATTTTTTATGTTTATTCATTACTTTGTTAGGAAACTGCTCTCTATGACCATTACTCTTCTTGGTTCTCTCTCTCTCTCTTTGGGTTATTTCGTAAATTAAAGATTACCGTCCTCTTTAATCTCTCTTTCCTTCTCCTTTTCTCTTTCTACATTTCATTTCATCCACCCAAAGGGCCAAAGCCTCTCCCTTTCTCTCAACCCCATTGCTCTCAGTGGGTTTTGTTTTGTTTTGTTTTCTCACCTATTTATTTTTCTCCAGAGAAATAAAGAAAAGAGAGGTCTTTTCATCATCTACCCGGAATCTCTGGGCTTCTTCTTTGATTTTCTGCTCCATATTCTTTACATAGATCGGTTTCTTCATCTGGGTATGTATGGTTTTTAGATTTATTCCTTACTTTGTGGTTTCAATCGATCGGTTGCTGATAAGACTGGATTTGAGAGACTTCATATTTGGTTTATGGGTTTTCAGCTTTGTTTTGTTCTTTCTGTGCTTGTTATGTTTAATCCACGGAGCTGAAAATATAAAGGCAAGGGTATGTATGAAGCCCTTATACCTTTCCTAACAAAGCCAAAGATTCTTACTTTCTTATCGGTTTTTTGTTCTTCTATGTCCTTAATATTTGATATCTGTTTCTGGGTCGTCATTTGTTTAATTTGGTGAATCACTTTTCATATCAGCTGCTTTGAAATGAGATTTTGGCATAAGGTTTTCCAACCATCCATATTTGACCTTGTCAGTGGGTGAAACCGATCTTGAAATTTTACCAGTAAATGGGCTTGATCAGTCCATCTCTAATTATACTGACGATTATTCATCATGTGCTGTGTGTAGTCAGTTGCCTGTTTGAAAGCTTGCACCTTTCAATTATATGACATAGTTGTGCTTTCAACTTTGATCTTTTGACTGGTGGGTGCCTAGTTTTTTGTGAATTCAATTGCCTGGGAAGGGTTTAATAAGCGGGCTTTGTGATATTTGGAAATGTGTCTTGTGTTTATGCATTTTGGGATGCTTGTTGCACATTCGGTCATTCACTCCTTTTACTGATGCAACATGATAAAGAACATTTTATCCTGGTGTTCAACAACTGCTAGCAGGTCAGGATAGCACAGGTTGATTAGTCATTACCTCATCATTAATCGAAGCTCAGTGTGGGTCTTCCCATTTGGTCAAGTAGGTGTTCTAGTGGCTGTGCAAATACAGATGGTAGTTTTCATCTATCACCCTAAAGCATCAGTAGCCAGTAATGGAGGATTTGATATTTTCAAGTAGGGGTTGTACTTTCCGTACGTATGTAGTTTCATGCATATTCTGGTATTTCTTGGCTTTAAGTAAAACAAGAACATTAGCAAGAGGTTAAAAGAAATAAGAAGTAAAAAAGGCATTGCTCACACTCTAGCCTCTTCCTCCAATTAGGCATTCATTTTCACGCCTCGACATAGGCCTGTGTAGAAGATTTGTGCTTCACTTACCAATGAAAAAGAGAAAAAGAAAAGATTGCTTACTCTTATAACATAATTGTGTACCTATAACTTACTCTAAAGCTCTTCAATGTTTATAACCTTTCTTCTACTTTGTTGTGCCAGGTCTGCCAAAGTGCACATAACGTATTGTTTGTACTGAAGATATCTTCAAGTTCTTTACATATATTTTACAAGGAGATTCATATTAGCCCTAATGCAAGGGCAGAGGGGTACTATTGGTTCCTTGCCTGAAATGCTAGATTTTGACCATGGAAGTACATCAAGTGATGCTATAGATCAGCAGATTTGCTGGAATAGCACACGGAATCCTGCAGAAAATCGGATGCCAGACTATGTACAATCACCCGGTGATATGAATGTCGGGTTTGTGAATTCTATGGGACATGAACGACAGCACTTGAGCAGATGGTGCTTAGGTGAACCTAGTTCTAGCAACTCACAGAGTGAGGTAAGTCGTGATGAGCGGAAACCAGAACTTGGATGGTCTTCTTCAGTGGATCCTAGTGCTGAAGCTGCTTCAAGGTTAGAGGAGCGGCGTTATGAACCAACTAATAACCTTTCACTGGACAACAACGTGAATACTATTTTTACACAAAGCTCCAGTTCTGATGCAATTCCACAGAATCTGAACTTGAATGCAGGTTTTGCGGGTCATGGTGGTGATAATAGTCAAGTCATGGAATGTCCGAATACATACAAGTATAATGTATCTGAAAATGAGCGAATTCGACCTGCTAGTAGTTCTGATCCTTTTATGCTTCCTTCTGGAAGTGCTGGATTTTTAGTTGGAGAGAATGATGGCAGACCAGGTTGTTCATTGGAGGGTCGTCGTGTATCTTGTAAAAGAAAGGCTATTGAGGGAAATATAGGACAGTCTTCTGTAAGTGGAAGTTGTGGTTACTTTCAGCATACAGAAAGTGGTGGAAGGCCTTCTATTCCTGCTCACTATAATGCAGGCGGCAGCCTAAGCATATCTGCCCCCTCAGAACAGGGGAATCCAAGACTTGGGGCAGGAGGGAGAGAGCTCACTTCTGACAGCCTTCCTGATTCAAATGCTGGAAGAAGTTCAGAAGGCTCTCATAGGAACTTCCGTGTGAGAATCAATCCTTCAAACCAACAAAGTTCTATACCCTCGGGTAGGTTCTCAACAGGGAGGGCTGTTAGGCATTCTGGTGTCTCGTCTTCCCAGCATTCACCAAATCTTCTTCCAGTTGATCATAATATGGACCTGAGACCAGCACCAGCACTAGATAATATGAGTTCACAGAACCAGCCAGTTGTCATCCATGTTCCTGCTTTGCCACAAAATGTGCAATCATTAAGATGGAGTGGAGGAGGTTCTAGCTCAAGAACTGGTAGCTTATCCAATTCTGTGGTTTTTGGAGACATGGATGCTCCACCGCGTGAAGAAGTGAACTCAAGAAGCATGGCAAGACACATTTTGGATCATCCTATTTTTGTACCAGCAACTGAATTGAGAAATTCCGTTCGGCATCCTGCAGGTGCATCCAATAGAAATTTAACCGGTGGAAATGCAAGTATCCCTGGAAATGTTGCTTCTGCATCCCGGACTGGCTCAAGTTCAAGTGTTCATCCAGCATCTGCACCTACGTGGGTTCCTCATCACAATTCACATCCGCAATTTCCTCGAAGATTATCTGAATATGTTCGTCGATCATTGTTTTCTGCTACTGGTAATGAGTCTGGGAGCCAGGGCACCAATTATTTGCCACTGCGTTCGGCTCCTGCATCATCAGCAGAGATAGGTAATTCATCTGGTGCTGGTAACCAGGGTCATCATCATTCTCACCCAAGGTCAGCATCTTGGATGGAGAGACATGGTGATGGTGGACTTGGGGTTCCCTATTCGTTACGGACTTTGGCTGGTGCTGGCGAAGGAAGTAACAGGCTTGTATCTGAGGTGTGTTTTAGAACTCTCTTTCTCTGGCTGTGAGGTTTTTCTTTCGATATATATATATATTATTTAAAGCATTCTGATGAATCTCAGGAGTACTCACAATTGTTCTTAATCACCTGTTGATTCTGATACCATCAAATGTCTGATTATAATTATGACCGCAATGATGCATGGATTAAGAAATCACCTGTTTGCCCCTAGCATCAGTTTCCCCCCAGTCTTATCAAAATATTACTGTTACTGGTTCTGATATTGAATGTTATCAGATGGTGAAGATATATGCTTTTTCAACTTATTCAATTTGTTAAGTTTTAGAAATCATAATATGGGGCATCAAGTTATTGAGAAATGTATGTTCGTAGAATGGGACCTTCTTTCATCTGTTTCACGTGTAATATATATAAGCTCTAAGCAATATAATATACATACATATAGATTGTACTTTTTTTTTTTTCAGTTACGATAGATTGTATCTCTTTTCAGGCAGATATATACGTGTCTGTATGTTTAGTCTCTTCGTGAGTATTCATAATTAATATAAATTTCTCATGTTCTTTAATCCAAGTTTTTTTGTTAGTCTAGTACTTTGAAGTTCATATTATTTTACTAGTTATGGATGATCATCTAGAACTTATGAAGTTTTTCTTTTTGCTTTTCAGCAAATTTGCAATGTCTTGGGTCTCATGCGTAGGGGCGAGAGCTTGCGATTTGAGGTTAGAATTTTATGTGTATACATCAATGTAATTACAGTTTTGAAAAAGAATCATTGTCTTGGTAAAGCGCAAATACATTATTCTCTACACAGGTTTTGGAAGTTTAAGGGAATAAATGTCTTGTCCTTGTGAATTTGGGAACTCAATGTAACTATTCTCTTGTATAAGAATATTATAACTAAATGCTGTTAACAGATGCGATAATTTCTTTTTGGGTGTTCAGACATTTGACTTATGCTTCTTTATGTCAGGATGTTATGATTCTTGATCAGTCAGTTCTTTTTGGGGTGGCTGATATTCACGACCGGCATAGGGATATGCGACTTGATGTTGATAATATGTCTTATGAGGTAACTGATACTCCCCCACACAAAGAAAAAAAAACATTTGGTTCGGCATTGGTATAAATGAGATTACTGAGACAAAACAAACTTTATGATTAATGTAGGAGTTATTGGCTCTGGAAGAGCGCATCGGAAATGTGAGCACGGGATTAAATGAAGAAACCATATCAAATCGCTTGAAACATAAGAAGTATATTGCAGTAGGATCTCAGGCAGAGACAGAGCCATGTTGTGTATGTCAGGTAATGACCTCATATTGCTGCATCTCTGTGTTACATTACATGATGTTTTATCTTGCTTGACTTATTTATACTGTTATATGCAGGAGGAATATAATGATGGAGAAGATCTTGGAATGCTTGAATGCGGACATGATTTCCACAGCGACTGCATAAAACAATGGCTGAAGCACAAGAATTTGTGCCCCATCTGTAAAACTACAGCCCTCGCAACATGAGTCGACGACATCAATGTTTTTGCAGGCTAGTTTTTCTTCAAATTAGGTTAAAGAGGGTTGCTTACGGAATTGGGCTGCCTATATGTTGGCTCACCGGGACCCAATGCCTCAATGCCTCCCCTTTCCGTGGTTGTCGAATTGAAGTTAGTCCAAAGAACTACTTCACCAAGAGTCGAAGCGGAAAATTACTATTATTATTTATTTTTATTTAAAACCAGGCCTCGTATTGGAGGCAGCAAATTTCAAAGTTGGAAAAGCAAAACTGGCAGTGACTTTTCATTTTATCAATGAATGATTAGGTTTTTATGTTTTGTAATGGTTTTGACCCCATTGGTGCTGCAGATTTATTTGTTACATCTCTCTAAGATTTCAAAACAAACTAGTATCAATATCTATGCATCTCTTTTGAGCCTTTTCGTTGCAACTTCATGGTGCTGAAGCATATGATTGTTCCAAGTTTCTGTTCAAACTATGCAATGCAGTAAGGTCTTAGATCATAGTCTTCACTTCTAGGGCCCCCATTTTGATATTTTACAGAAAATGTCAATGAAGCTCATCTTTTTGTCCTGTACTTGATGCATGAAGCTTCTTAGCTTTGAACAACTAAGGTAGCCAAAGCAGACCATGAAACAAGGCAGAAGCTTCAATCAAGTTCATGAATCAAAATGCTCATATAAGTCAATCAGTCGAAATTCTTCTCTGTTTCCTTTGTTAGTTTCTTGGGTCACTTTTAGGGTTGGAAGGCAAGGCGTAGGAAGATTTCCTGTAAAGGAAAAAAGACGAGGCACAAGACAGAGACAGAAGATCTGAACCCAAGAAGTATGCCTTTGAAAATGAAATCGTGTGATGCAGAGCTTGTAGGAACACAATAACACGCCACCAAAAGGGCGCCTTGGGAATTGCACTTTTTGGTCCCCTTCCTAAATTCTTCCTTGGTTGGATAAGACGGTGATGAACGACATGATATATGATGTGTTTGACTTTTAACCCATTAGGACGTTGAACAGCGCACATTTATTTATTTATTTATTTATATTGCAAGTAACAAAAATTATGAAATGCACACACGAAAAAAGTTTATTTGAATTTTTCCTATTGGGTTTTTCGTTTTTTGATAAATTGACTATAACAAGTTAACAGCTCAAAGGGACCTAACTGAAATTTCCTAGGTAAAATATAGAAAAACGTCAACAAAAAAATAGTTTGTTTGAGCCAACCAGATATAGGTCTTAAATTCGAGAAGAGATAAAGTGTGGTGACTACTAGTTATCAAATATCTTATCTTCCAATTTATTTATATTATCTTTATAGATTTCAAAAATAATTTAAATTTCATGAATGAAATAGTATGATTGGAAGTTAAGAACATCTTCAACAATCTTTGTATTCTCATGTTCTTATGTTTCATGACCATGATTATGAAAATTCTTACGAGAAAACAAGTTCAATAATCGTTGAATGTACAAGTTTGCCTTACCTTAAATGTAAGACCCGTGAACTTGAGAAAGCAAGAACGGTGAGCAATCCCACATTGCTTGGGAAGGGGAAAGATGAAGTCTTTATATGTGTGGCACTCCTCCTAGACGAGGCTTTTGGGAACTCACCGACTTCGGATTCCTTAGAACTCAGAAGTTAAGCGAGTTAGCTAGAGCAATCACGGGATGGGTGGACCCACTGGAAGTTGCTCGTGAGTTAAACAAACCGTGAGGCGTGGCCCAAAGTGGATAATATCGTCTTTAGGAAAATCGGGTCGTGACATTAAAAGTAGTTTTGAATAAAGATTATGATTTGTGTGTAAACCCACTAAACCCCATGAAACATTGGTCAATTCCCACTAAGCCCCTTCAAAATTAAAGTGACTCACTTTACCCCATTGATTATTTTTTGTGTCTCACTTTGCCCATCACCATCAAATCTGTTAAAAACTTTGTTAAAAATGTTGATGCAACGGGACCCACATTTTATTTTATTTTTTAAATTTAAATTGAATAAAATATTAAAAACCAAAAATATTAATGTTGATGTGGCACCAACGGAACCCCCATTGTCCCATCCGTACGCTATCTCCACCAAGAAACTAATTTCACGAGCACAATCTCCACTTTGTAAATTTGTAACTTCCAATGGTAACTACAGAGACGTATTTTTGCACGAGATGATGTGGCCCCTTACAACTCTTTACTTGTGTTGCTTTCCAGGAATTGAGAGGTGCTCGATAAAATGACACTGCTTTTCTATGATGAATATACAATCCCACCACCTACAACCCACCCACATATGCAACAATGTTCAAGAATTTTAGGGTGCTTAAAGAAGTTTCGTTGGGTTGGGTAGAAGTGAGAGAATGCACTCTCAAGGCTTTGCTTGTGAACTGTGGGTGTCTTGAGAGTTTGAGCCTGAAAAATTGTTGGGGCATGAGGGACTTCGTTTTTGTGGAAGGGGCTTAAAGTTGAAAATTGATGGGGGAGAGGGAGAGCTTAGAGGGAGAGAGAGAGAGTTTTATTTTTATTTTTATTTTTAGTTTTTAATATTTTATTTATATTTTAATCAATTTAAAATTTAAAATAATAAAATGTGGGTTCCATTGGTGCCACATCAGCATTTTTAATAGAGTTTTTAAGAAACTTGATAGTGAGGGGCAAAGTGAGACGCAAAACATCGGTCAATGGGATAAAGTGAGTCACTTTAACTTTGAGGAGGTTTAGTAAAAATTGACCAATATTTCAAGAGGCACTGTAACATTTAAGCCTAACAAAAAAACAAGGGACGCAATCTGCAATATACCAAAAACAATGGGAGCTCAAAAACAAAAGTAAATAAAACAATTAAATAAATGGGAATTTCTGAACAAGATACTGTATCTGAGAAATTGACAATTAGCGCGGGAGAATAATCAAATTGCGAGCTTTACAGGTTTAAAACCTTTGTTAAAGATTTGAGGACTGACTGCACAGAAAAAGAGAGAGAGAGAGAGAAGCCAAAGCCACCAAGAAAAAGTGGAGAGAAAGCAAAGGAGCGATGACGAAGCTAACAAACTAAGAACCTCCCCGCCCTCCTCCAGCTGAGTATCGACGACTGCACTTTGTTGAATTTCTCGTCCTCTTAGGTTTTTTCAACTATGGCGGATCTGTACGGGACAGCTCCAGACTCGGAAGAAATCTTGAACATTCTCAGCCAACTCCTCCACGGCCACGGCTCCTCCGCTTCCTCTTCCTCGTCCTGCATGCCCTTTAAGCCCACTTACACGCATCTACTGCATTCCTCAGTGGCGCCGCACCACGCTACGACGTCGTCCGAGGTCTTGATTTCGGAGACTAGGCATGAAGATTATCACCGGTTCACCCGATCGGAGGACCGGCGAGTCGTCGATTGGGACTCCGCTGCTGCGGTTGTCGAGTCTTCGTCCGGTTTCGATTTCACCGATTCCGGTGGCTATTTCCAGACAGAGGTAAAAGAAGGTATGGAGTCTGACGCGAACACGTCCTTGAAGGGGAGGAGGATTTCGTCTGAGAATGATCTCGGTGACTTTAGCTATGATAGTGAGGTATTTCTTTGTTTTTTATTCTTTCTAAATTCTGTTTGGTTGCTAAGTAAATTAGGTAGAACATTTAAAGGAAGCAACTTTTGAATTCTGTTGCCGCACTTCTTTTTTGGCCCAATTCAAAAGACAGTAAAAAAAGACAGAGATGGCATTTTTGTTGTCTTAGCTCTATTTGTATCTGTTTGTTCAACCTTAATTACGTGGAAATTTGAAACCTTTGGCGGCTTTTGGTGGAATTAGAAGGGTCACGACCGGTCAGAGGTGCCATTGAACCCAGCTCCGCCACGTAGTTTATCCAAGAGGAGCAGAGCTGCGGAGGTCCATAATATGTCGGAAAAGGTTGGGTCTTTTCTCCTTGTGTAAAGGTTTAAGATTTGAGCATGTGACAAATGAAATTTTGATTTCTGGGTTTTATTGATTGGTGGGCAGAGGAGGAGGAGTAGGATCAATGAGAAAATGAAAGCCTTGCAGAACCTGATTCCAAATTCGAACAAGGTAACTCTTAAACAAAAACTTCTACAGCCTTTTTTGTGCTTTATTTTTCAAATAATTTCATTGCTCTCTTGTTTTTGTTAGACGGATAAGGCTTCAATGCTGGATGAAGCAATTGAATATTTGAAGCAGCTCCAACTTCAAGTACAGGTGAGATCGTTTTCACTGTTTTGGGAATATAATTCTGATTAAGATTATGAGCAATTGGGATCTTTTGATATACTGCTGTCTAAATTCAAATATAAAATGGATTTTACTGATTGCTACTTTTGTTGCTTTGGTGTGGCAATAAGATGCGACACAATTAAAGACAGAACTTTTCTCTGAAGCGGAACTGAGTGACAATTGGTTCGATTCTAGCTGACTTGGTTTAAAATGAACTAAAGTTTAAATTACTCTTGGTGAAGCACTTAATGTAAACCTGATTAAACTGTGCTGCTGCAGTAATTCTTAATAAACAGCAAATGTCCCAACGTTTCTTATCTGGAAACTTGGTAGACTTCTCAAACTCAATGAAAAATTACATAAAATGTAGCTACATGTGGCAGGGGTTGCTGAAATAATCATATAAAATCTTGAGTAAAATAGATCAGGACCCTGTATAATATGCTATGTGGTATGCATTGTTATATTAACATTATTCTGGCATCTTCGTTTGACACCACAAAGTGTTGCTTTGATCCACTGAAGAACCCATTATACTCATCTTCCGACCTATCAGCACCTATGTTCTCTGATGATGCACAATTTTATTTTCTACTTAAGGAGGACAAAGTTTATTAGTTGACATCTAACAGTAATTGGGATTCCTTTGAAAGATTTCTGGGATGCACAGCTAAATTAGGTTGTCTTATGTAAGAGACTGCTACTTGAAATGTTGTTTCTTGAAAATCTCCTTCATCACTCCCTCTTTCGTAATGCTAAAAGAGTCTTGTGGAAGGAAATTTATTTAGTATTCTAAAGCTGAAATACTTTTTGCTTCTGATTATATTTGCAGATGTTAACAATGAAAAATGGATTGAGCTTGCATTCAATGTGCTTACCAGGAGTCATGCAGCCTATGCAGTTGCCTCATATGGGATTAGGCGTTGAAGAAAGAAGTAATAAATTTCCAAAATCTAGCAGGGGAATAAGTCCATTTTATGAGAGTGAAGAGAACCTGATGCAATCTGCGTTTAATATTTCCCCTGGATGCACAATCTCAAACCAGCCAATGGTCTTACCTTCAGTTGCAAATGTCCCCACTTCGGAAGCCACATTTGGGTTTGAACCATCAATTCAAGCTTTCTACAGACCCTTCAGTGTCCCCTCATCTTCTAAGGTAACTCTAGCATGAATGGCAGAAGTAATATATTAGAATTTTGGGAACTAACACTGTTCGTTTTCTTGCCATGTGAAGGAACTCTTCAGAGACGGTGAACCACAAGCAAAATTAGATACCAGCGAGACTGGGAAGAACTCTTCATCACATGTCGACATATTGTCCACAAAGCGGATGGATGTATGACATTGCAGCCTGTTTTCATACAGTTCTTTTCTTCAACCAAGAAACAACCATGGTCCTTCAAACTGCTGACTTTTTCAAACTTGATCAGGTTACATATTTCATATTTTTCTAGTGTAACAGATCGACACGATTGTGGGATTTGTACTGTTGATTCTTCTTAACTTGTATAAAAATACTCACCAGTCTTGGTATTTGCCATTTATAAAGCCATGGTCTTTTGTAGCTTTGGATGGATATCTCAAATCTCAATTGCTGTCCTTCATGATTTTTATTTTCTTTTTCCAAAAAACCTTAATTATATACAGTGGGATATGAACTATTATCAGAAATGCCATTGGAATGCCAATGTTTGAGAATTCGGGTAAGGCATCAAATGGGGACAAGGCTGATGAGCAGCGATAGCGTTACAGGTAAAGAAGAAAGCGTTTTCTATGGAAGATTAGAAGAGTTTGTCTCATTCTCTGCAATGAGACAATGTATGAAAAGGATGGGATGCTTTTCTTTGGCTGCAGTTTCGGTGTCAGAATTTTCTTTCCTTTTGATACACCTATGACCTATCTGTCATAACAGCCGTTTCATGCCAACTGCAATTTATTCGTCCTCCAACTTCACTTCAATTTACCAACATGCCACTGAAACACGTTTGTTGGTCTTGGCTATTTTGGGGGAGAAGGTTTATGTCTTTTATTTTTATTTTCTCAAATACATTGTTGAGTTTTCACTCATGTGAGCTTAGGCAGATTATGATAATAACATTGAAGTTGCAAGTGTCCATCAAATTTTGTAACGAAGTGAATTACATGATTATAGGTAATTTTATATTAGTATTTTTCTTTTCAATGTTAAAAGATGTTCAAAGTTCGAATTCATCATCCTTCGTTGATCAAGAAAACGAATAAAATACTTGTCAAGACATAGCATTGCTTTAATATGTAATGTCTAAAGATTAGTATTGCCTTAAATAATGAATTTTGTTTATTTTAATTGGGAAGTTGATATATAACCTAATTGAAATGCTTGAAACCGGAAAAAAAATATTGATTATAGACTTTTATTAGTCCTATTCTATACTGGACTTCCATTGTCTGTCAACTTCTATTCTAAAAAGTACAAAATTAGCACACAAAAAATATATAACTCTCTAAAATAGTCTAATAGGCAAACCATTAATCTATGATTAGGATTTCATTATATTTTTTAATTGGCAAAAAAAAAAAAAAGATATGATGTACCCACTGAGACTTTCAGAGTGAGACACTATAACGAAAAAAAAGGAAACCGGTGGGAGGGATGGTGATTCGGTAATAAAAGGCGAGAAGGAGGGTGAATAAGTAAATTAAAGTGAAGGCTGGAGGGCCCGGCTTTAGAAGTCTCTAAAATTAGCTTCCGTTTTTTGTTTGGACGCCAAAATAACGGCATTCGTCTGATGATTGTATTTTGTTGTGTAGCCCAAAATCCTAATCATAATCCTCAAAGCTCAACAAAAAGCCTACCATCACCACCTTTGTCACCTTCCACCTGTTTGTGAAAACGTCCCATTCAACTTTTAAACCAAGTCCTTTTTATATTTTCTCAATTCTGAAACTTCCCAAGCCACCTTTTCCCCCTGTCTATAAGATCATTTAGCCAATACCCAATGTCTTGCTTACAGCAAAACTCTGTTTTGGGATCTCCCAATTGCAATTTAGGCACTTGTGGTGGTGGAGAGTTGTTGAAGCTAGAAAAGATGGGGGTGAATGTGAACTCATATCTTAATTCAAGCTCTGCATTAATGGAGAAAGGGGTGATCAAAGAAAGTAGTGGCAAGGCTGCAAGTGGTGGTGGTGATGAATCAAAGCATGGCATGCACACTTGGACTGAGAGGGAAAGAAGGAAGAAGATGAGGGACATGTTCTCTAGCCTTCATGCTCTGCTTCCTCAGCTTCCAGCTAAGGCATGTAATCTTCAAACTCAAAGTTTCTTTTAGATGATATAAATGCAAGTCTAAATATATATGTTATGTTCAATGATGTGCATGCAGGCAGATAAGTCCACCATTGTTGATGAGGCAGTGAGATATATCAAGTCCCTGGAAAAAACTCTTCAAACTAAACAAAAACAGAAGCTTGACAAACTCCAGAGCACTAGTGCATTGATAGCATCAAACACGGAGCTAGCTGGTGAGACAAGGGAAGCGTTTTTGGCTGATCATCTACATCCATCAAAGAACTTGATGGTCACAAATGCATTCCCAGCTTCTCTTTCTCCCGCTTGCTTCGAGACGTGGTTTTCGCCAACTGTTGTCTTGAACATTTGCGGCCCTGATGCTCAGTTCAGTGTTTGTTCGCCGAGAAAGCCAGGGCTCTTGACAACCATCTTGTACATTCTAGAGAAGCATGAACTGGATGTAGTCTCTGCTCACATCTCCTCGGATCAATATCGTTGCATGTACATGATCCATGCTCATGTAAGTCTAAGAATTCATGCTTAATTAGTAACCCAAAATATTAATTTTAATTATAATGATCACTTGATTAATTAATCTGCTGGCTTTATACTCTTCTTTCTGAATCAGGCGAGTGGAGCTTGTGATCATTTCCCTGAGGCATTATCAGTAGAGGACACATTCAAACTAGCAGCAGGTGAAATAAATTTGTGGCTCTTGTCCTGTTGAACATACTTGATATATATTGTAGAAAATTGCTTTCACTTGTGTACCCTTGGTCAACTGTTCTGAATGATCTTGCTGACCATGAGCCCTGTGTATAAGCCCAATGGGCTAGTTGTTCTGTTTGTTTTGGGCCTTGTAACACCTCCATTATCAAAAAATGAAGTTTACTCGATGAGCCCAATTAGCTAAAATTAAGTATGTTTAGTGCAGAGATTGGGACTAAATCCAATCCACCTCAGAACCTCATACGTGTCCCTAGTACTATATGACCGCTGGCAGCAGCTACTACTAGACTTGTCTCAGTCCTTTCCCTTGAACAAATGGCACATTCACATGGCTGCTACACTGTTTAGTCACATTAACATGTTCATTTTTGTTTTTGTCTCTCTCGTTTTTTGTTTTCCAATCAAGGATGGCCAAAAAAAAAAAAAAACACATGCGCACACTCTCGCTTTATAATGAGATGGCAATGGCATCAAACCTAAGATGTGCCACTCACCAAAAACAGAAAAGAAAAAAAAAGTGCCTATCATTTACTTCCAAACCTAACTTTGATGACTCATGGTGCATGAAAAATGTTGACAAATGCTAAACAATGACCTCAGACAATGACAGAAAATTACCCTATATTAACATTGTGAAAATATTTTGGCCAAAATTGCTTTATGTGACTTGATTTAAAAAGCATGTATGTAATTCGCTTAACTTCTTCATTTTTTTTCCGCTTAACAGTAGAGGGAGTCGAATTTGCAACGGGGGAATCATAATCCTTACCAATTACCCTAACCCTAACCCATTCACATTTCTAACCTCACTCCCTTCCAACAGAAAAAGAAAAAGAAAAAGAAAGGAACAAAATCTCAAATTCTTGTGGGGAAATTGAGATTCTCTAGCACAAGAGCAAGAGCTTTTGCCAGCTACCGGCCTCTCTGGTCTTCAATTCCACTTTACACAACACTAGTGTCCAGTTAGAGTGGACCCAAAGAAGACACCCCAGTTTGATGTTAACCTACTTTCAAAAGAAAATAGTAAAAATCATATTAAGAGATGGAAAACAATGCAATCCTAAGCCTAATCCTAATGACACATAACTCAGGCTCAATTAAAATATAATTAAGTAAAAAATTAATTTAAAAGGTCTCTTATATGGCCAGAGTCAAACACAAAATCCAACATTGGAAGAAAAGCAACTAAAAGCTTCAATTTAATAATAAGGAATCAAATGCTGCCGTCCCTTAAATTTATAAAGCACCACCTCTCATCCTTTCAATAATCATTTTCTTCCCTTGGCCACGGATTTCCTAATTCTTTCCTCAAGCATTATAAAAAGGATCGTATACCAAACGAGACTTAACGCCACATTAACAAAACTAGAATATTTGGATAGAAAACCAGTCAGCACCATATCCAATGAGCAATAAGTCAATAGCCCACAACAAAATCATTATAATTAATGGGAATTAAAAAATCATAGTTAATGAACAAAGTTAATAGAGTATCCCAACTTTGTTTACTATTTTAAAACAATGTGTAGAATAACTAAACAAATTCTATAGTCGAAGCGTATGGTACAACTAGAGCTAGTTTATTTACCTCTTAGATTGCCGAGTTTATTTTTAAGAGTTAGAGTGAATCTGTCTGTATAAGATAGGAAAATGTTAGGGAGATCAACTTTAGATATTAATTTGTGTACCATCTCTCTAATCGAGCGTAGGACCCATTGTATTGATGGGCTCCACCTCTATTAAAGAGATAATACACAAGTTGATTTCCCTAATATGACCCTATAAGATATAATTTCTTTTACGTTTTTTGCAAGTCATTCATAATCATAAATACATGTGGATCTCGTAAACAAGGCCACATAGAGCAATGACACTAGAGCATAATATTTATTACAACAGACTGTCGATAGTTTTCGCATTGCTAGGTACATTGTTATGTTAACACGTTACGTAAATAGGATAAAAATGGAGAGCACAATAGTTAATACAAGTTAGACCAGAAATAGATACCATAATTACACGCACAGAGATTTACACTTAGCATAAGCATAAGAAGAAGGTTAGTGGAGGATTCTCATAATGATTTGATTTGTGCTGGCTCTCTCTCCTCTCTCTCTGAACCCCACTCAGTCTGAGCTCAGCAGCCCAATTTCTCAATTTCGCTCATTTATAAAGTCCCCACTGTCCCTTGAATACTCTCTCTTTGTCTGACTTTATGTCTCCACTCTAAGCATTCTTCTTCTCTCTTTTGTTCTCATTCTTCTTCTTTCTTTTTCTCCTTCTTCTTCTGTGAAGAAGAAGTGACTATTACAATGTCTGGGTACTCGTTTCTGAACGACCAGCTCTCAAAGCGGACCTCCATTTTCGGTTTGCACTTGTGGGTTGTTTTGGGAATTTGTGTAGGAGCAGCCATTGTTCTGGTTCTCTTCCTCATATCACTCTGGTTCACTTCCCGGCGCAACAGTAGTTCCTCAAAAGCCAAGACCTTTAATAGGAACTCAACCATCCCGAACGTCTCTAAGGAGATCCAAGAAATCCGAATCGACCATGCTCGGAACCCAGTACCCGACCCGAATCCCATCCAGCACCAGAACCACCCCGACCCGGTTGCTGACTCGGAGCCCTTGGCCAGAGCCCAAGCCCTGCTTCTTCAGCCAGAGGATCATGAGAGCCCCGCTGGGGGTGGTGGCCGACAAAGAATTCACATTGAGATTGGGAAGGACCATCGGATTTCGTACCCGGAGAAGGGAGGCGGGTCCTCGCATGGGAGTGGTGAGGCTCGTTCTGGGGACCAGGGGCTGATGGCTGTGCCTGAAGTTTCGCATTTGGGTTGGGGCCATTGGTACACTCTCAGAGAGCTTGAGGATGCTACTAATGAGTTTGCTGATGAGAATGTGATTGGTGAAGGTGGCTATGGAATTGTGTACCGTGGTATCTTTGAGGATAATCATATGGTTGCTGTCAAGAATTTGCTCAATAACAAGTATGTAAATTTCGCTTCTTTATGGTGTAGTTAGTGTTTTGCAGAGTTTATTTTGAACTTTTGCTATGGATTGTACTAGTTCTAGGTAATTCGAGATTATTATCATGTTCACTGTGAACCCAATTGGGAAATTTGAGACCTTAGCTTGGGCAGTGAACTAAATTTGTTAGATTTTCATGCATTTGGGCAAAATATACTATTTATGTTCCAGCTGCTGCATGACATTTGTATTGGGGAGTTGGCCATGAGAAAGCTTAATGGCTTAGTTGGCTTGGTTCAGGGGACAAGCTGAGAAGGAGTTTAAGGTCGAAGTTGAAGCAATTGGCCGTGTTCGCCATAAGAATTTAGTAAGGTTGCTTGGTTATTGTGCTGAAGGAGCTCATAGGTAATTTTACCTTCATTGTGATAAAGTATATTCTTTCGATCTTTTGTTTAATGCGAGACCTTCTGTTGATGTCTAATTTGTTAAAAATCTTTCTGATGATTTCTTCTTTATGGATTAAGTATAATATAATTTCCTAAAATGATTGCGCTAATAAACTTGAGTTTTTATAGGATGCTTGTATATGAGTATGTTGACAATGGAAATTTGGAACAATGGCTTCATGGAGATGTTGGGCCTACCAGCCCTCTTACGTGGGAGATTCGTATGAATATAATACTTGGGACAGCGAAAGGGTATTCCTTGAGTTGAATGACCTCAGTTGTTTTTGAATCTTTTTTGTTTATCGTAACTAAAACTTTGCGAACATCATAGGTTGACATACTTGCACGAGGGGCTTGAGCCCAAGGTCGTTCACCGTGATATAAAATCTAGCAACATCTTACTTGATAAGCAGTGGAATTCAAAAGTATCTGACTTTGGCTTAGCAAAGCTCCTGGGCTCAGAAAGGAGTTACGTGACAACTCGTGTGATGGGAACATTCGGGTGAGTTTAACCTCCCTACTTGCCTATTACTTGCTTCGTATCTGGAGAGTCATGATCTTGTTCTTGCAAAACTGAATCACATATGTGGTTTTGTTTTGTAGATATGTAGCTCCAGAATATGCTAGTACTGGCATGTTGAATGAAAGAAGTGATGTTTATAGTTTCGGAATTCTCATAATGGAGATAATTTCTGGGAGAAACCCAGTGGACTATAGCCGCCCTCAAGGAGAGGTTTGTTTTCATGATCAAGATTACTTGATAACATTGTCTTCCAACCAGAATAACTGGTACTGATTGGTGATCAAACTTCAGGTGAACCTAGTTGAGTGGCTTAAAGCAATGGTTACAAATCGAACTGCCGAGGGAGTTTTGGATCCTAGGTTACCAGAGAAACCTTCTTCAAGGGCACTGAAGCGTGCTCTTTTGGTTGCCTTGCGTTGCGTGGACCCGAATTCTCAAAAGAGGCCAAAAATGGGGCATGTGATACATATGCTTGAAGCCGATGAGTTCCCTTTCCGAGATGTAAGTTTGCATTCATTTCTGCCCCTAATTAATCTTGCCAGCTGGATGTCTGTTTCCTAGCTGATTTATGAAGCGAAGCCTTGTTTGAAACTGCTGTCTAAGTGTTTCGTTATTTGTCTTCATGGACTTGCATTCTGCAACTACCGACAACCTTTTATCTATTTCTTTAGCTAAAAATACAAGCATTTCTACATGATTAAGGATTGGCATGGAATTTAGATTTCACATTAGTTGCATGGGTGCTGCATTTCTTTTACCTAGATCCAGTGTTTTAAGAAATTGTCGATTTGATATAATGTGCAAATGTTTGAGATAAATAATTGGAGTCCCCTGGATCTTGTTATCGCAATGCGCCAAAAATATATATGGTTTCATCTTAAATTTTGGTTTGTGCTTTGCGTGTAAGCAACTCATGTTACATAAGATTATTACGAATTGATAGGTCTTTAGTCTCCACGTGAGATTTTTTACTGTAAATTGATCTAATTGTATTTAAAGAACTTTTATAGAAAAATGAGGTTTGCCCTATTCTTTTTTTTTTTCCACACAAAAGCATGTAAAACAAAGTTTACCTGCATGGATTTTATTTATCTTCCATGATTAATTTTTCTGCGAATAATTTCAGGACCGCAGGGCTGGAAGAGAATATGGACGGTCACCGCATGATGCTTCAAGGATGGACAAGCGCGTGATTGAATCAGGTGATAGTAGTGGGTATGAGAGTGGTGCCCAAACTAACCAGTCATTATGGAGAAAGCGAGAATTGGAAGAAGAGCATTAGCCTCACCAGTCACCAGTTTCATGAGTAAGGTGAATTGACTCACCTTGTTTTGCCCCTATGCTTCTGTCTAGGGATAGGTTAAATTGTGTAGCTGTTAATTACTTCCCCTGTATAGCCATTCATGTCAATATGAGCCTGCACTTCGGTGGATTATCTAGCATTTCGTTCCTTTCTCTCAATGTAATTGAAATAAACCAGATTACTGTTTTTCACTCCACCGGCTCTTCTATGGTAATTCGGTCCTAAGTGAATTTTCATAAATAGTAATTCTCGAATCATCGCAATCCAATGACCTTAAATTTGTTTGATATTTTAACATGAACCGATTTTTTTTCATTGAATAGGTAAGTTGTAAATTCTGATTATTGAAGTTTTTGACTGAGAAAGAACAACATGCAGGCATTGTTACTAGGGTATTTCAGTTAAGAGGCAATATCAACAGCATTCATGCTAGGTTTAGGTTTACTTAGAATAACTTAGGTCCTACAAAATCACAAGAGTTTGTATTGCATTCTGTCACAGGCTTTAAGGGTGTGGGGTCTGTTTTTGCTGCAGAAGAAACCTTGACAGCTATGAATGTTGTATGCATAAACCATAAAGGTGTTCAACCCTTGGACCCCATAATTATGCTTTATGCCGGTTTGGTTTGGTGTTAATGTAAAAGTCATCAGAGGGACCTTCTCTTTCTGTTTTTTTTTCTGAAGGGGGCTTTTTGTTCTTTGTTCATTAGGCCCCACACCAAAAGCATTGCTGGTGGTTTTGCATTTTGTTTTTTTTTTGTTTCGCTTTTAGACTGAAAATCTGTGGTATTTGACGTGTCGCTTAAACAGAAAAATGCAGATAGTAAAGAGAAACAGCCAATAAAAAAGGACTTGTCTTCCATGGGGCTTTACATCTCGCAGCTGTACATTGCCGACTGGTGCCGGTACCAAATTTTGTTGAAATGACATATGTGCCCATATGCCAATGCCTTCCTAAGTTTTGGAAATTTTCATAATATTTTTGTTTATAAATTATAATTAATATTTGTTGATTTTATGAATTTTCAGGTTTTTTCTTTTTACTGAAAAGAATAATTTAATATAGGGTCATTAGCTCGCATGATTTATGCGTTTGACTATCAAAGACCATCGACATGGCAAACGGGAAGAAAGTAACTAGAGGCAAGACTGCCCGCGAAAGTTGAGGGCTCGTTTGGTATCCTACTTGGATTCAATTTTATAGACTCAAAAACAGATTTGCTCCAAAAACCTGTTTGGTAGACCTATTTTTAAAAAACTCAAACCCAAAAAAGTTTCGAAAACACCCCTATTATTGAAAACAAAAAAAGTGAAGTTTTACAGTTTTTCTCTCTCCCCCTCCCTCTATTGTCGCTCTCCTCCTCCCTCTGTCGTCTCTCTCTCTTGCGCACCACCAAAATTGATAGAGTTTATACCTCACATCTTTTTTCTTTTCTTTTGTTACTTTCAATTTGGGAATTAGGGTTTTTGATTTTTTGATTTTCTAATTTTAATTTCAATTTTTTTTAGATCTTACAAATAGTTTGGAGTTCAATACCAAATAAGTTTTTAGATCTTAAAATCACTATTTGAAAAATCATGTTTTTAAAAAGAATCATAATTTGTTATTTTACTTTTTTGAGTAGGATAACAAACAAGGCCTGAATGTCTCTTAAGGAAACATCGTATGACAAAAAAGAGCAAGCCTTGCCCGTAATTATAGGCTACTGTTACTTTAGAAAAGGAAAAGATGGAAGCTTTTTCATGTTGTTATTCAAGAAGAAAAAAGATATTCTACAAGAATATAATTTCTCTTTCTTCTTTAGATGGACCAACAAAACAAAAACAAAGAACCTGAATAATTAATATGTTCTTCGTATATTTAGAATCTGACTACCCAGAAATCTTGTGTTCGCACCACTTTATTCAAAAGATAAATAAGAATAGAAATGAGTCAGGAAACAATATGAGATTCCACATCTTTCTTCTCTTTATTTATCTTGATCATCTTTTTTTTTTTCTACTCTCTGTTTCTCTTCGTTCAAAGACTGTCAAAGAGTAGCAGTTTAACAACTGGAAGACGCTATGAAGTTCAATTGTTTTTCCTTCTATGCATGAATATGCTGATAGTATCATGAACTCTAGTAATTAATAACCACTACAGGGCTTGACACTATGTGATTTTGTTGATCAATCCATTTGAGATAACCATAGATCACCTTAGGAGCATCGTTATTGATTTCGACCCCTAAAACGAAACCTTGCTCCTGATTTTTCCCAGTGAATGTTAAACTACTAGGCTCTACTGCAATCTTCATTCCACTAGGAACTTCCAAAAATGCTTTTTAAATCGATGTGCCGTCTCCCACGTTTGTCACAACCCTTGCTAAAGTTTTTGGCTTTCGGAGAACCGTCTGTGCCATTAAAGATGGCTATAAAAGAAGGGTAGTTCAGTTCAGTAGGCTGTTGGTGGCAGCTCCATTGACTTCGCCTGATAACAGCACTCATTTGCTTAGCAGTGTATCCAAGACCACATAGAAACTCAATGTAATCTTGCACATCCATGTCATAGATGAGTCCAGGGTTCATGGCTCGGTTTGGGTTGATGTGGCCTGCACCAAATTCCAGAGGTGTGGCTGGAAGACCACCCCATTGGTCTTTTATGGTGGTCTTAGTATTGTCGAGGGAGTATGCTGTGGTCATGATCGCTGATCGAATGGCTGCTGGGCTCCATTCATGGTGAACAGCCTTTAGAAGAGCAGCCACTCCAGCAACATGGGGTGCTGCCATTGATGTCCCTGACATCAGTTGATAATCTGACGCCAGATTATAGTTGTTTACTTCTATGAACAACCTGTTAGGTGCAACTGCAGCCAGCACGTCAACCCCTGGAGCAAGAATGTCTGGTTTTAGAATGCCTGGAGTGATAGGGTCTGGTCCTCTTGAAGAGAAGTATGCTACTTGTGGTGCTGGTTTTATCCCCAAATTGGTGTGCACAAAGGTCAAGGTCTTAACTTTTGTTGTATTGGCCTGTGTTGCATACTCTCTAATCAAAGCCCCAGTAGAAATTGGCACAATTAGAGCTGGAATGACAAAGTCTTGTGGGTCTAAAAGTAACATATCTGTCATGAAGATTCCAGCATAAGCACCTGCACTCCGAACCTCTTCCTTTTGTCCATCAACATCCGTCTTCATGGTGTTATCACAGAGGACTACCTTTCCAGCAACTTCTTTAGGATCCAATGCCCCATAGTAGCATATTGCTTTGCTTGCATTGTCTTTCCCGTAGTACAATGGTTTATCAGAAATGTAAAAGCTTTCTGGGAAGTATGATTCTCCTTCCACTGTCAAGCCGTTGTCTAGAGTCAAAGTTGCAGTGAAACTACGATCAAGCGTGCCAGCTCCTACTATTGTGATCCAGGGTGCTCCATTGTATGTTGAATTTTCAGCCCAACCATCATTCCCAGCAGCACAGACAACAACAATACCCTTCTCAATTGCTGAAAGCGCACCAATGGCGATGATATCGTTGTAGTAAGGAAGGAAGTCAAAGCCAAGAGACAGTGACATGATATCAACCCCATCAGAAATTGCCTGGTCCATCCCAGCAAGCACATCACTAGCTGCGCTCCTTTCAGAATCTGATGCCCACATGACCTTGTACATGGCAACATGTGCGCGCGGTGCCACCCCTCTTGCTGTGCCTTTTGCATATCCAAAATGACTTGCACTGAGTACATGATTGCCTGCAGCTGTTGATGATGTGTGGGTTCCATGACCAAAGAAGTCTCTTGGCTAGTCATAGTCATATTCTTTGGAGATGCTTATTCCTGCAGCTTCAAGCCCTTTGCTAAAAGATCGAGCACCAATGAGTTTCTTGTTGCAGAGAGATGGGGTGAATGCTGTTCCGTTTTCACACGCGCCTTTCCATCTTTCTGGCACTTCTGACATTCCCTTGTCACCAAAACTTTCACTCTCTGGCCAAATTCCTGAATCAATGATCCCTATGATCACATCTTGGCCATATGAGGCAGCAGGCCATAAGCCAAGGTTTTGTCTGAGTCCAAGAAACTTGGGGCTGTGTGTTGTGAACATCTTGCCAAAAGATTCCGGATACGTGGCAACATGAGCTGAAGAACTCTCCAATTTAGACAGCTGAGAGGGTGTGAGCCTGGCACTGAATCCATGCATGACATGGCTGTATGAGTAGAGCAACATTTCACTGTCGTCACGATCTGCAGGGAATGTCGACGACAATGATTTTAAGGTGGACCTGTGCCATGCCTCGTGCGTCAAGAAATATGCAGGCTTGTGAGAATGGTCCATATGAATTATGTATGTCTGGTATTCCTCAGCATTTGATGCTGCATTGGTTATTTGCAACAACATTAACAGTAAAACACTGATCACATTGTACAAACCCATCTTTCTAGTTATGAGTCTTATGGCAGAGGAGATGGAGGGATTTTTGAGCTTTATAGGAACCATGTTGTGTTGCTTGTTGGATGATGTTGACCTTCTTTGTTTAATTGCAGAGAACGTTTCAATGTCCATGTTTAATTAATAAAACTTTCTGGTCGATTTTCCACATGTCAAGTTCTTGACTGTGAATGATATTGGATTTTGTTTGGTTTCTTGTGTTTGCATTGAAAAGGGTAAATAGTCCACTGCATTAGCCAAAACAAAACGCGTACTATAGGTTCTTTCGTTGCTATTTAGATAAATTGGATTGCCCTCCTTGTCTGACTTGTTGTTGGCCTGGATTTTCTTTTCTGTCTTTTTCCTTTCTTTGAACTCTAATCTTTAGGAGTTCTCATCACTCTGTTAAAAGTAAAAACCAATCTGTATGCCAAGTCAAGCCACCCAGAAGTTGTTCTTTTTTATGCCTTTTGTTTTCATTTCAGATATCCATTCACAATACCAAAGGGCTATATGTCACTTTAAAATAACTTATTTTGTAGATTATGGGTCCACATGACATTAACTGGGTTTGCAGGCATGCTCCAGCTTTTTCACATTCAACATGTAAAATTTCAAGTGCAACCAAAAGCTGAAATTTACTAGTAAGTTCTTATCCCTTTCCCATTATCATCTAGGTTATAAGTTCATGATATAATATCCAAAAGGTTGAGTATTTCACATTGAGTGATCTCTGGAAATTTTATGACGAATGGAGTGCATATGGTGGAGTTTCGCTGCAATTCTCCTTTTGGTTTTTACTCATATATGAGGTCGAATTACATTTGTAGTAGCTGTGCCTGCTTGGTATGCTAATCTGATTGTGGGGTGATCAAATTTGTAAAATGTTGGTTTTGATTGGCTCAAAGCCAATATGGCATCATTCAAGTTTGTTATCTGTGCAGGCTATTTTGTATCTGGTGGTGTTTTTTGATTCCTTATACCATTGAAATGGTTTGATTCAGATATGGTTTCTCAGAAATGATCAAATACAGGTAAACTCACCTTAAGTAGCCGGGCTTATGACGTTAATTTGATCGTGATGAATCTAGATTCCATTTGATTTTATTAGGTGAAACCGTCAATTTGTGCCATGAAAAGAGTGTTGCATCTTTATCTTTGCTTGAATTACTTCTCTCTTTCTCAAAATAGAGTAATTCTATTTGGACACACAACATTGACATACTTAACTGACACCCGTTGATGTGTCAATGTGTCATTCGCTCGTCTTTTCTCCTTGCTTTCTCTTTCTAACAAGACGGGCGAATGACACATTGACACATCGATGGAGTGTCATTAAGTGTGTCAATGTTGTATATCCAAATAACAATACTCCTCAAAATATAATGTATTTAAAGAGTATCGCCGTGCGGCTATACTACGGTTTTTTTATTTAAAAAAATAGTATAGCCGCTCGGCTATACTTTTTTTGACACGTGGGCTCCTAGGTCCTCTTCTCGTTTTTTTTTTTTTTCATAAATAGTATAGCCGAGCGCCTATACTCTGTTTTTTAATTTTTTTAAAAATAGTATAGTCGCACGGCTGTACTAGGCTTTTTTAATATATAGTATAGCCGCGCGGCTATAGTACGGTTTTATACCTTTTTTGACACGTGGGCGTTTAGGCGCTAGGCTGGTCCTCTTTTCTTTTTAATGATTTTATAAATAGTATAGCCGTGCGGCTATACTAGGTTTTTAAAAAAGCATAGCCGGGCGGCTTTACTGGGATCTTTTTTTTATATAATTTTTTAAATAAATAGTATAGCCGAGTGGCGATACTCGGTTTTTAATTTTTTTAATATATAGTATAGCCGCGCGGCTGTACTGGGTTCTTTTAATTTTTTTAATAAATAGTCTATCCGCACGGCGATAATGGGTTATTTTTTATTTTTTTAAAAAAATAAATAGTATAGCCGTCCGGCTATACTAAGTTTTTTATTTTTTATTTAAATAGTATAGCCGACCGGCTTTACTATGCTCTTTTTTTTATATAATTTTTTGAATAAATAGAATAGCCGAACAACTATACTCTTTACATATATACTGGGATCCTTTTGTTCTTTAAAATTTTTTCCCCCAATTTTTGTTTATCGATAAGAGTATTTTAGAGCATTATTCATTACAATTAGGCCATTACCAGAGTCTCTATTGTCCCTTTTTGATTTTTTAATTTTTCATTGCTATTACCCGTATAAAGAATTTAGCATTTTCACGTTTAATACTGTATTATATATGTACGTACGTATTTTTCAATAATACATCCACGTTATGTACACGTCTTAAAGACTCAGTAAAATTCACGTTTTTTTTAAAAGTAAACTTACAATACTTGTGTTGTACATGTACGTACATATTATTTATGTTTAATACATGTATTGTTTTATAAAATTTTCAATCAGACACACAAAATTCACGTAATATACACATAGTTCTCACGTATTATTGAATAAAAATAATATATATTAAAAATAATAATAATTAATTTTTTTAATGAAATATTATAGCAGCGAGGCTATACCGTCAAAATATAATGTATTAAAAGAGTATAGCCGCGCGGTGATACTTTTTTTGACACGTTGGCGCGTAATCGCTAGGCGGGTCTTCTTTTATAAATAGGATAGCCACGGTTTTTTTAAATTTCTTTTATAAAAATTGTATAGCCGCGTGGCTGTACTAGGTTCTTTTTTAATAAATATAATGTATTTAAAGCGTATAGCCATGCAGCTGTACTGGGGTCTTTTTTATATTTTTTTTTTAATAAATAGTATAGTCACGTGGCTATACGCAGTCGGTTTTTTAATTTTTTTAAATATAAATAGAATAGCCGCGTGATTGTACTGGGCTCTTTTTTTATATATATATTTTTAATAAATAGTATAGCTGCACGGCTATACTTGGTTTTTTTCTATTTTTTTTTATTTAAAAAAAGTAGTGTAGCCCAACACTAAAATGAAGCTTAAAATGTAAATCACAAATAATGTTTTCTTAATTTTTATGTCAACTTCAATATGGAAATTTTTTTCTATATTTTATTTAAATTCTTATGTTTTGGGGGGTTGAAGAAGAATGTGTTGGGCCTGTTAAATATAAAGAAACCTCCACTCAAATTTACGTAATTAGTTCTAAAAAAAATAAAAGCTACAAAATTGGGCTTTTACTAAAAATAAGAACATCTGGGTCAGGGGAGATGGGGCATTTATCTGCAGCTCACCCAAGCTCATTCGAGATGGAGAGACACGTTCATGGTGGACTTTGACTGCTGCCATTGAAGGAAGTAACAGGCTTGTATCTGAGGTGTGTTTTACAACTCTCTCTCTGACTGAGAGTTTTTTCTTTCAAAATATTTGTACTTTGTTTATACCATTCTTTCAAGCATTCTGATTGTGGTTTTGGGTTCGCAATTTTACTTATTTTGGGTAAGATGAGGTTAAGGGTATCTGAAAAAGAATTTCATTGATGCAAAATTTTAAAGGCAACATGCTTCTATGATATAAAAGTGTGTTGCTTTATACAGTATTTACATAAATTAATCGATAAGGAATAAAATAATCTTGAGTCCTGCACATGAATATGCTGTTCATATCAATTAGTGATTCATTGCCACTACAGGGCTTGATACAATGTGGTTATATTGATCTACCCATTTGAGATAACCATAGGTCGTGTTCGGAGCATTGCTTTCGATCTCTAAGCTCAAGCGAAAACGTTGCTTCTGATGTCTTCTAGTGAATTTTAGAGTGTTAGGCTCCACTGCAATCCTCATTCCGCTAGGAATTTCCAAAACTGCTCTATAAATTGATTTTTTATTTCCCACATTTGTCACAACCCTGCTAAAGTTTTTGGCTCTTGGGAAGTCTTTTCCATCAAAGATGGCCATAAAAGAAGGGTAGTTTAGTTCCATAGGTTGTGCGCTGCAACTCCAATGCCATCGTCGAATAACAGCCCTCATCTGCTTAGCATTGTACCCAAGGCCACATAGGAACTCAATATAATCTTGCACATCCATGTCATAGATCAGTCCAGGGGCCATGGCCTTGTTTGGGTTGATGTGGCCTGCCCCAAAATCTAAGGGCGTGGCGGGAAAACTGCCCCTTTGGTCTTTGATGGTGGTGTGAGTATTGTCATCTGTGTATGCTGTGGTCATGATTGCTGATCGGATGGCTGCAGGGCTCCATTCTCGGTGAACAGCTTTCAGCAAGGCTGCCACTCCAGCAACATGAGGTGCTGCCATTGATGTCCCTGACATCAATGCATAATCTGTCGCCAAATCGTAGTTGTTTACGCTAAATATGTATTTCTTGTTAGGTGGAAATGCAGCCTTCACATCGACCCCTGGAGCAATATGTCTGGTTTTAGAATACTTGGATTGATTGGGTCCGGTCCTCTTGAAGAGAAATGGGCCACTTGTGGTGCTGGTTTTGCACCAAACTTTGTGTGCACAAAAGTCAGGCTCTTAGCTTGAGTTGCGCTGACCTTTGTTACATGTTCTCTAATCAAGGCCCCTGTATCAGATGACAGAACCATAGCAGGAATGTTGAACTCTTCTGGGACCATAGTTGAGAGATTAGTCATGAAGATTCCAGCAAAAGCACCTGCCTTCTCTACGTGTTCCTTTTGTTGTCCAACATCAAACTCCGTAGTGTTATCACATAAGACAACCTTTCCAGCCACTTCTTTAGGATCCAATGCCCCAAAGTCGCATGTTGCTTTCTTCACATTTTCTTTCCCATAATACAATGGCTTATCTGTAATGTAAGCGCTCACTGGGAAGTATGATGTTCCTTCAACTGTCAAGTTATTATCTAGAGTCATTGATGCAGTGAGACTACGATCAAGAGTGCCAGCTCCTACTGTTGTGATCCAGGGTGCTCCATTGTTCATCGAATTGGAGTTACCATCATTCCCTGCAGAACAGACGACAACAATACCTTTCTCAATTGCTGAAAGCGAAGCAATGGCAATGACATCGTCATAGTAGGGGAGCCTTTGCAAGCCAATCAACAGCGATATGATATCAACACCATCAGCAATTGCCTGGTCCATCCCGGCAAGCACATCGCTGCTTGCACTAAATATGTTATCTTCTGACCACAAGACCTTGTACATGGCCACATGTGCGCGCGGTGCCACCCCTCTTGCTGTGCCTTTTGCATATCCAAAATGACTTGCACTGACTACATAATGGCCTGCAGCTGTTGATGATGTGTGGGTTCCGTGACCTAAGGAGTCTCTTGGTGAGTCGTAGTCATATTCCGAGATGGGTTGTCCTGCAGTTTTGAGCCCTTTGCTAAAAGATTGAGCCCCAATGAGCTTCTTGTTGCATAGAGATGAGGTGAATGCTGTTCCATTTTCGCACTTGCCTTTCCATCTCTCTGGCACTTGTGGCATTCCCTTATCACTGAAGCTCTCACTCTCTTGGCCAAATTCCTGAATCAATAACTCCTATGATCACACCTTCACCGTAGGACGCAGCAGGCCATAAGCCAAGTTTGTGTTTGAGACCAAGAAACTTGGGGCTGTGTGTTGTGTACAACTGTCCAAAAGACTCCGGGTGCGTGGCAACATGAGCAGGAGATTTCTCCAGTTCAGACAGCTGAGAGGGTGTGAGCCTGGCGCTGAAGCCGGACTTGACATGGTTGTATGAGTACAGCAACATTTCACTGTCATCTTGATCTGCATGAGGTGATTGTAGTGATTTTAGGATGGACCTGTGCCATGACTCATGGGTTAAGAAGGATGCAGGTTTGTGGGAGTTGTTCATGTGGATGATATATGTCTTGTATTCTTCAGCAGTGTTTATTTGCAGCAGCATTGAGAGTAGCAGAGGCAAGATCATGTAGCACTAACCCATCTTTGTAGTTAGGCCTCTTATGGCAGAGGAGATGTGGGAGATGCAAATAACAGAAGGGTTTTAGGAGCTTTATAAATATTTTAAAAAAACATGTTGTTTATTAGGGTATATGGTTTAATTAGAAGGTCATGTTCAAGTACATGCATGTGTAATTAATTGGCTTAGGATTTTGGAGCAAAGATTTTTACAAAACTCTTTTCCAAGAGCCATAAAGTATAGTGATTTGGAGATATTCTCTATCATTGAATGGAAATGAAGGACATAACATAAACGTGAAACCCTTTATAATTTTTCTATAATGAGCCATAAACAAAAGCATTTGGTGATATTCACTATAATTCTTTTCAATAGAACCACATTGTGAGAAAGAGAAGTCGAACACTGGTCCTCGAGTGGCTCTTAACAACTTAAGCTATAAACCCCTTGGATTCTCTATAAATCTTTGTATTAAGATTCTAACCCTCTAGATTTTTATTTTTATTTTGTCTTTTGTTAGGTAATTTGATCACTATGCAGGCTACGCCCAATCTGTTCAAGACATCCACAATATGTTATCTAACTGCAGCAGTGTTTTGCTACCATTTGGTAACAATCTTTGGTCTGTTTCAACCCCAAAATTTGTTATAATTCATAAGCTAGCAAGGGGAGCAAGTCAAAATCATTTTTTTTGGTAAATTTGGTTTCAAGGGAAAATTAAGGTGATTTTGTTAGATATTATCTAAATAACCATGGTAATTGTCTTTAAAAAAATTATTGGAAATTTTATGGCGTTTTAATTATTCGAATATATTTCATGCTTGGAAATCATGAAAAATCAGATAATTTACCTGAAGGGAGTGATGCAATCGGGTGATTTAAGGAGAAGTTATTGTGCAAATATCATGGGTTGGATGTTTTACCCAGTATTTTACTGTCATGTGTCCTGGGTTTGAATTCAATTGGGCCTTACCAATTATGGGTAGCCAAGTGCTAATTCTAGAATCTGAGGAGGCCTAGCGGATCATCCCAAAATGTCTTGTTTGTAAAAAAGAAAAAGAAAATTAGTAAACCGAAATTGTTTGAAATGGCAAATGTAAGTTATGTCAGTTGGTAAATGCTCTATGTCTGCCTCATTTCATCCGAGTTCAAACTCCATTTCCTATACAATATAATAATTTAAAATATCGCATTTGTCAAAATAAAAACAAAAAAAGTTTGAAATGTAGTTTGTTTTGGTAAGATGGGGAAAGAAATAGCATTACAACTTTTGCTTCAACCTTTTCTTTTTATAGTAGTTTTGATGTTCAAAATGAAATGGGCACAAAAGAATGAGCCGACGTATAACTAACAACCAACCAGTTGACTCTGGAATTTGGCAATGTCATGACTCATGATCATAATGCACCGCCCATTTTCATAAGGTTGCTTTTTCTTTCCGTATAATATCTTCTATGCTTTGCTCGGTTGCACTTTGGCCGTACAAAAGGAAAATCCTACAGTGGCGATCCATTGCAATTGTGCACTATAAAAACAACCACATTCCCTTAGACACAAGCAACTGCTATCAGCCTCTGGTTTGGTCTGAATGAAACTGAAACATCAAGCTCACCCTTCAGTTGGAAGGATGAAACCAATTGGAGAAGCAGGTAACTTTAGATATGCAAAATTTCCAAAAATATTTTTTTATTATTTTTAAACCCAGATAAGTGATCGTATATATATAAGATTATGATGCATGTGGTTTATTATCTGGCCTTTCTTATATTTAAAACGTGTACATGAAAATAACCGTTAATGTAATTGGTAAGTGACTAAATTTTATGTTAACTTTTGAAAGCAAAATCTGAACCAGCATGAGGAAAAAACCAAAATGCTCAGGAAATTTCGCTTTTTTCGGTTGCTGAAAGTGATAGGCACATGATGGGTTCACTACATTTTTGTTAATCATATTGATATTGATGTCCACTTGCTGCCTTAGGAATGCGGTGGTTACCCAATTCGCCATATTCCCCTGTTTTGTGGCGGTCCATCCATATAATGACAGTGCTGTCATATAGCAGCAAGCCGACGGTGGTGAGGAATATCTTGATTGGTTCCCATGCCCTTAAAACTCTCTATAAATATTACGAACTTTACAAATTCAATATTGTGTTCTGAATTTTCTCTTCCTCCCTCCCTTGTGCTCAAATTCAATGGCTATTGCTCATCATGTTTGCTTGTGTTTTTGGCTTGCCATTGCAATTATCTCCACCACTTTGGCTCAACCCAACAATTATATCATCCACATGGACTCAACCATGATGCCAAAAGCCTTTGCTGATCACCATTCATGGTACTTGGCCACAGTCAACTCTGCACTGAGCAAGTTTAGGCCAAACACCACCACAACCTCCTCTTCTTCTGCCCTCTCTTCTAAACTTATTTACAGTTATACTCATGTCATAAATGGGTTCAGTGCAAGTCTCTCTCTTTCTGAGCTTGAGGCCTTAAAAACCTCTCCAGGCTACATTTCTTCAGTCAAAGACTTGCCAGTAAAACCAGACACAACTCACTCCTCTCAGTTTCTTGGCCTCAGTTCCAAATCTGGAGCTTGGCCGGTTGCAGATTATGGCAAAGATGTCATAATTGGATTGGTAGACACTGGTGTTTGGCCAGAAAGTGAGAGCTTTAGTGACGATGGAATGTCAGAAATCCCACCAAGATGGAAAGGTGAATGCGAGAGCGGCACCCAATTCAACTCCTCTTTGTGCAACAAAAAGTTGATTGGGGCAAGGTTCTTTAACAAAGGGCTCATTGCCCAAAACCCCAAGTTGACCATTTCTATGAATTCAACACGGGACACAGATGGGCATGGGACCCACACCTCATCCACAGCGGCTGGAAATTATGTGTCCGGGGCATCGTATTTTGGTTATGCCCCTGGCACAGCTAGTGGCATGGCTCCGAAGGCTCACGTGGCCATGTACAAGGCTCTTTGGGAAGAGGGCGGTTTGTCTTCTGATATAATTGCTGCCATTGAGCAAGCGATTATAGACGGTGTGGATGTTTTGTCCTTGTCATTTGGGCTTGATGGGGTTGCTTTGTATGAGGACCCTGTTGCCATAGCCACATTTTCAGCCTTGGAGAAAGGTGTCTTTGTGTCCACATCTGCAGGAAATGAAGGCCCTTTCTTTGGCACCTTGCACAATGGCATCCCATGGGTTCTCACCGTTGCCGCCGCCACAATCGACCGTGATTTTGAAGGAACTGCGCATTTTGGCAATGGAGGCTCCGTCACGGGGTCTACTCTTTTTCCAGGCAATTCATCTTCAACCCAATTCCCAATTGTTTTCCTTGATGCATGTGACAATTTGAAAAAATTGAAACAGGTGGGGAAGAAGATAGTTGTGTGCCAGGATAGAAATGATTCGTTAGGCGAACAAGTTGATAAAGTTAACAACGCAACTGTTGCCGGAGGCCTTTTTATTACCGACAACACTGACTTGGAGCTGTTTCTCCAAAGCTCATTTCCCGCAATCTTTCTCGGTCTAAAGGAAGGCGAAGCGATCAAAGATTACATCAACAGCAACTCTCAGCCAACAGCAAGCTTGGAATTTCAAAAGACACTTCTTGGTGCCAAACCAGCACCAGTTACAACAAGCTACACCTCTAGAGGGCCATCCCCCAGCTTCCCATTTACCCTGAAGCCAGACATTCTGGCTCCAGGGTCATTAATTCTAGCTGCATGGCCTCAAAATAACACGATAGCCGTGGTGAACAAAAAAAACTTGTTTGGTAATTTTAATCTATTGTCAGGGACATCCATGGCGTGCCCTCATGCAGCCGGTCTAGCCGCTCTTCTAAAAGCTGCATATCCAAAATGGAGCCCTGCTGCTATTAGATCGGCCATGATGACGACATCAGACACATTGGATAACACTCTCAGCCCCATTAAAGACATTGGTGATGGTTACCAGCCAGCCAGTCCTCTAGCCATGGGAGCAGGTCATGTCAATCCCAACAAAGCCCTCGACCCCGGGCTCATATACGACGCGGACATAGAAGATTACATAAATCTCCTTTGTGCACTGAACTACACAAACAAGCAAATCCAAACCATCACCAAATCAGCCTCGAACAATTGCTCAACTCCTTCCTTGGATCTTAACTATCCTTCTTTCATTGCATTCTTCAACGCAAACGATTCGAAGCCGGATGTACAAACCACTCAAGAATTCCGGAGAACAGTGACCTACATAGGAAAGGGACAGTCGACCTACGTTGCAAGCATTACACCCTTAAAAGGGTTTGAGGTTGGAGTAGTTCCAAACACATTGAAGTTCAAGGAGGAGGGTGAGAAGCTGAGCTTTGTGCTGAGTATAAAAGGTCCAAGAGGAATGAAGGAGACTGTGGCTTTTGGCTATCTAACTTGGGCGGAGAGTGGAGGTGAACATGTGGTGAGAAGCCCAGTCGTGGCCACAAACCTCAGCTCAGATACGGTCTAGCAAGCGTGGGATCATTCCCCTTTGCTATAAATAAATTAAAGTTTAATAGTTTATAATTCACATCAGGATCAGGCTAAAAGCAGGTTGGTGTTGTTGTTACTTAAATTAAAGCTGGCAGCTAGCAATTTAAGATTATTGGGAAAGGTTTTGTATGGCTGTTAGTCGATGGTAAGCAGCTTTGTTTAATCATACATGATTAACGTACCATATTCATATTGGAACTTGGAAGACATTATTTAGAGATTGTCCTATTGATAAAAAATAAAATAAAAATAAAAAAAGCTCAACTTTATTTGTTTATTTTGGCCGGACACGCTATTTAAATAATTAATCATCTAAAAATTAACATGATTATGTAATACTTAAACCCTGATGACCTTATCCACCTCTGGACTTGGACAAAAAGTACTCTTCTTTTATATAATTCAACAATTATTATCAGCACAACTTAATGGAAAAAAAAAACAAAACTATATTAATTGGCTACACTTTCTTTGGCGTGATTGTGCTCCGTCTCTCCATCACATCCCTATCGATCACATCCCTATCGATCTCTACCTTTAAAATCGGTGCTTCATGAGCTTCTAGTAGTGTTTACTTGGAATTTTAAAAAATTGTTTTTCGCGATTAGATTAAAAATAGGTTGATGAAAGTAAAATACTACTAAACTAAAGACTAGTTAATTAGTAAAATCATGCATAAGTATAAATATGTGTAGCTACTTTTAGCCATAAGGCAGAAGGATAATGTTGGATTGGAAGTGGGTGAAGAATAGAACCTCTTTTTAACATCGAGACTTTTTTATTTGAAATGACCTGAAAATCATTATGACACCCTTTTATTTTCTCTGGATAACATTTTACTTTGGGTAGATTTTTTTAACCCCTTTTTTACCTATCTAAAGTTGGGGTAATTTTCAGCCAGGAGGAATATATAAGTCGTCTGTCATATTAATTCCTGCCTGGGAAATTACCTTTTTTAACTTTTCTTTTTTCAGGGTGTGTTTCCAATAATTGGAGTTGGAACTTGGAAGCAAAGAAAGGGTCTTTGTGTTTCACAGAACACCAGCAAAAAAGAAACAAAAAAGATGGGAATGAGAAAGTGACACGACCCATTAGCAACAAGCAAACTCACATGGGATGGGAGTGGGGATTGTCCCAATTTATCTTTTCTTCACTTCGGTTATATATTTACTGCACTATGATTAAAATTGCATGCTGCGTAAATAAAATTTAACTTTTCAATCCCTTATGATTATATAAGATTTAGTGGACGTATAAGGGGCTTGTAGCTCAAGTGATTAATTAAGATCAGTTATTTCTTCACGCGATGTCCTAGGTTTGATTCCCTCTTTCCCCCAATATTGCTTGTATCAAAAATATTTAGTAGACATAATTCAACAATCGATAGCTTAGCTATCATATAAATTAAACTGAAAATATAGCCATGCATTTTGCAAAGTGGTGGTGACTTAGTTTTCAATCTGCATCAAATATTTAAAAGGGTTGTTGAAACTAGGGTGGGTTAGATTTACCTTACATAAAAGCCTTGAAGAGAGGAACATAATTAGTGGGGTTGGCGTGTACAAATTTCCAATTTTTTTAAAAACACAAACCCTATATTAATTAACCAAAACAAAAACTCACACTAACCAACCAAAGAAATAAACTCATACTAATTAATCAAAATAATTAGAAATGTAGAAGTTATTAGGATTAAGTCTTTATGGCGTAAAACATTAATGATTACAATTAAAAATATATTGGAATTTTAGGGCACTATAAGGGGTTGACATACTTTCATTTATTTATTTTTAATTATAAAACATGTACAATCAAATGTTTTGGCCAAGCCAAAAAAAATTTACAGATAATTTTTTAAAAATAAAAAATTGCAAATCCCTACTTGATACTTCATAAACTCTACAAATTCTCCAAATTTCAACATCAACAAATTGAGTGAAAAAAAGAACATTAATAATTGAAGATTAACTTGGTTTGCTTTAATTAAGCCTTGAAGGACATGGGTGATTGGCGTGCAGCAAAGGTGATTGACTCTTTCTTCATGTTTATTCTTTGCGTCCAAGTAGGGGTTGGCTAAGGGGTGTTTTCTACGCAAGAAGGTGTGTGGGGTTAGCTTGAGTGAAAAAATTCTTTCTTCATGTGTGATTGGCGTGCAGCAGGGGTGATTGGCGTGCAGCAGCGATAATTGACTCTTTCTTCATATTTGTTCTCTACGTGCGGGTAAGAGTTGGCTAAAGGATGGTTTCTGCACAAGAGGGTCTATGGTATTTGAGTATTACTATAGGCTAAAAAAATTCAAGACACCTGGGCTATAGCCCGGGTTAGTGTGTGAATGGGTCCGTCTTGTTGTTCTTTTTGGAACTTGCCAGGCGCCTCTGTTTTGATTGAACAGTTTGGATTGTAGCTCGTCGAGTCTCGTCAACTTCAACTCTTTTTGGTTTGTTTATTTGCAAGGTCACATTAACTTTTTATAAGGTTTTTGGTAATATTATTATTATGTAATAATATGTGGATATCTCTATGGATTTGGATCATGGGGGATCTGTCATGCCGGACTGCATATCCAATCAAATGGCCCATAATGTCCTGAAAATTTCCTTCGCGTTTTTGGGTCCACAAAATTGAATCAGAAAACAAAACCTCTAAGGCATCTCCAACCGAAATGTCGAATCCGTGTAATGATTTTAATGAAAAATTTGACAATTTTAAGCCTCCAACCGTTATGTCGAATCCTGGTTGGATTGACATCATTCACTTTCATTGTCAAAAATGACAGCCCATAAGTTTGAGATGTCTTTTTTATTTTATTATTATTTTAATGCTAGGCCACTCCTTCTCTCCTCCTCCATATACAATTTTTACCCTATTTAATATCTTACTCTTAAATATTGGTAAACTGCTTTAAAACTAATAAAATAATCTATATATTTGACATATCGGTTGGATAAAGAGTTTCTGATATGTCGAATTGCCACATAAGTCATCAAATTTAAATTTGATGTTTGGAATTGACATCTCCTGATATGCTCTAAGAGCTGCATAGTACTAATACATTTTAAAAGTCTGGAACTTCTGATCCATCATTTTTGCCAGTTATGGCGATAAGTCTCTGCAACTTCTTCCCAAATTTTAAATTCCAATTAAGTCAACATGATGATCGAACCATATCTCACAATCCTGTGGCTGCCCGTTGAAGATGGAAAGATGAATGGGCCATGATTTCAAGGACATGTTAGAAAAGATGAATGTTGCAATAATGGAGTATACCAGTGCAATTATTGCTCGTATAAAATTAAAAAATTAAAAAATATATCAATATAATTTATCAATAAAATAAGAAATTATAGAATAATACGGTAATATAATCACGTGTTATATCTTGTACACGTGTTATAATATGAGTGAACGACATGATTTATTTTCCTCATTTTAGGGAATAGTATCAATAAATATCCACTTATGTTATAATACATGTACAAAATATGTCACATTGTCGTACTACCGTAAGGCCCCGTTTGGTTCACGGAACGGATATGAGGGGAAATCACTTCCTATGACATTTCCCAAGGGATGGGAATGGAAGACTCCTTTCCCGCGTTTAGTAATGTCGGGAAAGTAATCTGAAGATTTCACTTTATTTCATTTTCCATGTTTGTTTTGAGTAAGAATGGAAAACAAAGTTTGTATAATTTTCTAATTACACCCATATTAAATCAAATAAAAAAAAAGAAAGCATTTAATGATACATTGTAATTCTAAATTGTTCATGAGTACAAAATGGTCATGAAAAATGTGCATTGAATGTTGGCTCATTTTCCCAAACTTTCCCATGAGGAGGGAAATCAAAACCCAAGTTGAGAGGAATGCTTCACTTTCCCCCTACTTTCCCATGTGCTAGGCAACCATTTCCCATGCCCGGTTTTACCAAACATGGGAAAGTAATTGATTTCTCATCCCCAATGTAAGACTCATGTCTTGAGCTTGGAAAGCAGAGAACGGTGAGCAATCCCACATCGCTCGGGGAGGGAAAGGTGATGTGCCTTATATGTGTGGGCACGCCTCTAACTAACACGAGGCCTTTGGGAGCTCACCGGCTCGGATTCTTAGGAACTCCGGGTTAAGCAAGTGGGCGCTGAGCAATCCCAGGATGGGTGACCTCTTTCGGGAAGATATTGCTCGTGAGTTCCCAGGACAAAACCGTGAGGCGAAGGCCCAAAGCGGACAATATCGTGTTAGGGAGTCGGTCGTGACATAATGGTATCGAGCCGACCTCGACCGAAAATGTGTCAGCGAGGACGCTGGGCCCCAAGGGGGTGGATTGTAAGACCCGTGTCTTGAGCTTGGAAAGCAGAGAACGGTGAGCAATCCCACATCGCTCGGGGAGGGAAAGGTGATGTGCCTTATATGTGTGGGCACGTCTCTAACTAACACGAGACCTTTTGGGAGCTCACCGCTTCGGATTCTTAGGAACTCGAAGTTAAGCGAGTGGGAGCTGGAGCAATCCCGGGATGGGTGACCTCTGGGAAGATATTGCTCGTGAGTTCCCGGTGACAAAACCGTGAGGCGAAGGCCCAAAGCGGACAATATCGTGTTAGAGTCCTGGTCGTGACACCCAAACCTCCTTTCCCATAAACCAAATGACCTCGGGAAGATATTGCTTGTGAGTTCCCAAAGGACAAAACCGTGAGGCGAAGGCCCAAAGCGGACAATATCGTGTTAGTGAGTCCGGCACGTGACACCCAAACCTCCTTTCCCATAAACCAAATGGGACCTAATATTCTATAATGGGAAATGCTAGCAACATTCTCTCAAACATTCTCTTTTGGACCTTCTCCATTTTCTTTATGACATGTGTCACTTTCCATACACTAAAAACAATGTAATTAATGCATCAAATAAGGTAACATTTGTTTCCAAATTTACCCTTATTAAATGTATTGATTTTAATGTTTCCTTAAATTTATTATCCAAATTTGTTAAAACTTTCTTATCACCTTGTTAAAAAATTAAATAAGAAAAAACGTTAGTTTTTTTTTTCTTTTATGAAAGACTCCAACAAATAAGACTTACCTAATTAATGCTTAAGAAAAAAAATTAATAATCAGACTTACCGAATTAATGGTTTGAAAATGCCATTAATTAACTTCCTTTGAAAACAGACTTCCTTAGAAGGACGTCGTTTGTCTTTATAAAAAACGATATATCTTTTGTGGAAATTTTTTTTTTTTTGAGGTCATTATTAGGTTTTTCTTTTAACCAAAAAAAACATTTTTCCTCTAAAAAAGTAGACATTTTCTTTTTTTAAAAAAAACAAACAGAAATTTTTAATTTTAAATTTTTTACATATGGTAAGAGAGTTGTAAACAAAATTGGATAAATTGAAGTACAATACATTTAATAAGAGTAAACTTCGAAAACAAAAAGTGGTTTGTTTGATGTATTAATGTCATTATTTTAAGTGTATGGGAAGTGACACGTCATGAGGAAAATGAAGAATGTCCAAAAGAGAAAGTTTGAGAGAAGGTTATTAGCATTCCCCTTCTATAATTACTCAAGTTGACAAAACAATTTTAAAATTTTGAAGTACTTAAATATTTTATCATGGATTTTTTTTTATATCCTTTTTTACGTATTTTTGGGGGCTCTGGAGGGAAACTAACCAAGCCAACATTTATGATTTAGCCCATTGGCAAGTTCATTCAGCCCATGGGTCAAACTCAACCCACATTTATGATTTGGACCGGTTGAACTGGCATGCCCAACAATAAGGCATAGCGGATTGTACAGCTCACGACCTTTTATTTCCTTTCAATTTTGGTCTTAAAATCCTTTGTGGCCCAACATGGTGTGATGTTTTGTACTATATTTTTTTTGTGATACATGCGATGCGATATTGGGGAGGGGGAATGAATTGAACCTAAAAACTCAAGTGTAAGAGTAAATACTCTTAATTACTTGAGTTACAAACTCCTTGAATGATGTTTTGTAATCTTTAACATACTTCTTCTCTCAAAAAAACCATATTTACTTTAACTCGTTTCAGACCCCAAAAAATAAAAAAAAACTCACTCCACCTTGCTATCCCAAAAAAGAAAGAACAACAACAAAATACAAACGTTCTATTTTTGGTACTAATACACTTTTCTATTAGTTGAAGCCATCAAAACACACCTGAAATTTTTGAGTTTGGGCCGAGCTTGAGCCAGACCCTCATGGGCTTTTTCATTTTTTGGGCTGAGTCGGATCAAGATTTCAAAGTGATCGGCCTGAGCCCACCCATCGGGCCGAGCCTAAGTGGGCTTTTCAAGCCGGGCCACCCGTTGCCTTTTGTTATTATATTATTTTATGTTTTGCCTTATACTAAAATCTCATAAAATTGTGTTTGATTATTTAATTTGTAAGGAATATAAACCGCCAAAAATATCATTGAAAACATTAGTATCTCAAAAGTTCATTTTTCATTCTTAGTCAAATTTTGATAGAAAATTATTTTTTAAGTATGATATGTGGTAATATAAAAATAAATTAAAGTAAAAAAGACAAGACATTTACTTAAATGTTTAGAATGGAAATAAGACAATATAAATGGAAACAAAAAACAACAAGGCAATAAGAGGACTTACTTGGGCCGGGCCAAGCCGGGTTATGGGTAGGCCTTATCGGGCTGGGTTGAAAGCGAGATGGAGGTTTCAAAACCTAAGTCCAAGTCCTACCCAACCTTAGAACGAGCTTGGTCGAATGGAACTAATCATCGGGTCAGACCAAACTTTGACCCATCAAACTTGGGGCTACCCACTTTGGCACGTGGGGCAAATAATGACCCCTAAATATATCCCTCCATTTTAGGAAAGTTATTTTCAATTCCTTTTTCCCTCTCATGCATGTTGGATAGGTAAAATTTTAGAGATAAATTCGAAATTCATAAATTTGAGGATTTCTAAATATCACTAATTTTGAGAAAATGAGGACTTGGAAATGAACTCTACAAAAAGAAAAAAGAGGGGGACCCTTATATGAAAATTACACAACTAAACTTAACCACGAATAACAATGATATGAAAATACTTTCATATAAAGGGCGAAAGTTTAGGATTTGGTGAAATAAAACAAACAAACAAAATTAAGAGAAAACAGTCTTTCTTTTGTTATGCTTACTATAGCCTTTAATTTTATTTTTCTTAATTATTTGACAACCCCTTCGACACGAACACGCACATTATAAAGCATTTATAAAAGAACAAAATATCAAAGTATTATTCTGAATTTGATCTTTTTATGTTCTATATATAGGGCGGAAAAAGAAATCTACTTTAAAGTGGTTTAGGTTCCCCCTAACACTAGCACCTCCTACCAATACAATTCTTGCAATCGTGTGTACTTGTTAATTTGCCAATAAAATATGGCACTATTATTTTCTTAGCTTGTGAAAAAAGTGTGACATAACAAAAGAGAGAAGAAGAAAAATGTCAACAAAGTGTATTCAAAAAAGACTTCAAACGTAGCAACATTTTCCTTTTTGCCCTTTTTAAGCTTTCAACAACACCCAACCCAATGGCCAATTTCGTGGTCCAATAAATCCCTCAAATCCCTTAAAGCATCTTTAACCCGGATGATCCGTATCCACTTTTTCAGCCCATCACCCACTTTACTCTTTAAGAGGCCAGTTTGGCTACGCGAAAATAATCGCCGTCTTGTGAGAGAAATCACCATGAAAGAAAGCAATTTGGCGTTTGGTAAACTTTTTTGTTTAAAGTGTTGTTGGTACTAATTCCCTCATAATAAGAAAATAATGCATGCATAATCATTAAACTCAACGCCTCTTCAAACTGATTTTTGCATAATTAGAAAATGAAAGCACCTCATTACCTCGCTTCCCATATACTTTCTCACGTGATTTTTAATAATAAGTGATTTTCTCAAAGTTTACCAAACTACGCTTCCCAAAATTTTTTAAAAATCACTTATCACCTCAAATAAGAATCAACCCAAGACTCTCTTACTATTGGGACCAAAAGCATACTAGTGAAAACTTCTGTTTCTTCTTCTATTCTATATGCACGTGACACACTGCACGTCCATATTTCCAGTCACGTGCGACGACCCGATAAAGGACAAAAGCTTAGAAGGGGCATAATGGTGGTGACTTGTGTCAATCTAGGGTTAGGGTTTTTTTTCTTTCTATTTTTTATTTTTGCTATAAGACGAAAACTAAAAACCAAAACCATTTTACGAGTGCGACAAAGATATTCTACTTCTGATTGATTCTATATTAATTTCTCCTCACTTTATCTTTTTCCAGACCCTTGAAATAGATCTCTGTCTCGCACGCTCACACAGTTTTTAATGGCCCCAAATTGAGAATACATTAACAAAACGAAGGTCAAGAAAATGCTATATATGTAACATGTGGCTTCGGAAATTATGCTTGGTCAAACTTTTATCAAAGCTAAAAAACAGAAGGGGTGAGAGAGAGAGTGAGAGGAGCATGCAATAAAAGAAAGAAGGGGAAGGAGAAATATATAGAAGGGAAGATTCAAAGAAGGGTTTGAAGACGTTGAAGAGGGAGATACTTAAAGTGGGAAAAGGCAAAGGTTTCTGGTCCAAAGAAGAAGAAGAAGAAGAAGAAGGAGCATAGAAGCATTGATAGAAACATTTCAAACCCACATTTTTCAGTCAGTTTCTCTAACATTTCGCTTTCATCGAAAACCCCACTTCTTCTTTTTTTGGTTGTTTGTTTTCATTTTCTTTTTTACTACAACAACACGTCTGTATTTGTATGTTTGTATGTATTTGTTTTTTCCTGCGTGAGCACTGACAGTTTCATGGAAACGAGAAATAGAGATTATAACCTTGATCCAACGACATGATGGCTTTCTTTTCAGTAAATCATAGTATACTTTCTTCTTTCACAATTATAGAGTGCGAGTGAGGACTGATGAGAGATAATAATAATAATTATTACACTGATCATAGTTTGATTTTGAACAACGAATTGTCATGCTGTGTCTGTCAGCTGCTTTTTCAGTTTTAACCATTATTTACTTACCCTTCATTTTCCTCCTTTTATTATTATTTTTTTTTTTTAAGCCAAGTATTTTAAGGGTCACAGACACAGTTGTACGTATGACCCATTAATGGATGGGCTAATCAGAGAAAGCCCTAGAGGAAATTGTCAATGAACCAGACTGTATATCCTCAGCCTTTCTTTCAATGGCAAGCAGCTATCAATACCCTCTCTCTCTCTCTCTCTCTCTCTGAGTCTGAGGCATTAATGTAACTGAAACATTCAGGGATAAAGCTCAGAAACTGCAGAGAAGAGAAGAAGAAAAAAAGGAGAAAAAAGAGATGCGATAATCGAGATCAGTAATAAATTGCACCACTGAATATCAAGAGATCAGCTAAAACAAAAACATGGCCATTTTGAACTTCAACTTCAAATTTAACATCTTCACTAAAGTTATATATACAGATCAGAGTAGTAGTAGCCGTCGATCACAAACACCCAAACGCACGCACACACATAATACTTTTGATCATCAACAATATCGATCATCTGACTCCATCTCATCAGACCCAAAATACAATCAACCAAGAAAAACTAGAAGAAGGAAAAAAAAATGTAAAATATCAAAAAAGATATAACCTTTCAAAGTTTTGAATGTGGGATTTGATGAGTGAAGAGGAAAGCAAACTAATAATAAATAGCTCTGCTAACATGCGGAGGGAGGCATGAGATGGAGACCTAAGTCATCTTTTTCCAAAATCAGACGAGCTTTGCTGGCCTCCATCATGCTGGTCCCATGGTTCGAGCCATACTCCTCCGGGTGCAACCGCTTCTTCGAGTGAAGCAGCGGCACCCCAAACAGCTTGGTATTTTTGCACCCATTGCTACTGGGCTGTTGCTGGTCTTCAAGAATCGTCACTGAGCTGCTCTTGGACGTGGTGTTGCTCGGGCTGGAAGAGTTCATAACATGATGGTGGGTCGTCGTGGACATGTGAGGGGTTTGCTTAGCATTTGTAGGAGGAGCTGGATAGTACCCAAGAAGCTGGTTGAAATTACTAGGCTTAGTAGCAGTAGCAGCTGGAGCCATGGAATTCGGAGGAGGGTTACAGAGAAGCAAAGAAGAAGGGTAGGAATTGCTTGGAGCCACAGGCTTGACATGGTTCTGAACAAAGTAGATGATGTCGTTGTAGAGTTTTCTCATGTGGGCTAGCTCTGACATCAGCATGGAGTTGCTCCGCCGCAGCCTCTCATTGTCCTCCGCCAAGCCCGTCACCGACGCATTATTAATATTCATAAAATTATTATTGTTGTTGTTGTGATTGTTAATACCCCCGGTTGGGGATGGGAGAGGTGGTGAGTCCGAGTCACACCAGTTGGGCTGCTCGTCCGAGTCCGAGGGGGAGATGCTGCCACGACTCGGGAAGGGGAAGAAGCTCGGATGATGGTGGCCGTTGATACCGAGTGGCGAATGCGGGTTGTGGTGGTGGTGGTGGTGGCTGAAACCCACCTGATGAGGCTGAGCTGTCTTTCTTCTATGGATCTCACAGAGCAAATGTTTCTCTCCTTTCTTGAAGAACTCGTTCGCAAACTCCCATCTGTCCGGTACAATCTTCCTAAAACCCTAGAAACCCCAACAACAACAAAAACGACGCCGTCAGTGAAAATCAAATAAAACACACGAACAAAACCAAAAATCGTGTGATGAATTTTATGTATGTTATCACGTACGTAGGTGTTGAGCTGGCGGACGAAGCTGGAGAAGTTGTTGTGCTTGAAGTAGTTGGGGAGGAGGTCGCGGGCGAACTCGGGAGGGCGCCAAACGACGAAGGTGGCGTCGTCTTCGCCCCACGAGACGATGTGGTCGGTGGCAGGATCATCCACGAGCTGGTACGTTTTGGTCAGGAAGGGAGCCGGCACCGACTTGTGCGAGTCCAGGGAGAGCAATATGCCCTCACAACTGTCTATCATCAGAGCCATTGATTTGACAAGAGAAAGAGATCTGAGCTCAGAAGAAAAAATGGAGCTTCTTCTGAGAGAGAGAGAGAGAGAGAGAGAGAGAGAGAGAGAGAATGAATGAGTGTTTGTGTGAGAAAGTTGGGGGATAAAAATGTTGGAGAAAAAGGGGTGGTTTGTGGTGTACTAGTAGTAGCTAGTAGTGTGTTGTGTTTATTTGCTTTTTTGTTTTTGTTTTTGTTTTTAGAAATAAAATGGGGATATGATATGATATCTGATAATATTAAAATTTTGTTTTCCTCCTCGGTTATGTAGTGAGAGAGAATATGTGTCTGTCTGTCTAGGACTGTGAAATAAGGGCCTTTCAAGACAAACCCGTGACCTCTTCTTTCTCTCTCTCTCTCTCTCTCTCTCTCTCTCTCTCTCTCTCTCTCTCTCTCACACATACATACTGTCTTTTTTACTGACAATCGATCCCGCGCACACCCACTTAAAAATCACGCACAGGAGGAGGATGGTGCAGGGTCTGTGTACCCTCCCGTCCCCTTGTGTGTTCTGAAATGACCATGGTGCCCCTCCCTCCACCTTCCTCTTTTTTTTACTTTCATTTATTGATTTTTGAACTCAATAGACACAGTCAAAAACTTGGTCTGGTTGGTTACTTACAAGCTATACACGTCTATAATTCCTTTTCCTTTTGCTAGGCCTGGACCTGTTTAGAGCCTTCTGTGGTATATACAGTTCTGCAGCTTCTGCTTCTCAGCTTGTGCTTGTGCTTTGATGTTAGTGGTTTTGTACCATCTCATTTAATGCAACCCAGCCCTTGACAAATAGCTTAGCTTTGCATGTAAAATGTACAGATAATGACAAGTGATGTTTTTAATGCAACCCAAAAGTATGCCCTAAAATAAACTGGGAATATTATGTATAAATTGCTCGTGAAACGCTAGGGTATATATGTTGGTCCTCAAGGAATAATTTATTTATTTGAAGAAAAAAATGCATGGTTATTTGAAGAGAATCTTGGAGGAGAAGCCTAGAAGGGTATGTTGGTCAAAGGAAACATTATATTATTAGTTGGGTTGAGGGGAATGTAATGTTTTTCTTTAAAAAAAAGATAGGATAGGAAGAAGAAAGGAAAGGTTTGGGTTGGGGTTCACGTCAAACGAGTGTCCTCTTTTCGATTTGTAAGTTAGCTTTTGTTGTTTAATAAGTCTCAGGCACCAAACCAAAAACACAGTCTCCAATTTCTAATCCGCCATCATTTTCTACTTCTACTATTACTTACTTACTTACTTGTATCTCTCTCATTGTCTCTCTCCTTCTCTCTCTCTCTCTCTCTCTCTCTCTCTAGAGAGCTGGAAGATATAAGGTAAGGGATACATCGAACTACGTGATGGGATTTAAAGCCTGTTTCTTTCTTCTTCATGACGACATTTTCTTCTCCTTCTTCTTCTTCTATTTTGCATGCTTCTCTCTCTCTCTCTCTCTCTACCTTTCTTTCTTCTTCTTCTTCGGCTTCTTTTTTTCTTTTTTTGATGCCTATAATATTCCAAACTTCAATATACCATCAGGGCTAAAGAGACCTTATATGGCCACTACAACCTTTACTCACTAGCTTACAATTCTTCTACCTCTCTCTCCCTCCCTCTGCCAGCCAGCTGCTTTCGTAGTTTGGCTCTTGCTCACTCTCAGCTCGGCTTCTCTGCCGACGTGTCCAGGTGATCCATTGAATTATTGACCCTAAAAGTTTCCATGAATCAACAACTGAAAAGAAAATTAAAATTAATATTTACAGCTTTTCCTCCCTCTCTCTCTTTTGTAATGCCCCAAGAAATATTCTTTCTTTTTACACACACTACTTTCTCTCTCTCCTCTCTCACAGCGCACAGACTCTGTGAAAAGGAGTAAGATAGAGGAGGCAAGGCAAGACATATGTTTAATTTTCATCCCATTGAGAATCAAATGATGATGACCTCTGCCACACAACCAAAGTGATTCACTTTCCATTTTCAAAATTAAAGAAGAAAAAAAACAGCTTATAAATTGATGTGATCTAGATTCTAAACCCATGTTTTATTTTTTGAATTTTTGAAGTGTGACAATTTAATGTGGGAATTTTGAAGAAGCTAGCTAGATTGCATGAAATTCAATGTAATAATGAAGTGGGCACTAGCAGGAAAAAGAAAAGGGTAAGGGAGATGGGATTTATTTTGTGATAAGTGAAAGCCTGACTGCAAGGAAGTAGAGGGGTAGGGAGGGAGGGAGTAGGGACACAATCAGGTGTTCTAGGGTGCAAAGTGAAAACAATAGGAAAATGATGGCTAATTATTTCACAAAGATACTCAACTGATTATTTTCATTATGGCCTATCATTCTCATTGTTGGAAAAACAAAGTTAAACTCATCAAACTGTCCCAACTTCACTTCCCCACCCCCTATAATTTCTCACTTTTTACAGTTTTCTCGGCGCTCCCTTCATTTGAAATCGGTGCAAATTTATATTCATCACCATATCATTAATCATTTTTTTACTTTTTACTTTCAATATTTTGTTTTTATAAAAAACTTAAATTATACATTTATAACAAGGCTTAGCCTAAAATACATATGCTATGCCTGAAGAAAATGGAGAAATACATACTTCTATGTGAAAGCATTACATTCCGATAACCTCCCTTTTCTTTTCTTTTCTTTTTAATACAAGCAATATTAAAGAAGAGAGAAATCAAACCTAAAATCTCGGGTGCATAGATATATACTCTTAATCACTTTAGCTATAAACCCCTTACATTTGTTTTCAATTTTGTGGTAATCTCTATTTTGGGCTAGAATGGGCAAGTATCTATGAAAAAGGAAAAAAAATACAGTTTTATTAACAAAATATCAAGTATAAAAAAAGGCAAATAGACTGGAGAGAGAAGGAAAATATCCCTAACCAATATGTAGGTATAGAAATTAATATTTGCATGTGACACTGGCAACACCGCAGAAGTTTATATAATTAAACGGGGAGAATTAATATATATATATATATAGAAAATAGCATGAAGAAGCAGTGTCCAGCTTCAAGTCCCGATATTCAATAAAAATGTGAAATTTTAATGGGTTTTTCTCCCTAGCATGAGAAGAAGAACACACATCTTCTAATATGTTCTTGGCCCTGCCCTTCTCTTCTCTCTCCCAGCTCAGCCCACACATACATCTTAAACCCTGCACTCTTCTGTGCAGGCAGCAGAGATCTCTGCACCTTTCAGCGCCTGACATGGAGAGACAGAAGCAGCTAGCTAGTCCTTTTTATTTTGAAGGGCTTCTGCTTCTGCTTCTGTAGGTGTAACCACTCTCGTGATTCTTGTTTTGTTTTTTTCCTTTGCATAACATATAATTATTACCACCACCCTTTTCTCTAGTTCATGTTACATGCACATTTTTGGGAATTTACCGCATGTGTGTACACATTACCCACCTCTACGCTCTAGCTTAGCTCTCACCAACCGACCCATCAACCCCAACGTCCACATTTGATTAATCTCCTACCTTTTTTATTTTATTTTATACAATTGATTTGAACACATGACGTCATGTGAATAAATAACTGCTCTTAACTACTCGAACTATAAGCCCCTTATAAATTACTCATACCTAAGTAAACTCAATGTGCAAGAAATCATGGGCATGCATGCATGCAGAATCGGCTTAATCCATTAACAAACGTAATTATGTGACCATGATGAAGCATATGGATTGTTTGTTGATTGAGTAATTAATCAAGCTTGGTATAGCAAGGTGAGGTAAAATTAATTATGAAGCAATTTTACCCTTTGTTTGAACAATATAAGACATATGTATATGAGATGAGTTGAGAGGATTGAGACGGAATGGGTCCACAGAGAGTATGGAAATCTAGAAAAACAAAGGCTGATTTCTTTCACAAGTTGTCAGCAATTCTGGACATGAATCCTTATACCGAGCCCACCACCACCATCACTACCAAAATCACTCCCACCCCCATCCCCTCCTAAACTACAACTCATACGCCCCAATCTCTCTCTCTCTCTCTCTCTCTCTCTCTCTCTCTAGATAGCTATGTGCTGAAGAGCAAGAAGATTCTATTCTAATTTCTAAAACGCTGTGAAAGTGAAACCAAACCCCACCTCCACTCACATGACCACCGCCGATACCAAACAAAAGAAGAAACTATATAAATTAATTAGTAGGTTCAAAAACACAGAGATTTTTATTTTATTTTTTATTAATGAGAGTAATTTTTTTTTATCCAAATACGAGAATTCCAATGCGAGACAACTTAAAACACAGAGCGAATACGGATAAAAAACCACCGTATTTAAAAATGCCCAAGTGACTGATTGATACTCATAGGTTCCCTACCCATATACTTTTAACTATTATATTCTTCTTAGACAACCCTTTCTCCTTCTTTCTAAACTGAAAAACTCAAAGAAAAAGAATCAAAATCTATTTTCTTTTCTACACGACGACAAGCCTACAAGGTTCTTTCTTCTGTCTCTTCTCAATCTCGCACTCTCTTTTGTCTTTCTTTCTGACCCCTTCCCCCCTCCTCGACCTCAATTAACCTAATTTTATATTTTTAATTTTATATATGTATAATATGGTTTGTATGGCATGGATTTGAATTGGGGTCAAAGTGAAAGTGCTCTAGGGTTCGAATCTGCAGGTGCTGGGGGGGCTAGTCAGAAACAAAATCAAAGGTCACGAGGGGATTTAGATGCCACGAGGAAATGGGCATGCCATTTTTCTGAGATCATTAAAGATCAGACAAGATACCTGTTTGTCTTTGGTTCTAGCATGCCCTATAATGTTAATTATATGTTTTTTCTTTTTGGGTTCAATTGACGTTTCTGTCCTTAATTCTGGGCTTCTTCTACTTCTAGATTTCATCCTTCTCTTGAGTCACACGGTGCAACCTTCTTCCATAAATGCATGCAGAAAAATAAGGCATGTCTTATTTGTGAATAGTTATTATAGTTCATGAATATATTAATGAAATAATTTACCGCCGAGACTGAGAGAGGTGAAATTTGACAAGTGTTAAAACTCCCATTTGCTTTAAGGATGAGCTCCTCCTCAAATTTAAGGAGCCAAACTTTTTTCCCGTAAAATGTCTCGATTTACATTAATTAAGGATGAATAATCCTAGTGACAAAGCAGCAATCAATCGCCCTTATCCTCTTTATATAGTTTCCCTAAAGCTTGTTATCACTTTAGGTGGTACTGACTTTGTGTAAAGGAATTTCATCGTCAAATGAATTCGGTTTGATTTGTTCATGTCCCTAAAATTAATCGCTTATAAACTTCCCACTAAATGATTTCGAATTACCTTAAACAAAATTAGGTTTTGATATATGTGAACTTCCCCAATCTTTGTGCATGAGAAAGTCATATCTATTGGACCCAAATGAAATAATTGAAGAAGAAGTACTAGTTCTATGTATATATACACACAGACAGATGAAAGGTTAAAGGAATAGATAATTTAGATTTAGTTTCCATGCAAAAGGTTCAATTCTTCAAAAAAGACGTTAAAAAGCACCCAAAGGTTTAAAAAAATATATAGACTTGCATGGCATCCATTTTCTTTTTCAACGAATAAAAAAGTTAATTTTAACTCACTTTAGAATTACATTAAAAGGAGAGAACAACAAGAGTTGTCTTTCATCCACTATCTTTCTTCCTTTCCTTTCCTTTCCTTTTTTTCTTATCTCTTTTTTCCTTTCCCCTCTTTTCTTTCTTTCTTTTTCTTTGTTAAAGACATTCATTCATCTTCTACGTTAAAAAGAGATCCTTCTATAAACGTGTGAGAGGGACTTTATTCAAATAGTCATACATAAATAAGAGTATTTGATAGTATATTCTAAACATATATATATATATATATATATATATACTACAAACTCTTGCACATCAAGGTGTTTTTTAAAATTTATATACAAACGATAGTCTAAATATATCTAAATTCTATGGGAGAGGGAGATTCGAATTTGGGTGTAAGGTGGCGAACTCACTGCCTTAATCAACTGGCGTAATAACCAACATTTGTTCTTGCTTAGCAAGTTAAAGACAATATAAACATTGATCATGGTGATGTTTCTACATGCATGATATGATATTTGCAGCCTAAGATTCCACTAATAACATACTTTTGAATCGGTGCCATATTATCAACCATGGCCGACCTCGCATGACTTATAAAGATGGGGCCCCAATTAAATAAGTTTTAGTACAATCTAATCTATGTATGACCTAAACATGATTAGCCAAAAAAGTATGAGTCACCGAATGTCAAAAAAGAAAGACATATACCACATCATAATGTGCACAGAAGAAAAGGGAATGTTAGAATGGTTGGTTTTTTGTGTGATTTGCGAGTTAGAATAGAATAGAAAGAAAGAAAGAATTACAAGTAGAGGGGAACATAAAGGCTGTTGGATCACATGCACATCACATTCCTTTTTCTTCTTCTCTTCTCTTCTTTTTATACTGTGGTGGCTCATGAACGTTCCTTCATAAAGAAAAGGTTGTTTGAAATTTTTGGGCCCCGCAGGGGTCTCAAGGCTGCTGCTGCAAATTACGAATTAATTTTGCTTAAATATATACTTCCTCAATCCAAGGGATTCCCATGAGATGATGAATTAAGCTCATGTGGGGCCCTCCATCATCCTCACCATCATTTCATGCATATACAAGAACAAGACCCACCTCTCTCTCTCTCTCTCTCTCTCTCACGTCCATTTACTTACACAAAGCAAAGTGCTTAAAGTGGCATTTTTTCTGCTTCTGATGCCAGCCAATAATGCATCATATAAAAATGGTAAGCCCCCCCACCCCCTTCTCATCATCGAAATCCGGTGAAATCTAATTATTTATATCCAATATATCCATATCCATATCGTAATGGATCATATGGATTGCTCATTGATCGATTGATTATTATGAAGCCATCACAAATTGATCATTGCATGGCATTTGCATGTGCTAATTTTGTTTCAAACAATTTTCTTTTACTTTCTTTTAATTAGTACATATATATTCCCATAATCATACAAATATTATTGCCAACTAATTATCCACTAAGGAAACCCTTTTTTGGCTGCTCAATCATGTCATCAGACATAAAGTTTCTAAACGATCTGATACACAAATCATATTATATCGTCACGTATTATATGTTACACCTAACTTATTGTCATATTATGTCCAATGGTCACCCTCATTGTTATAACATAAAAATGGAAGGATTAGCTCAGTTTTCTTTGTCGTTATATTAGAATCTCTTCATGGTATGGAGATCCTCCCGATATCATTCAAGATGTTCTGCTAACAGATAATGCTGTATAATTCAAAAAAGAGAAAAAAGAAAGCAAGACAAGGCAAGGCATGCACAAAATGTGGTTATATTACCATGCAAATCACACGCATCAAGTTCAACGCATTGAAGAAGATAAATTAATGTTGATGAGCACTAGAGATTCTAAGTAGGATCTGAAGAGCTAATGGACATGGACGTGAAGTTAAGGTAGGTTTCTTCTATTTCTAGGACCACCAACATATATATTATAAGCTACTGTTTGCCAAAAGTTGAAACCAACATTGGAACAACCTATGTCCATGTGACACTCTCAAATTTGGCTTTTATTTGCAGAGAAGGGTGAAATTGTCTCACGTCCCTCCAAACACCATGGGATGCGTACAAATATATGAGACAATCTCCTAATGCTTGTGGAACTTTGAACTGTAAAGTGTTCTACTTGGATGACTGATCGAATTGGACGTTGTCTTTTTTTTCTTTCTTTTTCTAAAAAACAAAAAAATATTGAACAACTTTTTTTTTTCTTTTTTTGGGGGTCTTGGGGGGGCCATGCATGCACTCATATATTATTTGAAATTATTTTGCATTCAACAATTTGGAGGAGAAGAAGAAGAAGAAGTGTTTCTTACGCACGAATCCTAAAACCATCCATGGAGATATGCGAACCTCTTTTTTCCTTGTGCAATTATATATCTCATTGGCATTGGGTGTATCGTATCTAGATAACGGTTGATTTAGACGGAGCACAATTATCTAATAATGAAACTCAATTGTTAAACCTACTACTTTCTTCCATAATTATTACCTTCTTTGAATTCTTTGCTAAAAGCAAATTAAAAATTCCGAATTGATAAAATCTCACACACCCAAATACAATGGCAAAAAAGAAGAAAAGAAAAGAAAAAGAAGGATATTATGTATTGAAGATATGGCGATCAGAAAAGCTCATGGATTCACTTTAGAATGAAATGGGATCGATGGAATAACTTTTGACTGTGAGAGAATATAAAGCTGGAGCCCCAAATATACTTTCACTAACATACGAACGTCTGGTGAAAAGAAGGCAAAGAGATACAAAGTGGAATGAAGCCATGAAAAGGCTGGGCAAAGTCCCCACAATAGAAACAGGAAATAAAAGAAAGTGAACCAAAATAAAATCCACAGCTTTATAGGGAATAAGGAGGAAGAGGGGTTGGAATGATTGAACTGATCAGGTAAAGTTTCAATCTTGATCCTCTTCCTCAATTCAATAAATAAATAAATATGGAAATTAATTCATATGTAATAAACCCATCTAGGCTAATTCATTCATTCATTCGTTCATGGACTTTTAGGAAATTAAGAAAAGAGAGAGAGAGAGAGAGAGAGATCATGTTGATGTAGTTAATTAAGGAGAAAAAAAAAGGCAAAAAAAAAAGTGCATGAGCTTGAGTATGACAGGACTTAGTTCGGTTGGGGTTTGCGGTGGTGGAAGTGGAGGTGGAAATAATAATGATAATAGAAATAATAATAGCAATAATAATGGAGTTGCTAGTTGCAATTTGCTAGAGAGAGAGAGAGATAATAGTTTTACAATCATGGGGGAAGCATATTCACTTTCCTCTTTGTCATCACTTTCTAAGGCATGATTAGAAAAAAGTTGATCAATCTTCTCCCTCCCTCCACCAAAAGCAACTTCAATTTCCCTCCCTTCACTTTTCTCTAACACCAACCCAAAACTATTACCTTCCTCCCCAAGATTCATACCACATTATAATATTTTGGTAGAAAATTGTATTCATTTCATACTTTATTATTACCATTGAATTTAAAGGTAAATCATTAGATCATATTGGGCTACTTTTCTTAGGCTAACTGGCTTGGCTCAGCTACTTTTCTTAATCTCCTTGTAGGTTGCATATCATAGATGACAATAGAAATCCAGCTACAAGGTTTCTTGGCCCTGTGTGGAGGGCTGGAAAGAAACGAAATTAACAAGAATATGGGCCGGACTTTATCATGTCCCATTGCAGGCCAGTTTAGTTGCTTTATTAGGCCCATGAACATGGTCTCTTCTAGCTATTAACGGGTCGCCGTGTCGGGCCGGGTAACGGGTCGCGGTGTCGAAAAGAAAAGAAAATTGATATTCAATTACTTAGAGCAACATAGCTGGTGGAGTATACAACAGAGGTGTTAGAGCCTTGCACGTTACATACTGTATTGTTCAGCAAACATAGCTAATAGCTTGTACAAGAAAGCAACATAACAATTATCTCAACTCTCAAGTCATTGTATCACAAGCAATAATCGACCAATCAAATGCAGCCACGTAATACAATCCTGCTCATGGTTCATGAATCATGAATGGCTCACTTCACAGTTGGCTAACCACTCTCCTACTTTTGAGTTCCTAAATTTGACACCCCATACAAGTTATTGCACCAAAGAAGACAAAAGCATGTCACACATTCAATTACGTAACAATCTCAGACACAAATCAAATCATATATAGAAATGGCATGTCGCCAATTTACATTATGAAGAAAACTAGCATACTTTAAACATCAGCAGCTACAGAATATCCAAGATTTAGGTTCAAAGGAGCCCTTCCTTTTGGGAGGTTCAAAAGGAAGGTTCAAGTGATTGAAGTCAGTAAGTCGAAACAAAGTATTTCAGAATTCATATAGAAACAAACATGTATAGGAGTATAAGAATCTTTAGAATAATGCTACTATTCACAAAACGGCTAATGCCAATGCAGCTCTTTGCTCTTGAGCCCAATTTTTGGATGGCCAAATAATGGCAGTCTTGTGCTCACGCGAGCAATCATCAGATGACAACAACAATGCATATGACTTAAGACATATGACTTCGACATGAAAATAAGAGCTTTGACGCGTAATGCGTTACAAATATACCTCCATGCCGATAAACTTAGAGGACTGACACACAGGACAAAGGCTAAGCTTACTTTCACAATCTTTACATAGACAAAGATGCTTACAAGGTAATAGAAGCATGCACACTTCATTGACTCTGCAGGCCTTGCAAGTCATCATCTCTTTCACGTCATTGTTCTCCTTGCAAAACATATCAAAATTGAGGGTACGGCCATTGCAGCAAGAAGCTGTATCATCTACCTCACTGTCACCACATCCTTCTTTACTATCTCTACTTTGAGCATATACATGCTGAAGACTGAACCTTAGAGATGATATCATGTTTTCGTTGCGCCTGGCGAACTGTTGCCAAGCACCTGCTTCAACAGTCAACTGTTCCATTCGCTCTTCAAGCTCCATATTCTTCTTGTTAATGCTCTCCACTTCTGCTTCTTTCTCTCGCAGCTTCTGAAGGACTTTTTCTTCTACAACCGAGAGAGTCTGAAGTTGGGTAGCTTGGACCTTCTCCAGGATATTTTGCCGCAATCGGTCACCCTATAAATAGGAAAAAAGATATTTAAATTTAGTTTAGAAGAATTATAAAAATGTTGTCGTTGCTAGTAAGTAAACACATGCACATGAAAAGCAACCACCAGAAAGCAATGGTGACCCACTGCAAGCCAAAAGTGGAAGGGCCAATACAGAAATCCCGGAGAGATTCCTTAAGGTAAAAAGAAGTTGCAAGATTTACTAGAATAAGAAAACTACTTCTTTATCCATTTCGTAAATTATTTCTTGCCAAAACAACAGCTGTCAACCCTCAAGCGTCGAGAAGTTTTAAAATAAAAAAACCTACATCCAAACTCTCTGGGAGTATCTCCCACACAAGCAACATAAATATAGCATAACATAGTTCCAGAACCTTCCTAAAAGATGGCATCGAAGTGAGACAGACAAAACCCCCCACAAGGAATCTAACAAGCAAAAGAGGACTTAACCATGAACATAGAGAACTAAACTTTCCTTCACACCATCACATCTTCTACGTCCATAAGCACCATTGGCAACAAATCATCTTTGAAGGACTCACCAGTATAAATAGGCATTAACCACAAGGATCCTCCATCAAAATGGAATACTTGCAGTATTAGACAAATATCAGGTTTTTGCAAAACCTAGCTCAGTTTAATTAATTCAGCCTCCCATTGTTAAATTAATGATTCCAATTTAGTCAATACAGTTCACAGTTGGATTGTATCTACATCGGTGCAAAGGAAGAATCAAAATTGACAAACTACGGTTGGGCAAAGATATTTATTTATTAAAAGATCTGCCATAAATTTAGTAACACATGGCAGATCTTTTGGTTATATATATCGAATCATAATTGGACGAACATCATACTCCAAATGGACGCAAACATTATCTGTGATGTTCAACCGTCAAATGTATTTGATAAGTTGGATAATCTTTTGAGTTAGCATCTTGAATTGAATTACATGACACAGACTCTAATCATAATGACCTTAAATGTAAAAAGACATTCCATAACTGCAATAGATTATATTATTATGCTACACGTATACGCTTTGGGTTTTGAACATTGTTGAAATATAACTTAGAAAATAGGATTTAGACTAAACTTAACAACGTATCAAACCATACATATCATTAATTGAAAATCAATCCATCATTTATAGAATGAAATCATTCGAAACGAAATCCATGAAACTGGATCAAAACTTTAGATGTTCAAACCAACACATTAACCCAACAAAAATGACATGATCAGGAAAACAATGACACAATCCCACTATAAACATATATGAAACTGGGAGAGCATTTATGAGCAGATTAAGTAAACCATTCCCTTATAAACACTAAATAGTAAATCCTTTTGCAACCATTTAAATCAGTTCCTACAATATATTCAACAAAGCAACAAGATAAGGTCTTTGCAAAAGAAACCAGACCTGAGCCTTGAGGAACCTATCAATCTCAGCATCCTGTCGTTGTAGCTCATGATCCACGTCATCCCCGATGAGTGACAGCAATGCCGAGTCCCCAGTAGAAGCCATTCTAGTATTGTCAAGGGACAAGCCCAAGCCCGTGGAGACTGATCTCGGTTGCAGTAACTCAACAGATGATATCTGTGAGTTGTTCTCCAAGAAATCCTGTTCCTTGAGTTTTTTCCTTTTCGATTCGAAGCCATATTGCCATTGCAAATCAGCTCCATTATCACTGCCGTCTGTTGCTGCGACTGGACCGGGTGCAAACCCTACTACATGAACTAAAAAAATACCACTAATTTTAGGTAATGTTGCACAAGCTGAAGGTTAAAGAAAAGATATAAGGCCCTTGCTAAGACAATTCGGGAAAGATAAGAAAAATAAAGCCTTAATGAATTAAAGTCTCGCGCTTTCTGCAGTTTAGTCCATAAAAGATGATAAATTTAGCTCAAGTTCGCAGCAAGAAGATCACTTTTTCAATCAATTTTCAATTTCTGAGCTAAAGTTTACAAATTCTCGGCAGGCAAACGGAGCATAAAAAAATTTTAAAAAAAATGAGGAGGAAATATAAATTACAGGGCGGAACATAAGGAGGATGCTGCGAGTGGTCTTGTAAAGTGCTGGGGTCGTAATAGGCCACCGCCGGCGTCATCTGACCGTCGATTGTGTACAAATTTCTACAACAAAAATGTGAAGAAAAAAAAAGCTTAAAAAAAAAAGAAATGGACAAATTATTATTAGAGGAATTTGAAGAAGAAGAAGAAGAAGAAAATTACCTGAAAGACTTAGAAGATTGTTGTTGTTGTTGTTGTTGTTGGGGTGGGTAGTGCTGTTGAAAGTGGTGCTGAGGAAGAGCCATAACTCATGAAGCTGAGAGAGTCTTGAGACACACACAAATTTCAGAATTGAAATGATCCTCCTGAAGGCAGAGATAGAAAGAGAGAAGATAGAGAAGGGGAGCGGGAGGGGGGGTTACTTGTGTCATATGCACAACTGGCGAGCTGGCCGTGGGAAGATTCCATCTTTAATTTTTACCGCTTGTCCTCATTTAATATTTTTATTATTTATCATCAATTTGCAATTCGTGGGCAACTTCGTAAATTTAGCACATTTTACCAGCAAGGAGAAGGACCTTTCGCGGTAGTTGACTCGTACATTCGTTGGACCTCTGTCCGGGCTGGCGGTCCAATATTGGTCGACTCATTCATGGGCCTGATAATTGTTTTCCAGCCCGGTCCATGTTTTGCACCCACAAAAGGTATAAAACTTATGGCGTTTACTAATCCGTAATCAAATTGAGATGAATTGAATTGAAGATAAATTGGATTGAAGAGGAATTGAAATGAGGCATAATCAGAATCAGATTCCTGTTGAAGTTGTTTACTAAAATTGTCTAGAATCATAATAGAATTTCATAAAGTTGTTTACTAATTCAGCAGAATCGAAATATAAACCAGTATGATTACTAAATACACTTGTCCCAAATCAAATATTTTATATACTTTTTTTCATAAAATTTGATATAGTATATAATAGTAAGAAAAAATTAAATTGCTTTTTTATTTCATAGACACACTAAAATGATTTTGTTTATTTTGTTTATAAATTTAAGTATTTCTATTAGTTAATCCTTAACACTTTAAAATGATTTTGTTTTTATTTCTAGGGTTAAGGATAATCTTGAAAATAATGAAAGTAAGTGAGGGCATAAAGGGAAAAAAATTATAATTTCGATTGCTCTCTAAACCCGAAATCCAAATACCTTCTCTATGTTGGGAATCCAAATTAACCAAATCTTAGAATTGAATTTCATTTTTTGTGTGGGCCCCACACACTTTTGATTCCTCCTAATTTTAGTAAACACATGTATCATTAAGGCTGGGCACCTAAACCCGAAATACCGAAACCGTACCTAACCATATCGTACCATACCGATTTCATACCGTTTCATTTGGGATGAGGAGATATTCGGTACGATACCGTACCGTACCGAATACATGAATTGAAGTATATATATATATTTTTGTATGTTATGTTGTTGTATGGTCCTTCACTGCAACTTCACTTTTGAAATTGGTTTTATTTTTAAAGTGTTATGAAAACTAGAGAGAACTTGTTCTCATCAAGACAAGAACAAGAATCTTTATGTAAAAATAAACCAAGCATGCAACGTTTGCTTTGTTACTATTTTAATAGTTTCCATTCTCAGCTTTGTTAAAAATTTACTAAGCTTTGTTATTGGGTGATTAGGATTTGGATATTGAATTTGTTGAATCTTTGAATCTATAACTTAGGCATCACTTATTTTGGTGAATGAATATGTTGAATATTGAATTGGTTCATTTTTTAGTTGTGTCATTTTGGTACCGAAATGGTACCGTATCATACCGATACCGATTTGGTACGGTATGGTACGATACCAACTTTGGCAAACGATAATCTCATACCATACCATACCAGTTTTAATTTCCGGTATCGGTATCGGTACGAGCTCAATACCGTACCGTATCATACCGTGCCCACCCCTAGGTATTATCCGTAATCGGAATCAAATTCCTTATTCTCATTCCTATTTCGGGTTAGTAAATACGCCATTAGTTCTATTCTATAAATTATCATTATTTTTGTAATGAAATTTGATTTAGTGATACAGGCTTGTAGTTCAAGTGGTTAAGAATAGTTATCCATACACCTGAGGTTATATATTCGAATCCCCTTTCTCCAATGTCGCTTGTGTCAAAAACCAAAAGGAAAAAGAAAAAGAAAAGTGACATTTGTCAACAATCATACTATAACACGAAACGGTGTGATAGTAAAAATAAAAAGTTTCTCTTGGTAATGGGCATGTACAATGTCTATTGCAATGACTTAGTTTCGTCATGGATTTTATCCCATTTATGTCGTGTTGTTTACTAAACCACCTATAACACTGTAACACGCAACGGTGTGATAATTGTTTATGTCGTGATGACAAAACAATTATCTAATCACAATTACAAAACCACCTAACCCTAATGAATGAGATTTGCATTATTGAGAATAAATAAATAAATTCTTACTTTTACAAAGAAAAAGAAAATAATGATAAATAAACAAGAGAGAAGGTAACATGACTACCCAATATCGTAAAATACAACCTGTAATCAACACTCTCCGGGCACTCGGGCAGCCCAAAAGGTCCAAAACCGCGTTTTCTCACTCTGCCCGGTATGCCCGAACCACTCTGGAACTTGGCCGCTGAGTTGGCCACCACTTGTTCTGTTCAGTCTTCAACGAAAAGAAACAAAGAAAGAATAAAAAATTAAAATTTACGTGCGCCTCCTCCTTTTCTGTCAATCAACTAGTGGTGCAATTCTTGAGCGAGATTGCAACGTTGAGCTTTTTGGGATCGAAAGTTACAGAACACTGAATCCGCCTGTTGAATTTTGGCTTCACCAGCTTGCCCAAGACGTAGGCTCGAGATCGAATCACGAAGTTCAATTGCAGAGGCACTGGCAGCGCCGTCGTCCCTGTTGAGGTGCTCATGCTCGCGCCACTGCCATACAGTGGAATTTTATTGCCGAACACTGACACAGAGATCGATCTCTGGCTCTTTCTCGACTGATAAAACTTCTTAATCTGCAGTACCCAATTGAGATTAACAATGCAACTGATGAAAGTTCAAAACGCTTTTGCTTTTAGCGATGGAAACTGAGGGTCGATGGACTTACAGTTCCAGAGGCTATGGTGATTTGGGAGTAGGATAGATCTAGGGGTTTTGGCGAGACGTGCATCCCGAAGAATGTGCCAGTGTTTCGAAATGTGAACTTCACTGTCGAATTGACTGAGATCATATCAGTGGCCACGCCAGTAGCATCCGAGCCAGCTTGAATCTTGAACTGTTCGAACGTAACACTCTGCAATTAAACAAAATTAACGCGAATTAGTAACGACCCAGAAAGTCAATTATCGAAATGGAGCTTCAGGACGAGATAATCGAACCAACCTTCATGGTGATCTTGGGTTTCATGGGCTTACTGGCACCCCAGAGAATCAGAGAGAACATAGAGAATAGGAGGAAGAAGCCGAGGACGAATGCGGGAAAATAGCAGCGGCGAGGAAAGCCCTTGGACCCCTCTTCGCCTTCCAGAAGGCCTTCCTCTTCGATCACGGCCTGCTCCTTCCACGGCTTCTGACCCTTCCGGTGGTGGCGCGACCCGTCGTTGGGGTTGATCTTTCTGGATCCGGGTTTCAGGGACCCGGAGAACCGGGTGGAGGAGGACTCGCGGGAGTGGCGGCCAACGGAGGAGTGAGAGTGGGGCGGGGAGCCGACGGGGCTGATCACGGGGGTGGACTGAAACGACGTCGTGGTCTTCTCGCCGTCGTGCGAGTCACGTGAGGGGCTCTGGACGTAGTAGACTGGGCGGCGCGGAGATCTGGTGGGGGACGACGCCGCGAGGCTCGTGACCTCCGAGTCGGTCTTGGCGTGCATTGTGTGGGATTTGTTTGGGTCGTCGTCTTCAATTGCAGTGCTTTAATGGAGGGGGATGCTCTGAAAATGGAGAGCGTGTTGGGGGGGTATGATTAGGATTTAATATCGAGGGGTTTGAGTTAAGGGGGGGACTTGGAGTAATGTTATACCTTACTGAAATGGAGAGGAAGGCGAAAGTGCTGATTTTAATTTTTAATTAGAGGGTAAATGTTTGTGTTGTGCTTTGTGTTTGGTGGGTGTACCGTGTGTGGGAGAAAAGTTTTGGGTATACGAAACAGCGACGAACTTAATTAACTGACAGACATATCACAGTTGGCACCGCGCGCCTATGATGCCAAATTAAATAGAAAAAGAGAAATGCTAATAACTTTCTTTTTAATTTTTTCTTTTTAATTTTCTTCATTATCTTCATGACATGTGTCAATTTTTACACTAAAAATAATGTCATTAATACATTAGACATTGTTTTTAGTGTATAAATGTCATAAAGATAATGGAGAATGTCCAAAAGAGAATGTTGGAGAGAATAGCACTCCCCATAGGAAAATGTGAAAAATGTTAGGGAGACCAACTTGTGTACTATTTCTCTAATAAAGTGTGAAATTCAGTGTATTGGCGGGCTCCATCTTTATTAGAAAGATAGTACACAAATTGATATCTAAAGTTGATTTTTCTAGTGTGACCCAATTAAATATTAAATCTATGTTATTATAAATTGATAAACTAATATAAATATAAATATATGTAATTGATCGAATATATATCAATTCGATTTGTTTGTTAGTGTTCTTAGAATAATTTTTTTCTTCAAAATTTACAATTGTGATATTCTAAACTATTTTAATGTACGTGAAGTAGGTTCAAACTCGAGTGCAAAAGAATTGGCACAATGCTCTTAAGTTTTAACCAACTGACCTAACCCACAAAAGCAATGGCGAAGTCACTCCTAGAACTGAAGTGGCCATAGCCCTCCCTAGATTTTAATCTCTCCTATATTATATTATATATAACATATAGAATTTGTAATAAACTTATAATTTAAGTTAAAATTTCCTCTAAAACAAATTAGACATGACTAAATTAGATATGTTTAACTCAAAACATGTAACTGTTGAATACATAAATGTTTTATATACTCGTATTTTTTACTTCGGCCCCCAATTTTACAATTCTAACTCCGCCGTTCCACAAAAACATCTGCTAATTACTTCCTTCATAACACATTGTAAAAATGTAGGCATGCAGTTATTCCAGGCGGTTTACTTTTACTACAAATTGCCAGATTGAGAAGTCTTATATAGTTGGTATTACTTTTGTGAAAGCTTTGTTAAACAGAAAATTAGAATGTAAAGGTGGGCTCCATATAAACATGTGAATCCATGTGAAGAAAAAGAAGTCCCGATGCATATATATTTGTTATAATATGCTCAAGAGATGTAATGCGTCCGCCGTAGCTAACAAAGGTGATCTAATCCATGTGCTATATTTGTTATTTATTGGGTTATTGTTTATATGGGAAATTTAATTTACACTTGAAAAATGTTTCAACATATAATAAAGGGCCATTTGGTTCGTGAATTAAACTTCGTGGAAATAAACTTCTCATGTTTAATCCCACGAGAAGGGAATAAAGGATGTAATCCTACTTAACAGTAACACACATAAATATAATGGGTAATGCTAGGTTTACCACATTTGTCATACCACATTTATACCACATTTCTAATAGAGGTGGAGTCCATATCTCTATTAGAGATGTGATATGAAAAATGTGGTAAGCCTAGCATTTCCCAAATATAATTGAGAACTAATTATGTCTAATAGGCCATCTTTCAGACCATCTCCAACTAAGGCCCAAGATCCAATTGAGATTTAGTCGGGCTTAACATTTAGGAAACATACAAGGATGCTTTCTCAAATGCAAAATCCGTTTTGTTCAACCCGAAAACAAAAATCCATTTTAAGAAACTTATAAAAGACCCGAAAGATGGTGAACAATGCATAATACATGAGTGGGACGAAGTCAGAGAAAACTATGGTGGAGGCCCACAACAATACCGACATGTAAATCGTTCGTATGACTTGAGTATAAGGGCGAAAGACTAATCGAATCGTCTACTAGTTGGTTCCCTCCTAAACTTCCCTCAAGATAGCTGGAGTCCGGAAACGAATTATATCGGATAAAATCAATGATTAGAGGCATCGAGGGCCTTCAACTTATTCTCAAACTTTAAATAAATAGGACGACGCTATTTCTTTGTTGAGCCCAGCCGAACCATTGAATGGAGATCTACAAATGGGCCATTTTTGATAAGCATATATTGGAATTATTTTCATTAAGAAAAAAAAAAGGAATTAGTTGTTTTTTTCTTTCGCTTGGAAATAGGAATTGGGTGATTTTATTTGCACCCCATTATTTGTTCTTTACACCCCACATTCTTTTTACACCCTATTAAATTTTAATCAAATTTAAAAATACTCACTACACCACATGTTTCTTCCTAAATTGCCCTCACTACACCCCATTCCTAACTAATCTTTATAAATCTCATCCCACATCAAACCCCACCTCATCGCAAACTCCATCCTCTTGCAGACACACCCATCGCAAACTCCGTGCCTTTTCAAACGCACCCATTGCACACCCCATTCAATTTCAAACGGGCTCCACCGCAAACCCCAACCCCAATCACACACCCCAAACCCAGGTCGCTTGGCACCATCGCAACCAGGCGACCTCACCCCATCGCAACCAAGCGACCTCACCCCCATCGGCATAACCAGTAGCCAGTAGTCCTAATAAGCAAAGCATTCTTTGATCCCAATGCTCAAACCACCGGAGGCGCTACCAAACAGAAAACTGTGAAATACAAATACAAAATCCCAAGTGAAATGGTACCCAGATCATCCTCCTGAACCCAAAATCCCAGTCCTAAATCATCAACCAAATCAATTTAGGAAAAAAGCAAAAGCATTTATTTTCAATTCATTGGGTTATCCGAATCCAACTCGGACCAGGTCGTCGAACTCCTTTCCATCCAAGCCCGATCCAAATCTGGCGTGATCTGCCCCGACGACCACTCACTATCTCGATTTCTGACCTCCACCAAAATCCCAAGACCCTACTGGGTCCTCATCTTCTTCGACTCCGCAAAACTACACGACAAGCATGAGCTCCATCTCAAGGAGCTCTGCAACGAGTTCGCTCTCGTCGCCTCGTCTTTCATCGAGAACAATGAAGACCCATCATCTTCGTCTCACGCCAAGTTGTTCTTCTGCGACATGGAGTTTCAAGACTCGCAGCACAGCTATGCCCAATTCGGTGATGCCATTGAAGAACACCAAGAACATAGCACATACAAATTTTTTTATTTAAAAACAATAATTAAAGATCAACAAAAGAAACCCATTTTGTTCGTAAAGATTAGTAACAATGCCATTACATGGATTACCAGAAAGAAAATTCAGAACCCCAAAAAATTCATTACCAAATGAATATCAGAAACAAAACCCAGAAAACGATCGACCAGTCTGTTTTGTGAGAGAGAGAGAGAGAGAATATTGGGAAGTCCGCTGAAAATGACTTGAAAATGGGAGGGGCACTATTAGCGAAGTGATCAGTTGCCACCAAAAACAACAAAGTGGGTGAAGAATTCAACATTGCTACTATATCAATATTCCCAATTCCGAAATTTTTTTCCCCGCATTTGGATTTGGCAAGATATTTCCATGAATATTATAAATTTAATTATGTGGGGTGTAGTGAGTAATTTTTATTTTTATTTTAATTATTTTTGTTCTTAACTGTAATTATGCATGAGGTAAAATAAGTTATTCATGCTTAAAATTAATATGGGGTGTAAAGAAAGCGAATAATGGGGTCTTAATAAAATCACCCAAGTTCATATTGGGACAACAATTAGAAACTTAACGCATGCCAACGGCGACGTTTTTGAGAATCTTCCCGGCTTTTGTTTCTGGCCACGCGCCAATCTAAAACCCTAGCAAAATCTCAGAGCGTAACGCCATCAAAGTTGTGCGTTTCGGTTAAAGCTGTCCTGGATTATACCAAACGCTAGTAGCGATCTCTTTGGCAAAATTCCCAATCTAACCCATCGGCAGTCTCAATGGATGTGGTGGTGGCTTCGTCGTCGATCGAAGCAGGCATCGGCTGCTGGGACCTACACACCGGCGCCGAAAAGCTCCGCTACAAGCTCTGCGCCTCTCCGCCTCACGGTCTTGTCTGCGTGGGTCAACGGTTCCTCGCCTCGTCTCAGCTCCGCGAGCCCTCCGGCTCTGTCCAGTACTGGTCTTGGTCTAAGGTCCTTCCTTTCTTATGCATCCAAGCTGTTCAATGAATTGCGTCTGTTAATAGCTAGCATTGTTGTTAAAACTTTGAAATTTTGATATGCAGCCTCAAGTTGATGTTAAGAGCTTCCCAGCAGAGCAAATCAAGCCGCTCGCTGCTAACAGTGAGGGCACGTATATTGTTGGCGGAGGTTTATCTGGGAATATCTATTTGTGGGAGGTTAATTTTCTTAAGCTTTCTAATTTCTCTTTTTCAGAACAATTTTAGTTCAATTTTGTTTTTGTTTTTTTGCCTTCAAATGCTGATAGGCATCATTTTTGTCCGTTTTAGGTTGCTAGTGGTAGACTGCTTAAGAAATGGCATGCTCACTACAGAGCTGTCAGTTGCTTGGTATTTTCAGATGATGATTCTCTTCTAATTTCGGGGTCGGAGGATGGAGGAATTAGAGTTTGGTCCCTTTTATTGTAATCACTTCTTATCTTCACCTTTTTATGTACTTATACAATGTCAGTTGTTAATTATGCACTGAAAATGGTTATATATCTTTTTATTGAATCTTTTTTCTTTTTTTTTTTCAGAATATTCGATGATTTTCGAAGGCAACAGCGAAGCCAACTATACGAGCATAATTTTACAGAGCACGCTCTATGTGTAACAGATGTTGTCACAGGATATGGTGGAGGCAATGCCATTATCGTGTCTGCGTCACTGGATCGCACATGTAAGGTAGGGCATGCCCTTTAGTAATTTATAACCTGTATTTGGTATACTAATAATGTTTTGTCAAAACGGAATGATCGTATGCTCAACAATGATGGCTAAGGAAATAAAAATGGGTTCTGGGTAACTATAAGAGAATGATTCACGAATTCACCATTAATGTGTGGATTGTTTCTCTTGATACATTGATATTCTACTTTTTCAAATGCTTAGGATTATTGTGTCGGTTTTTTGTAGTACGTACTTCTTGTAAGTCCCACAATATATCTTTCATGTCTTGTGCGTATTATCGTAATGATGCATTCTTCTTCATCCCCAAAAACAAAAAGTGATGCATTCTTGTAAATACTGTGTTTGACATTTTTCTCCATCTAGTGTGTTTGATTTTGATTTGGATGTACATTTTCTTAGGTTTGGAGTATATCAAAAGGGAAACTATTGAGAAATATTGATTTCCCCACAATAGTTGATGCAATTGCACTGGATCCTGGTGAACATGTCTTCTTTGCCGGTGGTAGAGATGGCAAGATATACGTTGCTGCACTTAATGCTGAAAGCACATCTGACAGCAAGTATGGGTTGCATATCATCGATTGTTTCTCAAATCACAGGTTCCTCTCTTTTCCTATAGTGAACCATTTCACGCACTTATAGATATTCCGATATGTAGTTTTCTTCAATTACACGCCTCAACTTTTTACTGTGTTATTTTCCTTTTTCAAAGTATAGTATACCCGCCAAATATTGCTACATTTTTTTAAGAATCCTGCATTCATTCATTTAGTTGTGACAGGCTTTGCATTTCTGGTAAAATCAGCGTACTATAAATTGAAGTGAGGAACTTTTTTTAAAATATATTTGTAATGAGCAAACCTCCTTTATCTCACAACTTTATATTTTGATTTTTCAACAGCAATACTGTAACTTGCTTAGTGTACAGTATTTCTGGAAATTGTTTGATTTCTGGATCGGAGGATGGCGTGGTTCGAGTTTGGGATGCTAAATCTCATAACATTGTCCGTGTGTTCAAACATGCAAAAGGTAATCTCAATGCTATGCTAATTATTGCTTTCTTGCTTGCATTAGTGTTTTTTTTTGTAAAGCTTGCATTAGCTTTACTATGTTTCATTTTACACGTTTTATTATGACTTTTAAATGTCACTGTTGTCTGTATTTATACCATGTCCTAACAATTTGAGTTGCCTAATGAACTATGGCATCACACACCATCGTTGTTTTTAACCCATAGCGAATTTGTAGTCCTTTAATTTTTTTAAGCTTGAATATTCTCTCCTAGTACATTTGAAATTCGACTTTCTTAGTTGTTTATGTTCAATCTACTAGTTTTTCTTTATTTTTTTAGTATATTTGCATGAAATTTTCACTGTATAATGCAGGTCCAGTGAACAATATTCTAGTCATTAGACAGCAACTTTCTCAGATGAATTCGCAATCTTCCTCCAGAAGGCATGGTTCATCATTGCCACCTCCACTGGAAAAGTATCCAATAGTTGAAGACCCAACAGACCTTAAGGCTGTCATTGGTCGCCAGGCTACATGCAGTAATTCTACAGAAGCATTGTACCTCAGGTCTGATGTGATGAATGGCCGAATCAAAGAGCTTCAGGTATGTTATGGCTTCATAAATATTATTAATACACTTTTTAAAGGCATTTCTAGAGTGTGGGGGTGCTTATGCTTGGGTACACGCACCATATTTCTAACAATGTTTCTTAATCATTCAACCACTGGAATTGAATGACATATCTTCATGGATTTCAAACCTTAACTTTAACCTTTTCTTTTTGCCTTCATTTTCAGCAACAAGGTTCTGCCTCAGCCGAAATGGAGATCGAGAGACTAAAGCATGATTACGAAAGATCATTACAAACGGTTCAGCAGTGGAAGAAAATGTACGACAACTTGCATCAGTTCTGTGTAAATGAGCTTTTGGATGGTGATCAAGTAGGAATCCCGAATGGAAATGCCGCCTGAAAATAGGTACCCGATAGCTTCCAATCCGTAAATGGTTACAAGATGCACCGTTTGTTCTTGTTTTGTCTTTGTGATCAGTTTCCATATTCTTAAATTTTTGTTTCTCTTTTCCTTTTTCCTCCTTTTTGGTTGACTAAACAAATTATTCTGTGAAAGGTTAGTTAAGAGATGAGATTGCATATCTATCCATTTAAGTTCTGATTCATATTAGCCTTGTATCATTAAGAGAACTCTTAAGTGGTAACTTTTACTTATGAATTGTTGAGTTTTGATTCAAATGAAGGACGAGTATCTCTTTACAGGTAAGGAGGCAATCAGTATTCTTATGTATTGTGAAAAAACCAAACTTATTTGATTTGTGTTTAATGCAAAAAAAAAATAAAAAAAATCATGATTTGAATGCTGCTATTTCCACCCCCATTCTATTTTCCCACCCACCATGTAAAGTTTAAAAAACACAATCCTATCTTTCTACCCTATGTTGCACGGACACGGAAATGTGACATGGGGACACGGAAAATCTCAAAAAACTAGGACATGAACATGGCTGGGAGACGGCAATTAAAATAATAATAAATTCTAATAAAATTATAATATTATAAACTTATATATATTTTTAAAAACTTCATGCTCAATACTTCAATGTCATAGTACCATAAAAGTAAATTCATACTCATTTTAGTTAACTTTGCATTACTCATCTTTTCCTAAACAAAATAAAGAATGATACACATATTCATGATTCATCATAAACTAAATTTCACACATTTTTCATATATGATCTATTATCTTCAAAATAAGAAAAACAATTTCCCACTTTATAAAATAAGAATCGACTTTGCATAAATGAAAAAATAAATAATAAAAAAGAAACAAATTGAATGAATTACCCACTCAAAAAGATGCTTCTCTCACGACCAAATTGCTATCAATATCCTTAGTCAACTAAAAATATCAGCTCTTATGAAGGAACGAAGAAGAATAAACATATTTAAAAAAATATTGTTTACATTTTTAGCCTACTTTTTAAAAATATTTTAAATATGTCCACATATTTTCAATAATTATGTTTTGACCCCAGTTTTTATTTTATAATTTTCAAAATGATTCCTACCGTGTCTTGACTTCAGTTAATCATGTCTAAAAGTGTCTTGATCGTGTCCAAAACATGTCTTGATCGTTGACCCGTGTCCGCGTGTTTGACACCCCGACACTTCGGCCTGATGAAGTGTCCGTACTACATAGTTTCCACCCACCATTATTCCTAAAATACTCTTTAATTATTAATTCAAGCAAATTTTCAATAAAATTAAAGCCGAGTTCATGGCATTAGTCCCTCCTGCACCATGGCAACAAAGTTTGGTGTACTAAATAAGCAATCCCTCCTGCACCATGGCTTTCTATCATGCTTATTATTCATTTAGCATTGTATGGGATAAAGCCTAACCATGGGCAAAGGATCAACGGTCCCAGTGTTGGGACTGCCGGGAATTAATAAGCCTTAATTATAGATCTCGTTCTTCCTTTCAATCGTGTAACAGAGATGGAGATCAATGGAGATGGGCATGAGACGTGAGGCTACATACCTTAGAAAAGCTAGGGTTAATTTTAATTTTAATTTTAGTGAAAATTCCTTTGAGAAATAAATAAAATAAAATAAAATAAGTGGGTTATGCAAGTGGAGGTTTTTTCCCTAAGTTCTTATAAGTCATTTTACAAAGGGGTAAATTTGTCCTTAAATTTTAAAGATAAGATAGGTGGAAAAATAGAACATGAGATGGAAATAGCAGCACTCATAAATTTAGAGGGCTAATATAACACAAACTCCGATGTGTGGGAAGCCCAATACTTAGGTCCCGTTCGGTAACGTTTTAAGGGGTTGTTTTCATTTTCAAAGAATAAAAATGAAGCAAAAACATGTTCGGTGGCCCAAAAACATAAAACACTTATGAAAACTAGTTCATTTGTACTTGTAGAAAACATAAAAAAGTTGTTTTCATTCTCATGGGAAACGTTTTCATAAAAATAACTCACATATTATTATTTCAAATTGTGTTACCAGACCCGTTTTCATTGTTTTTGTTTTTTGAATATGTTTTTTAATTAATCTACCAAACGCATTTTCATTTCCTAAAAATGCAAATTCATTTTCTTATTTTCATTCTCTGAAAATATTCTAAGAAAACATTCTCCGAAAACGTTACCGAACGGGCCCTTAATGTTTTTCACAAAAACCAGCCCGTGAGATCACCAAGCGTGTCATGACGCAGACACCTCCAAAGAAGCAAAACCTTCAGCAACAGTAAATTAAGTCTGCTTTGCCTCTGCTGGACCAAAGTCCTTCTCCACTCCCTTTTCCTTCAAAAGACTGAAAGTGGCCGCCATTTTGAAAACGAACACACACCAAACTTGGAACCCAAACAAGTGCACAAGATGCTCTTTGACTGTCTGATTCGCCCAATTGGTGCTGCCACAAAACTGCAAAACCATCCAATCTGAAAATTATGAAAATCATGCACACAGAGAGAGAGATCAAATAGGGGACCATTTGTCATTAAATTAATATAAATTTTTATTCATTTATAATATGCAATAAGTTATTTTTCTTCTCCTCATCAGTGTCTGCTCGCGATTCCCAATGGAGGAGGGAAGGTAAAGGCTAAAGAAAGTGGGAGAAGCAAAGAAGTATTATAAATGTGGCTGTGGGGAAGAAGATAAGGAACCAGTGATAATGCAAAGTTAAAAATCCCACCCAACAGCAAGATCTCTCTCCTTTAGATTCTTTTTATCCAATCCGAACCTCTTCTTACACAAAACATGTCTCTTTATTCATGTCTCTTGCCAAAAAAATAACTATTATTATATTCCTATTAATGGCGGTACCAGTTTTTATCATCTCCTACTACCAATTAGTCGTATGTGTTCACGCGTCACTGATCGTAACAAAATCTTTACTAATCAGTTATGTGTTCACGCGTGACTGATTGTAACAAAACCTTTATTCATTGTTTATGTGCTCACGCGCGACTGACTGACGGTAACAAAATCTTTACAGAGAGAAATAAAAGCGTTTACATTCCACCTGATGATCATCGCATGGTAGTAGAGGGTGCATGGTAAGTTCGTTAGCAATTCCAGCACATGAATCAGGAGGTTGGCATCAGAAAAACCTGATCCGTCTCGAAAAGCGTACCAAGCAATAAGAGAAGAGAAGACGAGTTTTAGGCTGGACCGCACCACACAATAATATTGAGCCTTAATGATATCATATCATTATCATATCGTATCGTATATATGATATGAGCTAAATATTTATCTAGGACTCTCCAATTGGACCATTGGCAGAGGCCAGAGGCCCACACCCACCATCACGTTTGATCAAAACGGCATCGTATTCCACCGCCAGCCAGGAAAGGAAAGGAATGTATCTGTGATTTATAGGGGTCTGGTGAGATTTCTGACACCTGTCATGTGATTGTGGGGGCTTTAGCCTTCTTTAAAAGAAAAAGACGGTGAATTTTATGGCAAAGTTAGACCACTACAGTTGACAGTTCCACTCAATGTTGTTTTCTCATTTTTATTTTTATTTTTATATTATAACCAAAAAAAAAAAAAAGATTAATGCACCACCAAAAGCACTTATTGTACTAGCGCTTCTTCAAACAGTCGGTAGATCTGAACCCTTCACAGTCACTTGCGATTTTGGTGTATAGAACCTGTGAAATGGTGAGAATCACTGAAATTAAAACGACCCACTTCTGCATTTGATTAGATTTGGTCATTGGTCATTGGCCAATTTCTAATATGAGTGCTAGCTTTGGCCCACTTGTTAATTTAAGGATCCAGATGGAAATGATAGGCAGCATGCTCCAATTTGATGCTCTTCCAAATCTAGGTAGCAATAATCATACATGAACTTTTTAACTTTTTTTTTAATCTCTACCAGAAGAAGTGATTGTTTCCCAATGAAGAAATGAACCAAAATTCAAGGCAAGAAAAGGAAAAAGATCAACAGCTTTGTGATTATAAAAGATTGACCACAAAATTACAATTGTAATATATACAATGTTAGTATTTTATATCACCTATGTTTTGTAAAAGGAATTGAGGGTAGCACTTGGATTGCTGCCAGGTATGGTTTAGTTAACGAGAGCTCTTTTGTTTGATTGTAATACAAGTTTTCTCTCGTTTTTAGGTTTAGGAATTTGTATTACAATCACGTGAGGGGACAGATAGAGACAATGAATACGAACTTAGTATAGCTAAAAATTTAGGGTAACAATAACGACACTCTTATTTTAACTTCATTTACTTCATTTTGTAAGTGCATAAGGATTATATAAATATTCAATTTCGTAAGTCCAAGAAACTAAAATTGGAGTGTATATATAGTGCTCCCAGAGGACTGGTGGTCTGTTCTGGATATCACTATTTTATTGAATTGTTTTCTTCCTTCTTTCCAAACCTTTGTGTGCATTTCTCTCCTTCGCTGCAACTTTTGATAAAACCCCGCTCTTTTATCTTCTTCCCCATCCCTCTGCACCTCCATCAACACTGCTTTCCGTCAGCCTTCAAGCCTACTTCCCCTTCCTTTTCTTCTCTCAAAACTCTTATTAAACTTCTCTGTTCTCGGATTCTTCTACTTCAAAATATATTATAATAAGCTACATATATACAAGCTTAAGCTTAGCTATATATATAGAGCAAGCATATATATAGCAATATGGATATTGTCCAGTTAAAATCAGAGGAGCAGATGGAGATGATGATGATGATGATGCAAATGGACAAAATCTCAGAGCTCTGCGGAGCCTACAACGACGTTGTCTCAGACCTTCCCCCATCTGATCACACTTTCTCCACCGCCACCACCACAACAACAAGTCCCAATATCATAACTTCTAACACCTCCATTCCCCATTACACCGACCAACAAAACCCACAAAACATCCCCTCAGCAAATTCCCAGTCCTTTCTGAACCTCCCAACAATCCCATCAACCATCTTCTTCTCCAACACCACAAACCCAACTGACCAAACATCCAATTCCTCAAATGGGTTCCTACCATCTTCCCAAAAACGCACCTCCATGGCAGCCATGAGAGAAATGATATTCAGAATTGCAGCCATGCAGCCAATCCACATCGACCCAGAATCCGTGAAGCCACCAAAGAGAAGAAACGTCAAGATTTCTAAGGACCCTCAGAGCGTGGCGGCTCGCCACAGGAGGGAGAGGATCAGCGAGAGGATCAGAATTCTGCAGAGACTTGTGCCGGGCGGGACGAAAATGGACACGGCCTCCATGTTAGACGAGGCCATTCACTATGTCAAGTTCTTGAAGTCTCAGGTTCAAACGCTGGAGAGCGCTGCGGCTAATAGGCCAACTGGGATTGGGTTCCCTGTGGCCATGTCTAGCGGGAGCTATGGCCTCCATTCAGTGGCTAAAGCTTACCAGGCTTCTTGCCATGAGAACGTGCAGCATTTTGGAGATGCTTGAATTTGATTTAAATTAGTGTAGTGACTGTTGATTAATTGTTTGATTACGGGGTTGTAAATTAGGAGCATGCATGGCTAATATGAACTTAATTTTAAGCTTAATTAATGCAATACCATGTTTCTATTGCTATTAATTAAATAATCACATCCCTTGAAGATTTTTACTTTTTACTTTTGTTTAAAATATGTACTTGGCATATGGTCCTTTGGGAACATAGGAAAACGTACTACAATGTAATCTGAGTGTGTTGACAGGCTTAGGAAACTATGTATCTTTTCTGTGCCTGGCCAGGAAAAAAAATATATCTCAGCTCTGCTGGGTCATCATAATAATAACAAGGGAAATAATGTTGATGGAGCTGCGTGTGCAATAAAATGGTTGGGTGGGGACAAAATATTGTTGGCACGTGAAAGTTCAATGCCTTTTCATTTTCGTGGTGACACCTGTTCATACATATATTTCTAGCAAAATAAAACTATTTGTATCATCTTAATATATCATATCTCGTATTATATTAATATGCGAATATCTTCCATCAAAGTTAAGGAAAGGCATCAAGACTAATAGTAATACACCCTCGTTTGTCAGGAAGGATTAGACTAAATTAGATTAGATTAGTAAAGTGGTTATATTTCATATGCAATCAAAATATAATATGGATATTGTTGTTTAACTTGGAGGATGAATGATGACTATTCATAAAGGGTTGATGACTAAAAGTCCACATTTAGTTTAGTTATCTCAAGTTCGAACCCGTATAACACTATAGTAATGTATTTGAAACCTCACTTTCCCTGTAATTTAGACTATTACTCATGCTTTAAAAAGAAAAACTCCTAAATCCTAATCATGGAATTTTGTGTGAAAAAAATTCAACAAAACAGTGCGTGATTGAATTAGAATACGGTTTAGGTAAGATTTCTCTCCAATTCGTGATGATAGAGATTGCATGAGAAGTCCACGTGAAGGTCTCTGACATAACGGTGGTGGGTATAGCTTTTACGATTAGGCAAAGTGATAATGTTGTTTTCGCTATCGCCGCCTCACCACCGCCCCACCCTTCTCTCTCCTTGCTAACACGTGAACTGTATCCCACCTGGCACTACACCGTGGATCTTACTGCCAACAATGCATTATTTTCTTTTCTTTTGTACTTTTTTTTTTGCTTCTCCTTGAAGCTTCCACTTGACCCTGAAATTGTAAAAGCTACCCACCACCGTTATGTCAGAGACCTTCACGTGGACTTCTCATGCATTCTCTATAATCACTCGTGAAATTGCACCATTATGATGATCAATTCAAAACCCTATTGTTTTACTGCTTGCATTTGGACATACACGACACCTGGACTGGAGGCCTCCTAGTGTTATGAACAGTATTCTGGGAACTTCTATGCCGTTCTAATTATAGAGTTCTTATCTTTCTGTTTTTTTTGGTATGAGACGTGCCGTAAGGATTAACCTCAAGGTTTGTCTCTTAATTTCTTGAAAGAAGTCAACCCAAAATATAAACAAAACAAAAATATATATAATGCTTAAAGATGGCGATGACAGAAAAGTTGAGAGGTGGTGGAGAAAACCAGAGGCATCGAATGTCGATCGCTTTGTTTATTGTTGCATATTTGAAGGGTAGGTTTGCTTCCCAAATGAGGATCTAATGAGAGAAGTGCTAATGTCTCAAGGATCAAAACCCATTTATTCCTTATATCCCCAAACCAAATCTACTGCAAAATATCTAAGAGAAATGCAAAACAACAACAAGAGAAAGAAGCTAGCTATAAAATAGACATGATAATCAATATAATAAATAAGAATGGTCAAACAAACAATCATCAGAAGACCCATGTGAGACATATGGCCAAGGTCCCAACATATCCTCATCCTCAAGGTCTTCTTCAATGGGTTAAGAGGTGTGTCCCCTTGTCCTCTGAATCCAGAGTACATACCCTTCCAAAACGCACAAGTTCTTTGCATCTCTTCACATTTACTTCACACAACCAAACAATAATGACGGCTCTTGGTTCTATTTATAACCCCTTACATGCAAAAACGTGAATCTCGTTTCAATTTCATTTATAGTCGAATTATGATCCGTCTATATTGATCAATTTATTTAAGTAATATATATCACTCATCCTGATACGTGACTGAAAAATTTCAGCTCAAGATTGATTGGTTGTCGTTGGGTTTGATGTGATTTGAAGGGGTGGATTGGGTTGTTAATTGTTATTATTAAGTCGTGTGTGTTGGGTGGGAAAAAAACTTTCATGGAACGGGGATAGGACTGTAGTCCTATCCCCCTCCAATCACCGGGCGTCATGTGGACAAAAACACACTCTCTCTCAACAAAGTTGTCCACATGGCTCACGATGATTGGAGGGGGATAGGACTACAGTCCTATCCCCGTTCCATGAAAGTTTTTCTCGTTGGGTGGGGGGGTGAGCTAGATAAATTAATGGAGTCAGGAGTGAAGAGGGAAGAGGGTAGAATAATAAGATAAGTTAAGGCCAACCAAAGTAAAGGCTAATGGCTAGAAGACAAAAAATGGGATTAAGACATGTTGGCTGGTCGGATTAGATTTTGTACGAGGCCATCTAGGACAGTGACGGAGGGTGACCCTTGGCCCAATATTCTCCCGTCTGTCCTTTTTTATGGGTGGGATGTATTTTACAACACAAAATACCACATCGAATTTGAGCAACTTTTCTATCAATTTTTGTCCCAATTCTGCTTCTAGAAACATGGATAGTCCCCCCACTCACTCCACCCCCTCATTTATTATTGGCATTTGCTAAATAGACATCAATTGGAAGGTTAAAGAAGGGTCAAAAGAGTTTCACATGTAAATGTTTGTGGGCGCAATTGCAAATTAGAATGATTTAGCAATGAGTCATACTATAGTGAGGGCATTATATAGGGTTAAGTCGTAAATCCCCCAAACTATAAAGGTCATTTTCAAGTTCATACTCATAGTTTGAAAATTCACGAAGTCATACTCAACGTCGTAAGCACGATCTGCATACCTCCGTTAAGCCGTTAGTTAATTTGTTAAGTGTTGACGTGGCGAATATGAGTCCCATTTTTTGATGACATGGCGAATTTGATCCAACAGCTAATCAATTGATTCAACAATTAAGAAATAGGATCTCACCTAAAGAGTATATATAAGGCCGTCACTATAGAATTCTTGTATGATACCGTGCTGGGTGTACTAATTAGATTATTTGGGTGCATTTATAATCTACTTTTGGGTTGGGCAGACCCAATAAAGGCCCAATGTGTTGTTTTTGGAAATGAAAGACCACAGCCTTCTGTTTTGATTTTATGGGCTTCTAGTCTTCAAAAACAAAATTCATAGAAAAATAAAAGAAAAATATGAAAAAATTTCTTGCCCCAAATTGGACCCTAGAAATCCATAATTTAAAAATGAAAAACATCTCTCTCTAGAACACTCTAGTTCAAAGTCAAATTCCCCTAAATTCGGAACGTTGGTTCAATTTTAATAGGTTGACTTATAAGTGTAATATTTTATTTTGTGACAAACAATCCTTCAGAAAATAGACATTCAATGGTAATTTAAATAGATTACGCCTACAAAGCACGTGATCAACACGTTTAGCCGTGGACTATCTTATTAATTAATCCAATTGTCCAGCTAAGCGAAGTTGAGTTTGCTTAATATTTTCTGAACTTAGACATGAATTAAGGTCTAATAATTCTTAGCGTGTCGTATTTAACAAGCAAAACTGACTCTTTCAAATATATTATATTTGACTGGAATTTAAAAAAAAAACAAAAAGTAATTAAAAATCTCCAATCCAATGGGCTAAAAAGACCCGAAACCCATCTCCAAACTATGTTTTGGGAGGGGCTAAATACCAATCGAGCCAATAAGTTGGGCTATATTCCGCCTGATATTTTGCATTGACTGAAAAGAGTGGAGCCCACGGAAAGAGTAAAAAGCAGCCCACGTGAGGATAGATAATGCTGGACCTTTGAGTTATTTTTCAAACTTGAAGCGGGGCCCGCCACTTATGTAGTTCCAAGCCACATGTTTTGTTTTTGACAAAGGTGATGTTCTGTCGTTTGAAATCCAACGGCAAGTATTTGCTTGCGTTCAATTTTTTTATTCTATACTTAGCCGCCACCTCTCATCAAACAGCCATGTTATTTCTTGTCTTCTGACTAAATCTAACTTTAAAACAAAATCCAACAATCTAAAATGAAATCCAATGGTCAAAATATTAATATTAATAATCTAACCCAAATATCATATATCCACTTATTTGTTCCTAATTTGTGTGGTTTCCTTTTATATTTATGGATTAAAATTTTGTTTTCAAAATTTGAATTTTTTAAAGTTAGAATGTTCATAAAAATAAATCATGATGTTATAAACAAAATTCACATAAGGAAAATTAATGATAAAAAAATAAGAGTTAATCATTCTTAAACAATTTAACAAAGTTGCGGACTTAATTTTTGAGTCTGTATTGTTGGAGGAAAAAACTGTTTAAATCCAAACAATACATGAATAGTTGTATTTTGAATGAGGAAAATTTAAGTTTATCTTTATTTGAGTTGGAGATGCCCTTAGAAAGGCCACAGTTCATTACCATAAATATAATTCTTTGATTTCTAAATTTAATTAATTAGGGTCAACATCAATCTTACGTACGCAATGATTAGTGGTTTGGTATGACCTATTATTTTATATACTATTATTTGGCTAGGGCCAACGATATTTACAATATGCATAACATAACTAGGAATCTAAGGGGGTGTATTCAATTAGGATTTTAAAAGATTATTTTGGGATAAATAAATCTTGTGGTATTCAATTAAGACTTTTAAATAATCTAAACAAGTCTTGTGGTATTTAATCGTGACTATTATGATTTTTAAAAGAGGGTGTCCAAATATAGTGGTATTCAATTAAGACTTTAAACAAGTAACAAAAAGTCTTTTGTGATATTCAAAAAACTTGCTAATTTCAAGGATTTTTTTTTTAATGTGGAATTTGTGTGACTTTTTAGTGGGAGGTATAAATACCAAACCCTATAAAAATCTCACCCTAACCCATCAGACTTTTTACGTGAGATTTTTTTGTCTGCTAGAAGATGAACAGCTCTTCGTGAAGATAAATGTCTTCATGAACAAGGTATTGCTTCCTTCTCATGCTGTCAGGTCTTCTTGCGTTTTTGCTCTGTCTATTTGCTATATGCCATGTTTGTATATGATATGTGTCTATGGCCCTTCGTGGGTTTACTGGGGGTTTGCAAGATATATATATATAATTCGTGGGTTTGGGGTTTGCCGTATATATATATATATATATATATAATTCGTGGGTTTGAGGTTTGCCGTATACATATATATAATTCTTGGGTTTGTCAATGGGGTTTGTCGTATATATATATGTCTGGCGCTTAGATAGTATAGAACATGAGTAGACTTGTCAAAGCTATTTATTTGTTTATATGTTTTCGTCTTTAATTATTAATTGAGAGACAATTCTTGTTGATGGGTTTCGTTAGAAAGAAGAATTTGGCAGAGACAATTCTTGTTTACATTGACTTTGCCAATTCTTGTTTACATTGACTTTTTTATACATGCAAAACTCAGCTTTATATAAACAAGAATTGGCAGATTCAATTAGAAAGAAAATATAAAATAGGAAACATGAGTGAAATTCTTTTGTTTGGTTTTCTTGTTTGGTATGATACGTGTTCTTGTGAAATAACTAATAAATTTCTTATATATGTTGTATTAGTAATTTAAATGGGGGATTCACAACAAGAAAATGACAAAGGAAATGGCAAAGAGAAAGAGAACTATGAATCTTGGACCATGAATGATACCAATGAGTTGTTGCACCTCTTGGTGGATGCTATCAATAGTGGATTGCTGATGCTAATGGGTCACTTAGCAAGCTAAATGTAGAAAGAGTGATACTTCCGCGTCTTAATGCAAAAATTAGGTTCCCAAAAACTTATAATCATTACTTGAGTCGAATGAAGTGGTTTAAGAAGCAATATAACAAGATGTCTACGCTTATGCGTAACAACTCAACTTTGGGTGGGACCCAATTGCAAAGACGTTCACTCGCTAGTGATGAAGTATGGAAAGATTACTTGAAGGTGAGTTTAGTTCATAATCTTTTAAATATATTAATAGCTTACTAGTTTAGTACAATATGTTATTTGCAATATATTAACAATGAATAATTTGTTCTTTGCTAGTCCCACTCAAGTCACATAAACTTCGAAAAGAGTGTAGTTGATTATGAGGATTTGTAGATTGTCGTTGGGGGTGGAACTGCTACTGGGAATGGCTCCATTGCATTGGGCGATGATGATACCGATGCAACAACTTATGGGGAAGAAAATGGAGATTTCGGAATGGAAGACTTTTCATATGATCCTAACAATGATCGTTCATAGCACCAAATCACTATGAACCATCCTACCCGGTACCTCCATCACCCCGTCAATGTAGTCCACTATCTCATTCCCTTTAGGTTCGGAGGTTCCCACCGAAAACCAAGCCGCAATAAGCGAAGTAGATCCGAGTATGAAGGGAGTTCTAGCTCAGTTGGGACCAACAATCAAGCCAAAGTTCTAGAAAATCTTTCTATTGGCATTAAGACTATTTCTGCCAATTTTGAAAAGATATCTAACCTAATGGAGAAAGAGAGAGAGATAAAGAGCTCAATGAAATAGAGAAAAGAGAAAGAGAGAGAAAGAGTAATATTTGGGATGCTATAAAGAGATACCAAATTTGGATGACAATACTCGTTACATGGGCGGGTGATTTGCTTAATACTAAAGCAAAGAAGGAATTGTTCTTGAAGATGTCATTGGAAGAGTGCTCATCTTGGATAAACTTCAAGTTAGGATGATTAGTATTTTGATCATCTTGGGTTTTGTTGAACTATATTTTTGTTTGTTCTATTTTGGTTATACTTTGGTTGAATTATTTGGGTTATAATTTGGTTGAACTATTGTTATTGTGATTTGGTTAAACTATTTTGGTTGTACTTTGGATCAATCTTTAATGATTTCAATGGAACTAATGATAAATATGTTTTTTTTAAAAAATTCATACTAATTTTATATGTATTGTATATATAATTAGGTAAATATTTCCTAGTGGATTGTGGATTTCTAATCGGCGCCAATTTTTAGCTCCATTTCGAGGTGTGCGATATCATCTCCAAGATTTTGCAGGTCATGGTAATGACCCTCAAAATGAAAATGAATTGTTCAATCTTCGCCATGCGTCCTTGAGAAATGTGATCGAGAGGATATTTGGCATTTTTAAATCGCGGTTCACAATTTTAAGTCAGCACCTCCATTTCCATTTAAGACACAAGCGAGCTTGTGTTAGCATGTGTGTACTACATAACTTTCTTCGCAAAGAGTGTCGATGAATTTCCAATTGAACCAATAGAATCTTCATCTTTAGTATTACCACAGTTAATGAAGAAGATAATTTTGAACCTATTGTTCATACCCAAGAGCAGAACGAGAAGATGCTAATGCATGGAGGGCTAGCATAGCTTTAGATATGTGGAGAAATGCTACTTAGAGGAAATCATTGAATAGCTGTTGTTTTCTTTCTTGTTAATGGTTATAAAACAAAATATCCTTTTAAATTCTTAATCATAAGAACTACGGTGTTGCCAAGTTGTATAATTATGTTGCTAAATTTGGTGTTGGAATTATGTTGAAATTGGGCTATTTTGGTTTGTTTATTTATTTGGAACCGCAATTGGGAGTTGGGCCTGTTTATGGTGGTAAGAGCAGCGATTGCTTGTCATATCTTCATATGGCAATTGCTTGAATGCATTTGATGGTTTGGTTTGTTTTTTCTCATGCGGGTATCATGTTTTTAGTTTGTTTTCATCATGCGGGTAGGAGTTGGTTGCTAGTTGCTAGTTGCTAGTTGCTTGAATGCATTTGATGGTTTGGAATTGTGTGTAATGGTTGGTTAGCATCATAAAGGTTGTCAGGATGCAATTTCTAATCTGCGCAATGGTTCAAAGACTGGAAAATGCATTTGCAATAATGCAAGAAAAAGCTTACTAGCCCCACAAAAATCTAGACACCGATTAACTCTTGGAATTGTAAAATTTTTGCAGCTTTTCATGTGCTTTCACTTGAGGGAAACAAGGGACTAACGGTGTTAGAGCTTGCTGACAAGATTAAGGTGATTTGATAATGTTAGCAAAAACTCTGTTGCGAACATAAAAAATCTTTCAAATCTTATAAATTCTTATGATATAAATCTTTTAAAATCCAAACATAAAAAATCCTGATTATAAAAATCTTTTAAAAAAATCATATAAAGTCATTACATTCCTAAATAGTGTTTTAAAATCCACTGGACTTATTTATCCATAAATAGTCTTTTAAAATCTCAATTGAATACACCCCCTAATAATTTGGGTCTCAATTTTATTTCATAGAAAGAGAGGGTAAGACTAATAATAATATTTAATTATTTGCAAGGAGATTGTCTTAGTTTTGATGTTATATTGCTCCGTTATTGTAATGGCCCTTTGTGGCTAGTGAATTTTTTTGGCTGAATTATAAATGCAATTTCAAAATTTCTCAACCAAAAAAAAAACCCCAAGCGCCTACATGACTCGGTGGCATCTTCTATCCATATCATTTATTTTATTTTAAGGAAAATGCTTGTCTTAGGGAAGTAGGAATTCTTACTTTCCTGCAAATCATAGTTTGACATGTATGTAGAAATTTTTCTTTTTGTGTTTTTGATAAATTATTTTTGTATGTGTGATTTGCAAGAAGTAGGAATGCCTCCTTTCAGGGAAATTATCCATCAACGAATTCTTTAAATCGCATAATTTTTCATAGTCATTTGGTCTGCTATCAAGGACGGATCCACGTACATGATAAATTATATAATGGTACGGTATCACCACGTCAGCTGATGATACTTCCATTCAAAATTCGCCACGTGTGGATTCACCACTCATATTTACTTAAAAATAAAATTAAAGAGATTTTAAAAACACTTTAGAAATAAAAATCCCAGAAAACCACCCGCTTCATCGACAGCAACCCCCACCACTGTCTTCCATGACTACTACCTCATTCTCTGTGTGAATTTGATGACACCTCAACACATGGATGATTCCACTTTCACAATCATTAGAACAGAAAAAAAATTTGAGTCGGCTATTGATACATGGAAAGCTATGCAACCAAGATTGGATTCCTATTCACCTACTATAAAATTTGCCTTTCTTGTCAATAATCTCAATGGCCATATACCATGTAGGACTTTGGAAGCTTATCAAATTCCTCAAAAACTGTTAGACTTCTTAACCTTCGCGTATGAAACTAAATAATTTCTCAAAGACCATAAACCCACCCCCAACAAATCTTCAATCTAAATTCCTTGAACCCTAAAGCCATCATAGAGAGAAAATTCCATGAACCCTAAATCCATAATAGAGAGGAGGAATAGAGAGGGAAAAGGGAGAGAGATTGGAAAAATGAAAGAACGACGGGAGCCATGGCAAAAAATGGGCAGGCGGAGGCTTTGTCGGCAAGCTTAGGGAAGTGGTTGTTAGGGATTTTTATTATTATTGTTGAGTTTTTTATTTTTATGGTTTTAAATTACAAAATTAGACTTTTAAATCCAGCGGTATAAATAGTTAATTTTTCTTTGAAAAAATAGTACACGTGGCACATTTTTAATGGAAGTATCACCAGATGACGTGGTGATACCGTACCATCCTATAATTTCTCAGGTACAGGTTGGAGTGGGTAGCCCAGTGCAAGATTTAAAGTTACTAGACTTTGATGCAAATTTTACAAAGTTGTCCCTACTCCCAAAAATATTAGCCTACCCCTCTTTGCCCAGATGCTGTCTCTTGAGTTGCTTTTTGTCTTTTAATCTAGTAAACCAAATCAAATTTTGCTACATCTTTTGCCCTCTCTCCTTCTCTTCTTCGTCTTTTTCTCTTATACTTCTTTTCTCTTGTGCTGCATTTCTCGTGCTGCATTTCTCTTTTTCTTCTTCTTTGTATTTGGCTTATTTTCTCTTCTGCTTCGTTCTCTTCCTCTCTTTGTGTGAATCACTGTTTGTCCCCCTCTATCTCTCTCTTACTCTCACCGACTCTCTCAACTTTACCTTTCGCACCCTCCCTCTCTGTCAACTCTCACGACCACTCTCTCTCTCTCTCTCTCTCTCTCTCTCTCTCTCTCTCTCTCTCTCTCTCTCTCTGTGTTTTAACATTTAGGTTCTGGTTGTTAAATTTTAATTGTTATTGTTAGGTTTTTAAGATTTAGGGTTTGGTTGTTAAATTTTTAGGATTTTTTCGTATGCTATTTGAAAGAAAAGTTGCTTCTCTGCTGGTGGTTCCACTCAAAACATCACGGTGAGGTTCTCTGCTTCTCAAGGTTAGAAAGAGGAGAGAAAAGGAGAAAGGGTTTGTTTTATTTATAAAAAATATGATGACTTTTAGTTTTTAAATATTTTAAAAGATGTTATGTTTTTATTAAAAAATTTTTTACTTGGAGTCCCCAAAACCAAGAAAACTATTAGCCTACCCAGACAAAATTTCTGCGTCTGCCATTGTCTGCTATTACCCTAATTAATTATGTAAAAAATTAAGGTGTTTTTAATTTGAATCTGATACTTAACTACAATCTGATGACGTGGACAAACCTTCCACCTTGCAAACGTTTGATACTTAACTATAATCTGGCCATAAAAAGTGATCCATGCAGAATGATGAAGATAAGAAATCTTTTTTTCTTCAGTTTTATCAGCCATATTACGGTAAGATATAAATGTAATTTCTAAGTCATCAATTAATCTAGGTCTATCAGTTCCAAATCAGCCCAGCTAAGCTTTATACCATGCAGCCACAACGACAATAACTATTAGTTTTTTTTAATATATAAAAAAGCTTGTTAATTACTCCAAATTTCCAATATGCCACCCGTTAAAGCAACTTAGCATCCTCTCACCTACATAATTTTTATTTTTATTTTTATTTGTTCCAATGGTTGGCAGATTGTTATATTATATATGCTTCACTGGACAAACATATATATAATTTCCTACATTTTGTATTGTTTGTAGTTGAAACATCGACATAACGCAGCTAGCAGCTCATCATCTCTCCTTTGCTTCCAAGCCATATTACTATATGGAGGATCCCAAGGAAGCTGTCTGTCAAAGCTACTTTTTTCTGAAGCCTGAAGAAGTAAGTTTCCTTGAGCTCCTTTACCTCCTATGTTCATCTGATGTAGGAAAAAGAAGATTCATCGAGATCGAGTGCTCGGAAGAGGACGTGCACAAGGTCACAGAGCTTAGGCGCAGGTGGGTAATCTTCATCTCTGTTGTGCTGCAATGGAGCTTCCTTTTCTTCAGAGACCCCTTGGCTCGGACTGGGGACGTGTTCGACAAGAGGCTGAATCTTATATCAGCCAACGGTGGATTGCTCATGCTCTTCATAAACCGGCTAAAAGGTAATTACGCTCTAATTAATTTTCTTATAATAATATTATCCTTAATTCTTTGTATCAGTCTCCAGCTATATGAATGGATCATGGATCGAATATGTTTATGATGCTTAATGACAGTTTGTGCATGCATGCGGGAGGTTTGTAATTATTTTTCTGAAAAAAGAAAAACGGACATCATTAAAATCTTTCCGTTTTTAGCTACTAGGGTTTTTACTTGATTTGATGGGAGTCTACGTTGTGGACTAAACTTCCCTCAATTGATTCAAAAGATGATTCAAATGGTTAAGAGTAGTTACTCTTAGGTCATGTGTTCGAATCTCCCTTCGCTTGTATAATACAAAAATGGCCACACACACACACAAAAAAACCGCAATTGAGAGATTTGTACTGGTCAATACATACAGCCAAAATGGTGAATGACCATAGCTCAAGAATCAAAACATTAATAGAGGGAATTAATTATGTGATTATGTTGCTAATTCTGCTATTTAATTTATAATTAAATGAGTAAAACGGGCGGGAGTGCAGGAAAGGTGGTGAAGCCAGATTCATTAACATCGAAATTATCGGTGGTGGGAAATCTTGATTGGCGAATTGAATTGGACGACAACATCAAACCTGAGGATACAAGATACAAAGGGGCACTGTCCATGATGGCTGCTAAATGGTCGTACGAGAATGAAGACCTCGTTAAAACAGTTGTCAACGATCACTGGAAGGTATGTCTTCACTGGGTTTTCCTTACAATAATGCTAAATTCACCAAATTAATTCAGTGCTCTTTCTCTTATTCTTAAAAGGATTGACAAGCAAAGGACCCACTAGTATAGTGGTTTGGAGTATTTACTCCATCAGGCAAGGTCCTGAATTCGAGTCCTAGCATCCGTGTAGTGTGTGTGAGTTTAGTATGCTATCGCCCCTCTTAATAGGAAATGTTCTCAAAAAAAAGGATTGACAAAAATTGTTCTTTGTTCCTTGTGATGACGATGAAATTGTTTTTTAAGCGATTAATTAATTCTTTGGAGTGCGCAGATGAAATTCTTGCGGTTTTACAACTTTTGGAATGGTAAGTAAGCAGCAAACCCTTGCATTTTCTTTACACAATTTATATGGTTGTTTTATTATTTTTCCTGCGCAAGACAATATAATATAGGCTTTCAAAATGTTATGCAGATTACCTGGGACGATATTCAACACAAGCTTTCCTGTTCCAAGACACAACATCTGACCCCAACTTGATCGTGGTGGCATTTAGAGGCACCGAACCATTCGATGCCGATGCATGGAGCACAGATTTCGACATCTCATGGTGCGAGTTCTCTGAAGTCGGCAAGGCACACAGCGGCTTCATGAAAGCTCTCGGCATGCAACCAAACAACACCTGGCCCCTTGAGCTAAAAACAGAGCAAGTCAACGTTGACCAACCTCATCGGTTTGCTTACTACACAATCAGGAAAAAGCTGATAGATTTGTTGCAGGAGAACAAGAGTGCCAAGTTTATATTGACAGGCCACAGCTTGGGTGGGGCATTGGCTGTGATGTTTGCTGCTGTGCTGGCAATGCATGGCTATGAGAGAGAATATGAGTTGTTGATGGAGAGGTTGGAGGGGGTGTACACTTTTGGACAGCCTAGGGTGGGGGATGCGAAATTTGGGGGTATATGAAGGAGAAGCTACAAAAGTATGGTGTGAGGTATATGAGGTTTGTTTACTCCAATGACGTGGTGCCTAGGATACCTTATGATGATAAAACTCTCTTCTTTAAGCACTTTGGACCCAGCCTCTATTTCAACAGCTGCTATAAAGGAAGGGTTTCTCTCTCTCTCTCTCTCTCTCTCTCTCTCTCTCTCTCTCTCTCTCTCTCTCTCTCTCTCTCTCTTATTTGGCATATAACGAGTGTATACAACTGTTGTCTTACAATAACTAATCACGCAATCTGTACGTAATTGAGGTTTATTGTGAGGTAAATGATGTATATATATATATATGTTGTATGCAAGAAGTTTGTGAGAAAAACATTATATACATCTTTACACTACTTATATGACTAACAATACTAATTAAACATTTTGGTTCGAGCTAGGTTTTGGAGGAGGAACCCAACAAGAACTACTTTAATCTGTTGTGGTTCATACCCAAGAGCCTAAATGCAGTGTGGGAGCTGATAAGGAGTTTCATACTTCCTTTGAGAAGGGGTTCAGAGTACAAGGAAGCATGGGGTATGCTCGCCCTTAGGGTTGTTGGTTTAATACTTCCGGGATTGGCTGCTCATGCTCCTCAAGATTATGTCAATCTTACACGATTGGGATCCCTTCCATCACTTGCAAACCCTAATAATATTATTCCTCAAGAAAATTCTAAAGTCGATTGATATGCAAAGATTTATAATAGAATTGTACGTGAAGCTCAAGTAGATGATTGTATTTCCATTTGTGCACAAGCTTTCATGGTGTGAGAAACAAGAAAAAAAAAATTAACGTAGTATATAATCTGAAGTCTTTGATTTACATACACAAAAGCATTATTAATCGCTGAATCAGCAAGAACTGCTTACTAGGGTCCTAGTTATCTAAAAGGCTGAACCTGAGGTTTTGGTGCTTCATGCCACTGGAAAACTGCGTTGACACTGATTTAGCGTCGAAATAGTAGCTGCTAACTGCTATACACCATTCATTCATGTTCTGGATCCTCCGTTGTTCATTTACTTAACCTGGAAAGATATGCAAATGGCTGTTCGTGAGCATCAGAACATAGCATAAGAATCAGAATCACAAAAGGTTTCATATATATCGTTCATTAGGCAGATGCCTTCCCACCCAAGGACGTGCTTGTAAATTATATCAGAGGCTGTCATTTCCAGTTAAACTGCATCAGCAGCTAGTTTTATTGATCCCAACAGTTATATTATACATGGTACAGACCAGAAGTTCCACAATTTTCGAAAACTTTCTTACTTCTATGGTCACATTATGTTAAAACTTTATAATTTAAAAAATCAACTTTCAAGAGACAAACTACCTTGCTGAATAGTCAAGTGGAGCAACAGGTGGCTGGATGAGGAGTCAGAAAGCATGGCATGTAAAACAACCACTCAAAGAACCCATCTGACGAGTTCTACGAATTGATACAGTTCTATGTGAGGTCCCTGCAACTTGTGCTTGGTCGGTTAACACGGAGCTTCTCATGTCTTGAGCCTTCTTCTGGGCCGATTTCAACTTGTTCATGATTTTATCCATGGATGATGATCTCTTCCTTTCCAGTTTCATCTGAAACAGTTTAAAGTAAGGGTCAAAATTTGCGGAACATATATACAAGAATGGAAGTCTAGAGAGAAAGACAGAAACCTCTAGTTTCCGTATTGCTGCCTCAGCTTTCGCCTTCTGCAGGTTCTCCCAAGCAGTGATTTTGGCTTCCTCTCTTTTAACTCTGAAGAAAGACAACAGGTTGACATTTCAATATTAGTATAGATATGTATCAGTCCACATTTTAAAATATCACATCATTTAATGATATTAATCATAAATCTCTATATTTTCGACTAGTGAGTCTATGATAATCAGGCAGGAAATTTGAACAAACAAAAGGCTAACCAATCAATATTTATTGAGATCGCAAGTACTTTTAGTGTATGGAAAAGATAGGAATTTACTCTTTGGTTATGGCATTTTCTTCAGAGTTCAAATCAATCCAATTTTCCATACAAAGTTTTTGACACTCTCAATGTATTTTTCTTTCATTTTCTCAGAAATAAATAATGCACAATGGTAAAATTGCGTGTCAACCATACATTGAAATGTTCTTCGATGAGTCAGAAAGATCCCAAGCAGCAGACCGAGAGTCTGCATCTTTCTTTTTCCAATTATCAATAATATCAGAGCCCTTCCCAGGTACTCGGGCTTTATGTTTCTTGGACCACCTTGTCACAGTGACACGGTCATCTACCTGCACATCCCTGACTTCCAACTTCAAAGAAGGGGCACTCTGCACTTCCACAATAGGCAGGCCCGAGGAAGTGGAGGCAGAGTAAGAATGCCCTCCTGTGGGAGATGAGTGAGTGCTATCATCTGGGCTCATCTGCGTTGCCATGTCCCTTCTTGAAACTGCACGAGATACATTGGTAGCCGCATCCTTGACCCCAACAGGTCCATCAAACTTTTCATCTGGTGTACATGTAAACAGACCAAAGACCATCCAGAAATGAGTACAATAGTTCTAGCAATTGTTACACCAAAGACCTGAGTCCATTGTTCAGGAAGTATGTACACATGCTTAACAAATTTCTAACATGGTAATTAAATCAGCTATGCTAATTATACATTCATGTAACGAATCCAGTTACTATGACTATGAGAATCCATTGTGATTTACTTGGCTCAATTAAGAAAGTAATGTCTAGTGGAAACAAATATAACACTAACCTTGAGAGCCAGGCAGTGAAGACTGCTGGTCCAGCACCTCAGAGCAACCATGCACACTAACCGAACGGGCAATGCAAGGCTCAGCCCGGGTTGTAAAGGCTCCATTTTGGGCACCGGAGTGGAATGCCAATCCGTCAGCTGATATAACACCAGCTGAAAACGGAGAAGCAGCCATGAAATTGCTCACATTGGTCCCATCAAACATGGGCATTGCTGGCGAGTACAATGAGTAACACGCAACCCCAGGAGGCCCAAGTGGACCACTCTTCGATTTTGGCCTCCTCTGGGTCTGCTGACACGACGGCCTCACCACACCATCACCCTGAACCGGACTGAAAATCCACCTCTCGGCATCTTCCCATTTCGACGGCAATGTCCTCCCGTTATTAAACGGCAACATTGAAGCCGTCGTATTCTTCCGACCCACGTTGGTAGGGGCCGGAACTCGCTCGGAGCTCCAACCCTTCTGAACGCCGAGACTCGTGTTCCGGTAACTCGGTGTACCGGGACTCGGGAAATTCCCCGATTTCCGAGACGTCATGGAACTCTTCTTTATGTTGCCCAGTCTCGGCGAGGAGACAGAGGCATTGTTCAAATCCAAAGAAGCGGGTCTCGGCCTGTCTAGCTTCTTCGAGAAAGCTTCAGATCTGGAGCGCCGGTCCTGGCATTCTATAGAAAGACGAAAAAACCCAAAAGGGTGAAGCTGAGAGCTCAATCTGGTTCCAAATAGATTGGACTAAAATGGGTTTTTACCTTTGATGGCCAGAGAGAAAGAGCTCCTAGCCGAATCGAGAACTAAATCCGAGTCAGTGTCTTCCTTTTGAACTGCACAAGCTCGAAGCCAAAAACAGTGAGCAAGTGAGAGTTTGAAAATTGAAAAACTGAGCAAAAGCGGAGAGGAAAGCGACGTCGTATGGTTTCTGAGCTGCACCTTTGGCCTTTTCTGCTTTTGTGGAGAGACGAGAGTGCTTGATGCTGCTGGTGTGGAAAGTTAGGCGTCTGCTCGGATCTGGATCGCGATCGGTACCGCTCGAGCTTTCTTCAACGTGGTGCTCATGTGCAGCCGAGTTCTGCATCACTCAAATCATACATCATCATCATCAACATCAATTTTTACAGAAGAAAGCAATTAAGCATGCAAATCGGAATCTTGAAAGGCCGATTCGGCCGGTACCGGAGAGATCTCGGAGTCGTGGTCAAGGGCGTCGGAGGCGAAAGAGCAGCGGTCAACGCTGGCGGAGGCTGAAGAGAAGAGACTGAAGTTTGACTCGAGGGTGAAGATGACCGAGTCGGGGCTCGCGTCCCGGACTCCGAAACCCGATCTCTGCTCCGGCATTTTCACTTACATTTCGCAGAGAAGAAGAAACAGAGAGAATCTGAGAGTGTGAAATGGCGGGTATTAGAAGTAAGGGAAGGGAGAGTTGTTTATTTATGGGATTAATTAAGGCAAATCACGTTTAAGAGATTTTGTTTAACGAATCTAAAAGACAAAGATTAATTAATTAAGGTTGGATTTTGATTAATTATGCGACTTTGTTTCTGTTCATCATTCATTTCATCCAAATAGATATAAGCTTGTCCGAGTGTGGGCTCACTGGGTTTGCGTTGCGTCGTCCTCAGTACGTTTGTTTGACTACGAGAAAATGATAGTAGTTAATTATAGAGGGAAAAATGAGAGTGGGGCCCACGTGTCATATGTCAGGAACTGGGTCCGGGTTTGGAGCAGGTTGTGGGGTAACATGGACTTCCGGTGTTTAACTTTTGGGTGACATGGATTTTGAATTGTAATGATACAATTGACAAATCAATAATGTTTTTTTAGGTGAATGAATTTCACAATTGATTTTAATTTTCCCGCCCTTGATAATGTTGTCTGATGTGAGTAAATTCCACATTGAGAGAATGTTTAACAATTGCATTATATTGAATAATAGTAATTTATGTGTTGTGATTTTTTAGGTAATTGTCATTTGGTTTTAGATTGGACCACATATGTGTTAGACAATTATTAGTCTAAAAAATTTAAGCTGTCAGAGAATGAGTCAACAATGTATATTAAACTTACACTCTTCCTCATGTGCATGCCATTCTACACGTAGAGAGGCATAACAATAGGAATAGAGAGACAAACATATAGATGTAGCTCTACCCTACACCAAAAAACTTAAATTATAAAAGAATGAGTCAATAATGTATATCAAACTTACAATAAATTATTCATAGACGTCCCTTTATACATTTGTGAATACTGTTGGATTTACTTAAGAGCACTTCCACCCATTTGTCATGGCAAAGGGCAATGGGGGGTAAGGGTTGTTACTATTCAAGTGAATAATGGCAGCCCTTGCAAAATGCAAGTGTGTTTCCACCCATTGCCATGACAACCACTATTCACATGAGATATGAGAAGAGGAATTTGTATAAAGTTTTGGTGTGGAAAGTGAAAATATGACTAAATATTTATTTTAAAAAATTCTGAAATTTTTAGTAATTTTTAGATTTTTTGTCATCGTTAACATCAGCAAACCCAGGCTAAAGCAATGGCTGATTTTGTCTACGGACTAACCTAGTTTGCTGGGGCCCAGTTGCTGCCAGGGCAACTTAGGCCCGCTGGAAACGTCTTAGGCCCTGTCCTGCCCTGACAACGGTTTACCGCTGGAGATGCTTTAATGAAAAGGATTTGATATCTCCTCATTTGGTTCCAAATCCAAGGTCAGTGGTGGTCATTATCGTTGAAATTATGGGAGAGTTGATTTAAACCAAGCAATACAATAATACAGACAACTCAATGTCACAGATTCACAGGAAGAAGAAGAAGTTGGAAACTGTTTGCTTCTTCTTTATTATTTGTCACAGCAAAAGGCAGACACGGGTTGGCACTTGGCAGCTATGTCCAACATCTTTATATCCACATCAGCATCCAAGGTGACCCATATTTTATAGGCTTATTTATTGTAGTGATCTCTGAAACTTCGGTCAAATCTTACTTTGACTCTTAAAGTTAAAGTGGTTCACTTAACCTCATTGGCAGTGATTTCGTGTTCCACTTTAACCCCACAGTTATCTCCATTAATAATTCTATCAGTTTTGATGACGTGGCATAGCTATTTTAGTCTTTTTACCACAAGTGATGATGTGTCACGTGAAGGGTCCACTTTTATTGTTTAAATTAAATTAAATTAAAAATAAAAATATAATTACTTGTTTAATTATATATATAATGAAAAATTAATAAATAAAAATCTTTCTTCTTTATGCCTCTCTATCTCTCTCTCCCCCAAAACTAACCCAGGCTCTCCAACAATTCTCTCTAATCAAATAATCCCTAAATCCCAGCCTTCAATCCCAAAATTGCCTCATTCTAGATCTAAATTGAAACATTTTTACTCCAAATCAAGTGGACAGACCCTAAATCACTAGCTTTTCAAACAATAGTTCAAAACAAAAGACAGAAAACCCTATGGACCAAGCACTCCGATGTCGTTTCGTCCATCCACACCCATGACAACAACTCCGTTGTCGCCAGCGTCTAGGGGTTGGTGTACATTGGGTCGGCGGACGGGACAGTCAAAGTGTGGAAGAGAGAGCAGACGTTGCTGAAGAAAGAGGGCGCGTGACAGTACTCACTGTCAATGTCTCGGGCTCGATCGTGTACTGCGGGTCCTCTTACAATATGGCTGGTGGGGGGTGTGGGTGGGTATGGCTGGTGATGGGTTTGAATGGTTATGGATGATGGTGCGGTGGTTGGTTACAGAGAAATGAGAAAGGAGGAAGGATGATGCCATTCTTTGGGGATAAGGATTGATCTTTTATTTTATTTTTTATGTTTTTGGAAATTGGAAGAAAGAAGCATGAAGGAGTGCAGTGGAGAAGCCATGATTTCATGTGTTTGGGGGTCTCTCACAAAATATAAATAATAAAAACTTCGAACTCACAAGACATCAAAACAACAAAATTCATATTGCATATATTGTCTATTCATTACAATCATAATTGTCCTCGACGAGTTTTCATATTGAAATCGTTGCATAACAACCTCGTCATCTATATTATTAAAAATGTCTTTATCAATATATGCAACCAAGCAATCATTCATCCACAAATCCCTCATTCGATTGCGTAACCGATTCTTCACAATATTCATAGCATAAAATACTCGCTCTACACTTGCAGTCGCAACATGTAGGATTAATGCTAGTGTCAGAAGCAAGTACACTAAAGGGTTGATTTGATCTTTTTTTGTCTCAATCATCTTTTGCGCAAGATCAGTAACTGATTCTTCACAATATTCATAGCAGAAAATATATCAAAAGCCTTTACCCTTTGGTAATCTACACATAAATTGAAAGACTCATTCAAATCAATAGAAATAAATACTTGATAATATGATTAGAATTTGAGAAGAAAAAAAACTCACAAGCAACTGGCTGGTTTAGTTGTGTTTATGACCCAAGAAAAGAGAAAAAGTCTTAGATTTATTGATTTATATAAGAAGGCAATATATAATTATAATAATAATTCAAATCCTTTTTGGAATCGGTAGCATATGGTTGTAGGAAATTTGGCTGGTCAATATGGCCCACATGGTAATGTCGTTTTGGCTGAATACTACTTTTGGCTGCTAGATATGGCCCATGTGGTAAATAACTTTTAGCTTAGAGGAAATTGGGCTGCATACTGGTACTTTATTTTTTTTATAAAAAAATTTCAATGGGGGCCAATGATTGCACTGGTCCCCATGTGCCTCTGCCACTGGAGAAGTGGAGAGGGGCTGGGGAAGCTGCTTGGGCTGGTGTTGTTGCTAGGTAGAGTTGGATATGGGTAGGATTTATTTATTTATTTTTATTTTTAAAGCATAGAGAAGAAAATTATTTATTTATTTATTTTCCACATATATATATTTAATCAAAGAATTAATTACATTATTTTATTATTTAATTCAATTTGAAGAAAAAAAGTGGGCCCTTCACACGACACATCATCACTTGTGGTAAAAAGATTAAAATAGTCATGTCATGTCATCAAAATTGACAGAGTTATTAATGGAGATAACGGTGGGGGTAAAGTGAAATTTGACTGAAGTTTCAGAGGGTATTACAGTAAATAAGCCTATTTTATATGCCATAATTTGTCCTTGTCATCTCCAAGGGAGTATGTAAATGAGGTAGGCAAAATTGTACTACAAAAACCTAAGTGGTATGTTGTCTATCCATTTACCTCATGAAAAAAGTTGATCACTCCAAGGGATTAAGCAATGCAAGTCTACAAACTATTATTATATTATTTATTTTTATCTTTTACATTTACAATTATATTTGATAAAAGTAGGTGAGAGAGTAGATATATTTTGCCTACCTATTTGCCTCTTCCTTTGGAGCAGAAAAATGCTGATGTGGCAAGGCAAATGAAATTTATCTACTCTTTTGGATGCAAATGAAATAGGCAAAATTGTACTATAACAACCTAGGTGGCATGTTGCCTACCCATTTGCCTCATGAAAAAAGTTGGTCATTCACTCCAAGGGACTAGGCAATGTAAGTTTACAAATCATTATTATATTATTTATTTTTATTTTTTACATTTACTATTATATTTTATAGAAAGTATGTGAGAGAATAGAGATGATATTTTATTATAAAAAGTAAGTGGGGCCCAATATATCTCTTTACTTTGAAGTAGGCAATATTGCATTGTTGGGAAGAGTAGGTATATTTTGTCTATCTATTTGCCTCTTCTCTTGGAGCATGAAAATGCTGATGTGGCAAGGCAAATGAGATTTGCCTACATTTTTGCCTCTTCTTTTGGAGATGCTCAAACCTTCTCAATTTTTTTTTTCGAACTGCTTTGCTTCTTTCTCTAAAATTTCTGTAAATAACGATTTAACACATGTGCAAAAATACTTCATTAAAATACAAAAAAAACTTTTACACATGCCATATTGTCATTGACAATAACATAGGAGTTGCTATTTTTCATCACCGTCAAATCACACTTGGGATAAGACAAATGGATACAATTTGGTTGGTTTATATAGAATTTGCTAGGACTTTTGACCAATATATATATATATAATTTGCTAGGATGGTTTGCTGGGGTGGGTAATTCAATGTTTATGAGAAAATTGAGCCATAAAAGGGGGGATTATTTTGACTCTCGAGGAAGAAGTCGAGCCATTATTATGTCCAAACCCACGCCCATGGGCCATGGCAGCTACACAAACCTGAACTCGTGCTGTTCAAGCCGGATTTATGCCGCTCCCATGTTACTGTGAGAAAGTAGTGTTACAAAAGTCTCATATTGGAAAGTCGAGAAACCTAGCAAGAGTTTATAAGGAGTTGGACTACTCCTCTCATTGCCAATTGGTTTTGGGATGGAATCTCAACTTCCTTCATGGTATCAGAGCGGGTTAGCCCACGTGTGAAAACCCAACGGCTACACATGCTCCATGTCATCCAATATGTATTGTCCACATGTTAGGCTTGAAAATTCGCCACACGTGCTGGGGTGTATGAGAATGTGAAAGTACAAAAGTCCACATTGGAAAATTAAGAAACTTAGCAAGAGTTTATAAGGAGTTGGGCTACTCCCCCATTGCCAATTAGTTTTGGGGTGAATCTGACTGAAAAAGGTTAACAACTTATCAACAACAAACCTCAAGAACAAATAAATCTGATCTATGTCTATAATCAAGTCAGAGGGTAAAAACAAGTTTTCTTGCAGTAAAAGTTATGTATATATTTCAATCAGAACACAGCTCATTGATACATGACTGTTGCTTTTACAACATGACTAGAATTGCATCACACTAGCTTAGATGACTGTACAATAATACAGAGCTGAAACTTTTCATCTCACCAATAATAGTTATAGAGTGAAAAAAGTTCAATTGCATGAGGCTCCGGCCAACACAATGCAAATGGTTTCAGCGATTCAAAATCAAAACTGCAACTACCAAACTGCTTATGGTGAGTAACAACGTTGCATTAACGTGCACCCTTGAGAGCTGCTCAATATTCATCTCTAATGAATAAAGCTAAAACTATCATTGTCTCCCAGTCGTATCACTGAAGTACGCAGTTATTCCCTTCAACTTGCCAGTTAAAAAAAATTCCTCGACCTGAAACCAAATACCCCAACACTCAGATTAGAGTGCCATACTCTATTTGGTCATAGATTACAGAAAAGAAATTAACAATATTCGTGGCCTAACAATTACAGCAAATGAAAACACGAAATTGTTATTCTTGATCGATGGGTCTCTCCAGGCACCACTATCCAGTGGTGTAGAGTGGGGACAGAGTGAAATCTACCTACTGTCAAAAGCTCACCCCCAAGTTCAAGCCTCAATGCCATGTTGCTTTGTCAACTAATAAACATGTACCCAATGATCTACCCCTTTTCTTTCTTGGTAGGCAGTCATTTTCCTTTTAGTTATGATCACTTCCAGATCTCTGAAGGATTTTCATTCTGTCTTTAGTTTGAAAATGGCTCCACAATCTTTTTATTAACACAACTACTATTCAGCCATGTGATAAGAGGGGTGGTAGGGGCAAAAACTTGAAGGCATTTTGAATTTGAAAAACAAAAAGATAAGAAAGTACCTCTAATGACCATGGTTGACTCCCTGATAAAGCCAACTCTGCTAATTGGTTGAGATCAACATTTCTCGGAAGAAACATGACAATCATAGAAGCAACTGCTTTTGCAGAGTTAAAGAGAAAATACCTGCACAATGAGTAATAAAGGATGAGAAAAATTAATATGATTTCAACTCAGGAATTTAAAAGAAGGCTTAATTTCGCAAACCATCACAAATAGTCCCTAAGGTTTGCGAAATTATTGCCTTTTGTCCTTAATTTTTTTTGTGACACTAATGGTCCTTAAGGTTATTCTCCACACATCAAAATGGTCCATGCCGTCAGTTTTTGTCAAATTTTCTGTTAAAATGTTGATGTGGATATATGTGGGGCCACACATCTAATAATATAGTGCCAGGTAGCTTTAATAAAGGATTTCATATATTTAAAAATTAAATTAATTTTTTTTAGAAAAAAGAAAAAGAAAATTAAAACTTGACTTTAAATATAAAAAAACCTGTCGCCAGCCCTCCCCTTCCGTCTCCTCCTCTGCCATCTTCTCCCTTTGTTCTCTCTCCCCCTCTCCCTTTGTTCTATCTCTCCTTCTAGAGCAGTGCCGGTGGCCCTATCTTAAATGCCTTGAAGAAATTAATTGTAAACTTTGTTACCATTTCTCATTACTGTGGCGGTATAGTTGAGCCCAACATACAAGATTTCATAGTTAGTATCCACAGTTCATGTCGAGTACCTGCATCTAGGGGTGGGCACGGTCCGGTTCGATCTGGTTTTTACCTCAAATCGAAACCGAAACCAACTTATTTAACCGATTCGGTTCGGTCTGGTTTTAGGGAAAATTTTTGAATCCGGCCGGTTCGGTTTGTACCGATTCCGGTCCGGTTTTCAATTTTTCCGATTTTGAACCGGATTATTATTATTATTCAAAATATTATTTTTATACAAATTCCAACTAAAATTTTATTTTTTTGGCTTGAAAATTTACAAATAATTCAATTTTATGCAAAGAGAGATATTGTGCCTAAAAAAGAGTGATGTTTTGAAGTTGGGCTTGAGAAAATATTAGTTATGGGATGAAAAATGTAGCATTGGATGTAAATAATTTTGTAAAAAAAAAAAATAAAAAAATACACAACCGGTTCGGTTCGGTCCGGTCCGGTTTGATAAGGTGTGAATCCGGAATTGAAATCCGTTGAAACGGTCCGGTCCGGTTCGGTTTCGATTTGTTGACTTTTTTAGTCAACCGTTTTTTTTCGATTCGGCTTGGTTCAGTTTTCTAGTTCGGCGGTTTTTATGCCCACCCCTACCTGCATCTGGGTTAATAAATCACATGCCCAACTCATGTGCAGCTACAGGTAGACACCAGTTCAACTTCTACCATCATAGCAACTACAAACCATTTCAAGTTCATAACAAAGAGCCATACCCATTCCAGATTTGGACCCCTATGCCTTCCCCAACCATTGAAACCGATTATGTTCTAGCATCAAATCCCAACCCGGCTCTTTGCTTGCCTGACCATCACCCCTGAATTTGATGAGAGAGAGAGAGAGAGAGAGAGGGTGGAGGGAGGTGGGTTGGCACAATGGGGCGACAGGTTGGAAGGAAGAGTTTTAATTTTTTTTAAAAGTTTTAATCTTATCTTTTTTAAAATTAAAATTAAAATTTCTTTTTAAATACATTAATATTTTATTTAAAGCCACATGGCTATATATTATTGGATGTGTGGCCCACATATATGCCATGTAAGCTTTTTAACAGAGAATTTGACAGAAGTTGACGGCAGGGACCATTTTGATGTGTGGAGTATATCCTTAAGGACCATTAATGTCACAAAAAAACATTAAGGACGAAAGGCGATAATTTCGCAAACCTCAGGGACCATTTGTGATAAAAAGCCTTAAAAGAATAACAACAAAAAAGGAAAAAAGGGGGAGGAAAACGCACCCATCATGTGGCTTAAGCATCCTAAGGTCATATGTCTTTACTTTTGCATAATCAGGTCCTCCCCACGGAGGTGACAAAAACACTGTGTCTGCCTGCAGTAAAAGGAATATAGATAACTGAAGAAATTCAAAAAAGCTAAAAATAAAAAGTCAAGTATATAATTTGTATACTAAAAACCTAATGACTTCCAAGTATAATTATGCGGCATATTAGGCACCTAATACATAAACCAGCAGAGATAAGTCTAAAAATTATTGAACAAAACTATGATAGTGTCGAAAACTACAGCAATTCAGAACTGCCACCACCTAGCATAAGGTAATCAATAGCAAAACAACAGAAATACCAAAAACCTGCTGAACCAAATATTGTCAAAGGTACTCCTCTACAAATACAACCGAGGATATCTACCAAAACACAAGGTCTAGTAAAGCATAACAGAAAGCATTTTGCAATGCCAAACATACAAAATACAACATTGAAAATTGTTTTAGTACCTTCAGCTTTGGTGCCAAATGGAAAAAGTCCCCCTTTATGAAATCTATCCTGTCATCAACCCCAAATATGGCAGCATTATGGTGGGCATAATCAATCTTCTTTGGATCAATATCAATTGCTATCACATGTTTGCTTCTGCAGTATCACATGTATAAGAAAAACTAAATAAATAAAAAAGCAGCAGCCTGGGTCCTGCTTAAAATCTCAGACATCGGTTCATCAATTTTAAAGGTGCTAAAATTATTCTTTATCAGTCCACTAACTAATAAAATAAATAACTGACAAGCTCATATTTATATATATTTTACATCAAATTCACTTGTCTTTTCTTAGTTAGTTCCTTATATTTTTGAGCTATTTACTTTGTTTTTGTGTTTTGTAGGATCTGTCAAGCAAAGAACAGAAATATAGCACAAAGTGGGATTTTAAGTAACAAATTCGTCAAAACTGCCTGTGCAGATCAGCTGACTTTGGAAGCAAGTTTCGAACAGCTCAGAATGAATTAAAGAACGTGCCTTATATGCTTGGAAAGCTACAGATGTCTATTTCCTGGAGCATTTCGTGGATTGCTCATATCATTTTTCTAGAAGAAGTTATGGCCGTTTTAACACTGAAAGGTTCACAAGAGGCTGAGCAGTTTGTAACTGCAATGAAAGCAATAAACTCAATAAATCTGGCAGCCAAAACGGATGCACCAAGAACAAGCCAACAGACACCTATTCAAATATCTGAGGAAATGGAATTAAAGATGAGGATTAAGTGTGGGAGTAATTGGCATAAAGGCTGCCCAAAGAGTTACAATTGTTTTACCATTATTCTCTCACTTATTGTCATCAATAAATAGCTATTAGTGGGGGGAGTTTGGAGGGAGAGCAATTGAGAGAAAGAAAAAGGCAAGGCAGCAACGTAAGGGAGGGGGAAGGAGGAAATCTTGGCATTCTCTTCTTTCGGTTTTACCTTCTCAAGCTCATGTCTTTCTTTTGTTTTTATTTTAAGAATAATGTGTAACTAAATTTTTAGTAGTTAGGGGCTGTTTTGAAGCCCCAGATATGATTGCAAATTTGTTATGACATTTTGTTTCAATTTCTTTTATGAAAGGATGAAAATTGCTTCACTACTTGTCTCATTGATGAATCCTTTATGTGTTTTCTACGGATGCATACTTAGTAAGCATATTTAGGATTATAATGCTATGAATGTGTGTGTGCCTGCCCTTGTTTAATGAGGACCTACATATGTTCTAGAGTAGTACTTGTTAGTTGCGATTAACATGTGAATCAATTTCTAGGATAAGTAGGACAACGCCAGTACTTACGATGCCTTGTGATGACTCAAACTCTTTTCGTTCTTAATGATTTCTACTTGTTAAATCTATGAACACGCCATTCTAGATTGCATGCTAGGGACTAAGTTAAGTTGAAAACGTCATTCTCTTAACGTACTACATAAGAAAGAGTAATAGGTTGAGTTCTAACATTGAGCCAACTTGAGCATCTTCATCTGAAAATAAAAGGATAATTTGAATGAAACGTAACATGTTTGCATGATTATTTGGTGGTGGATAGTACTTCCCTAACTCATTCTCTTAATTGTGAAATACAATCTGTTTTTATAATTCGAAATCTGTTTCTGTCCTGTTGTTGTCCGATTTAATTTATATAGCAATTCAACTCTAAAAATCCCAAAAATTTGTGTGAGCGTAGCTCTGCATGTCTAGTATCTGCGTATAAAATTTCGTAGACTTTAGATAAGTGTAAGTAGGTATAATAATTATTTTTTCGGTGGCTGGTCAGTAGGGACAGCAGCCCAGTTTTTGTGACATTTTTAAGTAATTAGATAAAACAGTCTTCTGCGGGAAAGACCCTATTTTCATATGCTACAATTGACAAATCTTAGTGTTAATAAGGAAAATCAATAGGATATTTGGGTGCTACTTTGTGGTGTGCTTTTAATCCTATCAAATTTTTGGCGCCGTGTCGCCGGGGACTGTTATTTCTAATCACTTATTTTTCTATTTTTTTTTTCTTTTCTTGTCTAATTAGTGTTTTTGTTTTTGTTTTTGTTTTGTTTCAGGTACTCCTTGTGGTATATGCATACTCGAAGGTCGAAGAGCATTGACCTAGCTTCCTTTGATCCGGAGCTTGAACGAACACTTCAAAGCTTCAAAGAAAAATCAAGCAGCAGCGTGCATCGGTGTCCTTACCACCATCTTCTCCACCACATTTGAGTTCGGAAGAGGAGGAAGAACCACCAGAAGACATGGCTGATAACCGTACTTTGAGGGAGTTGGCAACGCCAAATACAGATCAACAACCATTGTGCATCACATATCCAAATGCAGAAGGAGGATTTGAGCTCAAGTCTGGCATGATTCATTACTTGCCTAAGTTCCATGGCTTTTCAACAGAGGATGCCAACAAGCATCTCATGGAGTTTCACGTGGTATGCTCAGGAATGAGACCAGCAAATGTGAATGAAGAGCAAGTCAAGTTGAGGGCATTTCCATTTACATTAGAAGCTAAGGCAAAGGAGTGGCTTTACAATTTACCTCCGGATCAATGAACACATGGAACCAGGTAAAGCAAGCATTCTTGGAGCAATATTTTCCGGCCACAAAAGCTGCAAGCATAAGGAAAGACATATCTGCAATCCGACAACAACATGGAGAGCCCTTTGGAGATTACTATGAGCGGTTCACGCATTTGGTTGCATCTTGTCCTAATCATCAAATTTCAGAGCATCTTCTAATACAGTACTTTTATGAGGGACTGTGTGGTACTGATCGTGTAATGCTTGATGCAGCAAGTGGAGGAGCATTCATGGACAAAACACCAACTAATGCTAGGGCATTGCTAAAGAACATTGCTGGCAACACACGACAATTTGGAGGGAGAGATGAGCTACCTTTTAAGAAAGTTAATGAGGTAAGTGCTAATTCTAGTATTGAATTACAATTAGCTAACTTGACTAATCTTGTGCAACAAAGTTATGGTGGCTCCAAAACAGGTGTGCGGTGTATGTTCAATGATGGGACATGCCACGGACATGTGCCCTGTGTTGATGGATCAAGGTGGTCATGAGCAAGCTAATGCGTTAGGAGGGTTTCAGGGGCAACAAAGGCAAAAGTATGATCCTTACTCTAACACTTACAACGCGGGGTGGCGCGATCATCCACATTTCAAGTGGAGCAATCAAGACAATGGACAACAATCTGTTCCTAACAACTATAACCGTCCACCTGGCTTCTCTCAAGCAAGACCGCATGCACTATTGCAGCCTCAACAACAACAACCTCCAAGTAAGTCTCTTGAGGATTTAATTGCTTCTTTAGCTAACTCTACTCAATCTCATCAACAAAAAACAGACAAAGCAATTGAAAACCTTGAGCGCCAAATGAGTCAGTTAGCAAGTTTGATGGGGCAACAACACCAACCAGGAAGGTTGCCTAGCCAAACTGTGGTGAATCCAAATGCAGAGCAGATGAATGTTGTGATTTTAAGGAGTGGAAAAGAAGTTTTTGAGCAGCCGAGGATGCAAAAGAGGATTAGAAAAGATACAAATGAGCAAGGGGAGCTACAAACCAAAAATTTTGAGCAAAATGAGGCTTCAACAGAAACTGAAAAGTCTCCTAAAGCTACAGAATTGAGCACAAAAAATTCTGATAAGGTAAGTAAAGAAGTTCAAAATTCTTTTAACTCATGTGTCCCTGTTCCTTTCCCTCGTAGGTTTATGAAGTCTAAGAAAGAGCAAGCGATAAGGAAATCTTGGATACTTTTCGGAAAGTCCAAGTGAATTTACCTCTTTTAGATGCCATAAAACAAGTGCCCAAGTATGCAAAGTTCCTTAAAGAGCTTTGTACGAACAAGAGGAGATTCAATGATCAAGAAACTGTGGCATTAAACGAGGAAGTATCACTGTTTTGCGAGAGGAAGCTGCCACCGAAATTGAAGGATGCCGGTAGCTTTACCATTCCTTGTGTAGTCGGAGGGAAAGAGTTTGGGAGAGCATTGTGTGATTTGGGGGCATCTATCAATCTGATGCCATATTCAGTGTATGAATCATTGAACCTTGGAGAGTTAAAAGAAACAAAGGTAGTAATCCAATTGGCAGATCGTTCAAATAGATATCCCAAAGGCCTATTGGAGGATGTACTTGTGCAAGTGAATGAGCTCATTTTTCCCGCTGATTTTTTTGTTCTTGAGATGGAACATGACCCTATGCCTACTGCACTTCCTCTTATATTGGGAAGACCATTCCTTAGAACGGCACGTACGAAGATTGATGTCTACGATGGTACCTTAACCATGGAAATTGATGGAGAGCGCGTCAAGTTCAGAATCTTCGATGCAATGAGGTACCCTAGTGATTTTGAACCTTGTTTTTCTATTGACAAGTTTGACTATGTTGTGCAGGATTGTTTTAATAAAGGTGTGGGACAAGAAAATTTAGAGAAGGTGTTAGTGCATAGCATTACACATGGAAAGCTTAATTATTCCGAGCACATTGAGGAAGAATTAATCCAGATAGTGGCAGCCCTTGAGTCTCTTCCACCAATTCGTGGTAAGTCTTCTTCCTATTTTATTTCTCTTCCTACTTCTAACGGAAAAATTCTTCCTTCTGTGATTCAGGCACCCAAATTGGAGCTTAAACCGATTCCTGAACATTTGAAGTATGCATTTTTGGGAGAGGATGAGACATTACCGATCATCATGTCGTCACGACTCACAGCAGAAGAGGAGGAGAAACTGATCCGGGTACTGAAGGATCATAAAACTGCCATAGCTTGGAGCGTTGCAGATATCAAAGGTATAAATCCGGCTACATGTATGCATAGAATTCTGTTGGAGGAAGGTGCAAAACCAACAAGGGAAGCTCAACGCCGTCTAAACCCACTCATGATGGAGGTCGTCAAGAAAGAGGTTATCAAACTTCTTGATGTTGGCATCATATATCCTATCTCAGACAGCAAGTGGGTGAGCCCTATTCAAGTAGTTCCTAAGCGATCCGGAGTCACAGTTGTTAAGAATGAAGCTAATGAGCTAGTGCCTACACGTGTGCAAAATAATTGGAGAGTCTGTATAGACTATCGGAAAATAAATAGTGCCACACGCAAGGATCACTTCCCATCCCATTCATTGATCAAATGTTGGAAAGGTTAACTGGTCATTCTCATTATTGCTTTCTTGATGGTTATTCTGGATATAATCAGATTGCAGTTGCTCCGGAGGATCAAGAAAAGACGACTTTCACATGTCCATTTGGCACATTTGCATATCGAAGGATGCCGTTTGGACTTTGCAACGCTCCCGCCACATTTCAAAGGTGTATGGTAAGTATCTTTTCTGATATGATTGAGAAAATAATTGAAGTGTTCATGGATGATTTTTCTGTTTATGGTGATTCTTTTGATACATGTCTACATAATCTGTCCCTAGTTCTAAAACGTTGTCAAGAAACTAATCTGGTATTAAATTGGGAAAAATGTCATTTCATGGTTTCACATGGATTAGTTCTAGGACATATCATATCTGAAAAGGGAATTGAAGTTGATAAATCTAAAGTAGAACTTGTTAGTTCATTACCCCTCCCTACTACTGTCAGGGAGGTTCGTTCTTTTCTTGGGCATGCAGGTTTCTACCGTAGGTTTATAAAGGACTTCTCAAGGATTTCTAGACCCTTGTGCCGTTTGCTTCAGAAAGACGCAACATTTGATATGAATGAAGAGTGTGTGGTAGCATTCAACAAGCTTAAGGAGTTGTTATCCACGGCTCCTGTGATCATGCCACCAGATTGGAGTTTACCATTTGAGTTGATGTGTGATGCTTCAGACTATGCCGTCGGTGCAGTTCTAGGGCAGCGTGTCAACAAAGTGCCACATGTCGTCTATTATGCTTCTCGGACACTCAATGATGCACAATTGAATTATTCAACAACAGAGAAGGAGCTTTTAGCTGTTGTATTTGCTTTAGAAAAATTTAGATCTTATCTGATTGGGACTAAAGTTATTGTATTTTCTGACCATGCAGCTTTGAAGTACCTACTCACAAAAAAAGATGCAAAACCGCGACTCATTCGATGGATACTTCTGCTTCAAGAGTTTGACTTGGAGATCAAGGATAAGAAAGGGAGTGAAAATGTTGTAGCAGATCATCTTAGCAGACTCGTGCATTCAAACACAGAGGAAGATCTCATCCCTTTACGTGAGAGTTTTCCAGATGAACAATTGTTTTCCTTAAAGGCTACTGACCCTTGGTATGCAGATATTATCAATTACAAGGTCACCAAAAAGATACCAGATGATTTTACACGTGCTCAGAAAGATAAGCTTGTCAAAACCGCCAAATATTACGAGTGGGATGATCCTTATTTGTGGAAATATTGCCCTGATCAATTGATTAGAAGGTGTGTCCCCGAATCTGAGTTTAAATCTATTCTAACTTTTTGTCACTCTTATGCATGTGGCGGCCATTTTGGAGCAAAGAGGACAGCCCTTAAGGTGCTAGAAAGTGGTTTTTATTGGCCTAGTTTGTTTAAGGATGCATACGAGTTTTGTGCAACATGTGATCGTTGTCAACGAACAGGTAACTTGGGCCCAAGAAATCAAATGCCACAAACCCCTATTTTAATTGTTGAAATTTTTGATGTGTGGGGCATTGATTTCATGGGACCTTTTCCATCTTCAAATGGTTTTCTCTACATTTTATTGGCTGTGGATTATGTTTCTAAATGGGTGGAAGCGAAAGCCACCAAAACTAATGACTCAAAAGTTGTTTTAGATTTTATTAAGACTAACATTTTTGCAAGATTTGGAACACCTAGAGCAGTCATCGGCGATGGAGGGAGTCACTTTTGCAATAGAACATTTGAAGCGTTGCTTAGGAAGTACAATGTCACACATAAGGTGTCTACACCTTATCATCCGCAAACAAGTGGTCAAGCGAAGTATCCAACCGAGAGGTAAAGCAAATTTTGGAGAAAACTGTGAGTCCAAGTAGGAAGGATTGGAGCATGCGCTTGAACGATGCATTGTGGGCTTATAGGACTGCCTATAAGACTCCTATTGGAATGTCCCCATTTCGGTTGGTTTATGGGAAACCATGTCGTCTTCCAGTAGAATTAGAGCACAAAGCTTATTGGGCGATCAAAGCCTACAACATGGACATGAGTGTTGCCGGAAAGCAGAGGAAGCTTCAATTGAATGAGTTAGATGAAATCCGGAATGATGCGTACGAGTCTAGTCGAATATACAAGGAGAAATCAAAGGCATTTCATGATAAGATGATTTTAAGGAAGAGCTTTGTCATTGGACAGAAAGTTCTTCTATTTAATTCTCGCCTTCGGTTATTTCCAGGTAAGCTTCGCTCTCGTTGGGTTGGTCCATTTGTTATAACTAATATTTTTCCTCATGGTGCAGTAGAACTCCAAAGTGCAAAGACCGGAAACGTGTTCAAAGTGAATGGGCATAGACTCAAGCCATATTACGAGTCTTTTACGGAGCATGATGTGGAGGTTGTACCTCCAAGAACCAGCTCCTTGGATGATTACTTTTGGTACCGTCTGGCTGCGGACGTAAAAGCAAGCGCTTATTGGGAGGCAACCCAATATTTCTATTCATTGTCTTTTTATGCAATTTTCAAATTCTTCATTTTTTTTTTTCTGAATTTTCTTGCCTGCTAAACTGAATTATTTCTTTTCTTTGTAGGAACATTTGGTTATGTCCACCATTGAAGTTTATTGTAGAAGTGAAGTTTTGGGGGTCATCGTTTGATTTTCCTGCAAATTGGGGAAGTTTTCAGTCCAAATGCTTTATTTTGTTTATAATTATTTTGTGATTTATAGTGGTTTCTGACATTGGGGACAATGTCCAGTTTAAGTTTGGGGGTAAGGATTGACAAAAGATGACCAATTGAAAAAAAATTTATACCTTCGACTAAGAACTGGTTTGTTTTGTTTCCTTCTTGTTGCCTTTTGTTTTCTTAGTTAGTGTTGTTTACAAAAAAACAAAAAAAAAACATGTGTGAAAATTTTAAAATTTAAAAAAAAAAGTCTTATTTTCTTTATTGTTTTGAAGTAGACTGGTGTTAGTTTCCCGACCCAATGATATAATTGGATCGAATTGGAACTACGGTGATCAAGAACTTAGTAAGCATGTGTTGTGTGAAATTCCTGATTCTCTTGTTAGTTTTGTACATGTTTAATCATCTTTGAAAAACCAAATGCACATAGCTTTGCTGATATGAAACTAAAGCATGACTTAGATCTTCATATGTGAATTTAGTGACCATATACAGTCTATGTGAGTTTTTGAGCCTATTGACAGTGTGTGCATTTTTCATACACTCCTATTCTTTCATGTGTGATGAACTTATGTGACTTACATCTCTAGAACTTGCGTAACGATCTTTCGAAATGTTTGTCATTGATTGCATGAACTTGAAAAGGATAGAGGCATTAGGTTTATCACCATGGCCCAAATAAGCATGTATCCTAAAGAAAAAAATGATATCATTAGTTTGCCAATTAGAGCCGTATATGCTGAGCCTTTTATTTCTTATCACCAGATATGTCTACCATTATACCTCAAACATTTTTCCTTGCCCTTTCCAAGCTAGCTAGTGAGCAATGTGAGATTGTCTTATGAGAAATCTTTGTGTACGTACTTTGAAGGAGTTTGGCAAACGAATAAGTGTGGGGGTATTTGATGTTTGTATTTAGTTATGTGCAAAATTGCACCAAAAAAAAAAAAAAAAAAAAGAAAAAAAAAAGAAGAAGAACAAAACAATTATACAAAGCAAATAAAAAGTTTCTGCAGTTTCAGTTAAGGGGTGTGGTTGGAGGTATTAGTAGAGTAGTTGGAGAGCTTGAGTTCTTGTAAATCTTAACAAGAGAATTGCTTGCAATGTAGCTTGGAACTTGTGCTTACATATCCTTTCATTTCTATGACCCTCTCCCTAAGCCTCATTACATCCAATAAAAGTCCTCTTGATTTAAGTTTTGCAATTATGATTGTGGAGATGAGATCTTTATGCAAGCTTATGGTAGATCTTTCACATTTGATTCTTTGAGCGAAACACGTTAAACTAAACAGATGTGTGATTGAGTGTATGTTCTGTGAGAAGGTCACTCGTTTGCATATGGTGTTTTAAAAAAAACTTGAAATTGCATTAGCATGGCTATTACACACACTACACTTCAAGGATGATTAAAAGGTTTCTGCTAACATTTGAATAAGGAAGATGAGCTTGGATTAGCTTGTTTGGTGCTAGCTAAGGTCCTTGATGCGTTGTTTTCTTGAATGAAATTCTATGAGGGTCACATAAGGGAAAGCTAATGTTTTTCAGTTGCTACTTTTTCATGTTTTCTTTGTTTTTCTCGAGGACTAGCAAAAGCTAAGTGTGGGGGTATTTGACAAGCTCATATTTATATATATTTTACATCAAATTCACTTGTCTTTTCTTAGTTAGTTCCTTATATTTTTGAGCTATTTACTTTGTTTTTGTGTTTTGTAGGATCTGTCAAGCAAAGAACAGAAATATAGCACAAAGTGGGATTTTAAGTAACAAATTCGTCAAAACTGCCTGTGCAGATCAGCTGACTTTGGAAGCAAGTTTCGAACAGCTCAGAATGAATTAAAGAACGTGCCTTATATGCTTGGAAAGCTACAGATGTCTATTTCCTGGAGCATTTCGTGGATTGCTCATATCATTTTTCTAGAAGAAGTTATGGCCGTTTTAACACTGAAAGGTTCACAAGAGGCTGAGCAGTTTGTAACTGCAATGAAAGCAATAAACTCAATAAATCTGGCAGCCAAAACGGATGCACCAAGAACAAGCCAACAGACACCTATTCAAATATCTGAGGAAATGGAATTAAAGATGAGGATTAAGTGTGGGAGTAATTGGCATAAAGGCTGCCCAAAGAGTTACAATTGTTTTACCATTATTCTCTCACTTATTGTCATCAATAAATAGCTATTAGTGGGGGGAGTTTGGAGGGAGAGCAATTGAGAGAAAGAAAAAGGCAAGGCAGCAACGTAAGGGAGGGGGAAGGAGGAAATCTTGGCATTCTCTTCTTTCGGTTTTACCTTCTCAAGCTCATGTCTTTCTTTTGTTTTTATTTTAAGAATAATGTGTAACTAAATTTTTAGTAGTTAGGGGCTGTTTTGAAGCCCCAGATATGATTGCAAATTTGTTATGACATTTTGTTTCAATTTCTTTTATGAAAGGATGAAAATTGCTTCACTACTTGTCTCATTGATGAATCCTTTATGTGTTTTCTACGGATGCATACTTAGTAAGCATATTTAGGATTATAATGCTATGAATGTGTGTGTGCCTGCCCTTGTTTAATGAGGACCTACATATGTTCTAGAGTAGTACTTGTTAGTTGCGATTAACATGTGAATCAATTTCTAGGATAAGTAGGACAACGCCAGTACTTACGATGCCTTGTGATGACTCAAACTCTTTTCGTTCTTAATGATTTCTACTTGTTAAATCTATGAACACGCCATTCTAGATTGCATGCTAGGGACTAAGTTAAGTTGAAAACGTCATTCTCTTAACGTACTACATAAGAAAGAGTAATAGGTTGAGTTCTAACATTGAGCCAACTTGAGCATCTTCATCTGAAAATAAAAGGATAATTTGAATGAAACGTAACATGTTTGCATGATTATTTGGTGGTGGATAGTACTTCCCTAACTCATTCTCTTAATTGTGAAATACAATCTGTTTTTATAATTCGAAATCTGTTTCTGTCCTGTTGTTGTCCGATTTAATTTATATAGCAATTCAACTCTAAAAATCCCAAAAATTTGTGTGAGCGTAGCTCTGCATGTCTAGTATCTGCGTATAAAATTTCGTAGACTTTAGATAAGTGTAAGTAGGTATAATAATAATTTTTTCGGTGGCTGGTCAGTAGGGACAGCAGCCCAGTTTTTGTGACATTTTTAAGTAATTAGATAAAACAGTCTTCTGCGGGAAAGACCCTATTTTCATATGCTACAATTGACAAATCTTAGTGTTAATAAGGAAAATCAATAGGATATTTGGGTGCTACTTTGTGGTGTGCTTTTAATCCTATCAATAACGAAAGAGTACTGGATTTGTACAATTGAACTGAAAATATTATAATGTAAAACAGGTGGTCAAACTAGCACACAATTAATGTTATGCAATATATCCATTAAAAACATATGTTCTTCATCAACATGAACCACTATTATGCATCATAACATATCTCAATCTGTTTAATGTCAACAGTATTAACGCAGAAAGTAACCTACTGGGAATTTTGAAATGATAATGTCAGTGAGATGAAAGAACATCAGTCAAGGGATGAAAGAACATCATCAACTATTCATCATCTATTTTGATGGTGCCTCCCCTACTGCAACTTCAGAATCAGAAGCTTACTTGAATGCTTGATTACGTCAGAAGTTTTTACTACCAAATATACATCAGTACATGCATAGACACACTAAAATGCATGCAGGCACATAAATGTGCTTGTGTGCCTGTATTATCTACCTGGTCTTCTTTGATAACTGAACTGTACTTAAAAAGTTATCATTCAAAAGATATTTTTTGGAATTAGTAGTTTCTAGTCTTAGGATCCCAAGATCAGAGAACCCATTGTATAAGATAACACTTTCCAACAAGTTTTCTCCTTACCCTAAGACTCATCAGGTTTACCAGGAGGAACTTTGGAATAACAACAGAAAATTGTAAGACATTCACTGTATTACTCACATATGTGCAAATTGGATGGAATTCCCACCAACTCCAGTAAAACAGTCAATGATGATGCCACTACCACAACGTTCTGCATGATGCCTAGCTAGAGGCTCTGGAGTAACAGAGAACCATCCTTCCTCGTCCATTTTTATACCATCATCGTATCTGGAGAATAATAGGTATCTCTGACACCAATATTTTCCAATATCAGCAGAAAACTCTTTGAACAACCCTTGAAATAGAAGTTCTGCAATACGAGAATGGTTCATCAGAAAGGATGCAAATGCAGAGAAAAAAAGAAAGATAAATGAACTAATAGTAGCAAAAGAGTTAATTCACTAACCTTCATTCTCATTAGATAATTTCCTCTGAATTTTCATTCTTCTCACTTTCTTTTTCCGTTTTACTACAGAAAGGTCATGATGCATTTCCATCTCATTTAGTGCAGGAACTCCAGTTCCTGAATGCATATTAAAATCTTCAGAAACTTCTTCAGTGTATGTATTGGACAAGCTGCGCACAAAAAAGTAGTAGACAAAAGTTCATATAGGTTTCAGGAAAACAAAACAAGCTGAAACAGCGCCAATCAAGGCCGTTATTTTGAATTCTACCTGCTCACATCTAATATTTGAAAGGCATCATCACCTTCAAAATCTTCAAGAGTTTCCTCACAAGAGTTAATTTTACTAGGTTCATTATAGAGATCAATAGTATTTGGTTCATCAGTTTTTTCTGCAAGAATTGGTTCCAAATCGTTTTTGTAGACCTCATCGGCAACAAACTGCTTGGTTTTGTTTCTGAAACTGTGAGCACCATCCAATGAAAAGTCTCAGGGTCGTCATTTAGTAACATTATCAATCAGAAAAATGAATTTCAATGGGAGAAGCAGATATAAGAAGATAATATACCTAGCAAGGTCCTGGACATTTGATGACAAGTATGATGCGTTTCCATCATTACCGGTGTTATTGCCTTCATTAAGTTTAACTGAATGTTCCAGACATCTGCTTAGACTGACAGTTGGCAAAGTTGTATCGGACATAGAATTGTCAACAGTGAGTTCAACGCCCCCTGAGAGCTCACAATATGGCTGACCCTGTGAAACATCATCACTGATTGCTTCTTCAAATGATTCAGTTTTACTCAAACCACATAAATCTGTTGCTTCAAATGAGCAGTCATTTCATTTGACTTATATGTAGTGTCAACAGTTGCTAAATGTTCCATGCCTTGGGGTGGGTGCCATGTCGAAGTACGTGTTCTGATATTATAGAAGTAATTTCTCATGTAGTAAGAATCCCAATATACCATCCAGTCTCCAACATCACCGTTGTCCTGGCTGTCAGTTCCATCATGGTCAAGCACTTCTGAACACGTGGAATATGAAACTGATTCAGAAACACATGGTTTCTCGGGGACTTAATCCTCGCAAATCTTGGCACCTTCTGCTTCATGCAAAGTCATCAATGAACACTCTATGTGATCATGCTCCATTAATCTTTCACCTGGTTCCTGGCTAATAGCAGCATCTGTTGAGCAGCTTCCTGAGAAAATTCCATCATTTAAATCAGTTGTGCTCGCTGAAATGTTCATTGTGTCATTGACCACAGCACTGCTGTGTAAAGAATCACAATCCTGGCCGTCATTACAAACAACACCCAATATTCCATCACGATCTTGTTCCTTGGAAGCATCGCTAGTAATCTCAGTTGAACTTGCTGGATTATCTCCTTCAACAGAGAGGCACTGAAATTTAATGGCATCCGCTGCAACATCAGAGGAAGATGATTCACTTTGACCCATCATTTACATAAAACACAAAGAACTACCTGTGTTACCATCAAAATTAACGGGAGATACAATCTCCCCCACACTCACTTTGGAGGACTCCAGTGCTTCCACCACATAGCCTTGGGAAGTGACTGGATGCTTCAAGCGCATACCCTTTCTTTTGCCTTCCGCCTTTCTGTTCCTCTTCTGCAAATGGGTACCATTATCAAATCAACAGACCAAAAATTATCACTTGTCCTTCTGGTAGTAGATGTGAATGCGGTTTAAGCAGTATTTTATCTTCAATTGAAATGACATAGTTCTATATAGAAATGTTAACTTACTTCCTTATTTGTGAGGAATGAGACTGGAAGCCCCAATGTATTCATCTGTTTAGTAAGCTCCATATCCTCTGGCAAAGTTCCACACTCTGAAACCCAGAAACTCCCACTAAAACTTATAAAACCAATTGAGAGTTGAGACGCATAACTTAATTATAGCGTTAAATGAAAGTGAATAACTAGCCTGAATCCAGAAGGTTTGAGCCTTCACCACTACCATCGCGAGCTGGTTTCTGAAATTACAGGGCGAGATTCAAAGCATTCAACAGAAAGTCTCAAGCTTTCAAAAAGAAAACTGCAATTGAGCTAAAAAAACCAAAGACTTACAGTTTGTCCCATGGAAAAGGACCTGTTTTTGGTCTCCTTCAAACCATCGTCCCTGCCAAAGCATACGCGGACTTAGAAAACCGAGGTCATCACAGTACACAGAGAGTAAAGGCAATGCCCTAATATTTGGTCAGAGAGAAACAGAGGCAAAGAGACGAACCAGAGAAAGACTTCGGTGAGCTTCAAGAGAGAGCTGAGAGCTTTCATAGCAGGTCCTTGTTCTTCAAGTTCTACCATAGTCACCATAGCCGCAGAGCAGCTTCAAATTACTGGGCGTCCTGCTTTCTATAGCACCGCCGCAATATGAAACGACGCCGTTTCGAGCGGGAGGGAAATAAAAAAAGAAAATATTTATAAAGCAATTTCTTTCTTTCTTTCTTCATTTTTATTATAAAAAAAAGGCAAAAAGACAAAGCGAAGACACAGACACACAGCGAAAGCAATTGAGGAGAAACATGGAAGACGATGAGATAGAGGAGGGGATGCTGGTGGAGGAAGAAGCTGTTCAGACGCAGAAGAAACCAGAGAAGTCGCCGTATGAAATGCTTCAAGAGAGCAAGTCCTCAGTTGAGGAGATAGTGACGAAGATGCTCGGCATTAAACAAGAAAACAAACCTAAATCGGAGCTCCGCGAGCTCGTCACTCAGATGTTCCTCAATTTCGTCACCCTCCGCCAGGTTCTGAAACTGTCTTAGGGTTTCCATTAGTTAAATTGTAGGGTTTTAGGGCTTTTTGTTGAATTTTGCGTTTTGTTTGATTGACTTTGCAGGCAAATCGTTCGATCTTGCTCGATGAAGACCGAGTGAAAGCCGAGACGGAAAGCGCGAAGGCACCGGTGGACTTGACGACGCTGCAGCTCCATAATCTGATGTACGAGAAGAGTCACTACGTTAAAGCCATTAAAGCTTGCAAAGACTTCAAGTCCAAGTACCCAGACATCGAGCTCGTGCCTGAAGAAGAGTTCTTTCGTGACGCCCCTGGCCATATCAAAGCGCCGACATTGTCAAACGACGTCGCGCACGACCTTATGATGAAGAGGCTCAATTTTGAGCTGTTTCAGCGCAAAGAGCTCTGCAAGCTTCATCAGAAGCTGGAGATACATAAGAAGGGTCTGTTGGAGACGATTGCGAATCGGAAGAAGTTCCTGTCGAGTCTTCCTTCGCATCTGAAGTCGCTGAAGAAGGCGTCGTTGCCGGTGCAGAATCAGTTAGGGCTTCAGCATACCAAGAAGCTCAAGCAGCACCACTCGGCCGAGTTGCTTCCGCCGCCTTTATATGTAGTTTACTCTCAGTTCATGGCGCAGAAAGAAGCGTTTGATGAGCAAATTGAGTTGGAGATAGTGGGAAGTGTGAAGGATGCTCAAGCTTTTGCTCACCAGCAAGCAAATAAGGATACTGGTAACTAATGCTCGACTCTTAATATGTAGTTATGAACATAAATTTGGATGCTTTCAATGGGCACAAACTTGCCCAGATGAAATTAATCAATTTATGAGTGCTGTGGTTTTTGTTTTTGGATTTGGTTTTCAGTCTGCTCAGTCTAAAAATAAAAGAAGAAAGAAATAGTTAAATACTAATGTTATGTAATGGAACAGGCGTTTCAACCAATGCAGAGGCTAGTAGGCTGGAGGATGATGCACCAGATGAGGAAGATGATGGGCAGAGAAGGAGAAAGCGGCCGAAGAGGGTTCCAGTCAAGCAGAACCTTGAGCAATCAGGGGTATTTCAAGTTCATCCGCTGAAAATCATCCTTCATATTCATGATGATGAGGCTTCTGATCCAAAGTCTTCAAAACTTATGACCCTCAAGTTTGAGTATTTGTTGAAATTGAATGTTGTATGTGTTGGAATTGATGGATCCCATGAGGCAGCGGAGAATAACATCTTATGCAACCTCTTCCCAGATGACACTGGCCTTGAGCTTCCCCATCAGGTAATAATGTTTTCTTCATTTGTTTGCTTGGTGGTCTTTGGTTATCTATGTGCCGGTTTAAGTCTCATCCCTCTCCATCCTCTTTGTCTCTCTTTCTGCCTATTCTATTAACAGTTCATATAGTGCTCATATTTATTTTGTACTTACTGATGCAGTCAGCCAAGCTCATTGTTGGTGATGCTCCTGCCTTTGATGAAAGGAGAACTTCCCGTCCATATAAATGGGCTCAACATTTGGCCGGAATTGATTTCTTGCCTGAGGTGTCACCTTTGCTTGCTGCTCCTGAAACTCCAAGTGGTGATACAGCTAAACATGATGTCATATCTGGTCTGTCACTTTATCGCCAGCAGAATCGAATACAGACAGTTGTACAAAGAATTCGCTCCCGGAAAAAAGCTCAGATGGCTCTTGTGTGAGTCACTGCTCAGTATATTTAGCGTCTTGTATCATCAAGAACACTCTAGAAAATCTGTAGGATAAGGATGCTACAATTTGATCAAATCAGAATGTTAGCTCTAGTGGTTTTGTTCTACTTGGTTGTGACTGCTATTGGCACTTCTTTTGGTATAAAGTAGCTAGTTTTTGTGGTGTGTGTGTGCGTATGTGTGTGTGTGTGTTTTATTTTATTTATATTTTTAATTCCTTGCCCGTTTCTTTGGAACTTAAATCTGCTTTATCTGTCTATAACTTGTATGTGTATTTGACGGTTTTTCTTTCTATTGGAAGTCTCTTAGTGTCTTATTTTTGAGTGTGGTAAGGTATGCCCTATGTTGAGAAGTTGGCATTCTTTGATTGGCTTACAGGGAACAGATTGAATCACTTATGAAGCTTAAATGGCCTGCTTTGTCTTGTGAAAGTGTTCCATGGGTTTTGCATACCCCTTTGTGCAAAATGCATGGTTTTTCACCTCTAGGACCTCCACCTAATCCGGCATCATCTTTGTCTGTCATAGATAAGGAGCAGGGTCAGGAACCTATGGATGTTGATTTGGTTGGACGTTCTGGTTCTTCAAAGGAAGAGCTTGAGAGTATGAGGGAAGATGGGGAACTTCCATCTTTGGTTCCAATTGCATCAGTTTCCAGTGATAATAAACTTGTTCACCAAAAAGGAGCTAATCTTGACCGCTCCAGGAGGCTGGCTTTACTTTCAAAAAGTCCTCCTATCAGCAAGGCAAAATCGCTAAGTTATAAGAAACATGATGAAGATTCAGATCTTTTGCTGGATATTGAGAGTGATCTTGACGAACCAGCACATGTTGTGCCAGAGGAAGAAAATGGAATGCCTATTGAATGCTTTGAGGTGGCTGGAAACTCATGGATGGATTTTGGGGTCAGAGAATTTTGTCTTGTTTTAACCAGGAGTACAGACACGGATAAGAGGAAAGTGAAGTTAGAAGCCAAGGTAGCTTATAATTCTTCCAGTCATATTTTGTCATACTTTGTGCCAAATTTTCCGTTATTTCTTATCATTTCTGTTATGGCAGATTAAGATCAGCATGGAGTATCCTTTGAGGCCTCCTTTTTTGGCATTGAGTCTTTGCAGTATATCTGGAGACAACCATAAAGAGGGCAATGACTCTGAGTGCTATAATGAACTCCGTGCAATGGAAGCAGAGGTAAGCAGTGGACGTAGCTATCATTTGAATATCAGTAGGGGGTGGCATTTTGTTCTGGGCTCTGGGTTCTTCAGGACATAAGAGAAATGAGATGGCATAGTAGTTTTCTGTACTATATTTGCTCCCACTTCAAAGATTTTTAAACGCAAATCAAGATTAAGCATTTTCTGCTGAGCTGCTTTCGGTGAAAGCATATTAACATCTAGTTTATGAATTATTGTTCCTATTGTCTCAATCTGTAATTCAATTCCTGCACTTTCACTAGTTAACCATCTAGGCTGTATTTATTTTATCTGCATCGCAGCAGTATGATGACCTTTTCCTTGTTTGTGGTGTATTGCTTTTAGGACTACATATTTTACTTCTCTCCTGAATGGGCACAGTAAATTGACAATTTCCTTTTGCGTCTTGCAGGTCAATCTGCACATAGTGAAGATGTTACCTCAAAGTGAAGAAAATAATATCTTAGCTCATCAGGTTTGTTGTCTGGCAATGTTGTTCGACTATTACATGGATGACGCATCCCCTTCTTCTGAAAAGAGTCTGAGCACTTCTGTGGTTGATGTTGGTTTGTGTAAGCCTGTTATTGGTCAGCTTGTTGCCAGATCTTTTAGAGGAAGGGATCGCAGGAAGATGATATCCTGGAAGGACATGGAATGCACTCCTGGTTATCCTTACTAGACTGAGTCTCGGTATCTGAATATGAAAAAAACTATTGCTGCTTGACCACTGGAGCAGCCTATCAGCCAGGTGCTGGAAGAAACTATCGGAGGATATTTATTTGATCATTTCAATGGCAAAGAACTTTTCTTGGTCATTCGAAATGTTATTCACCTGTTCAGTATTATTTCACAACTAAGCATGCAAGGCTGACGAACATAATTTTCTGGGATCATCAAAATGCATCACCTATAACTGATGAGTGTGGAGTTTATGAAGAGAGCATCAGTGACCTTTGGGTCCACTGGCACGGCATCATTTCGGAAATAGATTGAGCAACATTCGGGTGGCACCGTGCTCAACCGGTAACTATTTCTTGTTTGAAGAGAGATCTTCTGTTCAATTTGCAGCGTGAAAATTATGCTGTCTATGCGATCTCAAGGCTAAAATCATATTTGCCTTATCTTTAAACTTGTAAAACACTCATGACTGTAACAAAGAGATTGAAGATTGAGGATTGATTGTTTATGTTATTTTGATTATTGTGCTTACTTCTCAGATCACGTGACATGAGTTCCAGTATATTTTACGGCATCACTTCACAGAACTGTTTTCTGGATGCACAGACTACAGTTTTGTATGCCTCCAACAAGCAAGTTTA